>CM040825.1:10243605-10946105 GCA_022828995.1 Vimba vimba | reverse complement strand
AGATAGATAGATAGATAGATAGATAGATAGATAGATAGATAGATAGATAGATAGATAGATAGATAATTTATTTATCCCAAGGGAAATTCAAGTATCCAGTAGCATACGAGCACATACATAAATTAAACATACATTAAACCTATTAAACAGGTATCAACAACGCATCGAGGGCCATTTTAAAGATAACAACTCCCGCAGTATGTGGACAGGCATTAAAGCTCTAACGGACTATAAGAACAGCCCCTCCTTGTCCGGCCATGATGCCACGCTTCCTGACACCCTGAACCAGTTCTTTGCGCGCTTTGACGGTCACTCCAACAGCATGGAAATCCAGACAGCACCATCACCCATAGAGGAGCCGGTACCTGTCTTCGAACGCCATCAAGTGAGATCCACGCTAAGGAGGATAAATGTCAATAAAGCAGCAGGACCAGACAAAGTTCCAGGTCGCACGCTGAAGTCATGTGCTGACCAACTGGCGGGGGTGTTCACCAGCATCTTCAATCTGTCTCTGCAGTAGGCTGTTGTTCCAACATGCCTAAAATCAACTACCATTATTCCCGTGCCCAAAAAACGGTCAGTAAAATGTCTGAATGACTATCGCCCAGTCGCTCTGACACCAATTATCATGAAGTGCTTTGAGAGATTGGTTCTTTCACACATCAAAGCCAACATCCCTGCTGACCTTGACAGCCAACAGTTTGCTTACTGTAAGAACAGATCTACAGAGGATGCAATCTCAATCGCACTTCACACCAGCCTTACTCATTTGGAGCATCCTAATACATATGTTAGGATGTTATTTGTAGACTTCAGCTCGGCGTTTAATACCATCGTGCCATACAAACTTGTAAATAAGCTGAACAACCTGGGACTAAACACCGCACTCTGCTCATGGATTTTGGATTTCCTCACTAACAGACCACAGAATGTCAGGGTGGGCAATTATACATCATCTGTTATCACCATTAACACAGGAGCACCGCAGGGATGCGTTCTTAGTCCAGTTCTCTTCACCCTATTCACACACGATTGCAAACCCATCCACTCCTCTTCTAACACCATAGTGAAGTTTGCTGATGATACCACTATAGTGGGAAGGATATCAGAAAACAATGAGTCTCACTACAGAGAGGATGTCCAACACCTAATTAAATGGTGTGTGAACAACGGTTTGGTTCTGAACACTGCCAAAACAAAGGAGATCGTTGTAGACTACAGGAGAGTTAAGAAAACAACATCACCCCCCCTCTACATAAATGGTGAAGAAGTTGAGAGGGTGAATGACATCAAATTCCTGGGTCTACATATAACAAAAGATCTCACATGGACCATTAACACATCTCACTTAGTGAAGAAAGCGCAGCAAAGACTTTTTTTCCTAAGAAAACTCAAAAAAACAAAAGTATCAACCCAGCTCTTAGTAAATTTTTACAGGAGCACAATAGAGAGTATTCTCTGTTATTGCATCACAGTGTGGTACTCCAGCTGCACTGCAGAAAACCGCCGAGCTTTGACCCGGACCGTCAAAACTGCTCAGAGGATCATAGGAATCAAACTCCCGAACCTTGATATGATCTATGATAGTCGCCTACGAAAGCGAGCTAGCAATATCATCAAGGATTCAACTCACCCAGGACATAGTTTCTTTGTACCCCTCCCATCAGGGAAAAGATATAGAACACTCAGAACCCATACAAACAGACTTAAGAACAGCTTTTTCCCCAGATCTGTAGCCTGTGCCACCCCTCCAACACATAAATAGTTAATCCTTCTTCTCTTTTCCCTTTCTTATGTTTGTTGCTTTATGGGACATTCATGTCTGTACTCAATCACTACTGCACTGTAAATATTGATACATTTCTATCCTTAAATTTATTTTGTTTATTTATTATAATAAGTGCCTTTTTAATTATTTATTTTTATACTTATACTTTATATTTTATATTTTTATTACATTTATTATGTTAATGTAGCTGCTTTCTTGTTTCATGGCTGCTGACCTCTGTGTGCTACCAAACAAATTTCGTTGTATAACTACAATGACAATAAAGTTTCTTCTTCTTCTAAAATAAAATTAACTTAACTTGTAACACAATAGCCACAATAAACAGTGCAAAAACAGTAAACAGTGCAAATTGAGGTAAAGAGTGCAGAGGGAGGTAGAAATTATCCAATTGTCTATTGTCCTCCCTGACATGACTAGGAGCTGTTGTACAATCTGATGGCCAGTGGGACGAAAGAGTTTTTAAATCTGTTGGTGGAGCTGGGCTGGGGCAGTAGTCTGCCACTAAACACACTCCTCTGCCCGATGAAGGTGTTGTGCAGAGGGTGGTGGATGTTGTCCAGTATGGACAGCAGTTTGTCCAGGGTCCTTCTTTCTGCCACTGTCACCAGAGAGTCCAGCTCTGGTGCTCAGCTCCTTACCAGTCTGTCCAGTCGACCAGCGTCTCTCTTCTTGCTGCTTCCTCCCCAACAAACTACAGCATAAAAGAGGATGCTGGCCACCACAGACTGGTAAAACATCTGCAGTAGTTTTTTGCAGATGTTGAAGGACCCCAGCCTTCTCAGGAAGTACAGACGGCTGTAATCCATGTCACCATGAGTGGGTCCACCCTCATCTCTGTCAGCTTGTCTCTCAACAGGAGCGGCCGGATGGTGTCGAAGGCGCTGGAGAAATAAAAAAACGATATTCTCACAGCGCCCCTCTCCTTGTCCAGATGTGAGTAGGCCCTGTGGAGCAGATAGAGGATGGCATCCTCCACGCCCATCTTCTCCTGGTATCTAAACTGTAGTGGATCTTGTGCATGGTGAACCTGAGGTCTGAGGACATGGAGCGGCAGCCGTTTGAAGGTCTTCATGATGTGTGATGTCAGTGCTACTGGTCTAAAGTCACCCGGCTCCCTGGGGTGTTTTTTCTTGGGAACCAGGATGAGACATGAAGTCTTCCAGAGCACTGGGACCCTCCCCAGCTGCAGGCTCAGGTTGAATACATGCTGAAGTGGCTCCCCCAGTTCAGCAGAACAGGCTTTAAGCATCCTTGGACACACTCTGTCCGGGCCCACTGCTTTCCTTGGTCGGAGCCTCCTCAGCTCTCTGCTCACCTGATCCTTGGTGATGGTGATGGGGAGGGGTGTTGAACTGTCCATGTGTGTGGAGGGTGTGGGTGGTCTGCAGTCTGAGTGGTAATGTGGGCACGGTGGTGACATTGGGGTAGGTGATGGACATGGGGGTATGAAGGGTGCTGTCGCTGGTTGTGGGAGCTGGTGTATCAAACCTGTTAAAAAAAACAAGTTTAGCTGGTTTGCTCTCCCAGCATCCCCATCTCCTGTGATACTGCCCTTCTTCTTACAGCCTGTGATGGTTTTCATGCCATCCCAGACCTCCCACATGTTGTTATGCTGCAGCTTCTGTTCTACCTTCCTTCTGTAGTCCTCCTTCGCCTCTCTCAGGTGGACCTTGAGTTCCCCCTGAATGCGCTTCAGCTCATCTCTGTCACCATCCTTGAATGCTCTCTTCTTCCTATTCAGGATGTCCTTGACATTACTGGTGACATTACTGGTGATCCAATAAATGGGTGACATGAACCCATTTATTGTTTTTTGTTTTGTTGCATTATGTGTTCCTATGCCTTTCATTACGGCCTTAAGTTCATCAGTGTTCAATCGTGAAGTGGCCATTTAAGATGCTTTTCAGGTATCTCGCACAAATCAGTGTGGAAACAAGGAGAATCCCTTCATCCACTGAGGTCTGCCCAGACAACCGCACCGCTGGAGGTGACAGGATTGGTCAAAAAGGGACAGATTATCGTCATGGGGAAGCTGCCACAGAAGCATAAGTTTCTCCATGAAGGAATGATACATCAGCTGAACAAGTCACAAAGGTCCAGATTGACTCAATGCACGTTTCCCCACATTCTACATTGAACAACATGTAGAATACCTTAATGCATTCATCCACCTGCTGAACTCAAGCTACATACACCTACTGAGACTGGGTGTTCTGCAGGTGAACACAGCCCTCTGAAGGTTTCTACAGCTGCCAACATCCTAAAGACCATTTTTGAGCTACATCTTGAAGACTACAACAAACGTCTAACAGTGACTCTGTAGGGACTCATCTGAATTTGACCTACAACGTCAAGGACGGATTAACTGTAAGACTTAAGAAATTAGAAAATGCCAGGCAGTCTAGTTGAGGAACGACCACTCCATGAGAAGACAAAGGACCTTTCTGGAAATTAACATTTGAACTCTCTCTTGTGAAACTAGCATCACCATTTGTGATGCAAGTCTCACCTAAGCAATCCTAAACTACATCTTTTTCCCTTGACCCCCCATTCCCCCGTTCCCTCTCTCTCTCATGCTGAGATCACCTGAAATTCACCCAAAAATCGATATGGTTTAATGTGAACAATTATCATACAGTATTATACATGTTTGGTATAATTTGAAATGTCTCAGTGCGACTGGTACAAATGTCTCATTCCCAAAGAGGTAAACCAAAAGGTAATAAGTTATTAAGAGTTATAGGGATAAACTGTACACAAAGGAGGCTGTGTCTTCCAGGCAAATGACATTCTGCTCCCAAAAGGTGTAAACTATGAATGCAAATTCCAATTGTTAGCAAATGTTTCCATGTGAAAGAAGTTTCTGTCTATATAATGAAATGCAACAAGAGGCATTCTTTTGTTCAATATCATAGAATAAAACGTAAAAATAGAGAGTTTGTGTTTACCATTCAATCCATTCAAAACATCCATTGACTTCAGGATGATGGAACCTGAAGTGCTTCATTAAAACAGTTCATTACAATCGGATTAGCAACTAGATTAACACTGCAATAATATTACATTATATTCATATTCTGAGGAAATTATAGATGCAAGATGGCAGCAGTTGTGTTTGTATGAAAAGCAGTGTGATATGAGAGACATGAAATAAGAGCCGGTTTTAAGTTCAGATGAGCGCTCTGATTTACAATGTTGTCATTGATGATGGTGAATATTAGGAAATATCTGACCGCTAAATGCTGCAATAGACCAATCAGAATGAAGTATTCCAGACGCAAGTGACATTTTAGAGGCAGTCTCTTAAATTAGATGATTTTACAGTTTGCTAATCACCTTCAAAACAGAAGAATTCAGCTAAAATAATTGAGGTTTATTTTATTGTCTTTATATTCTTTTGTATTCTTTGTTTCCACCCTAGTGAAAAAAAAGTATACTTTATTGTATTTGTAATATATTCCCTGTTTTAAAAGTACATTGCAAATATACTAATAAAAAATTTACTATTTTTAAATATACAAAAAGTATATTAGCAGCATACTTTTGACTATTTTCACAATACAATTTTTAGCACATTTTAAAATAATTGTAATTTAGTATATTTTCTAAAAAATATATTTTACAAAAATATACTTGAAGTGAAAGTTCTGTTTATTTTTTATAAGTATATTTATTTGCACTTTTCTTAAATATATTTTATGAATATTTTTTAACTATGTGCTGAAAATGATCATTGTAACAATGCATTGAAAGTATACTTTCAAAGTACATTATTAAATAACCTGAAGTTGTAGTATACTTTGTTAAATTATGGAATTTTTTAAGTGTATTTCTTCATGCTTGCAATTCACTTAATTGCTACTTTCAGAAAGTAATAAAACATATGATAAATGCGTTGAAAGGCCATTTAAAACATTTTTTAATAAAGTGTATATGCTCTGCACAAAAGGCTAATTGTGATTTAAGTATTTTGAATAAATTTATACAAAGTCACAGAGAGGTCCAACGTATAAACATCAATCCAATTTTATACCAACAGCACACCATATGAATGTCACGGGGTGACAAACAGCTCCAGAGCTGTATGAGTGTTTGTCGTCATGACGACTAATCGGCAGATTGGCGACAGGTGTAAGGACTTCACTCTGAGCGTTTGATTGAGGCCACTCCCGCTTTTTGAGAGGATAAAACACACGAGGAGGAGGAGGCTGGGCGTTGTGTGCTGTGCCATGCTGTGGTGTTGTGTTGTTCTTCTGCCCTGTTGATCTGGATCGTCCTCCCCCCGATCGTTGCTGGTTTCTCTCTCGTGGAAAATTGGTTATGGGCACTGCAGTTGAGGGGTTGTCTTGAAGGAAGAGGAGCGTTGTTTGAGAGGACGCGAGGACGGCCCAGAGGAATGAAATGCGCTGACTGAGCTGGAGAAGAGAGAGATGAGTAGTTAACAAACTGAATCTCATAAATTGCATGTGTTCTCCACTAAATTGGGTATTGGATTGAAGTGTTTGGAGCATGTGTACACCTTTCACCGAGTGAAATATTGATTCTTTGTCGATCTCTCACCTCCTCTTCCCGATTGGAGTTCAGCGAAGTGAAGTCCGTCTGTGACCGTGAGGAAAAATCTCTCGAGTGTTCTGTCCGCCCTTGGCGATCATCAGTGCGGTGGACCAGGACTTGCGGGTGAGTGCCGGCCTTATGCGCACTAGAAGAGTGAAGTTGCAGTGTTTAAAGTGACGTTTCCCCTCACGATTGCATGCTTAGAGTTGGATTGCAGTGTGTGTGTGTGGAAGAATATTTTTATTGCTGTGCAACCGCCCATGTGTCCTGGGGGTCTACTATTACCGTGAGAGCTGAGTGAGATTGCTTACATCTACGTGCGGTGTCTAGAAAGAAGAACCTCTGCGAGACAACATTACCCCATTTGAGAACTGTGTATTGCTGTTGAAGTTGATTCTGTCTGTTCTAGAGAAGCCCCGCTCAGCCTGCGACTTTGAGCCTGCTGCAGTCCTAAGCCAACTGCATGGTGTGAAGTTATCTGTCCCCTGCAACCCACGTGAGAGCTGTGTATTGCTGTTGAAGTTGATTCTGTCTGTCCTGGAGAAGCCTCGCTCAGCCTGCGACTTGAGTCTGCTGCAGTTTTAAGCCTACCTGCATGGTGTGACGTTATCCGTCTCCTGTAACCCATGGGAGAACTGTGTATTGCTGTTGAAGTCGATTCTGTCACCTGTGATACTCACCTGTCTACGGCTCTCCCACTGTGAGGCTGGCACCAGTCTGGAAAGGAAGTGCACCTTGAACCCTCTACCCACCTGTGATACTCACCTGTCTACTGCGCTCCCATGGTGAGTCTGGCACCCGTCTGGAAAGGAAGTGTACCTTGAACCCTCTACTCACCTGTGATACTCACCTGTCTACTGCTCTCCCGCTGCGAGTCTGGCACCAGTCTGGAAAGGAAGTGCACCTTGAACCCTCTACTCACCTGTGATACTCATCTGTCTACTGCTCTCCCACTGCGAGTCTGGTACCAGTTTGTGAGGAAGTGAGCCGTGATCCCTCTACTCACCTGTGACACTTACCTGTCGAACGCCCTTCCACCGTGAGTCTGACACTCACCTGTGAAGGAAGTGATCCCCGTTCTCTCTACTCACTTGTGATACGCACCTGTCCAACGCTCTCCCACTGGGAGTCTGACACCAGTCTGTGAAGGAAGTGAGCCTCGATACCCTTACTCACCTGTGATACTTACCTGAGATACCCGCCGGTCCATACCCGCGGCGGTGCTGCTCCGGGTCCCTGGGAAGAAGAGGACAAGGAATTTTAGATTAGGATTTCTTAATTGCTCTTTAATATAAAATAAAGTTGCCATTCCTTTAACTCCTGCCTCTTGCCTCCTCCTTGATACGCTCCTCTGTGTTACAGTTGTCTAGGGGTGGGCGCAGTCTGGCTTGGCCCACCCCGACCTGTGACATGAACACAAGAAAATGTGTTCTACTGGACAGGAAGTTCAGCTACTGGATTGTGATGTCACAACATTAAGTTAACTAATCATTAACCCACTTAAAGTATACTAAATTAGTCTGGCTGCAAGTATACTTAGCATATATTTTTTTCACCAGGGTGTATAAACCTTAATTAAATTTCATAATCAATTAAAAAATTATTTATACCTGTATGATAGCCACATTGGAGGATGGATGGATGATTCAGCTGTGGACGCCATCTTCTGGTCAGACACAGGAATTATTCGGCGTGTGACACTCACAGTGCATTATGGGTATTATCTGCTTTGTCCCATTTCAAAGACTGCATTCTGTAGCAAATTATCTCAAAAGGGAAATATGAATAATTAATCATAACTCTTTATAATTATATATTTAAGAATTAACTTGATGAAGCTGAATTCATATTACAATCAATTAATCTTTTCATCCAGTGATCACTCAGTATTGATCGTCTATTAACTCTCACAAAGGATATTTTTCCTGGTCACAGCAAAATAACTCTTAGCATGTAACTTTGTTAAAGGGACATTGATTTACAAGCAGGGACCAGAATCGTGTGAAATATGCACAAAAGTTTTATTTAACTAAATCACAAAGACAAAACTGTATTATTCAAGAGACAACAAATAAAGAGAAAGGGATGGCTGCTGCTGACGTCTTTATTCCATGTGAAACACATCATATACAATTTCATATACAACTTCTTTAGCAAATGCACTTAATCTTATACAATACATTACTGCTGCCTGCTGGATTAAATCATTACTCATTACCAGTAGACTACTCATTACAATAACTAACATACATACAAATCACACATACATGGGAATGGAAAAGTGAAAGTGAATGAAATGAAACCTAAAACAGGGAATGAAGCTATGGAAAGAGTAATTTAACCATCTGAACAGAACGTCTAGAGTTCCGACTGTAACCCTTTTTCCCTGAGAAGGAACGAGACACTGCGTCGAAGACAAAACTTTGGGGAACTCCCCCAGCATAACGCGTCTGAAATATGTATAAAACTATTTCAATCCTGATTGGTGCTGCGTCATGATGTAACGTGTGACGGCATACACGGAAGCTACAAAGAGACGCCGACACACAACAGAGTTAGCTTTTGCAATGAAGCAAGTTGCTCCCGGACAAGCGGATGCGTTGTGGCAAAGGGACGCAGTGTCTCGTTCCCTTCTCAAGAAACAAGTTACAGTCGGAACCCGAGACATTCCTTTTCGATGGAACTCGCACTGCGTCGACTACGACACTTTGGGGAATGAATACCCACTATGCCACAACTTAGGAAGAGACCACTCATGCGCCCGGCGTAGAAGGGAGGTCCATACTGTAAAATCTTGTGAATGTGTGCGGGGTGGCCCAGCCAGTTGCATCACATACCTCTTGGATTGGGGCCCCTGAAAGGAGGGCTCAACCTCTCCTGCAGGGACCCCCTGACAGGCCATGTTTCTGTTTTAACCTTGAAATGGCACACCTGATTCAATTAATTAAAGGCTTAATGCAGGGTTTCTCAAACTCGGTCCAGGAGGGCCACTGTCCTGCACAGTTAAGCTCCAACCCTGATCAAACACACCTAGCTGTGAGTTTCTAGTGATCCTGAAGACATTGATTAGCTTGCTCAGGTGTGTTTGATCAGGGTTGGAGCTAAACTGTGCAGGACAGTGGCCCTTCAGGACCGAGTTTGAGAAACCCTGGCTTAATGAGTAGTTGACTAATTGATTAATTGACTAATAACTACTCATTAATTGAATCAGGTGTGCCATTTCAGGGTTAAAACAGAAACATGGCCTGTCAGGGGGTCCCTGCAGGAGAGGTTGAGAACCGCTGCTCTAGAGGATGCCATGCTTCTAGTTGAGTGAGCCCTTAAAGCCAAAGTTGAAGTCAGACTGTGCACCTGGTAGGCCAGGGAAATAGCTAACTATCCAATTGCTGATGGTATGCTTAAAAGCGGGGAACCCCTTCGTAGGTGACCCAAAACATACCAACAACTGATCTGACTTCCTCCACTGAGATGACTTCTGAATGTAGATATTAATTGTTCTGACAGGGTAGAGCAGATGAAGTCTCTCATCTTCCGTTGTCACATGAGGTGGAGGATGAAAAGCCTGCAGAACCGTAGACCGTGCCATATTAGAAGGCACCTTAAGCACATAGCCCGGTCTGGGATGCAAGATAGCCTGATAGCCAGGTGATATAGAGAGGGCCTGAAAATCTCCTACTCTTTTAAGAGAATGATGGCTAAGAGAAAGCTACCTTGAGTGTAAGGTTCTCGGCCCCAGCCAGCCATTCGAGAACCACTGCCAGATCCAATGTGGGGACTCTGGTCCGAGTCGCAGGCCTCATCCTCCATGCACCATGGAGCCGTATGACCAGCTGGTGTCTCCCAAAGGGTCCACACTCACTGGAAAGCCACAATGGCAGCCACGTACACCTTAAGTGTGGACAGGGTAAGACCAGCAGAGAAGTGATTCTGGAAGAACTCCAGCACTGAAGCCACCGAGCAGTTAACTGGATCCACACCATACCTTCTACACCAGTTCATGAAAAACCCTCAGACCATACAATTTCCTCGTGGATGGAGCTTTGAAGCTAAGCATGGTCTCGACCTCTCTTGCCGACAGACCGGCTTCTAGGTACTGGGCCCCCTCAGGGGCCAGACCTACAGTTTCCACAGCTCTGGACGAGGGTGGAATATTGAGCCCTCAGCCTGAGAAATGGCCCCCCAGGAGCGATATTATGTCTGTGAACCATACTCGGGACGGCCGCATTCTCTTGCAGCTTTTGCAAGAATCCCAGTAGAGATTTTGCAAGTTGTTTGTTTTGTTGAGAGATGGATGTTTACTTGATCCTACAGTAAAGTAAAATGAAGAAGGTTTATGGACAAAACTTGTTGAGGAACAACAAGGTAAATAAATAAAACAACGTAATGAAATTAACATGCTACCATCTGGAATGTCGCGTCCATCACAATCTTTGTCTAATCTAGGACTTCTGGAAATTTCAGGCCCTGGAGTTTCTTGTACTTGGACCAGGACACGGGACTCGTCCTGACAGTCATGTGGCGACTCACTGGCCACCTCTGGAGGAGGACTGGCTCTCTCAGGAGAAGGAGGAGGGATGGTCCTAATAGTTGGACACTCTGTGGAGATTTGCATTTCAGATGAATCCGACACAGCGACGGACTTTTGAGGTGACTTCCGTAAGGTATCAGTATCAGCCTCGGGTTCTGAGGTCTGAGTCCCTTTCTTCTTCTTCGATAAGGGGCTTTGAGTAAAAAAATAGCTTTTCTTTTAGAGGGACTTTTCTTCAGGCTTTCTTTCTCCGTGAGCTTATGCTGAAGGTGCTTTAGAAACCGATCCTTCATGGACTGCCAGCTGTGGTCGGTCGGTTCTCCATTTCTGTCCAAACCAGGTTGCCTTTGGCTTCATGTTGCCGCTTTTCCATGAAATCACAATAGCGGCGTCGTCTTCAGGCGAGTAACCCAGCCGTCCAGTGCCCTGGTGACAGGCAGCCATCCTCGTCTGGACAGACGGTCCCACGCTGATCACATAGTCGTCCCGATCCAAGTGCTGGTTCTGCTCTGCACAATCTCGGATGAATTTCGTAGAGATGTACGTTTGTCCAGTGCTCTCCATCGCACTGGTCACGTTGCCCGGATCGACCAGAAAAATGGCTCTGGGCTCTTGATACCGACACAAAATGCCTCCTCCGTTATTCAGAGGGTAAAGCTGCGTTTTAGTTGGACCGGGTCTCACATAGAAGCGCATTGAATGTCCACTGGTTTCCAGGAATAAGACAGGAGATATTTCATATATTTTAGAGACCTTCTCCTCTCCTGGCTATAACATTGTGAAGATTATCTGAGGATTAAATGTGAAAGTTAATTGTTTTCACATTAAAATGGTTTAAGTTTATTAAGATATATTATTTAGAATGAGGGGTACTGCAAAAATCTATTGGTGGATCATGTACATAGTTATTAACTAATCTTCTATCGGCTTACAATCCATCACGCTCTTTAAGATCACAAAACTCTGGGCTTTTGATAGTGCCTAGAATATCTAAGTCCACTAAAGGAGAAAGAGCGTTTTCACATTTGTCTCCTAAACTCTGGAATAGTCTTCCTGATAATGTTCAGACTCAGACTCCCAGTTTACATCTAGATTAAAGACGCAACTCTTTAGCCTAGCAATCATATAATGCATCTCCTAATCTTATACAGTTAAATCAGACCAAATGCACATGATTATCCTTGCTTAATGTTATGAACAGCAGCTACACTAATTATTTTCTATTTGCTTCTCTGTTTAATCTTGGGATGCCCATCCTGAGGTAACTAGAGATTATCAGCTCCAGTCTGGATCCAGAAGGGTGGAAGGGTGCTCTCGATGGGACGAGACTCTGGAAGGGTGCTCTTGAAGGGACGAGACTCTGGAATGGTGCTTTCGACGGGACGAGACTCTGGAAGGGTGCTCTCGAAGGGACAAGACTCTGGAAGGGTGCTCTCGACAGGACGAGACTCTGGAAGGGTGCTCTCGACGGGACGAGACTCTGGAAGGGTGGCGGCCATGATGGGACAAGATTCTGGAAGGACAGCGGGGACGGAAAGAGAATCTGAAACTATTGTGTAGGACGATCCACTCACCCACAGGATGTTGTCAATGTATTCCCTCAAGGAACACATGGTGGCAGTAGCTGGGAATTGCCTAAAGAGTGGATCGTCCAGACCTATCCATAAGATGTGTTTGAGGGCTGTAGACAAACAGGTAAATGGCCAACACAAGGGAGAGGAGAGCACAGGACATAGACACTGGAAAGGATCGCTGGAGAAGAACGTTGGGGTAGGGATGGCTGACGCGAAACTGACGTTCCGAAGCTTTTCGAGATCCCAAAGCGCAGATGTTTCGAAACACTGATCCGAAGCATGATTCAAAATACCCATGTCACATGACTACGGTTAAATGAAGCTTCGGAGTGTTTCACAAGTGTTTCGACAGGTGGCATGGTCCGCCGAATCAGCGTTTGATTGACAGGGTCGGGAACAGACCACACAATCGCACATCTGTATAAAAGTGAAGTCAGCGCATCTTGACCTCGTGGGTTTTTGTGAGAGGAGTTTGATTTTGAGATAGCGGATTTTTGGTGATATAGTGACATTTATAGTGCGATTTGTTAGATAGATAGATAGATAGATAGATAGATAGATAGATAGATAGATAGATAGATAGATAGATAGATAGATAGATAGATAGATAGATAAAAATGGAGGTTCCACAGAAGAGATGCCGTACATCTGTGGTGTGGGAGCATTTCCATTTGGAAACCCCAAGTAAAGTGAGATTGTATGTATTGTGATCGGCAGCTAGCCTACGGCAACAATACATCATCCATGATGTGCCATTTGAGGAGCACTCATCCTGCCATTTTGCAGGGTGCAGAGGATGGTAGCATTCCCCCTGTACCTAGGCCTGCTATGTCAGTCTATGTTATGTTATGTAATCTGATTCATGTAATTTATACTTCATATGTGCTGTCAGTTTAGGATTTGTTACTAATTGCTTTTCATTTTCATTCAGAGCCAC
This sequence comes from Vimba vimba, assembly GCA_022828995.1. Taxonomy (NCBI): domain Eukaryota; kingdom Metazoa; phylum Chordata; class Actinopteri; order Cypriniformes; family Leuciscidae; genus Vimba; species Vimba vimba. The sequence continues at coordinate 10,932,723 of CM040825.1, read as the reverse complement.
AAATGTCAACATCAGGCCCATCATCATCATCATCAACATCAACACCAGTAGAAACACAGGACAGTTTATGGGAACTTTTTTATAATCGTATCCGTGAAACCCAGATGATACACAATGCTACAGCTGATGCCACAGTGGAAGTGCGTTTTTGCCCAGAACTCATAATCCCCTAACTTACTGGAAAGGAAGAGCAGTAATCTTTCCTCATTTGTATGTCCTTGCTAAAAAAATCTTTGCATGCCAGCAACAAGTGTCCGTTGTGAGAGGATTTTTTCAATGGCTGGAGAAATTATCTGTAAAAAAAAGAAGTAGGCTAAGTCCTTCCACAGCAGAGAAATTAATATTTTTGAATAAAAATCTATAAAAAAATTAGATATTGTGGCTTGATTTCTTTTATTAATATTCATTTGTAATGACCAAAATAACATTATGCACAGTGAGGAGCCTACAGGTTACAAGCTTCACATATTAGAAAAATACAATAATAAAAAAAAAACACATTTTTTAATGGCTCGTTGTCAAGGTTGTTTCAGATCAGCACCTGCAAGTGACCACTAGGTGTCACCGTTGAGACGGGTGTCGGATTGTTTCGAAGCCTCGACACAATATGGCACATTTGCTTCAACTGTTTCATTGTTTCACAAAGCCTCGATCTGCCCACCACTACATTGGGGATGATTGTTGGAGGTAACACGGAAGAAGACACGGGAGATAAAGGTCCTACAGCTTTCACACACTTGGGTAAAATGAGACTAGACAATGAGGGAACACAAGGTGAGTGGTTTCATGGTGAAGTTAATGAGGGAGATCGCTGACAGGTGCAGGTGATTGTGAAGGAGGTGCAGTTGTGGGCCAAGGAGGCTGCTGGGAAATGTAGTGAAGGAGGTGGTGACTAAGCTGGTGACCATGACACATAGGACAGGCAGAGCTAAATAAACTTATCTCTGCATCTAATCCAACAACATGTTTATTAGATCCAATACCCACTAAATTACTGAAAGAGTAGCAGAAGAGCCTCTTCTCAATATTATCAACTCGTCTTTATCTCTAGGTTATGTTCCAAGATATTGTTTCAACCTGGCAGTTATTAAGCCTCTCATAAAGAAATCACAATTAGAGCCTAATGAATTAGCAAATTACAGACCCATTTCAAATCTTCCATTTATGTCTAAAATACTAGAAAAAGTCGTGTCTGCTCAATTGCACTCTTTTTTGTATGTATGAAAATCATATCATTCATCATATCAGTCTGGATTCAGGCCCCATCATAGCACAGAAACTGCGCTCGTTAAAATTACAAATTACTTCTAGCATTTGACCAAGGCTATATCTCAATACTAGTTTTACTTGATCTTGGTGCTGCGTTCGACACTATAGATCATAAAATGCTCTTAGGCCTTGTCCACACGGACACGCGTATTTTTATAACCGTGACTTTTTTTACGCGGTTCGGCCGTTCGTCCACACGGAAACGCAGTATCAGGTCACTGAAACCGAACATTTTTGAAAACCCCTGCCAGGGTGAGGATTTTCAGAAACGCCGGTTGCAGTGTTGTCGTGTAGACCAGTGGTTCCCAAACCTGTCCTGCCGGCACCCCAACACTGCACATTTTCTTTGTCTCCCTAATCAAACACACCTGATTCAACTCATCAGCTCATTAACCCATGTGATAATGAGCTGATGAGTTGAATCAGGTGTGTTTGATTAGGGAGACAAAGAAAACGTGCAGTGTTGGGGTGCCGGCAGGACAGGTTTGGGAACCACTGGTGTAGACAGTAAAACTGGGGTTTTTGCTTCTGATTCAGGCTTCTGATTGGCCAACATGGCTTTACTATCGCCGCCTGCTGGTGTGGTATGCTCTTGACAGCGCGTGATAGCATGTTTTTGTGTTTTCATGTAGGCGGAGATTTCTTTTAAACCGAGCATGTGTGGACGGGATTTTTCCTTTAAAACGCAGGAGGAAAAACTCTGGTTATAAAAATATCCGTGTCCGTGTGGACTAGGCCTTAGATCGATTACAAAATTTCACTGGTATTCAGGGACAGGCATTAAGGTGGTTTAGATCGTATCTATCAGACCGTTACCATTTTGTCTACTTAAATGGGGAAAAATCTAAGATAATGTCAGTAAATGATGGAGTGCCACAAGGATCTGTGTTAGGCCCTCTGCTATTTTCAATATATATGCTGACACTTGGTAATTGTTACGGAATGGTTGAGTTAACAAAGCGCACAACAAAGGAGAATGAACTGGAGTAATATATAATAGTAAACTTAGAGAACAACAAAGAATTAACACAACCAATAACTATCTCAAACAAGGATGAACAGAGAATGGGTGAGAACACAGGGTATATATACACATGTGACAAACAAAGGGAACTAATGATATAATTAACGGACAACATGTGAACGAAATTACTAATTAAACAGACTAGGGGAAAACTACCAAAGGGGCAGAACTAACATGTTGAACACAAGGGCAAAACAAGACATACATGTAACAGTAATATTATAAGAAAATGTCGATGACACTCAGTTATATATTTCATCACGACCAGATGAATTCTCTAATTTATCTAAGTTGACAGAGTGTGTTAAAGATATAAAATACTGGATGACCTGTAATTTTCTTCTTTTAAATTATATGGTATATAGGTATTATAGGTATTAATTATTGGACCAAAAAAACTGTACACAGAATCTCTAGAATACGATTTGCATTTGGAAGGATGTACTGTAACTTCATCCTCTACAGTTAAAGACCTGGGTGTTATATTAGACAGCAACTTATCTTTAGAAAATCATATTTCATATGTTACAAAACAGCCTTCTTCTACCTCAGAAACATTGCTAAGCTCCGAAACATGTTTTCTGTTTCTGATGCAGAAAAGTTAGTTCATGCGTTCATGACCTCTAGACTAGATTACTGTAATGCATTACTAGCTGGTTGTCCTGCATCCTCAATAAACAAGCTACAATTAGTACAAAATGCAGCTGCTAGAGTTCTCACTAGGTCAAGAAAATATGATCATCTAACACCAATTTTATTATCTTTACACCGGTTACCTATTAAAGGGATACTCCACTTTTTTGGAAATAGGCTCATTTTACAACTCCCCCACAGTTAAACAGTTGAGTTTTACCGTTTTCGTATCCATTCAGCCGAACTCCGGGTCTGGCGGTCCCACTTTTAGCATAGCTTAGCATAGATCATTGAATCGGACAAGACCATTAGCATCTCTCTCAAAATAATGACCAAAGAGTTTAGATATTTTTCCTATTTAAAACTTGACACTTCTGTAGTTACATCGTGTACTAAGACCGACGGAAAATGTAAAGTTGTGATTTTCTAGACTAATATGGCTAGGAACTATACTCTCATTCCTGCGTAATAATCAAGAAACTTTGCTGCCGTACCATGAGTGCAGCAGGTGTAATGATATGACGCAGCGCGATGAGAGACTCTTGCACGAGAGCGCGCGCTGAGACTTATATAATGGAAAAAGACAAATAAGGAAAAGTTCAATGGGTCGCAGCACGGGGGGAAAAAAGTGAAAGTAAATGTGCTAAAAGTAAAACGATTTTATTTATTTTTTTATCAAGCGAAATGTATAAACCCTAACAAAGATTTATTTTATTTTATTTTATTTTATTTTATTTTATTTTATTTTAAATAAAATAAACATAACAAAGGCTGTAACATAACAAAGAAACTATACAACATCTCACTGTTACTAATTTATCAAGCAGCTCAAAGTATTATGGGCAAAATCTCTCTACTGTCTATTCCGATGCATCAACACAGTTTCAATGATGATTTACAAACAAAAGCAAACCCAGGATAGAGTGGCTGAGTGAATGTGGTCTGGACTGTGTGGATGAGGCTCACTGTGTCAGAGACGCTGTAGAAGGAGAGAGTTCCTGCACTGTGATCCACATACACTCCTATTCTTCTCTGATCCTCATACACTCCTATTCTACGGCTGAGCGACACTGCAGGGAGATCAGTCGCTTTCTTATTGTGTTTGAATGAGTAACTGGAGGAAGAGCAGTGCAAACTCCAGGACTGATCATTCCCTCCAAACACACACTCATAACCCTCTCCCTTCCTGCTGATGCTCTTATATGACACTGATATAAACACACCATTATTTCCACTCCACTCAATCTCCCAGTAACAGCGTCCACTCACACTCTCTCTACACAACACCTGAGGCCAGTAATCAAATCTGTCGGGATGATCAGGATACGGCTGCTCTGTGTCAGTGTTAGTAATCACTCTGTTCCTCTCAGACAGACGGAGGCGTTTATTCACTGTGTTCAGATCCAGAGTGAGCCGACGAGAATCTGATGGAGAGAAAACACATCAGAATCAGGAATTATGAATCTGTCTGATCTTTTAATGTAGCTGAACTCTTCATAATTTAATATTCAGTGTATCAGCTGTGTCTCAGTACAGCTGATAATCGTTTAAATTATCAATTATTAAACTAGTAAATTATGATTTATTTCTCCTTCTACAGGAAGAACATGAACACATTCAGTGATTTTGTCTGCTAGTTTTCTTAGTCACTTACATTGTAGGAAGTCGTCCCTGGTTCTGGGATTCCTGTTGGTGAATGTGACTGTGGAAATAAACAGACATGAACAGTGTGAAGAGAAATGAAAATATAAAATTCATCCATCTCTATACATTTCAAATGTGATGTTCTTCATGATATTAGACGATGTTGGACTCATTTCTGAGAGCAAATTAATCTCCAGGGGCTTCATTTATTAAACACATGATTTGATCCTAAATTTCATGGTTTCATCCTACATCAATATATATAAATATGCTTGTCCATGATGATGAGTGCCAAACCTCTGAACCATCCAGGGATTTTTGTGGCCGCTCTGTTGGTGAAGTTGATGCACTTGTTCACAATGGACTTGAATTTTAGCTGAACTGTGATGCATTTACGAACATTACGAGAAAAAAGATTGTCCATATGGATGTTTTAACACTCCTTAAATTGTTGAACATTCACATTTAGGATAATTCTACGCACGTGTTTATAAATGAGGCCCAGGACTTTACCTCTGTCAGAGATCTTCTTGAGCTCCTCTTTGTAGAAATCCTCCAGTTTGACTTTCAGCTGACGGACAGATTCTCTCACTCCATCAAAAGATGAGAGAGAACTGAAGATAACGTCATTCACATCTGTAGATTCAGGAGGTGCTGAGAGAGACTGGAAACTCTACAGAAAACAGAAATCAAAACTCATCAGCTCCACACTTCACTCAATAACCAGCACTACTGTCAGATCTGTGCAGCTCTTGTTGACTTCAGTCAACAGTTACTCACATCAATCCAGCACTTTCAGACAATCAGATACTTTCTTATAATATTCATTAAGTGGCTTTAAAGGCTTATTCACCCAAAAATAATAATATACTTTAAAAGCAGAAAGAAGAGTACTTTAGCATCTATTTAAAATGTACTTATTATGGAAATAATATAGCCTACTTTAAAAGCTTTACTCAAGTGCAGATGGAATGTAATGTTTCCGGACACTTGTTTTGGCATTTTATTTGCAATTCTGTATTATAGTTTAAATTTATATTAAATGCAATTAGCTTAACTTTATAGTGTTTTTGAGCCAGTTAAGAATGATTTATTTACATCTTTATATGCAAGGCTCAGTACTAGGACCGTTGCTTTTCAGTCTGTACATACTACCCTTGGGAGATATCATTAGGAAGCATGGAATTAGTTTTCACTGTTATTTATTTCTTCACGCCCTGACAAAACTTACCAATTCACAAAATTAACCGAATGCATAGCTGATATAAAAAATTGGATGACTAGTAATTTCCTACTACTTAATTCTAAAAAAACAGAGATTCTAATTATTGGACAAAAAAACTTCCTCACGTAATAATCTAGAATACTGTCTAACACTTGATGGCTGCTCTGTCAAGTCTTCGTCGTCGGTTAGGACAAACTTGTCCAAAACGCAGCAGCTCGAGTTCTTACCAGAATCAGGAATTATGACCATATTAGCCCCATTCTGTCAACACTCCACTGGCTCCCTATTAAACATTGTATACATTTTTAAATATTGCTGATTATTTACAAAGCACTAAATGGTTTAGCTCCGCAGTACTTGAGCGAGCTCTTAACGCATTATAGTCCTTCAGGTCTATTGCGATCTCAAAATTCCGGCCAGTTGATAATACCTAGAATATCAAAATCGACTGTTGGCGGTAGATCCTTTTCCTATTTAGCACCAAAACTTTGGAACAGTCTTCCTAACATTGTCCGGGAAGCAGACACACTCTGTCAGTTTAAATCTAGACTAAAAACACATCTCTTTGACCTAGCATACACATAACACATTATAGACTTCTATAATTCTATAATTCTATGATTCTACATCATAAGAAGAATGGCGTCTACGCTAATATTAGTCTCTCTGTTTATCCCTAGGTTTACCACAGTACGCCGGATCCAGGGCGTATTCAGATCTGATGAAGGACCTGCGCCTGGACGCGACGACAGCGCAGTCCTGAAGCGTCAACTAGACTCTCCCCTGTGAAGGCCTCCCTCCCCTCCCTTTACCTCTCTACAGATAAAGCGTTGTCGGCATAATTCAGGATCGCGTGGCTACGCAGAAGCGATAAAAATTCTGTATTATAAATTTTAAGGCCAGACAAGTAGTTTGTTGAGGGTTGATTTGTAGGGAAGGACTACACGTCTGTGCACATATATTTAAACACGGATACCTATAGACTGAACCCGTAATACACATGTGCACGCCATCAGCGTTCTCACAGGTTCGCGTTTTTTAAGTTTGCGCAGAAAGAACTTAAGAGTTTTCTGTTAAAACTGTGTTGTGTTAGCGGCCCCTAAGTTAATAATGTCTCGGTTACGTATGTAACCCTCATTCCCTGAGTAGGGAATGGAGACGTTACGTCAGTGACGACGAATGGGGTTTCGCTTCGAGTATACATAACGAGCCAATGGCAATGAAATGCCATGGGTCTGCGGAATTTGCATAGCGTAACTCTGCCCTACCTCGTGGGTATATAAGGAAGTACGCCGTCAACATGCAGATATGTTTCTTCGCTGAGGAGCCGAGACTGAACTCAGGCGTTCCCAGCAGTACAGCAGAAGTGGCAGGGAGATGTAACGTCTGCGTTCCCTACTCAGGGAACGAGGGTAACATACGTAACCGAGACGTTCACTTTCGTGGTCACTACGAGTTACGTCAGTGACGACGAATGGGGTCCCCAGTCTAATCACGCCACCTCGGCTGTCTTCCAGTGCCCTGCGCAAGTCTGAGCTCCCTGTCGTGAGACTAGCACAGACGAAGGAGTCCTACCTACACAGGAATACCAAGGTACACTGGGAAGCATATCTCAGCGGAAATATGCAATCATGCCCAGCCCGAAGACTACACATATGAATACACATAAGCCCCTTTCACACAGATATTCCGGAAAATACACGGATAAAGTGACCCGGGATTTGACCCGGGTTCGTTTGATTTTGGTTCATTCACACTGCCAGTGATTTTCCGGAATCAGAGAGTGCGTTCACACACAACCCGTAAAAATTCCGTAAAGACATGTGACATCGATGTGACTTGTAATGTGTCAGCAGCGTCTTAAGTTTGCTTATGAGCTGCAATTTCTCTCTCTAGAAACCACGCTTGTGCATTTTTTCTCTGATTCGATCATAAACTTGCGCATTACGTACCGTTTCACAGCTGGCGAACGATCCCGGCTTCAGCGTCATCACTACAACACGGCATTATTACGGCTTTTGTTCACACAGCGCGCGTTCCGGGACTGAACACGGCAATGTTACTAGGTCCCCAACCCGGCATCGATCCCGGCATCAATCCCGGGTCGTGTTTGCGTTCACACAGAAGGCGTTCTGGCAATTTGCCGGCAATTTGCCGGGTTCAAAGCGCTGTGTGAAAGGGGCTATAGAAACACTTAGAATACACATATGACCTGGAGGGGCTGCATATGGAGTATCACTGGGGTGTTCAGCAGCAGGTGGAATATTTCAACCCCAGGGGTGGCAAGGTGGCTTGCCAAGGGAAAGACACATGCTCAGAGAGAATTACAGTGGAATACACATGTGGGGGTCGCCTAGAGGGGGAACCATGCACATGGAGGCACCTAGCCAAGCGCGAAAGCTGCCGGTGGCATAACTCTGGCGTTGATGTCAACAGTACTGGAGGAACTCAGGGCTTATTAGGCTCACCTGAGGAAAATATTGCATGTATCCCGTCCGTGGAGAGGAATGGTGAGCAAGCGAAGACACCTGAGCAGAATCTAGTACCGGCTAGTTGAAGCGAGTACATGAGAAGAAACTGGCTCCACTCAGAGATTGTAGAATCTCGCAAATGTGTTAGGTGTCGCCCAGCCTGCAGCTCTGCAAATGTCTGTTAGCGAGGTGCCATGCGCTAGAGCCCAAGAGCCCAAGAGGAGGCCACACTCCGGGTGGAGTGGGCCGTCACAACAAGGGGGCACGGTCGACCTTGCTGGTGGTATGCCAAAGCAATGGCGTCCACTATCCAGTGAGACAACCTTTGCTTGGAGAGAGCCTTTCCCTTCAGCTTCCCACCATAACAGACAAAGAGCTGGTCTGAGGTCCTGAAACACTGCGTTCTGTCTACGTAAGCACGGAGGGCGCGTACTGGACAGAGCAGTGCCAAGGCTGGGTCTGCCTCCTCCAAGGGCAGCGCTTGCAGGTTCACCACCTGGTTTCGAAAGGGAGTGGTGGGAACCTTGGGCACATATCCAGGCCAGGGTCTCAGGATCACGTGAGAGTTAGCCGGCCCGAATTCCAGGCACGCTTCGTCCACCGAAAATGCCTGCAGGTCCCCTACCCTCTTGATGGAGGCCAATGCAACCAGGAGCGCTGTCTTAATTGACAGGAACTTAAGCTCCACTGATTGCAGAGGCTCAAAGGGAGCACTCTGCAGGGCAGTTAAAACCACTGAGAGGTCCCAAGAGGGTACGAGGGGAGGACGAGGAGGATTCAGTCTCCTCGCTCACCTCATGAACCTGATGATCAGGTCGTGCTTTCCCAGAGACTTACCATCAACTGCATCGTGATGTGCGGCAATGGCGGCAACATACACTTTGAGGGTGGAGGGAGACAGCCTTCGCTCCAACCCTTCTTTCAGGAAGGAAAGCACGACACTGATCTGGCATTTCGAGGGGTCTTGTTGTTTAGAAGAACACCAGTTGATGAAGAGGTTCCACTTCAACGCATAGTCTTGTGGACGAAGCTCTAGCGGAAGTGATGGTAGCCACCACCGCTGGTGGTAGGGTACTCAAACCTGCCTCGTCCCGTCCAGGAGCCACACATGGAGGTTCCAAAGATCGGGACGAGGGTGCCATAGGGTGCCCCGTCCCTGAGAAAGGAGGTCCTTCCTCAGAGGGATTGGCCAGGGAGGTGCTGTCGCGAGGAGTACTAGTTCTGAGAACCAGGTCCGGTTGTGCCAATACGGGGCAACCAAAATGACCTGCAAAGTCTGCGCAAGAAGGCTCACTGGGGGAAACGCATACTTGCGGAGGTCTCGCGGCCAGCTGTGTGCCAGTGCATCCGTGCCGAGCGTGCCCTCGGCCAGGGAATAAAACAGGTCACAATGGGACGAGTCGTGGGAGGCAAACAGATCTACCTGTGCGTCCCGAACTGATCCCAAATCAGCTGAACCGTCTGGGGATGGAGTCTCCATTCTCCAGGGAGAGGCCGAAGCCGAGACAGCTCGTCGGCCACACGGTTCAGGTCTCCCGGGATATAAATGGCTCGAAGCGACCTCAGATGCTTCTGACTCCATATGAGTAGGTGGCGGGCGAGTTGTGACATACGGTGGGAGCGTAGACCACCTTGACGGTTGATGTACGCTACTGTCGCAGTATTGTCTGATTGGACTAGTACGTGCTGACCCCTGAGCAACGCATGGAAGCGGTGCAGTGCGAGACATACAGCCAGCAACTCGAGGCAATTGACATGCCAAAGGGTCCTGTCCAGGAGCCCGTGGCAGCATGTCCATTGCACATGGCGCCCCAGCCCATGGTGGAGGCATCTGTTGATACAACAACATGCCGGGAACCTCGTTCTAAGGGCATTCCGGCCCGTAGAAAACTGAGGTTCGTCCACGGGGTGAAGGTCTGATGGCAGGCCAGAGTCACTGGGACTCAGAGTGTGCCGTGATGCCATGCCCACCTTGGGACTCGATCGCGAAGCCAAAGCTGAAGCGGTCTCATATGAAGCAATCCGAGCGACGTTACTGCGGCTGCGGATGCCATATGCCCCAGGAGCCTCTGAAATAGTTTCAGTGGAACCGCACTCTTGCCCTCGAACTGTCTCAGGCAAGTCAGCAGTGACTGCGCGCGCTTGCTCGTAAGCTGCGCGCACATGGTGACCGAGTCGATTTCCATACCGAGAAAAGAGATCCTCTGCATGGGGCAAAGTTTGCTCTTTTCCCAGTTGACCCGAAGGCACAGATGGGCTAGATGCCGAAGCACTAGGTCCCTGTGTTCGCAAACCTGATCTCGAGAGTGATCTCGAGGATCAGCCAGTCGTTGAGATAGTTCAGAATGTGAACCCTGTGTTCCCGTAGAGGAACAAGGGCTGCCTCGATAACTTTCGTGAAGACGCGAGGAGACAGGGCTAACCCAAATGGGAGAACCGCATACTGGTATGCCCGCTCCTCGAAAGCAAACCGAAGAAACGGTCTGTGACGAAGTAAAATGGAGACATGGAAGTAGGCGTCCTTCAGGTCGATCGCTACAAACCAATCCTGTGGACTGCTGGGTGGAGGAGTGTGCGAATCCCGCACACATTCGAAGATGCGTTTGGCCGCGAGCATCTTGAATGGCAGCCTGTGAAGGGAGCGGTTCAAGACGCGCAGGTCCAGGATTGGTTGTAACCCACCGGATTTCTTCAGTACAATGAAGTAGGGGCTGTAGAAGCCGGACTTCATTTCGGCTGGAGGGACAGTCTCGATCGCACCCTTCACCAGTAGGGTGGCGACCTCCGCTCTCATGACAGGGGCATTGTCACCAACCATAGTGAAGCGGACTCCCCTGAAGCGGGGAGGAGACCGCACGAACTGAATCGCGTAGCCGAGCCTGATGGTTCTCGCGACCCAGCGGGACAGCCTGGGAAGCTCTAGCCAGGCTCCCAGAAACTGTACCAGCGTGGTCATGCGAACCACAGATGTACCGTCGGTGGTGCAGCGAGGCGGAATGACCAGCCCAGGTGTGGGTGCATGGTCATTAGCCACGTTCTGCCAGAGGAGGCCAGGGGAGGACCAGCGTCCCACGGGGGCGTGCTCTGCACACTATCATCCGAGAACTCTGTGACAGAGGAGGACGATAGTGGCGGGACCCGTGGGCGGCGCGCACTATCGTCCGAGAACTCTGTGTGCTCAAGGTTGGGGGAACCAGTTCTTTCTTTAACCACATTAGGGTACTGCTCGTCGTGGGACACGCAGCGGTTTGGAGAACAAAAGATTCTCCCCCGGCCCTCCACCGGGGGAAGGAGTGGCCCCGCTACCATCTCCTGGGAAAAACTGGTTGCCAACCCTGAGCTGCCCGTCTCAGGGGCGCCGCTTAGCCTGGCATTTAGCGGGCGCGGGGCCGGAGAGGGCTGGGGCGCCTTCCTGCGGCTTCCTCCACAACGCGGCCCGGGTGAAGGCTGCTGCTGGGGCCGTGCGGGAGGGGCGGGAGCGTGCCCTCGGCAGCGAGCAGGCTGAGGATTCTGTGCCGACGGCTGGGTGGAGGCAGCAGCGGGCCGTCAGGGCAGAATATGCTTTATAGCCTCAGTCTGCTTCTGGGCAGTCGAAAATTGTTGGGCAAAGTCCTCGACCGCGCCGCCGAAGAGGCTGGCCTGGGATATGGGGGTGTCAAGGAGACAAGTCCGCTCGGCATCCCGCATATCAGCCAGGTTCAGCCAGAGATGTCTCTCATGGACCACAGCTGTGGACATTACCTGGCCCAGGGAGCGTGCGGTCACCTCAGTCGCTCGGAGAGTGAGGTCGGTGGCGGCACGCAGCTCATCAAAGAGCCCTGGGTCAGTCCTGCCCCCGTGCATGTCCTTGAGCACCTGGGCCTGGTAGACCTGCAGGATGGCCATGGCATGCAAAGAGGCGGCTGCCTGTCCCGCTGCTCTATAGGACTTCGCCACCAGGGTATACAAAAACCTACAGACTTTGGATGGGTGCTTTGGGTCACCACGGGAGGAAGCACTCTGCGGACACAGCTGCATCGCAGAGTGTTCCACCGGGGGAACCCCAGTGTACCCGTGGGCAGTGGCCTCATTGAGGGGAGGTAAGGCGGAGGAGGTCGACGAGCGATCACGGGAAGACAATGGTGCCATCCAGGACCTCGAGACCTCCTCATGCACATCCGGGAAGAATGATATTGGGGTTGGACGCCGACGAGAGTCAGCGGCCGTGCCCAAACACCAGGCTGCGAGCGCACAGGGTAGGGTGGCGGGGACCACTCGAGCCCAATGGCCGCGGCTGCCCGGGAAAGCATGGCCGTCATCTCGGGATCTGACTCGGGCAATGCTGGAACACCCGAAGGTGGCAGCACAGCCGAATTGTCACTTCCTGAGGACTCATGCCCACCTTGTGATGCTGCAATAGACATTGCATCCTCTTCTGGAGGGCCGAAAGAGACACGCGGGGCCTCCATAGAGGGACCAGCGGTCTCAATCTGAACACTCTCGGGTAACAACGCTGGAGAGGGGGGTGTGGACCACGGAAGAATTGACAGTTTATTCCACACCGTCACCCTCAGGTCACCCTGGCCACCAGCCGAAGTACAGCCTCTCGCGGAGACCTAGACCGTAGATCGGGGTGTGGATGAGGGGACTCTCACTCGAATGAGTTCATTGAGTCTCGACCGTAGCGTTGAGATGGTCATGTTCCCACAGTGAGAACATGAGTCATCCACAAGCGCTGCTTTAGCGTGATCAATGCCCAAACACACAAAGCAGCGATTGTGCCCATCAGAATTGGAAACATTGCGACCGCAACCAGAAGTGCACGGGCGAGGCATCTTTAAAAAGACGTGCCTATGGGCCATCTATTAATGGGGTTAAATAATTTTGAAACTGCAGAAGTCATTAAAATTAGCATTTTCAGTTAAATTTGGGGAAACTACTTGAAACATTTGTTGTGTTGAGCTATTTCAATTACTTTTGTTTGATTTGTTCATTGCAAACAGCTGAAAGTCTGTAAATTTTGCCAATAAACCTGATTTGCAATGGGGGTTGAATAATTTTGATTGCAACTGTATCGCTTGTGCATTTATCTATAGGAAGTTAGAGAAAAGCAGAGTGATGCAGAGGTTTTCTTCTCTGATAATGGATGGAGAGGTGTGACGATTATAATTTGTTGAGACGGTGGAGGATGTAAGGGAGTCTCTGATTGTTGAAGAGAATCCAGTATAGTCCTTCTGAAAGGGAGTTGAATATCCTAAGGCTGCTTCTGCAACTTAAGGTGAGGTGAGTCCGCTCTTCCGGAGGACTTCAGTGAAGCACCAGAAATCTGGGTGGATAGGCACGTTTAAGATATCAGAGTAACCAGGAGCTGTATTGCTGTAAATGGCGGCTAAATTTGTGAGCATAGCTGCTGAAAAGGAAGGAGGGCGATGAACTGCTGAAGCTGGCCGGGTAGGTGGCTCTGCTGTAGCTGTAGTATGGGATGTTGCTGGATGGTAAGATGTAAGGGTGTTGGGGGGAGGAGGGGAAAGAATAGACTGGTTGAAGAAGTCCAGATTGGCCCGTATGAGGTATAATTGCTTAGGCACTGGAAGATTTCTGGACTGAAGAGTTAGCTGTTTAAGAAATATCAGAATAAAGCGGAGCCGTATTGCTGTGAACCGCGACTTAATTTTTGAGCGTAACTTCTGAAAAGGAAGGGCGATGGACTGCTGAAGCTGACCCGGTAGGTAGAGCTGCTGTGGCTGAAGTATATGTGATGTTGCTGCATGGTAGGATGTAAGGGTGTTGGGGGAGGGAGGGAGGGAGAGAGAAAGGATAGACTGGTTGAAAATAGAAATGGAGTAAACAGAAGTCATATTGCTATGAACTGCTGAAGGAAGGGTAGAGGAACTAAGGTTGGGATGAAAGGATGTGTGTGAGTTTGAGCAAATTGTGAGCATGGAGAAGAATGATGAAATTATTTTAGAAAGATCAGATGACTGGATGAGCTGGGCTAGATTTATAAATTACCTGCTAAAATTTTTTGGATTGGAGAATGTGATGGGTAGCTGAAGCTTGCAGAGTAGATGGTGCAGCTTTAGCTAACTATATAGGTTGTTGCTATATGGCAGGATGTACGATATTGGGGAAGGGAACGGTAGGGGTGGAGAAGAGAGTGAGGGGGAAAAGGATAGACCAGTTAAATAGAAATGGAGGTTGAAGGAGTCCAGATTGGCCCACGTAAAGTAGAATTCCTTGGAGTGCTAGATGAGGTATCTGGACTGAAGAGATAAGCGCGGTCACACTACACTTCTCTTTCCATTGATTTCCTGGATGTATGGAACCAATGGTACGATTTCTATATGTCATAATCGTTTGTTAACAAACATGTATTCATTACTTCGATAAGCTCATTGTCTCTGCCTTAAATTATTACATTGTTTAAAATAATTAATTTTTAGCTAACTTGTGTGATTTGTATATGTACATCTCAGAAAACATAACTTATACAATACATTTACCTCTGATAACAGATCACTCTAAACTGTAAATGTAGATGCATACATTTTTCTGTAAAGCTGCTTTGAAACAATATGTATTGTGAAAAGCTTTATACAAATAAATGTAAATTGAATTAAATGGATGGAGAAATGGATAAAGGGATCAATGGATGATGGATGGGTGAAGGGATAGATGAATGGAGGTATGGATAGAAGAATAGATGGAGGGATGGATGGAGAGAGGGATGAATGGAAGGATGGATGGAAGAATGGATGGATGAATGGGTGGATGAATGGATGGATGGAGGGATGAGGGAGGGGTGGATAGATGGGTGGATAGATGGGTGGATAAATAAATAGATTGAGAAATACCGGAGTAAATGTATAAATGCATTTCTGTGAATTGAAGGAGATGTAGAGGAATGGATGTTGGGATGAAAGGATGTATGTGGTTGGTGTTTCTGAGCAAATTGTGAGAAGAAAAGAATGATTAATTCTTAGAGAAAGACGAGATGGAGTGAATGCCGGTGGAATTACAGCTTGGATGCCGATGGGGGGAGCTAGAGCTGCAGTCTGAGGCTGTTGTGGAGGAGAATGTCTTGTGACGTCACAGGTGACGGAGAGTGGCATGTGTATGACTTGAGAAAATAGAAAATGCGGGGCAGTCTGGTTAAGGAACGACCACACCCAGAGAAGACAAAGGACCTTTCTGGAAATTAACATTTGAACTCTCTCTTGAGAAACTTGCATCCCCGAGTCAATAACCTCCCCATCTCATCTCACGTTCATGCTGAGATCACCAGAAATTCACCCAAAAATCTATATGGTTTAATGTGAATAATTATCATACAGAATTATACATGTTTGGTATCATTTGAAATGTCTCAGTGCGACTGGTACAAAGGTCTCATTCTCCACAGAAGTAAACCAAAAGGTAATAAAGTTTTTAAGAGTTTAGAGATAACTTGCTTACAGAGGAGGGTGTGTCTTCCAGGCAAATGGCATTCTGCCCTCAAAAGGTGTAAACTCTGTTTCAATGTGAAAGAAGTTTCTGTCTCAGTCTGTGTATTTAAAGAAAGAGGCTCGGTGCGATTTGTAATGAGATCGGCCCGTAATGCATCTCATAAAAGATGTAATGGTACATCTTTTACTCTTCATCTCTGAGCATTTGATGTTTTGTATTGATTGTCTTTGAATTGATTTTATAATTGGCATCATACATTTACCTGACTAATAATAAATTGTTACATTTTGATTTATTCTGACTTGCTCTGAAATTATTAACTCTAATAGATTACGTGGTATCCATTGTTTTCGCAAATCTGATATACACTCACTTAAAGGATTATTAGGAACACCTGTTCAATTTCTCATTAATGCAATTATCTAATCAACCAATCACATGGCAGTTGCTTCAATGCATTTAGGGGTGTGGTCCTGGTCAAGACAATCTCCTGAACTCCAAACTGAATGTCAGAATGGGAAAGAAAGGTGATTTAAGCAATTTTGAGCGTGGCATGTTTGTTGGTGCCAGACGGGCCGGTCTGAGTATTTCACAATCTGCTCAGTTACTGGGATTTTCACGCACAACCATTTCTAGGGTTTACAAAGAATGGTGTGAAAAGGGAAAAACATCCAGTATGCGGCAGTCCTGTGGGCGAAAATGCCTAGTTGATGCTAGAGGTCAGAGGAGAATGGGCCGACTGATTCAAGCTGATAGAAGAGCAACTTTGACTGAAATAACCACTCGTTACAACCGAGGTATGCAGCAAAGCATTTGTGAAGCCACAACACACACAACCTTGAGGCGGATGGGCTACAACAGCAGAAGACCCCACCGGGTACCACTGAACTCCACTACAAATAGGAAAAAGAGGCTACAATTTGCACAAGCTCACCAAAATTGGACAGTTGAAGACTGGAAAAATGTTGCCTGGTCTGATGAGTCTCGATTTCTGTTGAGACATTCAGATGGTAGAGTCAGATTTTGGCGTAAACAGAATGAGAACATGGATCCATCATGCCTTGTTACCACTGTGCAGGCTGGTGGTGGTGGTGTAATGGTGTGGGTAATTTTTTCTTGGCACACTTTAGGCCCCTTAGTGCCAATTGGGCATCGTTTAAATGCCACGGCCTACCTGAGCATTGTTTCTGACCGTGTCCATCCCTTTATGACCACCATGTACCCATCCTCTGATGGCTACTTCCAGCAGGATAATGCACCATGTCACAAAGCTCAAATCATTTCAAATTGGTTTCTTGAACATGACAATGAGTTCACTGTACTAAAATGGCCCCCCACAGTCACCAGATCTCAACCCAATAGAGCATCTTTGGGATGTGGTGGAACGGGAGCTTCGTGCCCTGGATGTGCATCCCACAAATCTCCATCAACTGCAAGATGCTATCCTATCAATATGGGCCAACATTTCTAAACAATGCTTTCAGCACCTTGTTTAATCAATGCCACGTAGAATTAAGGCAGTTCTGAAGGCGAAAGGGGGTCAAACACAGTATTAGTATGGTGTTCCTAATAATCCTTTAGGTGAGTGTATATATATATATATATATATATATATATATATATATATATATATATATATATATATATAAAAGAAAAAGGTCAGAAAAATGTTTCCTATGAGATTTTGCTGGGCTTTGTATGTGTCGTCTCTTTAAAAAGAAGATGATCAGATGAGAATCTGACTGAGGATTATATGATACCACAACCCCCTTGACTGAATCTGACTGAATCCCTTTCAACATCTCAGTCAACAGGTCATTCAGTTCTCATGAAATGTTTCCCTGTCATAGCAGGATCTTGCTCAAGTCCACTATTATCCTGTTATTTTAGACCTCTGTTACCTGGAGGAAATGGATGTGATGCTGTGTGTGTGAAAGCTGCTCCAGATCAGCGTCTCTCTTCCTCAGAACATTGATCTCCTGCTCCAGACGCTTTAGTTGTTCTTCAGCTCGACTCACTGCAGACTTTTCCTGATCTCTGATCCACTGCGTCGCCTCAGAGCGGCTTCTCTCAATGGAGCGGATGAGCTCAGTAAAGATCCTCTCACTGTCCTCCACTGCTGTCTGTGCAGAGCGCTGTTCAAACACACATCACAATCACACGAGTGAGTTCAGCAGGACTGAAGGAGGAGAGTCCTAACTGAGATGTCTCAAACTTCTCTTTTTCTCCAGACTCACCTTATGAGATGCCACAGCCTCTCTCAGCTGCTGAAGATCTTCTTCTCTCTGCTGGATTCTCTGACGGAGCTTTATCTGAGTCTCCTTCAGATGAGTCTAAAGGTCAAAACAATAACAGGAAATGTCACATAAAACGAGAGATTATGAACAAATATGAAGCCAAAGTGTCAGCATTATTTAATTTAATTTTACTCGTAAGTGGCCTTTTATGTAATTAACATTATATTATCTGCAGATCCCATTTTTAAAGATATAAAAATTTGAAGAACACTACAAGTGCACATTCAGTACAATTAAGCTGACTTATTTTTGTTAAACCACTGAAGTTGTTTAGATTCTTTTTGTCTCCTTTTGAGGTTAAAACTGTGAATGTGTAGACTAAAATAGATGAGACGTTCTGAGACGTTTCTTCATTCCACAGAAGAAAGTCACACCGTTTTAGATCGGTATGGCAGTGAGTAAATGAAGAGAGAATTTTCATTTTTGCTTGAAAAATCACTTTAAGTTTTTACCTGTTTCTCAGTCCTCTGTGCTGCAGCCGATACAGTTTTGTGTTTTTTATGGTTATACTCCTTGCACAGCACACAAATGTATTGTTGATCAGTGATGCAGTACATTTCTAGCTCTTTATCATGTTTACGGCAGATCATGTCCTGCAGTCGTCCAGTGGCATCAATCACTTTGTGTGGCTTACGTGAGTGATATTCCTCATGACGGTCAAAATGAGTTTGACAGTAAGATTCCTGACACACCAAACAGGACTTGACGGCTTTGTATTTTCTTCCAGTACAGACGTCACACTCCACGTCTCCAGCTCCAGCGTAACAGTCAGTAGGAAGTTTAGTCTTCTTCAGTTTCTCCACCAGTTCAGCCAGAATGGTGTTTTTACCTAAAGCAGGTCTTGGACTGAAGGTCTGTCTGCACTGAGGGCAGCTGTAGACTGTCTTCTCATCCTCCTGATCCCAGTGGCCTGTGATACAGATCTTACAGTAACTGTGTCCACAGTGGATGGTCACTGGATCATTCAGAAGATCCAGACACAATGGACACATGAACTCATCCTGAGAAAATCTGGCCTCTGCCATTTTACTGCATGAATGCAGAGAGACACAAACACACAAAGCTCAACAATACTTTAGTTTCTGTTTCCCTGAACTGAGTCGAAATAGTTTACTGCTTCTATGTTTGAGTGACGTGTGTAAAACAGGTGTCTGTAAAGCAGTTTCCTTATTACTGGTCAAGGAGAGGCACTTTCCAGGGCTGTGTTTAAGGTCCACTTTTTTATGCCCCTCACTTGCTAACTTTCCTCTGTCTTGTTTAAAATGATACATCATTGCTTACATTGCAGGAGTGCCCACTACTGGCAGAACCCTAGATGGGTTTAAATGTTACACACTGAGCTTGTGATCACTTGTGGGTAAATCAAGTTCGAGCACTGCAAGGTGTCACAATTGTGTTGCATTGTGTACAGTATGAGTGGACTTGTTGCCTCTGTCAAAATCAAGGGGTCGAGGGTCTGTCGAATAAAACTTCCCTCATCCACTTGACAAAGTTGAACGCACTTCAAAATGGCGGTAGGGATTCTCCTGAGGGGAAGTGCTTAGGGAAGTTCCCACGTCTAAAAGTGGAGTTAAACGCCCCTAGCTGTGTTTATTTGCTATTCAAATGAAGTTGAAAATATTGTAAATATGAGTTCAGAGCACATGGATGACAAAGCAAAGTCAAGTTTACAAATGAGTTTTGACATTGACGGGGCATAAACACTGATCATGCTTTGGTGGTTCCATCTCTCAAGAAACCAAATCTTGATTCGGCCCCACTTAAAAAGTACAGGCCAATTTCTAACCTACCCTTCATCTCAAAAATGAACATCCCATTTACGAGATGTTTCACTCTGGATTCTGAGCTCTCCATTGTACAGACTCTGCTCTATTGAAGGATGTTTTTGCGATCAAATTTTTATTGAGTTAAAGAATGTTAATATACAGAGATAGAAAGTAAAAAATAAACATCACTCTCAACATTTTTTTCTAAATTACCATCCCACATTCCCAAGGCGACTATACCCCCCACCCCATCTCCCAAAAGTACATTCGGAACATACATAATTAGTCTAAGAAAAGTGCAAATCAAAATCAAAATCCAATAAATAAAGATAGGAAAAAGTAGGACATAGATCTTACAACCGCTCCTTAATTTTTGAAATTGCATTTAGCCATGCTAGATAGTCCTCATGATAGTCCTCTGAGAGGCCACTGAGAGCTCCATGTTCGCAATGTCCAAGAAAGAATGCATCCAGTGAGTCCACGCTAGAGAGTGATTAGGTTTCCAGCGCAAGGCAAGCTTTTTCTTGGCATCTGTAAGTCCACAGAAAAACAACTTTTTCTGAGTTAGAGAGAGTAAGAGGAATCATCCCTTAGAAGCAAAAGTCTCAGACAGCATGATACCTTAAATTCCAAAATGTCCTTTAGCGTTGTGGAAACCAGTATTCAAAACTCGTTGACTTCAAGGCAATCCCAAAACATGTGCATATATGTGCCTATGCACCCATTTGAGCAAAAGCTTCCTTAAATGACACTTCTTGGGAGTGAGATACATCCTATGAATCATCTTGAAATTATTAGGGTTTTTAGAGACATGTTTGAGGTTGGCCCATATTGAGTCCCAACATACGTCATTACTGTCTTCTGAGCCAGTCCCATAAATAACTCTGTACCAAATGTCCACAATTGGTAACTTTTTATAAGAAGCTTCCAAAAACAACAGGTACAATGAAGAAACCATACCCCTTGTACTTCCATATTATTTAAGCAACTTATGCAAAATAAGAGCCCCAAGGAACCCCATTTGCACACATGGCAGATCTCAGGCGCAGATAAAAGAAAAATGAAGTGCCTGGTCAATTATATTCAGCACGTACATCATTAAACAATCGTAAACCTTTGTCACCAAAAGCATCGGCTTAAACATTAATCCCTCTATCACTCCAGTCTGAGAAAATAAAAGGTTTATTATCCGAAAGAAGACTATGATTACGAAATAATGGAGAATGAGAATGCCATTTATAGTAATCATGGGAAACTTTTGAAGCCGCCTGACAGGTAGAAAGAAGATATGCTATTCCAGTTTTTTTGCACTCTTCAAATGAGTGTTGCAATAAATCAAATCCTGGAGTCTATAAGGTAAAACCAGATTAAATTCAATCAGTTCAATCAATCAATCAATCAAATTTTATTTTTATAGCGCCTTACAACAGCTAAAAGGTGCACAAGGCGCTTTCCAGTAAAAGCATCAATAGACAACAGAAAATAAAGCACAAATATCAGTCAGAGGTTACATGTTAAAAGCTTGTCTGAACAGATGTGTTTTCAACTGCAATTTAAAAACACTCAACACGGTGATGCTTCGTAGGAGTGTTGGTAAAGCGTTCCACGGATTAGGGCCCTGGACGGCAAATGACCGGCCTCCAAACTTTTTATATTTGAATTTGGGAGTGACCAGAGAGGTGTGTTCAGAGGAGCGGAGAGTTCTGGGTGGTTGATAGACCGTTACTAAATCGGCGAGGTAGACTGGGGCCAGACCATTGATGGCCTTGAACACGAACAGCAGGACCTTATACTCCACCCTAAATCGCACCGGGAGCCAGTGGAGCGAGCGGAGGACTGGGGTGATGTGTGAGCGTTTGGAGGTGTTGGTGAGGAGACGTGCTGCCGCGTTTTGAACCAGTTGAAGCCGATTAAGAAGTGATTGATTAAGTCCAGTGTAGAGGGCATTGCAGTAGTCTATCCTCGAGCTGATAAAGGCATGAATGGCTTTTTCAAGGTCAGCACGGGACAAGAATGGTTTGACCTTACTGAGAAGCCTTAGCTGGTAAAAGCTCGCCTTAACAACTGCACTAATCTGTTTGTCATACTGCATTTTTTTTGTCAAAAATAACACCCAAGTTACACACAGTGGGAGCAAACTGAGGTGTTAGAGGACCAAAACTGAAAGAACTGTTGGGTGAGTCAGGGCTGAACAGGATGTACTCAGTCTTTCCTTCATTCAAATGAAGGAAATTCTGGGAAAGCCACTGCTTGATGTCCTTAAGGCAGTTATAAAGGGGGTCCAGCGTAGAACGATTGTTCAGAATCATAGGAAGGTAGATCTGGAGGTCGTCTGCATAGAAATGAAAATGAACGTTATGATTGGAGATGAGTTGTCCAAGTGGCAGCATATAGAGAGAGAACAGAACAGGACCGAGAATGGATCCTTGAGGTACACCGGATGACAGAGGGGCAGATGAGGAGGAAAAGTCGTCGAGCATTACAGAAAAAGTTCTGTTAGTGAGATATGAGGAGAACCAATTGAGCACTGCGCCCTGCAAACCAAAATGTTGAAGACGGGAGATGAGGATGGCATGATCCACGGTGTCAAATGCAGCGGTAAGGTCCAGTAGTACCAAAACCACAGAGCTTTTACTATCCAGAGCTCCAAGAATGTCATCATGGACCCTCAGTAACGCTGATTCAATGCTATGTCTAGACCTGAAACCGGACTGAAATTTATCACTAATGACGTGCAGTTGTAGGTGAGACTGAAGCTGGGAGAAAACAAGCTTCTCCATCAACTTAGACAGAAGTGACAGGTGAGATATTGGTCGAAAATTGGACAGTATGGTGGGATCTAGGTTGGGTTTCTTGAGCAGCAGTCTAACAATAGCGTGTTTGAGAGCAGTGGGAACAGTCCCCAAACTAAGACAGCTGTTTATGAAGGAGACAAGAAAAGGACCTACGATGTCAATAGCCTCTTTCAATATCCTGGCAGGAACAGCGTCTAGAGGGCAGGTGGTAGGCTTCAGCTCATGGACAGCTTTTTTGAGGTCCTCCAGAGTAACTGCATCAAAGTTCTCCAGCACGCATTGCGTCGCTCGGGAGGAAAAGGCAACAGCAGGAGCTTGTGTGATAGTTTGCCTAACAGACGAAACCTTGTCCAAAAAGTATTGTTTGAATGCATTGCATGTATTTTCTGATACATCATTCAAAACAACAGACACCGGATTTATGACAGAATTAATAGTGCTGAACAGGATTCCAGGGCGGTGGCTATTGCTATTGATGAGATTAGAAAGGTACTGTCCTTTAGCTTCCTTCACTGCTCTCTGATAGGTGGCAAGACTGTCTCTAAACATCTCCAGTGACACCTGCAGCCTATCCTTCTTCCATTTTCGCCCAGCCTGTCTACACTGGCGCCTGAGGGCCCAAGTTGAATCATTGAGCCAGGGGTCCAATGGACCTTTGGTCGTCTTTACCTTGTAGGGCGCAACAGAGTCCATAATCTGGGAGCAGATGGTGTGGAAGGAGGAGAGGAGAAGGTCAGGACATAGAGGCGATGCCAATTCAGCAGTAGAGACGATGTCAGAAACAGAGAAGGCAGCAACAAAGTTATCAACTGTAGATGGAGTAATAATGCGACGACGATGGGGGGCAGTGGACGAGGGAGCAGGAGGAACAGCACAGATGTCAAACCGTATGAGAGAGTGGTCAGAGATGGGAAAATCCAGGACTTCACAGGTTGACACTATCACCCCACGAGAGATAATAAGGTCAAGGGTGTGACCTAACCTATGAGTGGGACGGGATATGGACTGGGTAAGGTCCAATGAATCTAAAAGTGCCTTAAAATCATTAGCAGGTTTATCAGAGGGGCAGCAAACGTGAATGTTAAAATCACCACAGATTAGAATATTATCAAACTTTGCCAGAAACTCTGTCAGAAACTCTGAAAACTCATTTAAAAATTTTTGCTTTGGTGGCCGGTAGATTACTGCACATAAGATAGGACAGGGTAGTGTGAGCACAAATGCTTGTAACTTAAAGCTGGAATACCCTCTAGTGGACAGCTGGCGGCATATCAAGGACTGTCTGTGTGTGGTAGCTATCCCCCCGCTCCTACCCGTTTGCCGCGCGGTGTTTAGGTAAAGATAGCCAGAGGGGAGGAGTTCCGAAAAGGCACTGACGTCACCTGGGGGAAGCCAGGTTTCGGTGAGGAAAAACAAATCCAGATTGTAAGAGGAGATGACATCATTGAGGACAAATGTTTTGTTATTGAGCGATCTGGTGTTACATAATGCCATGTGAAACGTGGTCGAGTTGACAGGCGGTGATGTCACACAAGGAATTGGACGGAGGTTTCCTTGGATGCAACCCCGGGTAGATGTTTTGACGCGGCGGGGACACGGAAATAGAACGCCAGTGTTGGAATTAACCGGCCGAAGCCATCGGTAGCATTCCCACGATCTTCTAGCACTGCCAAGTCCTGATTGATTTCCAGTCCTCAGCGACAGAGAATCCAGGTGAGTCCTCAGCCTGACATGTAACCCCCTTCTCCGACCGCGTCTTCTGCAACGCTTACTGCCTGGTAGCAGACAGACAGGGCGTCTCAGGTAAGAAGGAATTAATGTCAACAGTGGCGGTGGTGGTTTGAAGGACTGGGCATTTAGGAGGCGATTAGTTGTAAAATGCAATTCCAGCAGCGTAGTGCGATCATAAACAATAATCGGCGAGACGGTAGCAAAAATAAACATGAAGAAACAGAGAAGCAAGTGGCAAGCCAAACATAGCGGTGCCATCTTGCACAGCCACAGTTGCCAAGATACAACAGAGCCCAGGACTCAACCATTCTGTAAGAGGTCATAATGTAAAAGCCCAATAATAAAGCCTAAAGACCGGTAGTAAAGTCCACCAGCATCCTTGCAATGCTGCAGTGTTGAATACTTTATATGGGGAGACTTGCCATTCCATATGAACTGCTCTATTGAAGGATTGATGTATTATCCTCAGTGACATTACTTAACATCTTCAGCTCAAACTTGTGTTCAGAATATGGATGTACTGCTGTCCCTTACGAGTGTGCTATTTAGTATACTTCTTTTAAACTAAAAATAAGAAAGTATACTTTAATGATATTAGCTCAAAGGAGAAATATTAATAATAATCCATAATTACCAATTATGATTAATGATTAATATTTGGGTCAGTTAATTAGATTAACTTTGAGGTAAGCTAAATTAATATTACAATCAATTAATCAGTTCCAACGAACTCTTTGATTATCCATTTATTCTAAGAAAATTGTATCTTTCATGGTCACTGAAAAATAATTATTTCTTAGCATGTACAGCACTTAGAGCATGTAACAAGATCAAGATCGTAAAAGGGACTTTGTATGCAAGCAGAGACACTTAGAAACCAAATCCATATTGTGCACAAGTTTTATTAACTAACTCACAAACATAACTAACACTAACAAACAAACATACATACATTTATACATACATACATGCATAGGTAAAAGGGTGAGTGACGTGGAACCGGAAGCAGGAAATAGAACTATGGAAAAGATCTATTTAACTATGTAAGAACCATCAGCTTATAATTTTCAGAGCACCTCATTAAATTGATACTTCCATGGTATGCAGTGGATACAATTCTTGAAGTGGTTGAAATTTGAGTTCGTTGATGGGTCCGTGAGTGTCAAAAGTCACTGGTGCAAGTTGCCATCGTTTTCTTCTCTGCTTGATGGAGAAGATGATGATGAGGCTTGCACGGTGGTTTCGACGAGCACATGGCTGTTGTGAGTCGAAGCCTGCGGCCCTGGCCTGCTGAGGGCACGCTGGACGGCACGGCATCCTGAAGTGCCGAGAAGGCCCGGAATTGATCGTTGTCCATTCAGTGATGGTAAAGTTGCAGTTTTCTGGATTGGAGACATGGCCTTCTGTCTCCCTTTGGTAGTATGAAAGCATGGCAGGCGGTGCTCCGGCCTGCTGGGCCCAGGGCCCTGGGCCCCAGTGGGGGGAGGGGTTTCCCCCAGTATCAGCAGAAGCAGTGTTGTAACCGGATGAGACGAGCTAAGAAAAAGGGCGGTCACTGTGGACTGTCTCTAATAAAGCCTGAGAACGGCCACACCTCTCGGGGTTTGCTTGACCAATGAGAAGGGTGGACTTTCTGGTGGGAGTTTCCTCTGTGGAGAAGATTTATGACGCTATGTTCTAAACATGCCCATTTGCAATGGCACGCTGGATTGGTTTCTGAAGACAAAACTAAGAAAGATTCTTGTAATACTAATATGTTGCACAGCTATCGGAATATCATGTACACAATCATTTCGATCTTCAAAGTACCAATTTATAGAGACCAAACATGGTATAAGTGGGGTTACATTGACCGTTGGTCCTGTAACAAAATACATAGTATCAAAGAGATAATAGTATCAACAGTAAATGACATTCACAAAATGTTCTGGAATGTATGTTAATTTCATGTTAATCAGTTCATCGATAAATTAATGCAGGAGAGTCTGTTCTAACGTCTGTAGGTTTTGTAGCAGGACCCTATTCACATTGCTACGGGTCATAAAACTAACTTATCTGATCGTGGCCATGGTAACGAGAAGACCTTCTTGCCCTGTTTGGGGGATGGGACCACATCCCAGAGTGAAGTTTGAAGGTTTTTATGGTACATGTATCAAATAATTGTGTCTGATTTGGGATCAGTTGTTACAATACTTTCAGTCTACTTTATATGTAATTCTCAGGAATATACTTAAAATTGCATTTAAGTATATCTGACTTATATTGACAGAAAAGTCTAAGGGCCCTATCTTGCACCCAGCGCAATTGACTTTGTACACCGACGCATGTATCATTCCTATTTTGCACCCGCGCACAGCGGACTTTTCCCTCCACAGACGCACGTCGGTTAACTAAGAAATACACTTGCGCTCCCGGGGGCGGTTCAGCGCAAAGAGGAGGCGTGTTCCGGCGCAAACATTCCCTCATGCTATTTTGCAGGTTTAGAAAACAATTCCGCCACTAACCGAAAAAAACTAGTTTAAAGTCAGTGGCGCGTTGCGCATGTTATTCATATGCTATTTTAAGGGCGCATGCTTGGCCATAATCAATGTAGCGTGTGCACAATGCGCATACACTTTGATTCTCTCATCTACACAGAAGCAGCAGTTTTCATTTCTTGCAAATCATACATTATTACGATAGATAGATAGATAGATAGATAGATAGATAGATAGATAGATAGACAGTTTATTATAAAAGCATACATCTAGCTTATACATTTACCCAAATTATCATATGCCTGTTTAACCGAAGCTAATTTGGGTGTGTTTCTCCATCCCCAACGTCACTTCTCTGTGTTTTACGGCCCTGACGAGAACGTCGGTCTCCTCGGCTGTGAACCGCTCCTGGCGCGCGCCTGGCAAATCCGCCATTATAATAGGAATCTGCTTTAGAACAAGCACGACCTGCTCTTAAAGGAAATGTGAGATGACGCTCTGATTGGTTTATTTCACGTTACGCCCAAACCACACCTATGAATAATGAAGCTACTTCAGACCAACCCATTTTAGATTTGCGTCGGGCGCAAGAGTCATTTATCCCGCCAGTATAATAGCAACAGCGCCCAAGACCCGCCCACAAAGTTACTTGCGTTTCGCGCTTGATACTTGCGTTTCAGACCGTTAAAATAGGGCCCTAAGTCTATTTGGCCTATTGTTGTACTCAATCTCTTGATAGAGATTTACTTAAAGGTATTCTAAGTAAACTTGGCTTGTAGTTGTGTTTAATCTTTTGATTGAGCAGCCTTATTAAATACTTCAAATTGAATACTTTTTTTCACATAGTTTTACATACTGCCTTATAAACGTACATTGTTTGAAAATACTGATTTATAAAGAAAACGTCTCGGGTTCCGACTGCAACCCTTGTTCCCTGAGAAGGAAACAAGGCACTGCATTGACTACGACACTTTGGGGAATGACCTTAGCATAACGAATATGAAGTATGAATGAAACTAATCTAATCCTGATTGGTGCTGCATCATGACGTAACATGTGACGGCAAACACGGAAGCTACAAAGGGACGCCGGCACACAACAGAGTTAGCTTCTGCGATGAAGCAAGTCGCTCCCAAGCAGGGGAAGGTGTGGCGGAGGGACGCAGTGTCTCGTTCCCTTCTCAGGGAACAAGGGTTACAGTCATAACCAGAGACGTTCCCTTTTGAGGGAACTCGAATTGCGTTGACTACGACACTTTGGGGAACGAGTACCTACTATACCACAACGAGCCCTGCCTGTCCCAGTGTGAAGCTGCGCACAGGCACACTTAGGGCGAGAGCACTAGAGTGCCTGGCATAGAAGGAATGTCCAGGCTATAGAATCTGATGAAAGTATGAGGGGTGGCCCATCCTGCTGCATCGCACACTTATGGGTTTGGGGCCCCTGAAAGGAGGGCTCTAGAGGATGCCATGCCTCTGGTTGAATGAGCCATCATGGCCAAAAGTGAAGGCAAGCTGTGCACCTGATAGGCCATAGAGATAGCCTGAACGACCCACTTACTGATGGTCTGTTTGGATGCGGGAAGCCCCTTCTTGGGCGACCCGAAGCACACCAGCAACTGGTCTGACTTCCGCCATGAAGAAAACCTCTGGACATAAATCTTGGGAGCTCTGACAGGGCAGAGCAATTTAAGTCTTTCTTCATCCTCCGTCACGTGAGGTGGAGGATGAAAAGCCTGCAGAACCGTAGGCCGTGCCACATTAGATGGCACTTTAGGCACATAGCCCGGCCTGGGATGCAAGATAGCCTTAATGTTTGCTGGAGCAAACTCCTTAGATCTATCATGACAAACCAATTCTCAGATTTGATCTGACCAGTGTTAATTTCGTTAACGAAAACTATGACGAAAAATGTTCGTTGACGACCTTTTTTCCCCTGACTAAGACGAGACGATGAGAGACGACACCCACGTCACTAAACGATAACTGTGACTATATCAACACATGCAATAGCGTTGACGAAAAAAGACGAGACTGAAATGTGTTTAATTTTTTTTAAAACTTAACCAAAACCACTTGTTTGTGTCAAATAAAGGAGACAACACATTGACTGTTTTTTACGAGCGTTCATGCTTACGGTTGCCAGATTTTAATAATTAAACCCCCAGTCAGAGCTTTTCTGTTAAAAGAACACGTTTTCTACACGGTCTTTTCAATAGTATCTGGCAACCATGCGCGCGCGCGCTCTCTACACTGCTGAAGAAGCGCGGATGATCTGAAAACACAGTAAGCTGGAGTTTAGCGATCTTCATTTGAGATTTTCTACTTAAATTAAAGTGTTGTTCAGCCGGTCTGTGTTCTGCCACGAGCCGTTTGCGCTATCTGTGCTACTAAATCTGCGATCAAACTGCAGGCTGATATCCAGCAGTGTTTTTAATGTTGATCATATTATACGAGCAAGAATGCAATGTTTCCTGAATATCCACACGATTTAAAATGTGACATTGATTTTATACAACAGTTTAACTACATTTAAAACAGTATTTTCAGTAGGCTTATTGCTCTATTTTGCAACGAAAGCCACAGCAGAACTGCAGCACACAGCGGTGATTCGTGAACGAATCTGTGGCTTGAACGAATCGTGAGATTCAATGACCCGTTCATAAATATAGCAGCTTGCTTTCTTACTGAATTAATGTATGAATGACTCCATGACTCACTCATAAAGACATTGACTTACTACTGGCTTTAATTTAATATTTTAAAAGTATCACTTCGTTTTTACCACCATTGCATATTTATTGAACATTGTTTAATTAAAAAAAAATATGTAAAAAATATTGTCCCTTAATGGAAAAAGTGTGACTGCAGGATACCAGGGGGTACGGCACTCTAAAAACCACTGAACTGCTAAACTAAGGAAAAGAGGTATGTAGAATTGCACAAGTGCTACTGCTAAAGAGTGCAATGTCAATACAGCCTGTTACCTTAATTTACATTTCTCATAAGCTTAACTGAATTGGCCTAGAGATAAAAAATTTAGGACATTTTTTGTCTAAAGACTACATATAAATAGCTACCAAAATTAATGTCGGTAATTGCAGTTTGACTAAAAGTTGACAAAAAATGCAATGACTTTTCGTCTACTAAAACTAGACTAAAACTATGAAAGAAAAAATGACTAAAATGTGACTAAGACCAATAAGTATTTTCGTCTCAAGATGAAAACTAAGACTAAATCAAAAATGGCTGCCAAAATTAACACTGGATCTGACTCACAATGATGGCAATAGTGAGCATCTTGAACCTGAATCTCCTCAGAGACCGATTCAAATGCCTTAGATCTAAATTTGGAGCAACCCTCCATCCTTCTTGGGAACTATGAAGTAGCAGCTGTAGAACCTTATGGCCTCCTTTACCAGCAGGGAGTTTACTTCCGTCTCCAATACCCGGCCCTGCACTGGGTCAACTGCAGTCCACACCAACCCGTTGAATTTCAGTGGGCGGAATGGAGCTGCAGCCTGTGACCCTTCTCTATTGTGCGCAGGACCCAAGGAGAAATATTTGGCAGGTCTTGCCATGCTTTGAAATATTCTACTAAGGGAACCAGCCTCTCAAGACTGATTTCGGGTATTATTCGAGATTCGTTTTCAATCCCCTGAAGCGGCTCTCCGCCAGGGTGTGGTCGAAACAATTCTCAATGTACGGACGCGAGCGCCGTCTGGCCACAAGCCAGTGGGGCAGACAGAGCAGTGTGCGTTCACTGGAAACCGATGTGTCTCGAAGTGCACTTAATGGTGGGATACAGACATCGATTTCCTCTTTCGGTTTCGTTCTCGACACCCTGAAGCAGAGGACCGGCAGGGAATGATCGAAAACAGTTTTACGATATGCGGACGCGAACACTGCCTGGCCGCAAACCTTTGGGGCGGACACTGTAGCGATGAATTCGCTGAAAACCGATGTGTCCCGAAGCGCACTTGACGCTGGATACAAACATCGATTTCCTGAGGGCTCCGCGGAGGAGCGATTCTCGCTCGTACCTCCACGGGGGGGACAGCCCTGCTATTTTCGTCTCGTTTTCGATACCCTGAAGTGGAGGACCGGCAGGAAAAAATTATCGAATTATCGATCGAATCCCATTATATCTTCGAAACCGTTAGACCGATCGAGACGAAACCACCGTAGGAAGTTTGGAAACATAGGTCATTGGATATATGGTAATACCCAAATGTCAAAAATTTTATAGTAAGTGGCAAAAAAATCCAATCAAAGTCACCCACGGGTCATTTTTTATGCTCTCATACATATAAATGTCTATAACTCTAAATCAAAATGAGATATTTTCACCAAATTTGACACACACATGTATGGGCTCACTCTGAGAACTGCAGTGGAACTGCACCACTTGGTGGTGCTATAATAGAACAAAACAAGGACATTGCCATTAATTACAATATAATATCATGATATTAAATGCTACACTTTACGAATGCATTGTGGCTCTTCAGCTATCAGGTTAACCATAAGCTACATTAGCATTAAGATAGCTTAGCATGCTAATCTGGTTAACTTATTTTTGTGTGCTAATTCTTACACTGAAGCCTCTCCTCGGCAGTTTGGTAAGTAAGCGTCAACTGAGTGGTGCAAGCTGCTAAACCACGTGCCACGAGCCCCGAACCATTCGTGGGTCGTGGGTTTGAATCCTGTGTGGCACATGCCCAGACCACAATAGGTACTGTGGCCATAAGTGGTGCAAAGATGCTTCAGTTCCAGACATGGTGTCTATCTGAGAAGGAACTCAATAAACAAGACATGTGGCACATATAA
This sequence comes from Vimba vimba, assembly GCA_022828995.1. Lineage (NCBI taxonomy): Eukaryota > Metazoa > Chordata > Actinopteri > Cypriniformes > Leuciscidae > Vimba > Vimba vimba. The sequence goes on along the minus strand of CM040825.1, from coordinate 10,901,137 downwards.
AAATTATTCATTTTGAGTTGATTCTCACTTGAATTATGGAACATCGGCATCTTGGTGAATGCATGTCTTCCCAGTGGCGCAACGAGATAAGTGATAGGCATCTGATCCAGAGATAATGGGTTCGAGTTCCGCGTGGGACAACTTTAGAAAAATTGTGTGGAATATTCAGGCGCGTTTCATGCGAGGGGGGCTGAGGGCTGAGGGCTGGGTTGGAAAATATGTTTAAAATATTTTCGTTTTGTATAAATTGTATCTTAATTTTGATCAATGTTTTATCAACCAATTGCCTGTATTTAATAAATAAGAAGCAAATATATAGCAGACAATGTAATAAGGCGCCGGCACGATCACTTGCATTGCACTTGAACTGGAGGGCGCCGAAACTCAGCTTGTGCATCACAGATTTGAAAAATATAGGCTATCTATTATAGAAAGCTTGAAATGTCTACTTTTAAACAAAACTATTCAAAACGAAAAGAAATAGGCTACTCTCTTATGTAATCCATATATGAAATGTGCATTTCTCTCTGGCGTTCATGGCGAGTCCGCATCGCCAACTTCATCTTTGCAGCGACACAGAAAACACCGGTTTATTAACACTGGCACAATCGGTGCTGCCCACTCTGAGAATTTCACTGGCTCAATAATTCCCTGGTTCATGAGTCTCTCTAACTCCATTTCCACCTTCTTCCTCATCGCATAGGGCACTGGCCTAGGTTTATAAAACTTGGGAGCCACGCCTTCTTTAACGTAAATTTTCGCTGGTGGGCCTCTCCAGGTGCCCAGTTCCTCCTTGAAAACCTCTTCATGCTGCCTTAGCACATACTGCAATGTCAATTCTGGCTGCTCCATCTTATTGATACGAACACAGTTCATTCCCAGCTCCTTTATCCATGCCCGGCCTAACAAATTTGGTCCTGGCCCCGCTACAACCACTACTGGTAGCTGTTTGACTTGGCCTTTGTACTTTACTATAACATCTGCCGCTCCTAGTGTTGGTACTGTTTCACCCGTGTAGGTTTTCAAAGTCATTGAGCAGTCCTGCAACTCTCGTGCACCCCCTGCGGTCCATAACTTGGCATATTCAGCCTTTGACAAAATCGTCACACTACAACCAGTATCCACTTCGAATTCCACAATGTTCTTATTTATGTTAAGCTGTGCAGTAATGGGGTCTACTTTTGTTAACTTTGGCTCTGTTAGATTGTACATCGTAAATACATCTTCATCACTAGTGACATTCTCCGGAAATTCCCTTATGTGATGCACCCATTGCTTTTTATCATTTCTGAAACTTCCTACAGACTGCTTGTTTTTCCCTCCCCCCTTAAAGGAGAACTCCGGTCAATTTTAACATTGAGCTCATTTTTTTGTACATTTGGAGTGCTGTCAATACAGAGAACAACGACAAAAATCGGTGTTGCCTACACCGAGTTATTCTATTTTTAAAATTTGCACCCTATTGACTTCAATGGGGCAAGTAGTAAGCCTGCTTTTTAGCCTCTTAACATCCTTTAAGTGTCATTACAAGTGCACAGAAAATGTGAGTGATTCCTTGTGAGAGAATTCAGATGGAATTCTCAGGTTCAGGAGGCCTTTAACTGTCTTAAGTCCCGTTTCATCTCTGTTCCTGTTCTTTGTCTTCCAGATTCTGAACGGGAATTCATTGTTGAGGTGGATGCCTCCGATGTCGGGGGAGGCACGGTCCTGTCCCAGCTGCTCCCCAGAGATGGGAAGGTGCACCCTTGTGCCTTATCTCACCGTCTGAGCCCCATTGAGAAAAATTATGACATAAGTAACAGGGAGCTGCTGGCAGTCAGGCTGGCTCTGGCGTCACTGGTCGGAGGGAGCAGCGCAGCCCTTCTTGGTCTAGATGGATCACAAGAATTTAGAGCAAGCCCAAGAGGCCAAGAGGTTAAATGTTCGCCAGGCCCACTTTGCATTCTTCTTTGGGCGGTTGAACTTCTCCCTCTCGTATTGGCTGAGCTCCAAAAAAGTTAAGCCTGACACACTGTCTCGTCTGTTCAAGGATCCTGGGGGTGAGACAGCCCCCGAAACCATTCTCTCCAGGGAGGTGGTGGCGGGGTCCCTTTCCTGGGATGTCGAGCGGCTGGTGAGGGAGGCCGTGTGGGGGGGGGAGGTCCCGAGGGGGTGCCCGAAAGGGTCGGATGTTTGTGCTGGCTGCTCTGTGTCCTGAGGTCCTTCGGTGGGGGCATGAGTCCAGAGTAGCCTGTCATCCGGGGGTTTGGAGGTTTTCGTGGCCATCCATGGCCCAAGATGTCTGGCAGCTTGTGTTGGCTTGCTCGGTATGCGCTCAAAATAAGATGTCTAACCGGTCTCCTGTTGGTCTGTTGCAGCCTTTGCCCATTCCTTCTCGTCCTTGGTCACACCTGGCTCTTGATTTTGTTGAGAGGTACACCATGATTCTGACGGTGGTGGACAGCTTCTCCAAGGCGGCCCATTTTATCCCCTTACCCAAGCTCCCCTCCACCAAGGAGACAGCAAAGGTGGTGGTGGACCACGTGGATCCATGGTCTTCCGGTGGACGTGGTCTCTGACAGAGGACCCCAATTTGTCTCCCGGTTTTATGAAAGAGTTCTGTGGACAGATCGGGGCCTCAATGAGTCTTAAGGTTTTCATCCTCAGACCAACGGGCAGGCCAAGCGAGCCAACCAGGATCTTAAGTGAACTCTCCGCTGCCTGGCGTCACATAGTCTGTGTTCTTGGAGTCAGCAGCTATCATGGGTGTAATATTCCCACAACTCCCTGCAGGTAGCGTCTATGGGTATGTCTCCTTTTCAATGTTCTGTGGGTTATCAACCACCTCTTTTCCCTGTACAGAATCACGGTCCCGTCTGCCTTGGCCTTTGTCCGTCAGTGTCGTAGCACCTGGATGAGGCCTGAGGAGGGCTTGGCCCGGGTTTCCAGACGGACCAAAGTGGTGGCTGATCGTCAACACAGTATGTTTGCAGTAGGTTTGTGGTAAGTATGTATTTTATATTTATTTTTTGGGGGGGAGGGGTGTTGCTGTCATGACGTTGGTCTGATCTGCTGTGTTTTTTTGTCTTTTGTCTCCGTGTCTGTGTGCCTTGTTGTCTTTAGAGCACACAAGCACTGTTTTGACAGCTCGCCATGTGCTCCGCTGTCATTGTGGTGTTTCTCCTCACACTCGTTATCCACGCTGGGGCTGGACCGAGACTGCGGGACATCCACGCTGCACGTCGCCGGGCCAGAGTGAGGTTGGATCAAAAAGCAGGTGAGTGGCCTCTCTCTGGGTAGCTGTTAGCTGACACACCCACACATTCATTCATGCATTTTGGTTGAGACTGACTCCCATGATATTTTTCATCACGTAGGGAAAGTGTTACAACTGATAACTACAAATATAAAATCCCCTAGACGACTGTAGTAGTAATATATTTGGTTACTTATATCAGAGATAATTAACACTGCGTCACTGGTGACGCTTGGATCAGTCTTTGCTGTGACTTTCTCTTTTCTTTTAGTGTTCCTGCTAATTTTTCTGGGCTCATTGAGAGCAAAATAAACATTTCTGTTTCCTGCAACTGAATCCGTATTATTATGGAAATAACCAAAACAAGGCTTGAAGAACTCAAATACACCATTGCAGCAGTCGTGCGTTTGTCTTAATGTTTAATCAGACAAAGCATTTCTATCTTCTTTTTATTCAGCTACAGCGATAGCTTGATGCCTTTTTCCACATTATGGTATTCCTGGAACATCATAAGATATTATATTACTTCTGTGAGACATACTTTTTCCCCAAATCATGCAGCCCTACTTTGTGTTGTGTCCTGCATGATGGGAACTTGCATCTCAATCTGAACAGTCAGATCCGATTTCATAAAAAATAATTTAAAAAAAATCCTAACTTGAATCAGATTTTAAACAGATTTCAAATATGGAAGTAAACATCAGAATTCATGTGTGTTTTTGATCCATAAAGCAAAATTTTCATAAAGCCAATATTTATTTCTTCCTCTGCCTTTTTCACATATCTACCACTAGTGATATTCATAAGTAATATCCAACATTGATCCTAATGGTCACTTTTATGTATTTATTGTTTAGGACCTATTCAACGTTAAATAGTCAATGAAGTAAAACACTTAAAGGCATAGTTTACTCAAATTAAAATACTTTCTCATCCTCATGTCAGTAGACATGCTTGTTTTGCTTCAGACCTAAAGGCTGCAACACACCACAAATATATATTATTATAAATACTAATAGTTCAGTAACAACACAGAATGAACAGATGAAAACAAAAACCAAATGAAAGCCAAAGTTGTAAAATTAATTATAATCCTCTTATTGTGCAACTATTATAATACAATTAATTCTCAGCATGGAAACAAAGAATACAAAAGAATATAAAGACAATAAAATAAACCTCAATTATTTCAGCTGAATTCTTCTGTTCTGAAGGTGATTAGCAAACTGTAAAATCATCTAATTTAAGAGACTGGCTCTAAAATGTCACTTGCGTCTGGAATACTTCATTCTGATTGGTCTATTGCAGCATTTAGCGGTCAGATATTTCCTAATATTCACCATCATCAATGGCTACACTGTAAATCAGAGCGCTCATCTGAACTGAAACCGGCTCTTATTTCATGTCTCTCATATCACACTGCTTTTCATACAAACACAACAGCTGCCATCTTGCATCTATAATTTCCTCAGAATATGAATATAATGTAATATTATTGCAGTGTTAATCTAGTTGCTAATCCGATTGTAATGAACTGTTTTAATGAAGCACTTCAGGTTCCATCGTCCAACAGCTGGTTTAAAAAAAATTGGCGCTTTGCTTTTTCGGCACAATTTGATGAAAGCTTCAAACGCTTCAGAAAGCCTTGGTTTCCCTTCACTAATTTGTTCTAATGCTCTTATATTTTTATTGCAGAGGTTGCCGTTCATTATGAGAAGAACAGAGGAATCGTCTCCAGTTTAATCAACATTAATGAAGAACCATGACCTACCTATGACACTTGTGTCAGTGAACACTGTGTCAGTGCCAATGATAAACAGTCAAATACATACATCCATTTAAGTGTTGCGAATGCACAAGGAAGAGGTGTACCCCAAGACGCAGAGACCTACCCTCGCCTCCACCAACGAGACACCCACCATCCTCTTTGGTGTCCTCTTACACCTTAGCCCATCCAACAATCCCTGCAATAGAGAAATGGTCAGTGTTAGGTTTGAGGCAGGCGCTAATCACTGCAGATGTCCATTTTTTTAGGAGAATGAACAAAGCCTGGTTGTATGACTTCTTAAAATCAATAAATCCTTCTCCAAAATCCACTCCACCCTCCAAGGCCACTAACAAAGCGAGCAAGAGACGTAGGGACCCGAATTCACATTCTAAAAAAACACTGTCTCCCTCCCACGCAAGACCGGGCCTTCTTTGAGCATCGGGCTGCGGCAGTGGGCCTTCAGCAAGTCTGGGCCGCACCCCAGATTGCACTGCTGCAAGGCCCCACTCTCCTCTTCCCTCTGCCCAGCCACACACTGCAGCTTTCCCCAGGCCTGCCGCCTCATTTGACAATACCCGCCTCCCTTGATGAATGGCTTCCTCTATGAAAAGTATGCCTCCGCTAGTGGGACAGAATCAGCCGTCACAGCTTTTTCCTTATCGGGTCACTGTCCCTCTCCCCTGTCCATGGCCTGCAGCCCCACCATCAGACTCTAGCGCACGGCTGCCTCCGCTGGCAGCGCAAGCACAGACGTCTTATTTTCCTCCCCAGCTTCCCTCTTTTTATACTCTCCTTGTTCCTTCCCGCACACACTAAAACAGCGCGTTTTTCTGAGCACCAAAAAGTGATAATTTAAACATGCTGTAAAAAATGATCTATGGGTATTTTTAGCTAAAACTTAACATACACACTCTGGGGACATCAGAGACTTATTTTACATCTTGTGAAAAGGGGCATAATAGGTCCCCTTTAACAAACTGGCAGCTCCAATAGTAAAGAAAAGATTTATCTAGAACTCTGTCATATGCCCTAGTGAAAAAAAAAAGTATATTTTAATGTATAAAAAATATATTCCCTTTTTCAATAGAACTCTGCCAATATACTAACAAACATTTGACTATCTTTAAATATATTAAAAGTATATTAGCATCACGCCTTTACCTATTTTCACAATACAACTTTCAACACACTTTAAAATAATTGTACTTTCGTATATTTTCTAAAAATATATTTTAGAAAAATATTTTTGAAGTGAAAATTCTGTTTATTTTTTAAAAGTGTATTTATTTGCACTTTATTAGAAATATATTTTAGGTATATTTTAACTGTGTTGAAAATGATCATTGTAACAATGCATTGAAATAATACTTTCAAAATACATTATAGTATACAATAGTATTTTGTACAAAGTATAGCTAAGTATTATTTGTTTATTAATGTGCATGTGGAATTTGTAGTATTTGGAATAAGCCACAGGTATTACTGAGCATATACTTTTTACTCAAATATAATACACTTATGGTATATTGCTTGTAAGTTTTGAAGACACTCGCAATGAATTTGTACTTGTAACACAAATAATTTAAAGTACGCTTTATATCACTAATCAAGCATGTAATTAGTCCCTACACAGGCATATAGGCCAGTTTAGCACACAAAAGTTTACTAAATACACTTAAAGTTATGCTTTACTACAATTTAATTACAACTAAAATATACTTTGTACAAAATTAGTTGTTTCAAAATAGCACACTTCAAGTTAACTAATCATTAACACACTAATCATATACTAAATTAGTCTGGCTGCAAGTATACTTAGAATATATTTTTTCCACCAGGGTGTATAAACCTTAATTAAACAATTTAATAATCAATTAAAAATGAATTTATACCTATGATAGCCACATTGGACCAGCGGTTTGGAAAATGGATGGATGGATGATTCAGCTGTGGACGCCATCTTCTGGTCAGACACGGGAATTATTCGGCGTGTGACACTAACAGTGCATTATGGGTATCATCTGCTTTGTCCCAATTCAAAGACTGCATTCTGTAGCAAAATATCTCAAAAGGGGATATAAATAACTCTTTATATTTATAAATATTTGGATCATTTAAAGGGGTCATATAATGGTACATGCACTTTTACAAGTTGATTGTACTGAAATGTGTGTTATAAAATGTGTGAAATGTGTGTCATAAAATGATAAAAATCCATCCAGTGTTTTTTTTTTTAATCTTCTTATGTTTTCCCCTGTCTCTAATCAAGCCGTTCAACCGTGTGACGTCACCACGATTGTGGTGTTCTATTCTTGGGTGCAATAAGGAACACAGCAGTCATTTTGACGAACCGCTGAAGACGCAGTGGCTGAGTTTGTTTTCGAAGGGAATATTCCCCACGAAAACAAACAAACATGTTTGCGCGAATCATTTCACACACCAGACTGCTTTACAAACGAGGGTCAGTATAAAGCTGGTTTTGCTAAGAAGCTGCTCCTGAAAAAAGGATCGGTACCAACTATTCGTGTTCCTGCTGAACCTCCAGAAGAAGAAGTGAGTGTAACGTTTTATTGACCTTTATATTAATCTTAATATTAATCTTTGCAAATCACTTGCACGCTTCACGATGAATGCGGCTGTTTACACTCAGGGTACATTACGGCATGTTTTCTATGTACGACGTTCTCAATATAATTCATAATCCCATGTTTATAATGAACAGCGCGTTATGGTTTACTGCATTATTGGATCTTCCCGTGTCTTCTTGAGTGTGGAACGTGACACCAGTGGCCAATATCACTGCTGCGGTAGTGAGAGAAATGTATTTTGATGAGGGGAGAAAGCATTGCTGCGGCAGTGAGACATTAAAGTTTAACTGGATAACCTGAAGGGAAACCCACGCTAGGTGGGCTCGCAGTACTTGATCACAGATAAAGGGTGGAGGGGAAAAATTATGCAATTGCGTAGGAGGAGAGCAGGTGGAATTTATTTATTCATGAACATGTGCACAGCAAGTACATTGCTGTGTGGGCAATTGATGAGCTTGTGTCGCAGGTTTGAAATTATGTCTGTTTGGAAAGCATTTTGGAACCAATGGTTTTTTTAAAGAGATGGGAATATTAAAGTGTCATTGACGAAGAGGGGATCGGCAGGACATACAATTTTGGAATTTTGTGAACTGAAAATAAGGAAACTGCCTGGGTTAGGTTGGAAGGGTGTGGGTAAATTAACAATGAACATCGAATGGTTGCTCATTAATAAATCTGTTTTGCTATGCTTGATATTAAAGTGGATAGTGTCCCTGTACAGCACTTGAAGATTGGAGAAAGACAAAATGGATCTGCGGATCAAATTTTAGAATTGCAAGTAGATTCTAAGCATCTGAGAAATCGGAAGAATGTGAGGATGAATGGAGCGTTGATTGTTCTATTGGTGTTTTCTTAGTGACTTCCTGAATGGAGGAGAAATAATCAGTTGTTTAATACTTCACGAGGAAGATTTACTTGGATGTCAGGTCCACGTTGAGAGGACACTGGGGTATGTGACGGGCCTGTATATGGCGCCAATGTCCTAAATCTCTGAAAGGCAGAATTTGAAAAAGAGTGCTTTGTATTTTAAATCCTGCTATATGTTCTGCTTTGCTTATGAAATAATTGCAAGCAGAAGATCAGATTAGCCGTCTGAGGAATTGCATTAGTTCAGAAGAAATTAACACTTCTTTTTTTTTCTGCTATCACAGATTGTGGTTTTGGCACACAGAAATATTTAGTGTGCTTACTTGCCTACCTGTCTGGCACTACCATAGCCAAGATTACCTGCAGTCCTCAGATCGTTGGGAAAATGGCCGCCACGTTGGATACAGTTTTACTGCAAGTAAATATTTTATTGCATTCTATCATTAAAGGAAAAGTCAACCCAAAAATCATGATTCTGTCATTATTTGTATTTTTTCCAACGGTTTCTTGTTTTATTTAGGCATTTGTTTGTTTTTGTTTCTTTTTTCTTGTGTAGATGGAGCATCCAAACATCAGTTCCCTTCAGAGAGAGAACTTTATATGGAATCTCGCCAGCGTTCCTCTCTCAAACCAATATATTCATTTGATGGACGGGGATCCAGTTCAAAAGGTTGTTAAAGCCGTTATTGAGCAGTACCAGATCCAAGTCATGCCAAAACTACCATTGTTTCGCAAGTGTAAGACATTATTTTAATTTAAAGTATTTCACTCCGAAGTCAACGCAGTCCTTATAACATTATTATTGCATTGCAGGCATTAACCATGGAGACTTCAACGACCACAATCTCTTGGTGAAACCTGATGGACCGTCAAAGTACAAGATCTCCGGGATTCTTGATTTTGCACAGATGAGCAGTGGGTATTTCATATTTGAGCTGGCCATAACTATCATGTACACGATGATTGAGAATCCCAATCCGGTCGATGTCGGAGGGCCAGTGGTGGCGGGATGGGAAAGCGTTTTTCCTCTCAATGACGCAGAAAGAGATTTGTTGTATTTGCTCGTTCTGTGTTGGTTCTGCCAGTCCCTGGTTCTGGCCCGGCACGCTGTGATCCAGCAGCCAGAGAATGAGGAATATGTGATGATGACCTACAAGACAGGTGTACACCACATCTGCCATCTTTGGGAGCTGGGTAAAGAGGAAGTGGAAAGAATATGGTTCCAGAGTGCAGCACAGTTCAGCCAACCTTAACTGCACACTAAAGCATAACACCCCAATCAAATCAACTTGTCAAATTATGCCGCTACTGTAGTGTCTGGACTGAATCAAAATGACCGATTCAGTTCTAAGCTTCAGAAAGCTTTTAACATTTTGGACTCTTCGAGGAACATCCCCAAAGCTCCTACGTGACTTCAAAAAGATCTTAGTCAACTCAGATCAACTTCCCCAAGGTAGGCACGAAAGGCCATGTGGCACAGGACATTGGGAAAACGTTTTAGTTTAGTTGTTTAGTCGTATGCAGTAGCGGTTTTTGGCACGGGCGAACCGGGCAATCGCCCGGGGTGGCATTTTTGGGGGGGCGGCGCCGCCGGCACGAGCAGAAAAAATAAATAAATAAATAAATCTGCGTCGCGAAGCGGTTTTCTATTATCTATCATTTCACTGTGTGGGGAATTGGCAAATTTGCGCCCTCTGCAGCTGCAGGCGCCCCTGCTTGCTGAGAAGATGCTGTGCACAGAAGCTGTTTGTTTGAGAAGGGGAAAGGGGAGGGGGCGCGGAGGCGCGGGCGCGGATGACAGTTCACCTCTGGGTCTCTCCCAAATGGAACAGACAAGGGGGGGGGGATCCATATAGTTATCTAAGTCAGTCACACCTCGACTTTCTTCCAAATAACGCACATTTCAAAGAAGGGGGTAACCCCCTCGAAGGGGGTCTCGCCCAGGGTGTAATTCAATGTAGAACCGCCACTGGTCGTATGTATTCGTAGTTTAATTTATTAAAAACCATTATATGCTTGATTGTCTCTGTTGCTGCTCACAGATCATAGTCACTTAAATGTTTTGATTTTTAATTCAAGCTTTTATACTGTTGAGTACTTTAGTAGTTAGTTAGTACTCTAATAGAACAGAAAAGTTATTCTTCATGGCCAGAAGAATAACCTTTCTTGAGAGTTGATAAGAAGATCGTTCAGTGGATTAACGGGCCAAAAAAAGAGAAGAAGAAGAAGAAGAAGGAGTGGCCCTGTGTCTCAATGTCCATCATATCCATCCTAAATAGTATGTGAGATTAAAATAAGTGTGTCCCAAAGCATGGTATGTTTAAAAGAGTTTACAAGTGTGGATCCGTGTTTACTATAACAGCTAATATTGTCCACAACCCATTGCGCTTTGGATGAGCATCCAGTTTGCTTGTTTGTAGAAGGACTCTTTAGTCCCTAACAATATCAAGGAGGATAGTTCACCAAAAAGGCTATTTAACCTCAGGACAACCTACTTCTACCCTCCTTGTGATCCTTTGGGTCAAAGCTCAAGTGGATATGTTTGATTGCACGCATGATATTTGATGGATTATATCAGATTCAGTCCACATCGTTCCAAGACTTTCATGCACTTGTTTACAGCAGCAAGGACTTCAAGAACTTTTGCAATCTCTGCATCTGTGAAAAGTGTTTTTGATGTGTGACTTTTTCCTCCCATTGTGAAATGCTTCGACTCTTTTTTTTATACAGTATGTGTGATCTCATATACTCTTACTGAGTATTTAGACTGGCACAGATCTCAGCCGGTGGTTCCCTCCCTAATATAAATCTTGTGACATTTAGTCTGGGTTTAAATACTCGACAAATTGCTACAATACTTATAAGTTCACTTGTAGTAAATGCTGTACAAATGAGAAATGTTGTGAACTAATTGTGCACTTAAAGTTTACTTAAAGGTGTACTTTTATATACTAAAAGTGGGCCAATTTAGTCCCAAGCAGTATTGAAATAGTACACTTACAAGTATACTACTCGTACATTGTTATTAGTATACTTACTGCATAAAGTATACTTAAAAATATAAGTATACTTAATGAACACCTGAAGGAACGAGCAAGAACTTATGCCGCGTTCCAGGCAACCTGTAACCCGTGTTTTTCCAACTCATAACTGGGAGTACATCGTTACAGGCAACCTGTAACCCGTGTTTTTCCAACCTTATACCCGTGAAAATTCACTGGAACAGCAGTCAAACCTGTGACTTCCCACCCGTGAACTCGTTCTAGATCGATGTACTCCCAGTTACGAGTTGGAAAAACACGGGTTACAGGTTGCCTGGAACGCGGCATTAAAAAGACCACAAAAAAGTTAGTAACAAGATTGAGTCTGTGTGTGAAATGCTCACCTGCCTGAAGTTTGAGTATTTAAAGGTATTCTGATGTAGTGGGAGGAGCCTGAATATTTTGCTCAGACAAACCTCTAAGTTGCAAATTTTGCACACCACATCATGAATATTTAATTATATTGTAGTTCATTTTATGTTGGGAAACTAATAAACTGAATCAAAATCTTTGTGGTGTAGAAAATGGATTTCCTGTCCAGTCCGACATTCACAATCCTATATCTTCAGATGTGATCAGGACAGAAAATATTGCTGCACAAATCATCAAATCAAAAGCTGTTGTTGATTACAAGTAAATGGTCGACCTGAAAAACACATAGTGTCTCATATGTTCAGCAAATATTTCATAAACTGGTTTAAATGGTTTTAAATCTGGTTCTGGTAAGTCTGTGTTTGTAGTTTATAAACTGAAAGCATTATTTGCATTTTTCCGTTCTCATCCTCATGTGCATCTGTAAGGTGACACTAAACGAGTAAAGTCTTTGGACAAAAAAAATTTCATAAAATTTAATTTAATGGATATTAAATGGCAGAACTGAAATCATCTGAATCAGCAGATTGTCTTGTTTAATTTGATATATAACATTTACTCAAAACATTCACCTGACTGTTAAAAACACCTATAAACAATTGACAGGTGTGAAATTAGATTGACAAACACACACACACACACACACACACACACACACACACTGATCTTACTGTCTCTATGAGGACTTATTACACACATTTATTCTGACATTATTTCAGTGACAGAAGTTCAGCTGTAATAATAATGTGATAAAGAGAAAATAAGAGACTCTACAACATCTCACTGTTGCTGATTTATCAAGCAGCTCAAAGTTTAATGGGCAAAATCTCTCTACAGTCTATTCTGATGCATCAACACAGTTTCAATGATGATCCAGAACAAACATAAAACCCAGGATAGAGTGGCTGAGTGAATGTGGTCTGGACTGTGTGGATGAGGCTCATTGTGTCAGAGACACTGTAGAAGGAGAGAGTTCCTGCACTGTGATCCACATACACTCCTATTCTACGGCTGAGCGACACTGCAGGGAGATCAGTCGCTTTCTTATTGTGTCTGAATGAGTAACTGGAGGAAGAGCAGTACAAACTCCAGGACTGATCACTCCCTCCAAATAAACACTCATAACCCTGTCCCTTCCTGCTGATGCTCTTATATGACACTGATATACACACACCACTATTCCCACTCCACTCAATCTCCCAGTAACAGCGTCCACACACACTCTTTCTACACAACACCTGAGGCCAATAATCAAATCTGTCGGGATGATCAGGATACGGCTGGACTGTGTCAGTGTTAGTAATCACTCTGTTCCTCTCAGACAGACGGAGGTGTTTATACACTGTGTTCAGATCCAGAGTGAGCTGACGGGAATCTGATGGAGAGAAAACTGGAATTATGAATCTGTCTGATCTTTTAATGTAGCTGAACTCTTCATGACTTAATATTAAGTGTATCAGCTGTGTCTCAGTACAGCTGATAATCTTTTAAATTATCAATTTATTAAACTCAAAAATTATGGTTCTTTCTACAGGAAGAACATGAACATGAGTTTTTCTGCTCGTTTTCTTGGTGACTTACATTGTAGGAAGTCATTCCTGGTTTTGGGATTAATGTTGGTGAATGTGACTGTGGAAATAAACAGACATGAACAGTGTGAAGAGAAATGATACAATACAATTAATCCATTTCCACACATTTCTAATATGATGTTCTACATGACATTAGATGATGTTGGACTTCATTGGACTTTGGATGTTGGTTTACTGTAATCAACCGTATCCGGGCTGTGTCCAGACCAGGTCTGCGCCTAGACACGACCACAACGCATCCCTGAAGTGTCAGCAAAGATTGTGTCAACTAGACTCTCCCCTGTGAAGGCCTCATCGACACGACAGCCATCGGCACTGATCCTCAACAAACCCATCTCCCTACCGGCATGACTCTGATCTTCAACCAGAACTGGATAATATTCTGATTGTTCCAAACCAATCTGACTTCTGACCTATAATCCTGCCTGAATTATAACCATACACCGTTTGTTCGTTCGTTCGTTCGTTCGTTCGTTCGTTCGTTCGTTCATCAAGTGACTCCATTCTTTTACCTGATGTAGTTTTGGTTCCTTGCCACTGTCACCTTTGTAGCCTTTTTTTCACCTTTGTCACATTTGGCTTTTGGCTTTTGGCTTGCTTTGTTGGAGAAGTTTAATTTAAAATTCAACAATATTAATGATCTGCCTGCATTAACACCATTAAATGAAAACTGAACTGAGCTGGACGATGACATCACGGTTTTCTCCAGAGCGGCTGTATAGATAAATGAACTAAATTAATAACTTTTTTTTACAACAAAAATGAACTATCACTGAAGCTACTTAAGCTTGACTATGACTCTATTTTCTTCAAGAAACAAACTTTGTTGCATTATTGTCCTGTTATCTCTGTAAAGCTAATTTGAAAATAGCCTGACAAGTCAGACCCACATCAAGATGTTGGGTCTGGGAACACACCATCAGCAGGGCTCAATCCGAGGGGTGGGAAAAACAGTTGTCTTTCAAATTCCCTCTGCACGCACTAGGATAGCGTTACAACCAACCAGAGCGTTTTCCCACCAGCGGAGCTAGTTGATAGATCAAACTTTTGCCGTATCCGGTCGGCAAAACTCTGAACACATCTACCTTTTTTAAGAATGACTTCAGTGCCGTTCTTTGTTTTTTTTTTCTCAAAGAAAAGCTTTACTCCAAGTCTTCCAGAGTCGCAGCCAAAGCCGAAAGACCGCTGTTCGCCAGCAGCAGCTCTTCTTTGTTTTCAAGTAGCAGGGAATTCGTGCGGAACCGTCGCAACTCTGCCGTCATTATGTTAAGCCCACCCACCGACTCTATACACGATGTGATTGGCCTGACTAGAGTTTGGTTTTTCCAGCTCGCAAGCCAATGGAGAGTTGCTAGACAACACTGGCTGCAAAATAAAATTTGATGCCGCTAGGGTGCGTCTAGATTTCAACAACTGGAGAGCTGGCTGACTACAGTTGACAAGTCAGGCCTACTGGGGAAATTCAAAGCTTGGTTATACCAACATGGAATCCTACCTAGGATATTGTGGACATTGTTGGTGTATGAATTTCCAATTTCCACCATGGAAGGATTTGAGAGGAGGGTGAGCAATTACCTTCGACGGTGGTTGGGCTTGTCAGAATTCTGAGCAGCATTGCCTTATACGGCAAGAAGAACAAGCTAACGCTACTGAGGAGGTCATGGTTACCAGAGCAAGGGAGGTGCTTCAGTACAAGGATTCCAAGGACCCAAGAGTATCTCAAGTTGGCATTGAAGTCAGGACTGGCAGAAAGTGGAGGGCACATGAGGCGGTGGACCAGGCAGAATCACGGCTGCGTCATAAGGAATTGGTGGGTCCCAAGGCTATTGACCGTGCAGGACTGGGAAGCACCCCAATAACCCATTATAACAAACTGAAGGGTAAGGAAAGGCGGGACCTGGTCCAAAAAGAAGTGAGGGCTGGAATTGAGGAGCAGCGTGCAAGCCAGATGGTGGGATTGAGGCAACAGGGCGCATGGACCGGATGGGAAGATGCCATGGAGAGAAAGATTTCATGGGCAGATCTGTGGAGGGCTGAGCCCTATCGCATCAAATTTCTCATTCAGTCTGTCTATGACACCCTGTCCAGTCCATCCAATCTCTTTTGTTGGGGCAAGGTTGAGACTCCGGCATGTACCTTGTGCCAGGGAAGAGGATCACTGGAACACATCCTCAGCAGCTGTCCTAAAGCACTTGGGGAAGGCCGCTACCTCTGGCACCATGACCAAGTGCTGAAGGTGGTTGCTGAGTCCATCACTACTGCCATCAATCAGAGCAAGCGTTTACAACCACCAAGACAGACAGTTCAGACAGGCCTGCTGGGAACAGCGGAGGACTGGCAGCTAAGGGTGGACCTGGGAAAGCAACTTAAGTTCCCTCGAGACATAGTGGAGACCAGCCTTAGACCCGACATGGTTCTGCTCTCAGTAACATCGAAGCAGGTTATCTTGCTGGAGCTAACAGTGCCCTGGGAGGAGAGGATGGAGGAAGCGAGTGAAAGGAAAAGGGAGAAATATGCGGAGCTGGTGGAGGAGTGTCGGAGACGGGGTGGCGTGCTCAGTGCTTGCCCATCGAGGTTGGGGGAAGGGGCTTTGCAGGAAGGTCACACTGCAGGGCCTACAGCCTCCTGGGAATCAGGAGCACGCAAGAGAAGAGCCATCAGTGCAGCGTCAGAGGCTGCAGAAAAAGCCTCACGATGGCTGTGGATCAGGAGGGACAAACAGTGGGCGAACGCTTCTTGGACACAGGCCGAGAACTGATCACTCTCGGTCGGGTAGCCTGGGTGAGGGGGTCTGAAGTTGAAAGACCCGAAACCCCCTATGACCCTAGGTACTATCACTGATGATGTGTCCAAGAGTGCATCACAAGGTGTATGTAATAATCAAGGCTAAATTTGAAACGATCTGTATTTTAAAACGCGTTATATAAATAAAGGTGACTTGACTTGACACATATATTGGATTTAATCCTAAATTCCATGGAGGCCCAGGACTGGTTTCTTTCACCTTCAACAGGAAGAACATGAACACACTCAATGAGTTTGTCTGCTAGTTTTCTTGACTTACATTGAAGGAAGTTATTCCTGGTTTTGGGATTAATGTTGGTGAATGTGACTGTGGAAATAAACAAACATGAACAGTGTGAAGAGAAATTAAAATATAAAATTCATCCATCTCTATACATTTCTAATGTGATGTTCTTCATAATATTAGACGATGTTGGACTAATTTCTGAAAGCAAATGAATCTCCAGGGGCCTCATTTATAAAACACATATGATTTGATCCTAAATTCCATGGATTTCTTCCTACATCAATACATATAAATATGCTTGTCCATGATGATGAGTGCCAAACCATCCAGGGATTTTTTTGGCCGCTCTGTAGGTGAAGTTGATGTACTTATTCACTATGGACTTGAATTTTAGCTGAACTGTGATGCATTTACGAACATTACGAAAAATGATTGTTCATATGGATGTTTTATAAATTATAGTAACATTCCCAGGGATTAAAGTGAAAAAAATTCTTCTGACTGAAATTTTTTTTGAGGCCAAGTCATATTCCTTTAACTTTTTAAATAGTCGAGACCAATAGCGTTTTAAGGGGAGATGTTTAAAACCGCTTTAATATTGCCAGTAGGTGTATTTTAAAAGCTATTTTAATCAATGAAAACCAGGCAGGGAGCATACTGTAGAGCACAAATGGTAGCATTGTGACTAGCTTCTGATTGATGGCGACCTAGCACTTTTTTTGCCATTATTGCCATAATTGCCATATTGAAGTCTCCTATGACATACTGTGCAAAGACACGTACCTGGCTGTTTGATTTTTTTAGTCCACGAACTAAAAGGCTTGCCATTCTCCCCCCATTTCACTAAGCCTTCCCCTTTACTTAAACTTTCGTTAAGTAAAGGGGAAAAGTAGCCTACTTGTGTGTGTTAACAAATTTTGTGTAAACGTGTTATAATTTGCCTATATATAATATATATATATATTGTATATATATATATATAAATTGTAAGAATATGACTAATAGTAAAGACTAGTACTAATAAATAAACATTAGGCCTATGCTAAAGCTATTAAATAGCAGTCCCAAACTAGTTTTTGTTAATACAATGTTGGTATGAGCCACTACAGTCATTTAAAAATATAAAAAATATCACAACGAAAAATAGTGGCATTTTGGGGTTAATAAGGAAATGACAGTTACCATGGTGAATGTTAACAATAACTGTTAATGAAACATGGAAACTGCTCCTGGTGAACAGAATGAAAATCATACGTGCATTACTTTTATTTCGTGTAATTTACAACGTAACGGCGTTGCATGCTCGTAGTTACTTTTGCACTTGATCAGTGGCGATACAGAGCGCGCCGCCGCATTTGCGCGTGGAATTGAGTGTGCGCTACGAGAACAGGATAACGGCTGACAGGACAAGAAAGTCCGTTTTTCTGAGGTGAAAAACTTTATTTCAGCGCACACTTATGTCACTGCCTGGTAGTTCCTACTGTGCTGGGTTTTCTTAAGTAGTCATGATTCGCCTCTCATAACTTAACATGCTCTAAACACGCACGCAGTGTGGAATAGGAGGAGCGGGGGCGCGGGGAGCAAGGATCACAGCGCAAATTTGAACTATATCGATATATGCGATATGGTCTAATTCCATATCGCATTTAAAAAATATATCGATATATCGCCCAGGCCCAGCCCTACCTACATTATAAGTGTGTCACTTAAATATAGTTCTACCTCAGCGCTCAGCTGTAGCCTGACATGCACTTTCCGTGAGCGGTAATTGAAAACCCGGAGTGGACCATGAGCGAAGTGATTACAGAGTGCTTAGAGTGGAGAGAGGAACGTGCTTTTACTCCACTCCAGGCTTTGATCACATCCCCTCTTCAGCAGGGTGAATACACCTCGTCTTTCCTTAATTTAAGACCTATTCAAACTAAAATTAAGACATTTATTACACTATTTGAGAAATTAAAGCCTATTTACAGCCTTAAAATTATGAAAAGTGAATTTAAGACTTTAAGGACAGACTAGAACCCTGCAATTGACGGAAATCCGTCATAGATTTGCTGCAATTAACGGAAATCCGTCGTAGCGACGGAGAACTTTAATCCCTGCATTCCTTAAATTGTTGAACATTCACATTTCGGATCATTCTACACATGTGTTTATAAACGAGGCCCAGGACTTTACCTCTGTCAGAGATCTTCTTGAGCTCCTCTTTGTGGAAATCCTCCAGTTTGACTTTCAGGTGACGGACAGATTCTCTCACGCCATCAAAAGAAGAGAGAGAACTGAAGGGAACGTCATTCACATCTGTAGATTCAGGAGGTGCTGAGAGAGACTGGAAACTCTACAGAAAACAGAAATCAAAACTCATCAGCTCCACACTTTACTCAATAACCTGCACTACTATCAGATCTGATATGAAAATTCTTTAACTTAGATTCTTTACTCTAATTCTTTACTCACCCTCATGTCGTTCCAAACCCGTAAGTCTTTCGTTTATCTTCAGAACACAAATTAAGTTATTTTTGATTAAATCAAAAGCTTTCTGTTCCTACGTTGACAGTTACTACCATTTTCAAGCCCTAGAAAGGGAGTCTACATAGGTTGTCAATGGAGGGACAGAAAGCTCTAAGATTGAATCAAAAAGAAGAGTACTTTAGCATATATTTAAAATATATTTATTATGGAAATAATATAGCCTGCTTTAAAAGCTATACTCAAGTGGAGATGGAATGTAATGTTTTCGGACACTTAATTGTATGTTATTTGCAATTCTGTATTATAGTTTAAATTTATATTAAATGCAATTAGCTGAACTTTATAGTGTTTTTGAGCCAATTAAGAAGGATTTATTTACATCTTTAAATGTAATTTCATAATTACTTTACTATTGTCTCTGCATGTAGTATTGAGTCACACGAAGATGAGGAATAATACTAGGAGATAGACTTTGTAACACTAAAGTCAAGGGTCACATAAATAAATGAGGAGGGATCAATCACCATTTACCAACAATTATATTTCCCTTAGGTACAGTATACATTTTTAGATCATACAAAATGTCTTGACAAAATTACATGAGGCAGTGTTTGGAAGTAAAATCTTATAAATGTACACCCAATATTCAAGTCCAGAGTTAGCACAAATGTCTTTGGTCCATCACACTATTGTAGATGTTTAGGATGTTTAGAAGAACATCTTCCACATTTGTTCAATCAAGGGTTAATCCAAAGGAAAAGTGTCTTTTCCTTCAGGAGTTCGGATACACTTCCACGTTGAAGATAATGACACAAAGAACTTGAATCAGTTGTGAAGCCCATCAATATCAAGCAGATACCAAAACCCTATTGAGATATTGAACACAGATGTTCCTCAACAGGGCTTTCCAAATGAAAGCATGGAAAGAGCATGTGCTCTCAGCTAACAGGTATATCTAACTCACACTTCCCTCTTCCTTTAACTCTCTGGCCTGGAGAGATCTCCCAAATAATGGCTCCCTAGTGCCCTCTAATGGCAGGGAGTGAAATTACAACTTGCATTCAACATAGGAGACAGGTAACAGTTTACTAGAACTGTTACACACCCCCCCTCTCAGAAGAAGGCCTGACCTGGCCGTAAAACCTTTTCAGATTTCCTACATGGTATGTCTCAACTTGTTTAGGGTCGATCAACAGCTCAACTCTGTAGTTTACGTTATTCAACTGTTTCAGGACTTTGGCTGGCCCATGCCACTTAGGAGCTAGTTTAGCCATAAAGGCATCCCTTGCATGAGACAACGGGTGAGTACGAACCCAGACGAGTTCCCCTTCCTGGAAGGTCTCTTGCCGCCTCTTCAGGTTGTAGTACCTCTGTTGTCTGCTTTGGGCTTTCGCAACATTCTTCTTTACTCTCTCCAGTAGTGCTTGCTGACGTTCAACAACTTCATACACAGATTGGTCAGGATCAGGCGAACGATATTGGAATAGTTCAAGGGGTCCTTTCAACTTGCGTCCCAGAGCGATTTCCGCTGGGGTATACTTCGTACTCTCCTGCCAAGCTGAATTGATTGCAAACCTGAACTCATGGATCCATTGGTCCCAATTCCGATGATTGTCCTTGACATATGAGGCAATCATAGTCTTGAGAGTTTTGTTTACCCTTTCTGTCAGGTTAGTCTGCGGATGGTATGCAGTGGTAAGTTTTTGAATGGCACCCCATTGTCTGCAGGTAGCGTTCAGAAGTTGTGAGGTAAATTGTGGTCCTCGGTCTGATACCAAATACGTAGGTACCCCCCAACGGGTAAAGATATCTTTGATAAGGATGTTAGTTATCAAAGGTGTCTTTGCTGACCGCAACGGGAACACCTCAACCCACTTGCTACAGTAATCCACAGAAACCAATAAATACTCATTCAACTTCGTGCTCCTTGGGAATGGTCCCATAAGATCAATGCCTATCATATATCCGGGTTCTTTTACCGGAGTAGATTGAAGGGTTCCAGAAAGTTTGGATATACGTGGCTTGTATTGCTGACAGGTTTGGCATTGTTTGCATTGATCCCATACGTTTCGCTGGATTTCTGGCCAGTACCCCACATTGAGTAGTCTCCGCAATGTTTTCATGCGTCCAAGATGCCCACTTAAAGGATTGTCATGTGCAAACTGGAGAAATTGCTGCCGGAGATCCTTTGGGATGACTACTTGCAAAGTATGACCCTTTTGACTTTCAGGGACACATCGGAACAGAAAGCTGTTCTGTACAACATAATGGATACGTTGGGAGTCGATAGGGCTAAGCTTTGATTCATCCCACAGAGGCTGCAATGATTGATCACTTTTTTGGCTTCGACCAAGTTCTTCCCAGTTGATCGGTAAGTCTCCATTCACATCCTTTGCCTGGCATACCGCAACACTTCCCAGTGGCTCTCCCTCAGGCATTGCACGGGATAACGAATCAGGCACAACATTACATCTCCCTTTTCGGTATCTCACCGTAAAGTCAAATCCCTGGAGTCGGATAGCCCACCTAGTAAGTCTTGATGTTGGACGAGGATGGTTGAATACCCAAGTGAGTGCGGCATGATCAGTCAGTACTTCAAAGGGTTTCCCTTCTAGGTACTGTCGCCACTTCTCAACCGCCCAGACAACAGCGAGGCATTCCTTCTCTGAAACGGCATATGCTTTTTCAGCTCCTTGAAGCAGTCGGGATGCATAGGCGATGACGTGTTCTCCCTTTTCCGAATCCTGAGTCAGGACAGCTCCAAGTCCTAAATCGCTTGCATCGGTCTGCACTTTAAATGATTTACCTGAGTCTGGGGGCACCAGAACTGGGGTCTTTTGCAGGGCATCCTTCAAATCTTCAAAAGAATGTTGGCACTCCTTAGTCCAGTTCCATGGTACACCCTTCCTTTTAAGTGCATGAAGTGGAGCAGCACGTTCTGAAAAATATGGAATAAATCGGTGATACCACCCAGCAAGACCTAGGAATCGCTCAACTCCCTTAATGTTTTTGGGCACAGGAAAATTCTTGACAGCATCCACTTTGGAATCCTCTGTCTTAATGCCTTCCGCTGAAATTACGTGTCCCAGGAAAGTCAGTGATTTCCTTACCAATTTACATTTCCTTAGGTTGAGGGTTAGGCAAGCCGATTCCAGCCCAACAAACACCTTCTTCAGATCCCGGAAGTGTTGCTGGATGTCTCTGGAGTACACGACAATGTCGTCTATGTACACAAAACAACATTTACCAATAAGATCTTGTAGAACTATGTTCATGAGCCTTTGGAATGTTGCTCCAGCATTTTTCAACCCAAATGGTAGACGAACAAACTCATACTGGTTGTACTTTGTAACAAAAGCTGTTTTTTGGATGCTACTTTCATCCATCACCACTTGCCAGTATCCAGTCTTGAGGTCTAGGGTACTGAATACTGTTGCTCCATAGACAGACTCCAAGATCTCTTGTATCTGAGGCATGGGAAAACCATCCAGTGGGGTTTTGGCATTCAGTGCTCGAAAATCCACACAGAAACGTATACCCCCATCCTTCTTGGGCACTAGCACTACTGGGGCTGCCCATGGGGAGACAGATGGTCGTATTATACCTTTATTCAGCATGGCTTTGACTTCCTCATCAATGAAGTTTTGCTTATTGATTGGAACGGGATATGCTCTTTTCTGTATTGGAACGGGGTCATTAGTTATAATCTGGTGCTTAATGATAGAGGTTTTACCTAATGTATCTGTACAGACAGTCGGCCAATTAAACAGCAACCCCTCTAAACGCCTCTTCTCAGTACGGGAGGCATCCGCAAGACCCACCAAATCCTTGATGGCAGCTGTGGTATCACTAGATACTTGCACTATTGGCAGTGCACAGTGTATGTTAACTGATGGTGGTTGGTCATAACAAGAGAAAGGATGTACTGTTTCTTTCTCTCCAGGCAATGAATATGTGGAGGAGTCAAAATCCAACTTGACTCTGCATGTTACCAGGAACTCAAGGCCTAATATGAGCTGAAAGGCTAAGTCCTCATCTCTCAGGATGTATAGTCGCAACGGGTTTGTGCATCCTTGCAGGGCACACTCCCAAGTAACTTCGCCCAACGCCCTCTGGATATGGCCATTGGCAAGGGCAAATGTCTGTCCCCGACTAGACCGCCAAGACTCAGTCTCATCCTTCCATCTCCTCCACAATGACTCCTGGATTAATGAGTAGGAGCTGCCTGTATCCAGGATGGCTTCACAAGGTTGGCTACGCAAAGTTATAGTCAAGGTTAAAAGCTTGACATTACCTCTGGTCACTAATGCCATGCTGTGACTTCCAGGCTTACCTCTGCTGTACTTATCTTGACCTCCTCTTCTGGAAGACTGTTCAGCCTGACGTTGCTTCCAGAAGGCCCTCTCCTCAGCAATGTCCCGCTCTACCAAAGCTCCTGTGCGCACCAAGTCATCAAAGGTAGTCACTGTTCCTCTCAAAATACTAGCAAGACGGGGATTACAGTTTCTTAAGGCAGCCTGCAGAATCTCTCTTTCAGACATCGTTGGTTTCAGTCTAAGGCATAAAGCTCAATACTGGAAAGCGAATGTTCGAAGATCCTCATCAATCCCTTGTTTTCTCTCTCTTATCCTCCTTTCCGCTTCAACCTCATGATCATCGGGTAAAAAGGACCGTAAAAAGGCAGTTTTGAACTGACTCCATGTTTTAACTTGTGCTTTTTCAGCCACCCACCAATCCTTGGCGGTATGTGTCAGTACCGATGGCAGAGTTGCTAAAATTTCAGCGTCACTCATGGGTCGGACAGCTAGATACTCTGCACATTTTTCCAGATAAGCTATCGGGTCTTCAGCTCCTGTGCTCCCAAACTTGGGGAATTCGATTTTAACGGCCATTCTATAAGGTGGCTGCTGTAGCATGGGAGTTGACTGTACATCTGGTGTTGAGGTGGTAGTTGGTGTGGAGGTAGCCCCAGGTGTAAGACAAAGCAAAGACTTAAGATGGTTGTCTCTTCTTTTCATGCAATCCATTACAGTTTTACCCATCTCCTGTAGCTGGTTTTCTAGGGTTTTCTTCAGGTGGCTACTCTTTTCTTCTACAAAATCAACAAGCTCTTCCTCCAACTTCTTCAAACTTTGGTTGAATGATGATTGAGTGGTCCTTAGCTTTATCAAGTCTGGCATCAGCCCCTCTATAGCAATCAAACGACGGTCATATTGCTGAAGATAATTCTGAATAGTGGTGTCCACTCCATGAACACGTTCTACACTCTCTTTCTCCATCTTATCCATTCTGATCTCCAGTTGTCTCACCTTTGTCGCAATAGTAAGACTGATCAGACTTTCATCCTCCTCTTCAGGTGGTGGTGGAGGTGGTAGATAACTTGAGTCATTGTCTTCTTCTGGAAGAGCCACTCCTCCTTCTGACTCTAAATACAGGCTGTCGAATGAGCATATCAGCTCTCGAACTGGCTCACGTCGGGTTAAAAAAGGTTCAGAAGAATAATCTGGATCCATTTTGGGACTAAACTCAACGTTGTCTCATGCCAGAGCCTCAGCCAAGTCTTAAACCCAAATATGAAGAAGTTATCGGTCACAACCCTTTCATATATTCTTAAATAATTGCAACCAAGCACTTGGGTAAACACGAATGGAAAAAAACTTATCCAAAGAAAGCATATATTCCAAAAAAGCATACTCCCATTTCACTTTAGAAGAAAGTTGTTGGTATGGTGGTTCAGGTCCCTGTTCGGGCGCCAAAATATGTAACACTAAAGTCAAGGGTCACATAAATAAATGAGGAGGGATCAATCACCATTTACCAACAATTATATTTCCCTTAGGTACAGTATACATTTTTAGATCATACAAAATGTCTTGACAAAATTACATGAGGCAGTGTTTGGAAGTAAAATCTTATAAATGTACACCCAATATTCAAGTCCAGAGTTAGCACAAATGTCTTTGGTCCATCACACTATTGTAGATGTTTAGGATGTTTAGAAGAACATCTTCCACATTTGTTCAATCAAGGGTTAATCCAAAGGAAAAGTGTCTTTTCCTTCAGGAGTTCGGATACACTTCCACGTTGAAGATAATGACACAAAGAACTTGAATCAGTTGTGAAGCCCATCAATATCAAGCAGATACCAAAACCCTATTGAGATATTGAACACAGATGTTCCTCAACAGGGCTTTCCAAATGAAAGCATGGAAAGAGCATGTGCTCTCAGCTAACAGATATATCTAACTCACACTTCCCTCTTCCTTTAACTCTCTGGCCTGGAGATCTCCCAAATAATGGCTCCCTAGTGCCCTCTAATGGCAGGGAGTGAAATTACAACTTGCATTCAACATAGGAGACAGGTAACAGTTTACTAGAACTGTTACAACTTTAATAACAATATTCTGGAAACAGGGATAAAAACTCAGGAGTTAAACACACGTTAACGAGAACCAACAAACACTAAAGGCGGGCGTACAGCGGTGCGAGTTCGGACACTCGGGAGGTCTTGATATATTGCACACGTTACGAGTCAGTATAACCTGATAAACGCGTCAAACCAGCTGGTACACGGCACGACTGTCCTGCACAAATTTTATCCTATGGGTTTCAATCACGTGAGCTTTTGCGCTAAATACAAAGACCGGAGCTTTCAATGTTGCAGGCAACTATAGCTTCAGATAAAAAAATGACAGAAATGTGTGTGCAAATGATTTGTTGAAAAGCAGAGAGCAGTAACCATTCCTTTCAACATAAAAACTTTTGTTGAGAGAGAGAGAGAGAGAGAGAGAGAGAGAGAGAGAGAAAAGTGTGTGTATGCGCAGATTGCGCACGCTGTATGGTTGCTGCCACTGAGGTATAGACCTGAGGTATAGAGCATAACCGATTTCTCCCGAGTGAAAAAAAATCATCTGCAATCTCGTAAAAACAGCAAAAATCGCACCATGTACGTCCGCTTTAAGGGCTGTTTACACACCATTTTCAACTAAAAAGGTAAAACTTTTAATGCGTTTTGGCCGCTCATTTACATGACAAAGGAGTTTTGGATGCATGAAAAAGCAAAGCTTTGAAAACGGGTTTCAAAGTGCAAGTTTTTGAAAACGGTCTCCATGTAAACAACAAAACAATAGGTTACTTGCGTAACCCCGGTTCTCTGATAGCATTAAGTGAGGTGTCTCACTATGGGATATGCCCCTTCCGCGGATTCCTCAGAAGTCCTATTACATTACGCCAGCCCCAATTGGCTGGCAGACATGACGTAGTGTCTGAGAGTGGCTACCCCAGCCCTCAATATAAGAGGAGCATCATTACGACATTCAAAACAAGCACACCTCTTCCTCGCTTCACACAGCAAGGAGGGTGATCTGGTGAGACACCTCACTAAATCCCACCAGAGATTTTCTATGGGGTTCAAGTCAGGCGACTGTGATGGCCACTGTAGAATCTTCCAGGACTACTTCTGCAACCATGTCTTGGTGGCAACGGTCATGACGTTTTCTGCATGGATTTCCTGATATACTTCAATGAATCCATCTAGCCTTCTACACGCAGCAGGTTTCCAGTGGTAGAGGATGCAAAGCAGCCACAGAGCATCACCAAGTCCCACCATGCTTAACAGCAGATAGAGAGTTCATTTCAGAATATGCTTAATTCTTTTTCCTTCAGACATACCGCTGATCCATAAGGTAGAAAAGATAGTTTCATCGCCCCACAGAACAGAACACCAAAACTTCTGTGGCTCATTTATATGATTTTGAGCAAATTGGAGACGACTTTTCTTGTGCTTTTGGGTCAGTAGTGGTGCACGTCTTGGTGTTCTGGCATGCGATTAGTACACGCCTTGCCGTGCTGCTGAAACCTCAGGAGCTGTTGCCACCAAGTCTTGCTGCAGGTCTTTTGCAGTCACTCGAGGGTTTTTCTGAACCTGTCTTCTCAGAAATCTGGTTGCAGCCGTTTGATAGCTTTCTTTTTCTGCCCCATCGAGGAAGTGTAACGACTGTTCCTTTAACTTTGAACTTGTAAACTATCCTTCCAACTGTATCTCTAAGAACATTTAGTGCTTTCGCTATCTTTTTGTATCCTGTTCCTTGTTTGTGAAGGGCGATTATACCTTCTCTTAACTTTTTGGACCATTCTTTTGACTTATTTGCCATATTTCTAACTTGCAGCCAAACGTCAATCTCAACAAACCTAGCCAGTTCAGATATTTTGTGTGTTCTAGCTTAAGCACACCTGGTGCAACTAATGAAGCCCTTGATTAGTTGCATCAGGTGTGGTTGAGACAACACCTTTTTTGCAGATTTGTGCTGTTGTAGGGGATTCTATTAAGGGGGTTGAATAATTTTGAAACAACAGAAGTCATTAAAAGTTGCATTTTCAGTTAAATGTGGGGAAACCACTTGAAAAATGTGTTGTGTTTAGCTATTTCAATTACTTTTGTTTGATTTGTTCAGTTGAATAAGTTCGATTGCAACTGTATCGCTTGTGTGTTTATCTATAGGAAGTTAGAGAAAAGCAGAGTGATGCAGAGGTTTTCTTCTCTGATAATGGAGAGGTGTGACGATTATAATTTGTCGAGAAGGTGGAGGATGTAAGGGAGTCTGTGATTGTTGAAGATAATCCAGTATAGTGCTTCTGAAAGGGAGTCGAAGATCTTAAGGCTGCTTCTGCAACCGTATACATTTTTCTGTAAAGCTGCTTTGAAACAATATGTTTTGTGACAAGCACTATACAAATAAATGTGAATTGAATTGAATTGAATGGATGGAGAAATGGATGAAGGGATCAATGGATGATGGATGGGTGAAGGGATGGATGAATGAAGATATGGAGAGAGGGATGAATGGACGGATGGATGGATGGAAGAATGGGTGGATGAATGAATGGATGGAGGGATGAGGGAGGAGTGGATTGATGGGTGGATAAATAAATAGACTGAGAAAAACCGGAGCAAACGTATAAATATATTGTTTGAAGGAGATGTAGAGGAATGGATGTTGGGATGAAAGGATGCATGTGGTTGGCGTTTCTGAGCAAATTGTGAGCACAGAGAAGAAAAGAATGATGAATTCTTAGAGAAAGACGAGATGGAGTGAATGCCGATGGAAATACAGCTTGGATGCCGCTAGGGGGAGCTAGAGCTGCAGTCTGAGGCTGTTGTGGCGGAGAATGTCTTGTGACGTCACAGGTGACGGAGAGTGGCATGTGTAAGACTTGAGAAATTAGGAAATGCCGGGCAGTCTGGTTGAGGAACGACCACTCCCAGAGAAGACAAAGGACCTTCCTGGAAATTAATACTTGAACTCTCTCTTGAGAAACTAGCATCCCTGAGTCAATCACCTCCCCCATCTCGATTCACGTTCATGCTGAGATCACCTGAAATTCACCCAAAAATCTATATGGCTTGATGTGAATAATTATCATACAGTATTATACATGTTTGGTATCATTTGAAATATCTGTGCGACTGGTACAAAGGTCTCATTCTCCACAGAAGTAAACCAAAAGGTAATACAGTTTTTAAGAGTTTAGAGACTTGCTTACAGAGGAGGGTGTGTCTTCCAGGCAAATGGCATTCTGCTCTCAAAAGGTGTAAACTCTGAATGCAAATTCCCATTGTTACCAAATGTTTCCATGTGACAGAAGTCTCGGTCTGTGTATTTAAAGAAAGCGCACAAGAGGCTCAGTGCGATTTGTAATGAGATCGGCCCATAATGCATTATGTATTTCCTGAGTCAGGTACATCTTTTACCCTTCATCTCTGAGCATTTGATGTTATGTATTGATATTTGAATTGATTATGTAATTGGCATGATACATTTACCTGACTAATAATAAATTGTTACATTTGGATTTATTCTGACTTACTCTGAAATTATTAACTCTAATAGATTATGTTGTATCCATTGTTTTCACAAATCTGCATCAGATTAGTGACAGACCAGATTCCAGTTTTGAGTGGAGCATAGGGCACGCCAACTGCGATTTTAGAGTTCCGGCTAATATTTGGTTTTGTAAAGACAAAAGGGGTATTTATGTTTAGGACAGCAAAATGCTGCTCGACCAACCTAAATAGGGTGTGTCTTACCTCTGTTTAATGTAATGTTACTCTAGTTAAGTGTACATGGGAAATCATGCATGGCCAAACTAAAGCTACTATCAGATAAGTAATATTATCTATCTTATATCTGTAGTAGTGTACATATATCTCGAGTAAACGTTACTTTAATTCAAGAGTGTACAAACCATGGGGGCTACGCAAAATATCTTTGATTGAGTAAGCGTGAATGCGACCGTCTAAGGTATTATTAGCCAATTACCTCTGTTTAGTGACCAAAAACTGACGAGTTTTTGATCGTGGGCCCACATAATATGAACAGCCGGTGTGAGGACCCTGTGCGACTTTGGCACCCGAATGAACAAGTATAATAAGAGTAAAGAGTTAGATAGAATAATCAAATGTGCTGTTAAACTATTAGGGCTGTAGTACTCGAGTCCGGTCTTGGACTCGAGTCCGGACTCGAGACCGCTTTTCTATGGTCTCGGACTTGTCTCGGACTCGCTGGTATTCGGACTCGGACTTGTCTCGGTCTCGGCCACTGGTCTTGCCAAATATGGCTTTTGGTCTCGACCGAGTCCAGGTTTCTTTATTATGTTCCCATCACACATACGTCGCCGCGATAATAAAACAATATATTATTGGAGGGAAAGTGAAACACTGGCCACCTAATAAGTATTTCGGCTCTTTTTCGTGAGCCGGCTCGATTCACTAAGCTCACTGAAAGAGCCGGCTCTTTTGACTCACAAACGGCTCTTTAAAAAATAAATGTTTAAATAAACTCGCTGAAAGTCCACTGCTAGTGCAACGTTAATATTCACATTTTTAATTGTCCATAACACCCCGAAAACTAGCCTGCTTGGCTTGCACATCTAATTAATGGGCAAAGTTTTCCGATTTTTTTTCTTACCTTTCTTTCTATTCCATGAGTGGTATTCCATCATGCTGTTTTAAAATATAGCTAATATCGAAACAAAATAACCCAGCTCATAACTAGCAGGTTTGCTTAGTGGCAAACTTTTTTCATTTGATTGCTTCAGCCGCCACCCGCCCGAATTTAATTAAAATATTATTTTTCGTCACGTCAGCCGCCCGATCCGCGGTTTATCCGCATCTCTTGTGTGTGTGTGTGTGTGAGTTGTCTCGGTCTTCCCTCATGCAGTTTAATTGGTTGACATCGCGTGTATGATTGACAGGAACAGAATGTAAGGCTGATCAGACAGTCGAAACGAATGTGTTAGGCCTAGGCTATATAATTATTATTATTTTTTTGTTCTTTGAATTAGTCAATTATTTTAAATAAAATTAAAATTATTCATTATTTCATTATTACATAATGATTTAATTTCTATAGGCTAGCCTATATTTTTAGCAGACTTTTTTTTTCCTGTCCTGGACTCGGTCTTGACTCGGACTCGAACCTTTTTGGACTCGGTCTTGACTCGGACTCGAACCTCTTTGGACTCGGTCTTGACTTGGACTCGACTAGTCCTGGTCTTGGACTTGTCTTGGACTCGACAAAGGTGGTCTTGACTACAGCCCTATAAACTATTATATAAATGACCAATAACTAATTGGCATTCCAACCTAAATTTGAGGTTGTTATAAAATGGAGTCAGATAAAAGTTGAATTGGAATTAAATGACTTTGCCACACTGAAAAGACAGTAACACACAATAAACCTTAACCCACTTATCGGAAACTGTCATTGGACCGATTGGGCAGGCCTTTTGAAAGGCTTGCTGTTGCCAGAAGCGCTGAAGGCTCGGAGTTTGTTTGACAGAAGTTTTGGTGGATGCTCATGCTGCATATAGTTGGACTAATCTCGTTTTGTTATCGGAACGATTGGAGTGGATGCCTTTGCTTTTAAGAGTGTGTTGAAGGCGAGCAGCGGGCCCGTACCTGATGTTGTCCTCGGATCTGGTAGACACGCAGCGGCCGTGGGACCGCCGAGGAAATTGAGTGTTTGGGATGTGGCTGGCGAGGAGAACGATGAAGCGGGTGTCCGCGTCTAATATGAGTATGGTGATCTCGGAGGGAGTCTGGGAACGAGTTGGAGAGTTTTGGACGAGAATGCTCGTGATGAGATGTGAGAAATCCTTGATGGGGTTGAATTGAAATAGAACGATCGTCATCCGAATCGGGTGATTAATCTGTATCTTTGAATCCGTAGTGAGTGAACTTAGAGAGAATGAGACAAACAGCACTGTAAGGGGCAGCCCGATATAAGAAGGTTTTGAGAAGTCAGGTGACTGGTTGAGGCATAGCCCCGCTCCCGGCGTAACTCTCTCACTTAAGTGGCCTTATATTTTATTAATATTATATTATCTGCAAGATCAGTTTTTTAAAAATACGTTGAAGATTTTAAGTTCAATACAAGGGTCTATATGTGAACTTTCTAGGAAATCGTTTGGATGATAAAACCAATTAGATGGAAATTAATGCCATCAAGTTCACTGATTTCATCATGACAGAAGAAATTAGTTCGTGATAAATTGTTTCCTATGAGATTTTGCTGGGCTTTGTATGTGTCGTCTCTTTAAAAAGAAGATGATCAGATGAGAATCTGACTGATGATTATATGATACCACAACCCCCTTGACTGAATCAGACTGAATCCCACCTC
This sequence comes from Vimba vimba, assembly GCA_022828995.1. Taxonomy (NCBI): domain Eukaryota; kingdom Metazoa; phylum Chordata; class Actinopteri; order Cypriniformes; family Leuciscidae; genus Vimba; species Vimba vimba. The sequence continues at coordinate 10,869,488 of CM040825.1, read as the reverse complement.
AGTCAACAGGTCATTCAGCTCTCATGAAATGTTTCCCTGTCATAGCAGGATCTTGCTCAAGTCCACTATTATCCTGTTATTCTAGATTACCTGGAGGAAATGGATGTGATGCTGCGTGTGTGAAAGCTGCTCCATCTCAGCGTCTCTCCTCCTCAGATCATTGATCTCCTGCTCCAGTCGCTCCAGTCGTCCTTCAGCTCGACTCACTGCAGACTTTTCCTGATCTCTGATCCACTGCGTCGCCTCAGAGCTGCTTCTCTCAATGGAGCGGATGAGCTCAGTAAAGATTCTCTCACTGTCCTCCACTGCTGTCTGTGCAGAGCGCTGTTACACACATCACAATCACACAGTGAGTTCAGTGGGATTGTAGGAGGAGAGTCCTAACTGAGACGTCTCAAACTTCTCTTGTTCTCCAGACTCACCTTATGAGACTTCACAGCCTCTCTCAGCTGCTGAAGATCTTTATCTCTCTGCTGGATTCTCTGACGGAGCTTTATCTGAGTCTCCTTCAGCTGAGTCTAGAGGACAAACCAATAACAGGAAATGTCACATAAGACTAAAGATTATGAACAAATATGAAGCCAAAGTGTCAGCATTATTTCATTTACTTTTACTCGTTAGTGGCCTTTTATGTAATTAACATTATATTATCTGCAAGTCCCATTTTTAAAGATTTGAGATTTGAGTCAAGTCAAGTCATCTTTATTTATATAGCGCTTTTAACAATGTAAATTGTTCCAAAGCAGCTTTACATTGATAATAGGAAATTAAAGTAACCGAGATTGTTTTGGCTTTAAAGCAGCTCTAGAATAAAGTTATTGTCCAGCTAAAGGGGGGCCTTCACAGGGAAGAGCCTAGTTCACATTTCAGGACTGCGTTGTCGTCGCGTCCAGGCGCAGGTCTTTCATCAGATCTGGATACAGCCTGGATCCGGCAGACTGCGGTAAACCTCGGGATAAACAGAGAGACTAATATTAGCGTAGACGCCATTCTTCTTATGATGTAACGAGTACATCAGGATTTATGGGAAGTGTTCCCGGTTCCGGCTGACCTAATCTATGCAGCCTAACATTGAATTATAGAAGTCTATAATGTGTTATGTGTATGCTAGGTCAAAGAGATGTTTTTAGTCTAGCTTTGAACTGACAGAGTGTGTCTGCTTCCCGGACAATGGTAGGAAGATTGTTCCAAAGATTTGGTGCTAAATAGGAGAAGGATCTACCGCCAGCAGTCGATTTTGATATTCTAGGTATTATCAACTGACCGGAATTTTGAGATCGCAATAGACATGAAGGACTATAATGCGTTAAGAGCTCGCTCAAGTACTGCGGAGCTAAACCATTTAGTGCTTTGTAAGTAATCAGCAATATTTTAAAATGTATACGAACTCGAGCTGCTGCGTTTTGGACCAGCTGTAATTTGTTTATTAAGCGTGCAGAGCAACCACCCATAATAGCATTACAATAATCTAGCCTTGATGTCATGAACGCATGGACTAATTGTTCCGCATTTGTCAGTGAGAGCATATGATGTAATTTAGATATATTTTTAAGATGGAAAAATGAAAGATTGGTATCAAAGAGCACACCCAGGTTCCTAACCGACGACGAAGACTTGACAGAGCAGCCATCAAGAGTTAGACAGTATTCTAGGTTATTACGTGAGGAAGTTTTTTGTCCAATAATTAGAATCTCTGTTTTTTCAGAATTAAGTATTTTTATATCAGCTATGCATTCCGTTAATTTTGTGAATTGGTAAGTTTCGTCAGGGCGTGAAGAAATATAGAGCTGAGTATCATCAGCATAACAGTGAAAACTAATGCCATGCTTCCTAATGATATCTCCCAAGGGTAGCATGCACAGAGTGAACAGCAGCGGTCCTAGTACTGAGCCTTGTGGTACGCCATACTGAACTTGTGATCGATGAGACATCTCTTCATTTACTGCTACAAACTGATAACGGTCAGATAAGTATGATTTAAACCATGTTAATGCAATTCCACTAATGCCAATATAATTTTCAAGTCTATTTAAAAGAATGTTGTGGTCAATAGTATCAAATGCAGCACTAAGAACAAGTAACTCTAATAGAGATACAACGACGATCGGATGATAGGAGCAAATCATTTGTGACTCTAATGAGAGCAGTCTCGGTACTATGGTACGGTCTAAATCCGGACTGGAAGTCTTCACAGATATCATTTCTTTCTAAAAAGGAACATAGTTGTGAGGATACTGCCTTTTCTAGTATCTTTGACAGAAAAGGTAGATTTGAGATCGGCCTGTAATTGACTAATTCTGTACGATCAAGTTGCGTTTTTTTAACAAGTGGTTTAATCATAGCCAGCTTCAAAGTTTTTGGTACGTATCCTAGAGACAAAGATGAATTAATGATATTAAGAAGAGGATCTATGACCTCTGGAAGCATCTCTTTCAGTAGCTTAGTCGGTATAGGGTCTAACATACATGTTGTCGATTTAGATGATTTAATGAGTTTAGTGAATTCTTCCTCTTCTATAGCAACGAATTAATAAAATTTTTCCTCAGGGAGACTACAATGCACTGCCTGATGCGATACTGTAGTAGACGGTTGCATAGTTATAATCTTCTCCCTGATGTTATCAATCTGTGATAAAAGTGAAGAATTTCATAAAGGCATTACTGCTGTGCTGCTTGGAAACTTCTGGGCTTGAAGCTTTCTTTTTCGTTAGTTTAGCCACTGAATTTAAGAATGTCTTTAAATGCCAGTCCCAATGCATCTTTTTCGTTATCTACATGTATATTAAAATCACCAACAATAGGTGGAACTATTGAGGAACACTACAAGTGCACATTCAGTACAGTTAAGCCGACTTATTTTTTTAAAACCACTGAAGTTGTTTAGATTTCTTTTTGTCTCCTTTTGAGGTTAAAACTGTGAATGTGTGACTAAAATAGATGAGATGTTCTTCAAAATGTCATATTTTACATTCCACAGAAGAAAGTCAAACCGTTGAGAGAAGAGAGAATTTTCATTTTTGCTTGAACAATCACTTTAAGTTCATACCTGTTTCTCAGTCCTCTGTGCAGCTGCTGATACAGTTTTGTGTTTTTTATGTTCATACTCCTTACACAGCACACAAATGCACTGTTGATCAGTAATACAGTACATTTCTAGCACTTTATCATGTTTACGGCAGATCATGTCCTGCAGTCGTCCAGTGGCATCAATCACTTTGTGTGGCTTACGTGAGTGATATTCCTCATGAGGGTCAAAATGAGTTTGACAGTAAGATTCCTGACACACCAGACAAGACTTGACGGCTTTGTATTTTCTTCCAGTACAGACGTCACACTCCACGTCTCCAGCTCCAGCGTAACAGTCAGCAGGAAGTTTAGTCTTCTTCAGTTTCTCCACCAGTTCAGCCAGAATGGTGTTTTTACCCAAAGTAGGTCTTGGACTGAAGGTCTGTCTGCACTGAGGGCAGCTGTAGACTCTCTTCTCATCCTCCTGATCCCAGATCCCTTTAATACAGATCTTACAGTAACTGTGTCCACAGTGGATGGTCACTGGATCCTTCAGGAGATCCAGACACACTGGACACATGAACTCATCCTGAGAAAATCTGGCCTCTGCCATTTTACTGCATGAATACAGAGAGACACAAACACATATAGCTCAACAATACTTTAGTTTCTGTTTCCCTGAACTGGGTTGAAATAGTTTCCTGCTTCTGTGTTTGAGTGACGTGTGTAAAACAGGTGTGTCTTAAAGCTGTTTCCTCATTCCTGGTCAAGGAGAGTCAATTTCCTAAGCTGCATTAAAGTGCACTTTTTTTTATACATACAAGGAGCCCATTTAATTAATAAATTTATGCACACCAAAGCACGAAGCATGAAAAAAAAAAATTATATAAAAAAAAAAAATCACAGTGTATAATATGTGTGCAACAGCAAAGAGCTTGTTTACCTTTTAGACAAGTCAGGTTGCCATACCAAACAGGACCACATGTTTGTGCAAATAACAGACCCATGTCATCACGACTCCTGTACGCCACTGCAATCATCTGCATCTATATATATATGTATCATGGCTTGTGAAAAACACTTCAAGAAGTGTGTGGGTCCGTGTCCAAGATATTTGACACCGGATGACACACACAACTTGTGCGTTTACTGTTTGGGCTGAATATATTTGAAATATATTCCCTTTTTCAATAGTACATTGCAAATATACTAACATTATACTAAAACTAAAAGTATATTATCAGTATCATGCTTTTACCTATTAAAGTATCATGCTTTTACCTATTTTCACAATACAACTTTTAACACACTTTAAAATAATTGTACTTTAGTATAAATATAAATATATTTAATAAAAATATATTTTAGAAAAAATATACTTGAAGTGAAAATTCAGTTTATTTTTTAAAAGTGTATTTATTTGCACTTAATTAAAAATATATTTTAGGTACATTTTAACTGTGTGCTGGAAATGATCATTGTAACATTGAAGTATACTTTCAAAATACATTTTAGTATACAATAATATGTTGTACAAAGTCTAGATAAGTATTATTTGTCTATTAATGTGCATTTGTTATTAAAGACAAAGTGTGCAATTTGTAGTATGCCAATAGTAGTATGCCGGTGCCAATAGCCTCGTGGGTAAAGTGCACCAACATGTAGCGCCGTTGTGCTTCGGGAGACCCGAGTTCGAGTCCTGGCTTGTGGACCTTTCTCGATCCCTCTCTCACCCACTTTCTGTCTAGCAACTGTCCTATCCTAATAAAAGGCAAAAACGTCAAAAATACATCTTTTAAAAATAAAAGTATATATTTATAAATAAACTTATGGTATATTGCTTGAATGTTTCGAAGACACTCGTAATGAATTTGTAATGTATTTGTAATACAAATAAAGTACACTTTAATATCACTAATCAAGCATGTAATTAGTCCCTACACAGGCATATACTTAAAGTACACTAAGTATACTTGAAGTTGTTCCAATTTAGTACACAAAAGTACACTAAATACACTTAAAGTTATGCTTTACTACAGTTTAATTACAACTAAAATATACTTAGTACAAAATTAGTTTCAAAATAGCACACTTCAAGTTAACTAATAATTAACACACTTGAAGTATACTAAATTAGTCTGGCTGCAAGTATACTTAGCCTTTTTTTTTTCACCAGGGTAGAATCATGGGGTTCTCAGAGGGAGCTCGCTGAGGAGTTTGAGAGATGTGTTAAGCCCCCTCGCGAGATTAAGTTAAGTTAGATCCTCTGATCTGGCAACGAATGCTCTGCTGGCAGCCCAAGAGAGCAGAAGATGGCTGATGAGGGTGAAGAAGAGGTACAACCTGAGCCCTCACAGCCACCCTTCCCTGCGTATGTTGAGTTGTTGAGTGAGTGTTATGGAACGCACCACAGATTTAGCTTTCCGGCCATCAAACAAATGGTGGCCAGGGAGAGGCATCTGTGGTTGAACTTGGCTAACATTGGGGAGACAGAAAAAGCCTTTTCTTCTCGATGCACCAGTGTAGCCTTCTGAACTTTTCGGCACCTCTGTGTGCGAAGGCGCGCTTGGCTGCATTTAAATCATACATACCACTGCCGTTTGAGTCTGCTCCCAGACAGCCAGGGGGTCCTGGCCCGTCCCGGTTCGAGGATCGGAGACAGAGCCAGAGGTTCAGTGCTGCTTCTAGGAAGAAGAAGGATTTAAGAGAGGTGGTCTAGCACAAACGTTCTTAGCGTCAGTGAAGGATCACCACTCTCTCCTCTCTTCTCTCCTCTCTTCTCTCCTCTCTAGTATGCTAGCTGGGTGCGTCAGACAGAGTTACGGCACGCACAGAGATGAAAAGGGTATGTATGGACTTATCTAACTCTGGGAAAAGTCGGCATGTTCCTTTAACTCCATAAGTCTGTTCGGAAGGTCGAAGGACTCTCACGAGGCCTCCCTATTAGATCAGCCCTAGAGCTGGAGGCTCTCCCCTTATTAGGGTCCCTTTAGAGAGCCCAGCCTCCACAGGGCCTTGAAGCACTGTGTAGATCCAGGATCCAGTAGAGTAACTCCCCTTGTTTGCAAGGGTTAGAAAGCGCTATGCTGAGTTCTTCTCTCCAGGATGCCAGCCTATGATCTGGTCTGTGAGAGATTACTGCCACTATCTGCAGTCCTCTCTATCCGATGCCTCCACACGTTGAGGCAAATAATGTCAGAGACCAAGCCTTGGTTCCAAGCCTTAGAGCACAGATTTACAGAGCCTAGGTTAAAATAAACTCACAATTCTGACTTTTTTTCTTAAAAGTGCAAGTTTATTTCTTGCAATTCTGACTTTATAACTCGCAAATCAGAGTTTATATCTCGCAATTCTGACTTTATATCACGCAATTCTGACTTTATAACTCATAAAGTCTGATTTTGCAATCTCTCAATTGTGAGAAAAAAAGTCGCAATTACCTTTTTTATTTTTTATTCTGTAGCGGAAACAAGCTTCCATAGTTTTGTGATGGATTTTTAATAGAAACTGTATTTTAAAATAATCATAATTCTAATAACTAACATTTCATTTCCTTGCAGGATTAACATTTATATGCTTTTGAAACCTAAATGTTTCCAAACACTTTATCTCTTGCTTCAAATTAAAGCAGTTTTTTAGAGTGAAAGACCCATCTTTAGCTGCTAATTATTTAATATATTTATATTAAATGAATTGTAAGTATAATTCATATAACTATTATATTAATATACAAATAATAGTAAAATTTGCTTTTAAATTAACATAAATATAAATGCAAGCTTTAATAGTCTATATATTTAGCTTTTACACAGAATGCAAGCTTCTTTCGAGCTCTTTGTGAAACTAAATTATAAGGTCTATTTGTTTGATGTACTTGCATTAATAGTCAGATATTTTCTTTCAGCTGCCTTCTCAAACTTTCGCGGCAGCTGCAGTGTTTACTCTTGCCTTGTAAATGCGTTTAATTTCATTAATGTTTTTCATAATCTTCAAAAGAGAAATGAATTGTACCGGCTCTCATACCGAGCGCTGTGAGACGCTGACACTGATCTAAACCAGATTGGATTTATATGGATTTGTCAACTCAAGTTCAACTAGCTTCATGTACCAGGCCTCTGATCTCTCTTAATATTTGGAAGTTCAATTATGACTTGAGGAGACAAAACAAAACATGAACCCCTGGTTTCACAGACAAGCCTTAAGCTAGTCCCAGACTAAAATGCATGTTTGAGCTGTTTTAACTAAAAGCAACTTGCACTGACATATCTTAAAACATGTCAGTGCCATTGTTTTGTCTCAAGATGCACAGCATTAATTTTTTTTTCTAAGGCACGTTTATTAAATGTTCTAATTGAACGAAGGCCTAATCCTGGCTTAATATTAGCCCTGTCTGTGAAACCAGGCCTAAATAAAACTCATAATATAAAAAAATGATTGGAGCACTCAAACTGAATTGGATTAAATAGCATAATTCAATACGTTTTCATATACCAAAGTGTGTTTTCAACAGAGTCTTCGGATTAGAATTTTTGCTTAAATGTTATTTTGACATTTCTAAATAGCCTATTAAGTTTTCGTTTTTCCACATGCAGATATTTCGATTTTCTGGAAAATTATATTCACCTAATACCTATAAACTTCACACCGCATGGCGCCACCTTGTGGAATAATAGACCCATTGCAATAAATAGGAAGACATTATTCAAACAAGAGTGGTATGAGAAAAAAGTTGTATATGTTGTTAATTTTATAGATGAAGATTTATTCAATAAAATTCATTCATGGAGAAGTTTGTGATAAAATGTTCGTTTAGAGAATGTAATAGTTTGTGTAGAGAAATCCCTCTTTCAACAACTAATACAAAACACTCTTAACGTATTGAAATGTATTTGTTAAGTTGCCTGAGTTGAAGATTGGCAAAGAATACATTGGGGACAAAAGATTATTTTACGATAATGACGAATTTTTTGATAATGAAACATTTAGAAACAAATACTTTAATTATATTAAATAGGCAAATGTATCCTAAAATGAAGAAAAATCAGTTTAAAGTCATTAATAATGTGTATCCTGCTGCTGAAATTTTACAGAAAACCAGGCCTATATACACAAAATGATATATATATATATATATATAAGCTATGACTGGAGATATGTGTGTATATTTTCATATGCATATTATTGTTCCCTATTTAGTTTGTATACTGATGTTGTTCAATAAAAAAAATATATATATATATATATATATATATATATATATATATAGCCTATGCTTTATTTGAACATTCAGTTTACAATGTGAAATAACAGAATCAGAACACAACAATAATTATTAAGAATAACAAAAATATAAAGATAGTGAAAGAAAACACTTCAACAACATCATCGCACAAATCAAAAAACAGTTAGACAGTGATGTAAATAAAATAAAAAACAAAAACAAGACAAAAAAGAAAGACAGAGGGCATTATTTAAATGAAAAGAAATCTAAACATTTAGTACGGTAAAAGGTTTGTAGGTCTTGCGAATTACATTTTCTGAGTGCTTTTGGGTTAAGGGAGGAAGAAATTGTAATCAAATGATGTTTCATCTCTTGTAAGAATACCAAAAAACTTGGTTTGCAATTTGAAAACTTATTTTGTGAATATAAAATCTACATAGGAAAATAATTACATTTATTATAAAGCAGGCATTTGAATCCACTTCAAAAAATCCAAAAATAACAGTTTTGGGATTCATAGAGAAATTTTGCAAGATATTGCTTGAGAAAGAGCAATTAGTATCAAAATCAAATCTGATTTTTTTTTTTTTTTTAAGAAATTTTTTGACTGGGTAAATATTATGAATTAATTTAAAAGATATTTATTTTACTTTGTTTGTGAGGAGAAACCTTTGTTGTACGGACCATATATTTTTCCAATTTAAATTATCAAAAAGACCATTCCAATATGAGATTGCAGGAGGTGCAGATATATTGTTCTCAAGGAATAGAACTCTTACCTTATAATTTCTTCCTTTTTTTTTTCAGTGAAACATATATCTCACCAATAGGAGTGTTGACAGGTTCAAGAGAAGATAATGAACCCAACGAGAGAGTGTTATTTTTGAAAAGCATGAGTATGCCAGATGGAATAAAATAAATAAATAATATATATATATATATATATATATATATATATATATATATATATATATATATATATATATATATATATATAGCATTTTAAATGACGTATGGGGTCTATTACGTCAGTGTAGTGGTAGTAAGCAAGGATTCGGTTTGAGTGACAACTGCTTTCTACCAATAGCGTACAGACTCAGAATCCCCTCGGCCCAATCAGGAACAGGTGGGCGTGACCAGAGGATTAGAGCGGAATCAAGCTGTGTTGTTGAACTGGTTACTGTTATATTTATATAATATCAACAGAATAACGCAGTAGTGTCGCAATGGTTTCGCACTCGCTGGCGTTACCCATGATCTGCTTCACCACGTTGTGGGGTCTGGTCGGGATTGTCGCCCCGTTTTTTGTCCCGAAAGGACCGAACAGAGGGTGAGGATTGAGGAATGATGCTGGAACAGGCCGAACCGAGATTCATCCATCCATCTTTAAACGCATCCATTCGCTTCGTTTAAATATTATTGCAGTGCTATTCCTTATTGCATTATTACATTGATTGTGTTTTATATTTGCAGTGTCATCATAACCAGTTTGGTGCTGACCGCCGTTTGCTGCTATCTATTGTGAGTATAATGTAAAATAAAATTGGAAGTACTGTCAAATATATCCTTACATGGTAAAATAGTCGTTTATTCATATTTGGTAATTGGATTAAAATATTAACCCTCTATGCATGCATGATAATGTAGGATATCAGCGTTACATATTCACTGTTTGCAGTGCATTTGTTGCTGATATTGTAACTAAAATGTTTGAAATAATATACAGATTATCCTGAATGTTTACTATCGTATGCACCCATTTCAGCTGGTTAATTGCAATACTGGCCCAAACAAATCCTCTATTCGGACCTCAGCTTAAAAATGAGACCATATGGTATCTGCGGTACTTCTGGGAGTAGATGGAGGTAAACCTGCACTCATGTCAGATTTGTTGTTGAAAACTGGATTCACGAGGATACCATAATGATTGAGATTTGATTCATTCTTATTCTCATGTCTTGCAGGTTTCGTGTGGAAGATTCAGAGTATTTATCTCAACTGGCTTTACTATTACAATCAATAAACCCACAAAACAGTGAAGGATCTACTTCTGTAGATTAAACAACAGTTACAATGTGTTACTTAACATAATGCAACATAATGAATAAAATATGTGGAAAATACTACTGAAAGCATTCTAATTATGTACAAAATGATAGTGATATTATTGTGATATGTGAAGAATTCTGAAGAAGTCTATTTGTCTGAGAGTAATATGACTGTACTGTATGAGTAAATGGTTTTTGTTTTGTTCATAAGGCTTATGTTGAAGAATGTGTGACTTTAACTTATTTTTATTATGTTGTCCTCACTTGCATGTGACGCTGTATCCACTTTTACTTGCTTGTTAAAATTATTTTCATTTATGGTTTTTATTTTTTTATTTGTACGTGAATGGCGTCCTATTGATGTTTTCTGTCATCAGATGTAGATTTTGAAGCTGTGTCAAACGTGTTAATGAAAAACCAGGAAACTCTTAAGAAAATAAAGCGGAGTATTGAAGCGACTGAGGTTCTGTGATGTTGTTATGATGGCGTGACCTGCTGTATATGAAGTATATGAATGTTTGATTTATGAATGCGTGTCGGGCCACAGGTTTACATCAGTCATGTTTGCATGGGTAGGGCAGAAGAAGTGTACAGATTTTATTGCAATTCAAGGACAGTGTACAACAATAAGAATTGATTAAAAACTATTATGACTCGTTTTGAAAGGATTTGATGTTAATACTTCGACAAGCAAGAAAACAAGCAAAACGGCCTTGATAGCATGCGATTCATCTGTGTTTTAGTCTAAGGTTGATTAATTGTGACCTGTTTGGAAGAATTGAAAAGCGTTTTAAATATATTCTGTATTCATACCATAATAATAACTACAAACTTTGTCCGTAAATTAATATTTATATGTTAACATTGATAACAGAATGAATCAGAAAGTTCATAGTGATCTGTTCTTTGTTTTTTGAGCCAGAATTATTTTTTTAAATATTTTTCCTTATTTTATTTTTTTAACTCTATAAATGTATTAGGCTACAGTCTTGATCATATTCATTATGGCTTTCATAAAGGAACAACTAAATAAAAATGTTTATGTTGATCTACATCTAAATGCCAAAATCCTGATGCATGATTATTAATGCTTAAGAACAGTTTTTCAGCCTTTCTTTAAATATTTTTTGCCATTTATTTATTTATTTATTTTAAGTGTTCATTAAAGAGTTGACCAACCTCTGAGGTAAATAATAATATCACAAACTTTCATATGAAGCAAAAAAAAAAAAAAAAGTATCTGAAAATCCGACTTAGACTATGTGCTTAAAATCTTTAATAAAGAAATGAACTACAATCCCATTAAGCATTGTGAACAACGTAATACATTTTTTTAAGCGGCAGAAAAACATGAAACTATTTTAGTTGTTTATAATATAAATATTTTAGTTTTTTTATAATATTATTTGTTTATTTATTTAGCAAAATAACCAGATTCGTATATATATAAGTATATATATAAATGTAGTTTATATGTGTAGTTTATTTGTAACTCGTTTATGACATTAGGAGGTCTTTCAGAGAGTGGGCGTGGTCACCGCAGAGCTCCGCTTCTGTGATTGGTCTATATTTCTCTGCAGGCTCATGGGTAGTGTAGTTTTTAACTAATGGTAAACATGGTTTAAAAAAATTAAATAACGTGAACTGACTGCTTAAACTGAAGTAGGCCTACATATAATTAATAAACAAGCTCGGAGCTCATGGTACATCTGACTTTACAGACTTTATAAGTTGTCGTTCAAAGTTAAGTCCCCTATGAAAAAATAAAAGGGATTTATACTTCCGGAGTCTGACTGCGCTGAAAGGCAAACGCTGTGGTGAAACTAACGTTACCAAATTATTATTATTTACAATAAGCGACAGAACGTTTTAAGAAGGTTTCCATGCAACTCCAGAACAACCTCCTCATTTATATTCAAAAGCTAACCCTGCGCTACTGGGGTGTTTTTGCATACGGACCTTTTTCATTCAATGCCGTCACGTGAAGACGCATTTCTGCTTATGCAGGAGAAAGTGAACAGAACACGCTCCAGGAGCTAATCACTGTTTCTCTCCTTCACATACACAATAATACACATTAATAATAACGAGACACATTGTGACACTGTTTGACAAAGTTTGTCTGGACATCTGCAGCAACCAGGTATGCGAAACTCAGCAGCATTTTAAATGCTTTAGCTATATTGATTTATTTATGCAACATGTTGCCTATATTTTAAGACTGTCTATGCTTCACGAATACATTGCGAGGTTTAAACATAACATGAAGTGTTTATTAGTGACTTTAGTTTTCCTAAATATGTGTTCCTACACTGTCAGCATGTTGAGTTGATAAGTGTGTTGATTATTAACTGGTATACAGTTCACCTTTTCCTTTAACCATCTATTTTCTCCCCCTTTTTCTACAGTCGGATCCCAACCAGAGGCATGTTTGCAATTCGCAGTTTCAGTCTTCTGTGCAGAAGATCAACAGTGTCAACATGGAGAAATACAAGTCAGAGTGCTGGGAAAAGGCTGGATATAAGTGGGATTTATCCTCCCATCGCCACTCCATTCACCCAGAGTGAAGATGTGGACTATCAGAGACTTGAAGACAATCTCAAGAAGTACAGCAACTTACCTTTCAGAGGCGAGTTAAAGAGGTTTGCAGTCATTGTTTGACACGTGCAAAACTACAATACAGCATATCATGTAATTAAATGTTATATGAATATAAGAATATGTGGCATATACAGTAATAATGTAGTTGTGTGAGGCAATAGTAAACAGATGTTAGTGAACCGTTGCAGGTTAAAGTCCACCTTCAGACCTTTCACAGTGCTCGACCTAGTGGACTTTTTGAAAATTGCATGTCAATATTTTTCCTCATCCTAAAAGTCAGTTGAAATGTGTTATTTGACAACTCCTCCACTGGCAGGTCTTGTAGTGCAGGGCTCTAATGGGGAATATCCATACCTGACCGCGGAGGAGAGGGTGGAGGTGGTGAGGAGGGTCAAACAGGCCCTGCCAGAACACAAGCTGGTCATGGCTGGATCTGGCTGTGAATGTAAGTCTCTCTTCTGCCTGTATTATTATTTATATATATATATATATATATATATATATATATATACATACATATACGGAGGTTGAAAGTTTTGTAGCACGGGTCACGCAATTGTAGCGCAAAGATAAAACAGACATTAAGGTTCCTTACAAGGCACACAAAATCAAACATTAACAATAATTTTTTTCAGACAAACATTTGCTTTTTTTGCCCTTAATGGCAGATTGCAGGAAGGCAACAGCTCTTGCTTAACATTAAGTCAATTCTGTTTACATAGGCCAACATCACTAATCACGATCCAAGCAACATCCATCCGTTTTGGTTGAGCGCTTGAAAATACCACTTCGTTTTCCTACAAATCAGAAGAAAGGTGTACAATTTTATTATAAGATATTAAATTATGATAAAAATCTGTGATGACAATTTCGTAATTTTTGTAAGGAAATCTTATATATCCACTGAGAGGAAAAAAAAAACCTGTTCACTTCTCTACACTGGAGAAAAACGTATGGATTTACATGTTTACTTTTCCCTATTTTTCCCCAAAATAGAGTGTTGTGAGCATTATTGTGGTCACACATGTTATGTAATGTCTGTTTCATTCATCCTCCTTGCCAGAGGGGCGCCCTCATGCAGAAAGTCCACAAGTGAGACTCATAGAAGTCATAAAACATGATGTTCCAGGAAGTCCTTTATATGGATAAAGATATAATAACTAATATATATATATATATATATGTGGCCAATATGATGGCCGTGTTTTTCTAGACATCTTGGGTATTTTCATAAGAGAAAAGTATATTTATAATGCAATGCTAATCGCCAGCCTTTATCACTGTATAGAATAAGATAATATAATCTATGATAAGAAAAGACAGTTATTTCAAACACTCGACTGGCGTTATGAAGTGAGTCTGGAATGTTTAAATGTTCTCTTTTGTTGCACAACAGGATTGTAAGCGCTTCTCGTTACAAGTTTGGAGAGATGTTTGGCGTATATGTTGCTTTCTCTGCGCTTTACCTTGAATCGCATAAAATGTTGCGGTTTCATAATCACATCAAGCCACATTTGACTCAATTTCAACTGAATCGCACGCGAGCTACTGTGGTAAATTTATTCATCGCACAGACCAGTGTTTTTGTAGCACATGCTCTGTATATAATACATAAGATTTACACCCCAGATGCCAGTAGTTTTGTCCTCCTTTGTCTGTTGTTGCAGCCACCCGAGGCACGATCCTCATGGGCCAGAGAATGGCTGAGGCCGGGGCCGATTGTTTGTTAGTGGTAACACCGTGTTTTTACCGAGGGCGGATGGACAGCCGAGCTCTTATAAACCACTACACCAAGGTAAGTCTTGAGTAATTGTTTTTCATTTTCACTCCACTCAGTTGATAATATGGACTGTATAAACTGGAGAGAATATTTTCATGAATAATGATCCATTTAATCAAGGACTGTTCTCTCCGTCGTGATCAAATGAAGCCGTGGACATTATGCATATCTTTTTTGAGCTCATTTGCATTTTACTTAGTTCAGTTGTGGCTGAGCTTCACACTCAGTCTTATTAAAATGCATTGTTGCTGCTCTCTTTCCCGAGGTGGCAGATTCCAGTTCAGTGCCGGTTGTGTTGTACAGTGTTCCCGCAAACACTGGTCTGGACCTGCCGGTGGACGCAATCATACAGCTCTCACAGCACCCCAATATCATCGGCCTCAAAGATAGTGGTGGTGATGTAAGAGCTACCATTAGACACATTTAGTATAGTAATATGTATTTTCCATAATAATAATAATAATGTATAATTAACATTTCAGTTGATCAGCTGTATATAACATTTCAGTTGAGAGCTATATATATATATATATATATATATTACACACTCAGACCAGTGCTGGTAGTAACTGATTACATGTAATCTGAATTATATAATCAGATTCCAAAAATTAAGTACTTGTAATTAGATTACATTACATTTTAAAATACTCGTTATCGGACTACAGTTATTTCTTTATTGATTACATGTTATTTTCACAATGGCAGTAAATTATTCGTAATTCATTTATTCTTCCAACTACTTCCTTTTTATCTTTTAAAGAAGAAGAAGAAGAAACTTTATTGTTTAGATGTTCCTTTCTAAAACGTCCACTGCTTATATCCGTTCAGAAGGTTTTCCAGGTTTGTGGAATCACACACACACACACACACCATCAGACACTGGTCATGTGACTATCACTGAAAACTGAGACCCACAGCATTTGATCACAGAAAACAAGTGTTTTCTCAACATTGCAACAGTGCATTTCTAATCAGCTCCTGACAAACACATTAAAAATATTTTGAATTATCACACAGTGAGTAATTTGAACATGTATTGCTGTCTTCGGAAGGATTTTGTCATGCAAACACGTTAAAATCTTCAAATTCACTTAATTTCATATTTACATGCAATGCATGGATTCCCCAACTTTTTTTGTCAGCTGAACCTCTTTGACCTAATAGATTTACTTATATAGATTTTAAATGAATAAATTGGGCCAATAAGTCAATAATAATAACTAAAATTAAGTTCACGGTTCTCTGATTTCGGTTAATGGACAGATGACACGCAGGTAAACAAATACAATTTATTTTGATTTGTTTTTATTTTTAAATTATTTATTTTAATTAAAAAAAATTATGATTTAATTACTTAATACCTTTTCATTAAACTCACAAACCCTCTGCAGTTCCACCACGAACCCCAGTCTGTAATAATAATATTAACCCTGATGTGTGTGTACTGTGTATAATTAATTTTGTATATATAAATACACACACATGCATGTATATATTTAAGAAAAATATTTATATATATATATATATACAGTATATGTTTGCAAATATTTCTTAAATACATGCATGTGTGTGTATTTATATATACAAAATAATTATACACAGTACACACACATATATTATGTAAACACAAACTTTTATTTTGGATGCGATTAATCACGATTAATCTTTTCACAGCCAAAGAATGGAATATATTTTCTTTCTGTTTGTATTTTATAAAGTACAAGTTTATAATCAAATCAATGTGATGAACAAATCAGTTAAAAAAGTAATCCAAAAGTAGTCAGATTATAATACATTAAATGTTTAATATAATGGATTATGTTACTAACTACAATTTTTGTAATGTAATTTGGAATCAGTAAACGACTAAGTAATGGACCCAGCACTGTCTCGGACATAAGTGACAGGAAACTAAATTACATGGAAAGAAAATGGACTCTCTCTCTTCGTCACTGGGAGTGTGTTCATTTCCCACAGATGCTCCAGTGTTGTTTTTTGACTTGAGTTGACAGAGTAATCACTGTATTCAAAGTTAAATGTTTTGTGCCATTCTTAATTGCCCTCGCCTCTAACCACTCTAAATACTGTGTAGCAGTTCTGTTCACGATCTCCCTTATTTTACAGTCTTCTATCACCTTAAAACACACTAATCTCTGATAATTGACAGATCACCAGAATAGCTCTGATCGTGCGGAAAACCAGATCTCAGAGTTTCCAGGTGCTTGCAGGATCAGCGGGTTTCCTCATGGCTGCATACGCTGTAGGTGAGAATGACTTCCTTATCATCTTTACACAGTCAAAGTATTAATACTCTTATAAATAATAAACCTGGAGCACCCTTTCATAAAATATGTATGTAGGTTTAAAAAAAATTATCAGAAATTCAGAATAAATTAAAGTAATTGCAAAACATACTACAGCAGTATAAACTTGCAGTTGTACTTCACAAAAAAAATTCACTTTATAGTAGGTGACTGAGAATGGTGGGACATTTTGTGTAGAGTGAGAAAAATTTTTATTAATATTTTAGGTTAATTATTATGGAAGCTTGTTTCCGCCACAAAATAAAACATTTTAAAAGATAATTGTGACTTTTTATCTCACAATTGCGAGTTTACATCTCGCAATTCTGACTTTTTATCTCAGAATTGCGAGATATAAAGTCAGAATTGCGTGAAATAAAGTCGCAATTGCGTGTTATAAAGTCAGAATTGCGAGATAAAAAGTCGCAATTGAGTGTTATAAAGTCAGAATTACGAGATACAAAGTCAGAATTGCGAGATATAAAGTCAGAATTGCGTGTTATAAAGTCAGAATTGCGTGAAATAAAGTCGCAATTGCGTGTTATAAAGTCAGAATTGCGAGATAAAAAGTCGCAATTGCGTGTTATAAAGTCAGAATTACGAGATACAAAGTCAGAATTGCGTAAAATAAAGTCGCAATTGCGTCTTATAAAGTCAGAATTCTGACTTTTTTTCTCGCAATTGCGACTTTATATCACGCAATTCTGACTTTATAATACGCAATTGGGAGATATAAAGTCAGAATTGCATGATATAAAGTCGCAATTGCGTGTTATAAAGTCAGAATTGTGAGATATAAACTATTCTGAGGTAAAAAAAAAAAAGTCTCTTTTTTTTTTTTCCTTAGAATTGGACTTTATATCTCACAATTGTGAGAAAAGATGTCAGAATTGCGAGATATAAAGTCGCTATTGCGAGAAATAAAATCAGAATTCAGAA
This sequence comes from Vimba vimba, assembly GCA_022828995.1. NCBI lineage: Eukaryota > Metazoa > Chordata > Actinopteri > Cypriniformes > Leuciscidae > Vimba > Vimba vimba. The sequence continues at coordinate 10,851,588 of CM040825.1, read as the reverse complement.
TTCAATTGCGACTTTATTTCACTCAATTCTGACTTTATAACACGCAATTGTGACTTTATAACACGCAATTCTGAGAAATAAAGTAAGAATTGCGAGATGTAAAGTCAGAATTGCGTGAAATAAAGTCGCAATTGCGTGTTATAAAGTCAGAATTGCGAGATAAAAAGTCGCAATTGAGTGTTATAAAGTCAGAATTACGAGATACAAAGTCAGAATTGCGAGATATAAAGTCAGAATTGCGAGATATAAAGTCAGAATTGCGTGTTATAAAGTCAGAATTGCGTGAAATAAAGTCGCAATTGCGTGTTATAAAGTCAGAATTGCGAGATAAAAAGTCGCAATTGAGTGTTATAAAGTCAGAATTACGAGATACAAAGTCAGAATTGCGTAAAATAAAGTCGCAATTGCGTCTTATAAAGTCAGAATTCTGACTTTTTTTCTCGCAATTGCGACTTTATATCACGCAATTCTGACTTTATAATACGCAATTGGGAGATATAAAGTCAGAATTGCATGATATAAAGTCGCAATTGCGTGTTATAAAGTCAGAATTGTGAGATATAAACTATTCTGAGGTAAAAAAAAAAAAAGTCTCTTTTTTTTTTTCCTTAGAATTGGACTTTATATCTCACAATTGTGAGAAAAGATGTCAGAATTGCGAGATATAAAGTCGCTATTGCGAGAAATAAAATCAGAATTCAATTGCGACTTTATTTCACTCAATTCTGACTTTATAACACGCAATTGTGACTTTATAACACGCAATTCTGAGAAATAAAGTAAGAATTGCGAGATGTAAAGTCAGAATTGCGTGAAATAAAGTCGCAATTGCGTGTTATAAAGTCAGAATTGCGAGATAAAAAGTCGCAATTGAGTGTTATAAAGTCAGAATTACGAGATACAAAGTCAGAATTGCGAGATATAAAGTCAGAATTGCAAGATATAAAGTCAGAATTGCGTGTTATAAAGTCAGAATTGCGTGAAATAAAGTCGCAATTGCGTGTTATAAAGTCAGAATTGCGAGATAAAAAGTCGCAATTGAGTGTTATAAAGTCAGAATTACGAGATACAAAGTCAGAATTGCGTAAAATAAAGTCGCAATTGCGTCTTATAAAGTCAGAATTCTGACTTTTTTTCTCGCAATTGCGACTTTATATCACGCAATTCTGACTTTATAATACGCAATTGGGAGATATAAAGTCAGAATTGCATGATATAAAGTCGCAATTGCGTGTTATAAAGTCAGAATTGTGAGATATAAACTATTCTGAGGTAAAAAAAAAAAGTCTCTTTTTTTTTTTCCTTAGAATTGGACTTTATATCTCACAATTGTGAGAAAAGATGTCAGAATTGCGAGATATAAAGTCGCTATTGCGAGAAATAAAAGTCAGAATTCAGAATTCAATTGCGACTTTATTTCACTCAATTCTGACTTTATAACACGCAATTGTGACTTTATAACACGCAATTCTGATTTTATATCTCGCAATTCTGAGAAATAAAGTAAGAATTGCGAGATGTAAACTCGCAATTGTTAGATAAAAAGTCGCAATTATCTTTTAAAATGTTTTATTCTGTGGTGGAAACAAGCTTCCATAAATTATGACCTGGTTTTTTTTTTTTAGATTTTTGGCTTTATTGTGATAGGATAGTATAGAGTGGATAGGAAGCGAGGTGGGAGAGAGAAGGGGGACGGGATCGGGAAAGGTCCACGAGCCGGGATTCGAACTCTGGTCACACAAAGCGCAGCGACGCTATATGCTGGTGCCCTGCCCATGAGGCTATCGGTGCTGACATTATGACCTGTTTTTGAGATTGCACATTGCACAACTGATTAATATGTACTGTTTATCTACACAAATCGGTGACAATTCATCATAATGTACAGGTAGTACGTGTTGAACGTTGTACGATTTGCTACCATAATAAAAAAACAAATTATGCAAATTCAGTCACCATCCACCTTGAAGGGCGATTGATTCATGTACATTCACAGAACATGACAATGGAGTAACAGTACAAATAGGGTCCTTAACAGAAACATGTCAGTCATAATACAATATTCACTGCATTTTTCTCATAATGGCAAGGTTTGATAACTTCCATGGAGACTAAACTATGGTTAATCGCATGTCAGCTTGTGGGAGAGCGTCTGGAGTCTGTCAATTAATCAACACAATCAAAGTGGCTTTAATGTCTGTCAGAAAGCCTGGCGAGGTCTGGGCGATTATAATGTGCATGGGTGGTGTCGGCCCGTCAATCAGGCTGATGTTTATGTTGGAGTGGTTTATATGGTGTCAATCAGATTGTAGAGGGAAAGTAAGGGGTATTGAATTGTGAAATATTTTTCACTTGGACAATTTCGGCTGTATTTGTTGCATGCATGGTGTTTGAACATGTTTGTCGGCAGTGTATGTACACAACCACCCTAAAATGGTAAAAATCCACCCACTCCTCTTTTTTAATCCCCATAAATCATAATCAGTGTCTCAGAACAAGCCGTTTGCAGTTTCTATGTGATATCACATTGCACAGGCCCCGCCCATGGCTGCTGACAGACTCCGCCCTATTAGCTTAGCTCCTCCCCTCAGTGATCCAAACACAGTTTGCCATGTTTATCTCCTCGCCAGAGCATTAACAGCAGCATTCAAGTGAGAAATGTATTCTTATTAAAGCTACTAATGTTATTCAGTCAAGAGCAGTGAGTGATTTTCTGTTTTTCTTTTGTTGTTTGATTCATATTAATAGCATTAAATACTGTATATACGCTGCTTTCACTTTAATACACAGATCTAATATACACATGCGATTTCATTCCCTGCTGTTTACGACCATTGTGACCGCGATAGAGATGATAATCAAAACCAAACAGATGTTTTAGTTTTTGGCAGAGTATTGGAGGCACGAGCTGTAAAGGCTCCGCCCTCTTCTGGAAAGTGGGCGGGGATCAGCAGCTCATTTGCATTTAAAGATACATGCACGAAAACAGCATTTTTTTTGCTTTAACTCAAAAATGGCCATTTGCAACATGTTATAATAAATGATCTGGGTAACACTTTATTTTACAGTGTCCTTGTTACATACGTTACATGTACTTACCATAGTAATAACAGTAAATTATGCATAATTACATGCAACTAACCCTCGACCAAACCCTAATCCTACCCTATCCCCTATAGTAAGTACATGTATATTACTCAGTCCTTAAATATATAATTACACAGTAACAATGACACCTTAAAATAAAGTGTAACCATGATCTGTTTGGTATTTTGAGCTGACACCTGAGACTTATATTACATCTTGTAAAAAGAGGCATAATAGGCCGATTTCTCTCTGTTTGTTGCAGGGGCCGTGGGAGGCGTGTGCGCCCTGGCGAATGTCCTTGGTCAACAGGTGTGTGATCTAGCACAGCTGTGTGTTTCAGGACGCTGGGACGAGGCCAGAGAGCTCCAGTATCGCCTCATCGAACCCAACACAGCAGTGAGCATCACATCGCCATGGCAACGCCGCACATTTATACCACAGATACATTTACTGCCATATAGGCATGATAAACACTAGAAGCAACCCTTCCCCCAAGAGCTGTTGAGCTTTGCTTCAAAGGCCAAGAGAAAGATTTGCACTATGGTGGTAAAAAAGAACACAGTTGTCTGGGTCCATAGGGTTTGATCAGAATGAACAGACTCTGAATGATGTCTTTGACCTTGTTTAAACCAATGATTGATTTTGACTGTATTCATTAAAGCACAATGTCTCCCTCTGGTTTTTATAGGTAACTCGACAGTATGGCGTTCCAGCTTTGAAACAAGCAATGGAGTGGTTTGGATATCATGGTGGCGCGTGCCGGTCCCCTTTACAGCCACTATCAAAGGCAGATTTAGCTCGGCTTCAGCTGAGCTTCTCCTCCAACGGATGGCTGTAGAAGTAGAGAGGGCAACAGAATCAAAGTGTTACAGTAAACCCAATGTTTAATTATTCTTTCTGTGATATCATTAATTTAAACTAATGTTCTCATGAGATTTTCCCTTTCAAGAAACTTTTTTTTTTTTTCTTCCATTCTGGATGTTTTATGTTGCGTGCTTATTATAAACAAAACTGTTCATTCAGTTTTTGCATAGTTTCAGTGTTTTAATTATTATTTTTCCTGCATCACAGTATTGTTTCTCTATGCATGGTGCAACACATCTTTAAAAGCCATTCCCGATGTGATATTACGTATATATTTACTGCATTCACTCTCAAGAAGAGTGAACTTATCTTTCATTGCTAGATGTGGTGGATGGACATGCAACTGTATGTTCAGCTTATACAGTTGTAAATAAAGCAAAACAACACTTTGTATATTTTGAAAAATACAGTATGAAATCCTTATTTGAGTAAGAGAGGAAACAATACTTTAAATATTTGTTACATTCTTGTTTTAGAAACGGAACAACATTTTTATGATTTTGACTGGACAATATCATGTTGTTTTGAAGTAAAAATGCTTTGCATATTTTGAAAGTACAATATTTGTATTCATCCACCTATTCTTCCAAACCTATTCTCTGTAGGATCACGAGACAATATTAGTATATCATTTTTTTTTAATTAAAACAATATTTTCAATACTTTCGAAACTTTTAAATACAATATCTGTGAAACGAAACTGAGTTTTTATGCATTTGTGATTTAATAATGAACCAGAGGGTTCAGTTTCATGTGCGACCACAAGTGGGCGCTCTTCACCACCAAGCGGCGTTTAAATTGTCTGATGAAGCGCAAACCTGTCTTTTTTAAAGATATAAAGGATAAAAAGCATTGGTATACAAGTCATGCATCTCTAAATGGTAGATTGTTGGAGGATGAGAGAGAGAGAGAAAAAATATTGCTTCTTGCTGGGAGCAAAATGACAAGAAACTCTAGACTGAGAGCAGTCATTATCCTCTCTCTTCACCTCATTCTCAGTCTATTTAGAGAGCTGTTGCTCTGACATTTCAGATTTTTTTTCTCTGTTAATTTCTTGTCTGACTGTCCTTGTTGCCAAACCTTGTGTGAACTATTCTTTTCTTCTCACATCTCCACAACCATTTCCACAGCACGGGTCCTCACCCAAGGCGATGCGCCGACCTCGAGACAACACCAACACGTTGCCCTCTCAGTCATTAATGCAGTGGTAATGAAGAAAGATGTTTTAAAGGTATTCATATCATTCTTCATCCTCCTGACCCGTCTGTGTCTGCTGTGCTTTCAGCCCGAACCCTTAGCGCTCCTCTACTGAGCCGAGTTGCACATGATGAACTAGTTCCTCAGGCAAAGCCTCGTTTCTTCTGACAATCTCAAACATCTAGAGCTTTAATTAAACTTGAAACCAAGTTTGCAAATATGTTGTATATTTACATTCTAAGTTTTGGGAGTAAAAAATGTATTTAAACAGCGCCTTCAGGCACATGACCAGAAGTGTGACTTTTCACAATTCACACTTGGTTCGATTGCCTGGTCCAAACCCGAGTTGTAATGTATATTGTAATTATAATTTAAATCGGACTACTTTTCAAATTGTATTTCATAAACCAGCATCTAAAGGAAAACGTAATGGGGTTTCAAATCAAAATATGACTTTCTGTTACAAAACGGCATTGATTTCAGCGTATGAACATCAGGACTTAAATCATGTTTATCTGGCATTTTGGGAGACACAACAAGTGAATAGAGGAATAAATTATACATCAATATTCCTATGAAATATTAGATATTATTATTAAAATTTTGCCAGTTATTACGCGCATTATTAAACTTCTTTCATTGCATGTTGCCCCAAGAACACATTAATATACAAATTAGATACAGTGTATAGATACATTGCATTGAATGGGAATATTCATTTATGGACATTTTACTCACGTATTGCATAAAGAAAAATGGTGTATCAGTTCATTCCGTTATATCTTTCATAACATACTTGAGAATCATCTTTATGCAAATTTTGGTTAAAAAAAAAAAAAATCCTTAAACCCAACAATTGATTGGTGAAAAGTGCTCACATTAGCTAAATATAATCGAATTTCAAACCAAGCAGCTTTCTATGGAAACTGAATAAAAAAGAAAAAAGATATATATATTTTTTTTAACTTTTTTCTCAGAATCGTGTGATATAAACTCTGAGAAATAAAGTCAGTCTTTTTCACAGAATTTGACTTTTTAACACGCAATTGTGAGAAAATGAAAAAAATCTGAATGGTTTGATAAAAAGTTGCAATTATCTTTTAATTTTATTTTTTTCTGGGACGGATAACAAGCTTCCATACCTTTGTTTTCTCCGTGTTAAATTCTGCATGGGGAAATCTCTTTGCCCTCAAGCAACATTCCCGATCACGTGGATTCCTATTGAAATGACTGGACTTCGCCTGCCAAAATTCGCTGAACAACAGTAAAATGGGACCACACCTTTATTGGTTGGCCAGTTTTATTTGCAGTGCTAAAGGAAAAGAACAGAAAGACACCTTAGCATGAAAAAAAATCAGTCATATTCATGGCATGCGAACGATTGTGTCAGTCAAATAGATGCGTTACCTGCCACTCATTCAAATGAAATTGATGTGAATTGCACCAAATAATCGTCTTGGTAGGCCTCAACAATCAGACTCAAACCAGGTCTTATGCTGAAGTTGTGTTTCCCCTTAGGTTACTGCTAGGGTTAGGGTTAGACAGTTAGACAGACACAACACCGACTCCCCACAAGCACATCAGCCATATTTAATGTAGAGTTACGATAGTGATGTATTATGATGATATAATTGTCTAAAATGTTGACTATGCATTTGAAACTATAGTGTCATATTGCCTCTTGAAGAAATCATTTCAAAATGTAAAAATAACTTTTTGTCTTGTTTTTCTCATCAATTCCAGTCCGTTCCTACACTTGCATACACCTGTCATTAATCTCAGTACACATTTAGTATTTCTGATCCATATAATATGGTCTTTCCAATAATATTGGGGAAAAAAGCTCCACCTTTCTTTCAGACTAATGCCTCGAGGGAAAGTCATGCAACTCCGCTTCCATACTCGTATACTTTGGTCAGAAATGTAAAGCTGCCAAAGATTTAACTGAACACGGGGAAAATATAATGTGCAAAATGTGTCAAACAAAACAGACCTTGGTTTCGATCTAGCAAAAAAATATAAAATAACTCTAAACTCCTAATGAAAAATTAAAAAAACTATACCATTTAAAATACATTTAAGTATAGTACAAATCCATTATCATATTTATTGGCATGTCGCTTGAGAGTAACTGGTATAGATATTATAATTAAACTTAATTTGGAGTACTTCTTTATTGCACAATGCACATTTCTTAATATTAAGCCTAAAATGTGTTTTATTAGTAAAGATAGTATGATGATCACTGTATAATATCAGTCTTTAAATGCAAGTTATTTAAAGAACGTATTCCAATAGTTCCATTTTAGCACAATCAAATATACTTAACTTTAAATATCTTTAAAGACAAACTAAATATCTGTAGTTGGACCTCAGCACTAATGAAACAAATAAAGTGCATTAAGTGTAACAGTAGTTGTTCCAATTCAGCAGACTTCAAGTTTATCACAGTATTGTTACATTTATTAATTGCAGGGAATTTTTTTTATTAAGTACATAAATATGTAAATGCATTTGTTGTATACTTAGCATGAAATAAATTAATTTCAAATACATATTGGTATTTTTTATTTTTAACTAGGGGATAGAACTGGCAATATATATGTTCAGTCCCTGAACAAAGAATATATTTCAGAACACATTTTGAATGCCAGGTAAAGCCTGAACAGTTCTGAATATTTCAATATTTTGCCATGGCAACAGGCCCTACGCTTGGAACCGGCTAAACTGTTGCAGCACTTCACATACTGCAGCATTGCAAGGTGATGCAAATTAAGGTGACTATAATGTCCCTATGTCAACAGAGCAGTTGGTGAGGTTAAAGTCCATTTTAAACAAGACCTGAAGCAAGTTTTGTGATGATAGGAAGATGTAAATGGGCATATGGAAGGCATATGGACATCAAGTGAAATTTTAAAGTGATTCACTCGAGATATGTGCTCACTTGCAGTATAATTATCCAAACAATTATGAAGCAAAACAAACTTTCAATATCAATCCTGGCAATGTCTTTCTATTGTATTTGCTTATGTCTTAATCTATAATTTTACTTTACAAAGGTCTTAAAGGCTTAAAATCAGTCATCCTTCATATACAAAATAAAGTTTCCAAAAAACTTTTGGGAATAAAATCTGCTCTTAAGTTGTCTAATTAGAAGGTTGGTGTATATTAGTTAAGTCCTTTTGTTTTCTTTCTTTTCTTTATTAAAAATGTTTGCTTGTAGTTATCTTAAGAACTTTTAAACAGTAGCCTAAAATATCTCTGTTTATATATTAGGATATGGTTTTTATATAATACTGTCTCACTGTAAAATATAATTCTGTAAAAAAAACGGTAAACTACTGGCAGCTGTGTTTGCCAGCATCATACCGTAAAAATATGGCGTGTTACTGTTAATGTTTAAACAGCTATATGCAGTTAAATTACAGTTTTATACTTTAGCTGACAAAACAATATTTAGCTGTTCATTTCAAAAACAGTAACATACCGTATTTTTGCGGTATGATGCTGGCAACCACAGCTGCCAGTAGTTTACCGTATTATTTTTTACAGTGGGGTCATAAGCTTTAGTTACCAACAACTTCAAAAAACAAAAAACTGTTCTGCTTGCTGTGACTTGAAATACCTTCGTCAGCCAAAGTGTCTTGCACTGGACACTAATTAATTAACAAATGATTTACCTAATTAGTCGTTTAGCGGATGCTTTTATCCATAGTGACACTGAACAAAACAGTTACTACAGGAAGAGTCCCCCTGGAGCAACCTTGGGTTAAGTGCCTTGCTCAATGGTGCAATGCTTACTGGATCATCCTTGAGGAGTTTGAACCTACAAGCCTTTCGGATACCAACCCAGAGATGTAACTACTACTAGGCCACAGCACACACATTCATCAAACACAATGGCCCATGGACACACTGGAGTAAACATTATTATCCACCTGTTAAACCACCAGAGCTGTTTATTCCTGTCAAAACTGGCATAATTGTTTCTTGATGGCTTATTTCCTAAATCATCTCATATTTCTAATGGCTAACCCACACTTTCACCACTGGAATCCCACAGGGTTCAGTACTGAGTCCGCTTCTAGTCTCCAAATCTGTTCACAAAATTGCTCAGTAATTTCACCAAAACGTCTCCGCCGTTGCAATCTGAGAAAAGATCTCAGCATGCCGATCTGATATATCAACCTGGTTGACTACTATCAAGAGGCTGACGTGACATTTACACCCACAAATTCTTCAAAATTTGAACACCATTCACAAACACATCCTTACTTGTGCGCTTGTTAATTAAAAAGATTTTGAATTACAAATGTAAAATTTCTGAGGTAGTAGTAAGTCATGAAAGCCCTTCCCGCACACAATGTCCTTCGATCAAAAGAAAATCTGCTAAAGTAAATGTCTAAGGTAGTATCACACAATCTGAAACAAAAATGCTTATTTACTCTACATGATAATCAGGAACTGAAATGAAATCAGTTCTGTAATATTCAACAAATACAAACCCCAAAACTTGAGCTTTCTCATGTCACAACAGAATGCATCGCTCACTGTCAAGAAGAGTGAACTTATCTTTCACTGCTAGATGTGGATGGACTTCTAAATATAACACACAATTCGTAAAAACATCACAGACAACAGCAGAAAACATGAAGTAAAAGATTCTAAATAATCAATGTAAACAACTGAAAGTGACAAGGAAAGCAGCAGTAGGAATAAAAGCAGTAAACATTAAAACAAATAGTGATTTGCATAATGTATTCTTGCCGTGGTGCATTACTGAGAACTCAAGTGCCGCATCTATCACAGTATTTTTGTCCACAGATTCCACACCTCGCACAAAATGCCCTCCTTCAACAGACACAGAAAATCAGTAAAGCTGACTTTGAGTCTTAGTGCTTAAATTATCACAGTACAAGCATGGAAGAAACACAGATTATCAAAAGGACATAAGTAAAAATAAATGCAATTAGTCTGCAAATTAACCTTTCTGCTAAAGTCTGCTCTTTAAGTGGTCTGTGTATATATGTACTTTTTAGATATATTTTTGAAGTCTTGTGTTTATTTTGCAATATTTACAAGTTCAGATCAAAACCATTTTGTCTTTCTGCATCTGTAATATGTATAGCATAAAAATATGCTGACAAAATGCCTGCAGTTAAAGAAAAAAAACAAGGAATGTTAATTTCAGGGGTTGTTCTCCCAAAGACGGCAAACTCAATTGTGAAAGGGTTCAAATGTAGGCTAATACATTAAGTCTTTATGTCAGTTCACTTAAGATGCATTTATTTGTGATCATGTTGCCAAGTGAGATGATGGGTCATGATTATGACGTTTCCCTGTAGATATGTGGTACAAAAAAAGATGTGTGACAAAAGACACAGTTTAGATGAAATATCTAACACGATGAGATTTCTTGGATTGAATACTGGAAATAGTGGACATATTATGAATTGAAGTACTTAATAAAATGTATTGGTAACACTAGTTTGATGCTCCCTTTTCAACATTTTCCAACTAATCTTTTGAAGTAACTTTGCAACTACATGTCAACTCTCATTAGAGTTTTAGTAGACTGTTTGCTTAATATCAGTCAACATGTCCAACCCTACCAGTCTATTAATACTCTAATGAGAGTTAGTAGACATGTAGGTGGAACATTACTTCTAGTCAACAGAATGTGTTAAAGGGACCATCAAAATAAAGTGAAACCGAGTCTATTTATTTATACTCATTAGACAAAAATGAGAGAGAAGTGAAGCAATGGAAGGATAAGCTGATAAAAAAAAAAAACCTGATATGATCAGTAAGTCATAATAACCTGTTGTCATGGCAGGTCAGGCAAAAATGAGAAGGAAGGATCTAAATGCAGCAAAGAAGATAATCCAAACATGAGAAAACATGCCGGAGCAAACGCAGGGCAATGCAAACAACACAAGACAATGAACCAGTGACTAACCATAACAACCAATATAAACATACTTAGATACTATACATATATCTTTAAAAGATTCATAATTTTTTTTTATGTTTTTAGCTGTAGATGTGTAATAATGTTTACATTTAAGTGTTGTCAATACATCCATATTGTACATTTAAGCATCTATCTAAACGTACAGAAGTTTACATTTTGTACCTGTAAATGTTACGTCTTTATACCTATGTTTAACAACAAGACCAGGCTGAGAATTAAACTAAAACCAAAAAAGAGTGTTTTTCCCATTACTTTTCATCAAAATAATGTAAGCAATTTAACCTTGGTTTAATATTTAAAAAAATGAGTTGAAATTACTTGTGCAGCCAATTTTTTTAAGTTGAATTAGAGGAAGTTTTTTTACAGCGAGGAAAGGATCAAGAAACAGTAGCCTACATATCATTCTTAAAAAGACAGAGGGGGTATATGAACGAAATGCTGAGTTTTGCCGTTCATTTAATTCTACCCCACCGTAAAATAACATTAAAATTGAGTATGTGTTTCTAGCAGGTAAAATGCCATAAATACATGACATCCAATCAAATTACCTCATCTTTCACGGTCAAAACTGACTGCATACACACAAGCACGGTGCATATGATAGGTTGCAAGTGTGCTGCCTTAGCAAACTGCTACATTACTTCCATTCTTGACCATGTACCTTTGGAAAAGCGAGAGAAAGGCTTGTCCCTTGCGGTCTTCCAATGAGCAAAACTCAGTCCTTCGCCTAGCTGCCACAAAGTCATCCGCCAACCAGGCCTCCTCAGTAGAAGATGGATCATGCTTTTTAATCCAGGTTTGTAGTTCAGGACACAACAATCTCAAAACTGTTCCATGATTATAGTCTCTGCAAACTGCTGTTTTGTCTTTTCTGCAGGTTTCACCCACTTGTAGAGTAAATCCTTCAACCGAACATACAATTCCTTAGGAGTTTCCTCCATCAGCACCTCCATGGAGCGAAACCACTGTCGATAGGTCTCAGCATTGATAGAATATTTCTCCAGGATTGCCTCTCTCACCTCCCCATAGTCGCTCGCTTCTTCCACATCCATAGCCACATATAGGCAGCACGGGCCTTGCCAGAGAGTAGAGGAACTAGTCGAATGGCCCAATCCTCTGGAGGCCATTTGCACACAGTAGCAATTCACTCAAAGGTAGTCAGATAATGCTCGATGTCATCCATCTCACCGAGCTGCTGCATCTTTGGCTCTTTCAATGGACCCACAGCAGTTGGATGTCGAACTCCCTGAGTTATACAGGGAGTATAACTACTGACAGTGGGACGTGTCCAGAGTGGCAAACAGGTCAAGCTGTGCGGCTCTGGAGTGTCTCCAAATTAGCTGGACCTCCTGGCGGTGGTGTCTCCATTCTCCCGGAAGCGTGGGCTGTCGTGAGAGCTCGTCGACTGCACAATTGAGCTCACCCGGTACGTGAATGCTTCTGACTCCAGAAGAGGAGATGGCGGGGAGCGAATTGCGAAATACAACAGGAGCGTAGTCATCCTGGCGGTTGATGTACGCAACATCTGCAGTGTTGTCCACCTGGACCAGCACATGCTTTCCCTGTAGCAGCGGTCTGAAGTTGCGCAGGGAAAACCGTAAGGCTTAGCCTGGAAATCCAGACCTAAATCTGAAAGATTAAGGGTCTGGCATTGACTGATGAAAATCGGCCAGCTCGAGGGGCGGCACCAAGCATGCATTTGAAAATCTCACTGCACGCAATTGGATAACACTATGACCAATCACAACAATAAACCCCATACGCTTAGCTACCAGCGGAGCTAACTGGTAGATTAAACTCTTGTCGTATCCGGTCGGCAAAACAGCAAAAACGTACTTCTTGTAAAGGAACGATTCGAGCGACGTCTTCTGTTCCTGTTTTAGATAAAAAGCCAAGTCTAACTCGTTCATTGTAGTGGCCAAAGCCGTTTCAAACAACTGGTGTTCATCCATAGCCATCTTGCAATGTTTACTAATGACTTCGACGTCACATCGCTGTCGTCATCTCGCCTCTGGCCCACCTATATCAGATAACCCGATGTGATTGGTGCTGCTCAAATCGAGGGGCATATTTAATGAGCATCATTACTCGACACGCTGAGCAAATTCAACTTGTGCTCTCGCGAGAACTCTGGATTTCCAGGGTACGTAAGGCTAGCAACACAAAACAAATTATGTGCCAATGCAGTCAAGGTCCTGTCTAGGAGCCCAAGGCTTCATGCTCGTGGCACATGGCACCATAGCATCTGTTGAGACAACAACATGCCTGGACACTAGTTCTAGGGGAACAAGGTCTGACCACGGGCTGAAGGTTTAGCAACAGGCCGGTGTGATTGCCACCCGGTGTGTGTGTCGCTGCACCATGCCCGAGACTCAGCCGTGTAGCCAGTGCTGAAGCGGTCTCATACGAAGCAACCCGAGCGGCGTGACTGTGTCTGTGAATGCCATATGCTCAAGGAGCCTCTGAAACAGTTTCTGTGGATCCTCTGCTGTCCTGCCCTTGAATGAATTCAGGCAGTTCAGCACTGACTTAGCAGGCTCGTTTGTGAGAAATGCTGTCATGTTGACCAAGTCCAACTCCATATTGAGAAAAGAGATTCTCTGCACGGGGGAGAGCTTGCTCTTTTCCCAGTTGACCCGAAGCCCTAGATGGCAGAGGTGCTTGAGCACCAGGTCCCTGTGTTAGCACAACTGCTCCCGTGAGTGGGCCAGGATGAGCCAATCGTCAAGGTAGTTGAGAATGTCAACACTGCGGCTCTATTGCTTCCATCGCCAGTAGGACTGCGATCTCCTCGCGCAGGACAGGAGCATCCTTGTCCACCACTGAGGTGTACCGGGCGCCACTGAACCTGGGGGGACGGCAGGCAAACTGAATCGCATAGCCGAGTCTGATGGTCCGAATGAGCCAGTGAGACGGGCTAGGAAGCGATAGACAAGCTTCCAGACACTGTACAAGTGGAGTCAGAGAGACTAAAGATGTACCCGCAGTGGGGCAGCCTGGTGGTGCACAGGGGCCCTCGGAAGGCACGGCGTCCTGGAGTGGGGGCCGAACGTGCAATGTAACACTTACCTGGCTCCACGATTTGGCACTGCTTTTTTACTGAAGCCAGTAGCGGTACAAATATTTGACTCAGCAAAAGATACTCCACACCAACACTCTCTGGAGGTGTTTGTAAAATCAACGAAACGCTCTGCTCTGAAGTGAAAGCTTAAATGAGTGAGTGCTGCACACTTCCTTATATACCCACTTCGCTGAGCGGGGTTCGCGATGCCAATCTCACTCGCCAATGTCCATTGGCTTGTTTTGTTTACACTCGAAGGTGATTGGACTCTCCGGTGAGATCACAATTCGTCAGTCACCTAACATAACTTAGAACGTGACTGACTGATAGGGAACCATTTTTGTTTCCCCAAAGAACCTTTCAGTTAAAGGGATAGTTATTATTAAAACTAGCCCATGATTTACTCACCCTGAAGCCATCCTAGGTGTATATGACTTTCTTAGGGAATACAATCGGAGTTATATTAAAAAAATGTCCTGTCTCCTCCAAGCTTTATAATGGGAGTGAATGGCTGGAGAAAATTTGAAGCCCAAAAAAGTGCATCCATCCATTATAAAAGTAATCCATATGGCTCCAGGGGGTTAATAAAGGACTTCTGAAGTGAAGCGGTGCGTTTGTGTAAGGAAAATACCCATCTTTAAAACTTTATAAACTATAATCACTAGTTTCCGACAGACGGCTGTACACATCGATTTACGGTGGAAGATTAACCCTCCTGCTGCAGCTGATGCTTTGGCGTGTGTCTGAAAGCTTCATATATCTTTCTGTTTTGAATCATTATTTACTATCATTCCTTGTTGTTTATACTGCTAAATATAACTTACTCAACATTACACATTAACCTGACATCGCTAGCTTCAATCTAAATCGTTATTGCTAGCACAACACGCTAGTAATTCGCTAGCCTGTTAGCATGCCATCTGTGCGTTCTTTATTTATTTATTTATTTATTTATTTTTCTCTCGTGCCTTTTACAAGTCCATCAAACAACTTAGGTGAGTAGGATCAGTCAACAAACACGGTAAGTCATGTCATCTTCTCCTCTTATTGTTACTTGCACATCATGCAACATGTTTAGCATATCCTTCTCTGTCAGCACAGGATTTACATGTGATAAATGCAGGGAGATAGTAAAGCTGACGGGGAAGATTTCAGAACTAGAGACACGCATCCAAACTTTAATCGAGATTAATTGTAAGAGTGCAAGGGCTTTAGATACTGCTTTGGATGCGACTAGCTTAGTGAACTCTGTACATTGTTCGGTTCCGGCTGAAGTAGAGCCCGTGCAGCAGGGCAACTGGGTGACGGTGAGACGCTGTAGTCGCGGGACAAAACACTGCTCTTCCGTTCTGATTGGCTTCACTTCAGAAGGCCTTTATTAACCCAACAGAGCCGTGATGAGTATTTTTATCATGGATGGATGCAATTTTTTGGGCTTCAAATTTATTTTCTCCAGGCATTTACTCCCATTATAAAGCTTGGATTAGCCTGGACATTTTTTAATATACAGGTGCTGGTCATAAAATTAGAATATCATCAAAAAGTTGATTTATTTCAAGAATTCAACTTAACAGGTGAAACTAATATATTATATAGACTCATTACATGCAAAGTGAGATATTTCAAGCCTTTTTGTTATAATTTTGATGATTATGGCTTACAGCTTATGAAACCCACAAAATCAAAATCCCAGAAAATTAGAATATTACATGAAATCACACAGTAATTACACAGTAATACCATGGTCATTGAACCAGGTTTTGGTTCTTTTGGCAGTGTGGGCAGGTGCAAATCCTGCTGGAAATGAAGTGCTCTGAAAATGTCCTGGTGGACGACTGCGTTGACTCTGGATTTAATAAAGCACAGTGAACCAAAGTCCTCTTTTCTGATGAGAGCAAATTTTGCATCTCATTTGGAAACCAAGGTCCCAGAGTCTGGAGGAAGAATGGAGAGGCACACAATCCAAGATGCTTGAAGTCCAGTGTGAAGTTTCCACAGTCTGTGTTGGTTTGGGGAGCCATGCCATCGGCTGGTGTTGGTCCACTGTGCTGTCCACTCAACGCAGCCGTCTACCAGGACATTTCCAGAGCACTTCATGCCGACTTCATTTTCCAGCAGGATTTGCACCTGCCCACACTGCCAAAAGAACCAAAACCTGGTTCAGTGACCATGGGATTACTGTGTAATTACTGTGTGATTTCATGTAATATTCTAATTTTCTGGGATTTTGATTTCGTGGGTTTCATAAGCTGTAAGCCATAATCATCAAAATTATAACAAAAAGGCTTGAAATATCTCACTTTGCATGTAATGAGTCAATATAATATATTAGTTTCACCTGTTAAGTTGAATTCTTGAAATAAAGCAACTTTTTGATGATATTCTAATTTTATGACCAGCACCTGTAACTCCGATTGTATTTGTCTGAAAATAAGAATGTCATATACACCTAGGATGGCTTGAGGGTGAGTAAATCATGGGGTCATTTTCATTTTCGGGTGAACTATCCCTTTAACAGTTCTTTAAATGAACCAATTTTTTTCTAAGTGTAAAATAGAAAGATTCCTTGATGTTAAAGTTTCTTCAATCCATCAATCCAATATAGAATTATTAGAAATATTATTACATATTATTATTATTATTACAAATAAATATTACAAATAGCGCACACTTATGTGTGAAATATGTTTCACAACCCTGTTTATAGTGGCTTTTCAGCACTGCATATTTGGGATTTCTCCCTAATCTAACCTGATTCAACTCAAAAGCGTGTTAGGCTCCCGTCTCCTGTGCTGGACAATCTCCCATGAGAGTGTGTCTGCTGTTGCCGGAGGGTATAGGATACAGGTAGAGCTAGGGGAATATTGTTTTTCCTATACTATAACCATCGTGACAGATAAGCGAGACAGTTGGAGAGACCCAAATAATAATGGGAAATTTCACAAAAATAACAAATTCACTTATTTACACTGCTGTTCAAAATTAGTTTGAAAGGAGTCTCTTCTGCTCATCAAGGCTACATGTATTTGATCAAATAAAATAAAAATACAGTAAACACAGTAATGTGTTGAAATATCATTACAATTTCAAATAGATATGTTCTATTTGAATATAAATATTAAAAGTAAATGTATTCATGTGATCAAAGCTGAATTTTCAGCATTCTTCAGTGTCACATGATCCTTCAGAAATCATTATAACATGCTGATATACTGCTCAAGAAACATCAATGTTGAAAGCATGTTGTGCTGCTTATTATTTATCTGGAAATGGTGATACTTTATTTTCTGGCGTTCCTACTTGACTACTGCATACAACTGTATTACACCGTCATGCTCTCCAATTGATAGCCACAGCATTTACATAAATTTAAACTCTGCTCAACTGTCACATCGTTCATACATACTCAAATCAGCGACTCTCGTTTAAAATGAATTGCTGCATGCCTTCAGAATTACATACATTCCTCAATCCTGGAGTGCAGTGCTCTATTCAAATCCATTTTTGCACATGCATGTTCACTCAAAATCAGCTCAGAAAAACACACAAAGACTGTCGAACAGCCTGCCACTTCAGATTAGATCTGCATGATGCTTAACATTTCAAAGTCATACCTAAAACCCACTAAAATCACCAGCATTTTATGTATGGCTTCTGTCTTCTTTTATGTTATTTGATCAATGCTTTATGATGTATTGTAAAGCATGTTGTTCAGCTGTTGCTGTATAAATGGTGCTGTATAAATCAACTTTGACATATTCTGTCTAACTGTAAGTCTACAAACGGCATGCCAATCCTCAGGCCTCAGTGTGTGAGGATTTGAGTGAAGTGGAGGGAGGTATTGTTTTTTTTTTTCTTTTTTTTTGCCAGCTAATGGTTTACTAAATTAGGCTCCCCATCTGTCGGCTCTTACTGAGCTATACCTATTCCCTAATCTACGAAGACATTCTTAGCCATGAGATTTTGTAGGGGAGTGGGGGAAAGGGCATAACCCTTGGTTTTAGAGAATGTTTTTGATTGCTTTTGATTTCTGTTTGAGGAGGTAGGGAGAATAGAAACTGACATTTTGTTTGGCAGAAGGACAGAAAATTATAGTGGATTAGTGGATATAATTAAAACAATGACATACTTGTGTATATTTTGTTGCAGTTGTTGTTGTGCACAGAATCACGGAAAATACAAATTATGTTTTTAATTTATAGCAAAGCCTCTAGATATATACATTTTTCTATGCCATACTCAACATCAAGCCAATACCAAGTGACAGTTGCCAGATAATTAGCTGAATTTGTGTGGATTTTGTGTCAATCAGTAGCTTTGATGCTTGTACGTGAAGAACAAGAATTTGCAAATAACCCAATTATTTTTAGGAAGGCACTTTCAGGTGTAGCTTTTACTCACAGGATCTATCATTATTGTGCACATCAGAATGTACATTTGCTTAGCTTTGACAGGTACTTTTCAAGCACTTCTTTAAATAAAAATTGGGTTACGGTGGTTTCAAACGCAGTTCTACAAACTAATATCTAAAGATGGCATGATAAATACAAAATCACATCCAGAATTGCAACTTTTCCCAATTGCATTCAAAAACTCAGTGTTATTTGTTAATGTTTGG
Source organism: Vimba vimba (assembly GCA_022828995.1). NCBI lineage: Eukaryota > Metazoa > Chordata > Actinopteri > Cypriniformes > Leuciscidae > Vimba > Vimba vimba. The sequence continues at coordinate 10,832,787 of CM040825.1, read as the reverse complement.
TTTGGTTCGTCATTTTTTTATTTTTTTTTATTATATTAATTATATAATATTACTATATTAATTATAGTTTGGTGTGGCTTCTGTGTAGATTTTGTAATAAATTCAAAAGCAAGTGCAATTATTTCATCAAGAAAATCAAAGAAGGTTTTATTGTAGCAATTAGCAGTCCATGGTCTGTTTCTTTTATTGAATTTAAGTTAATTAGACTCCTGCTGTTCCGCTAATTACTGTAACCCACACTTTTCATGGAATAAATTAGTTCTGCAGGTGCTTACATTAACTGTTGAAAATGTGTTTTTTTTAGTTTTTTTTTTTTTTTTTTTTTAGTTTGGAAACTGAGATTTTGTCTATGAAAAGCATTGTTTTAAATAAGGTATATATGCAGATCAGGGGAAATGTGTCATTCTTTGTTAAATGATTTAACACGAAAGCATCTGCAATATCATGATAACTGAGTTAGCTATCAAGCTATTTTTGTTGAATTTTAATGAATTAATTAGTGTGAACTATAGCAACAATAGCAACTATAGTGTCATCAATAGTGTGAATTAGTTATGGAATCATTAATTCATTAATGATTCGTTATTAAATCATTAATAAACCAACTCATTAAGAGCTGGTTCAAAAATCAGACTGCACTTGCATCTTGCTTTTGTGTGCAAGTAAATAAAGACAACTCCCGAATAGATCTTCCCGAAAACCTCAGATTGGGTCATTAAACCTGTGTATTTTAATAAATGTCAATCTTTCATTGGTCTTTATATATTTTTCACTGGGCTTTCATCTTTATCTTTATAGGGTATTTATCTTAAAGATTACAAATATATACAAACTCGTGAAATATTATGGTAGCCTACATAAAACAGTGGGACACAATGCAGTTAGTCCAAAATAACACAAAATGTTCAGATGTTTATGTGGTTGGGCGCAGCTGTTGTTATTTATTTATTTATTTATTTATTTATTTTTATACAGAATAACATTTTAGGGCATTTCATGAACAGAGAAACTGAAAGCTCTTTACGGCAACCCAAAAATAAAAGTTTGGATTAACTTGAATAAATTGTTACAGAAATATATTACTGTTGTACAGTCGAATTTAGCAATGTAATAATAATAATAATAACACTAATAATAATAATGCTAATTATTTTTAAATCTTAATTTTTAAGATGAATGTTTCATGCCTTCATTTGATTGCCATAAAATTTAAAAAACACAACACAGAATTTCTGAAGAATAAAAAACATTTCATAAAAATTAAAAATAGTTTTATTTTATTTTAAAAAGTGTTATTATGAATTAAATTAATTAGACATGCTTTTTGATTATTAAAATGCAATTAAACCATTAAAATGGAACCCAGAAAACTTAAAACAGAAAACAGAATTTGGTTAAAAAAAAAAAAAAAAAAAAAAAAAACGGAATTTGAGAAGAAAAAAATGATCTCATAGGGCCCTAAACATGTATTTTTTTTAATAAATTGTTGCTAAATTGTATACGTTTCATGCGTTAAATTAATTAGACATGCTTTTTGATTTCTAAAATTTAACTTAACCATTAAAATGGAGTCCAAAAATTAAAACAGAAAAACGGAATTAAAAAAAAAGAAGAAAAGAAACATAATTTGGGAAAAAGTAAAACGGATTTCATGGGGCCCTGCATTTTGAAAATACGAACACTTTCATGAATCTGAAAATGTTGAATGGCCTTATAAACGATTTACACACAAAAAAATCCTTCTGCTTGTGTTTCATGAATGAGGCCCATTGTCTTTACAGCACTCAGTCTCTTTATGCCATCATATTGAATTCAAACTGCAGGCTCACATCAGGTGAAATATTTGTTTTGGCATCGGCGCTGAAGATTCAGCAACTAAACAGCAGCTCAGGAAACACTAAGTAGTTTAAACAAAGCCATCAACGTTTACTTAAAACGAACGTTGAAGGTTTACACGACATCAATATGTAATCTTTTGTATTGGCCCCTTTAACACACACACTGTGCTCCCAATCTCCAAAGAAACACGGTCCGTGAAGCCCCTCCCCCACTACACTGGTATTTGAACATCAGATTATCCCTAAACGCTTTGAGCGCTGTGCATGAGACAAAGCTAAGGAACGAATTAGGCAATGAGAGAGTTAAGTAATGCGGGCCTTGTGCGCGAGTCGAGTGGGGGGTTACAACTTGGTCCTTTTTAGTCCTAGTCAATGTTCATTAAAAACTGAACCAATCAACAGGTCAGTTTGGTCTGCATGAGAACGTGCCACAACAAATCAATTTACTGCATTGTTTCATACATGTGCACACGCAACAAAACTGTTTCTGTTACAGTTTAACCAAACCATTACCCAAAAGCGTATTCAGATCACTTGTGAGTGACTGCTTTGTCTTTCGCTGTGGGACTGATGCCTTTTGTTTATACCATACTGCAAAGAAGACCTTGAGGGTATGTGGAGCCCTGGTACATACAGCGCCTCTGTTTGTGTGTTTAGCTGTCTCTTAAGACTCTTTGTGATATGATCATTTAATATCAGCAGACTTTGTGATTTACAACGCAACTGAGATTTTTCGTTTCCCGAAAATGGATTATATTAAATATATATTCTTTCCAATTACTATTCTGACCCTGACTGTGAGAATGCACATTTTTCACATATCCGCAGTTGATTGTAAAGTCTGAATTCACGTGTAGCGTTATTCAGTCTCTTTTGGTCTCATGAATTATTTCTATCAACTGAGTAAAATAAATGCTCTTCCAAATCCAGTATTTTCAGTGAATACATTTCAATGCGTTCCTCACACAAAGCTTCTTGCTTCAATGTGTTTTATATGTGCTTGCAACTCAAGTTTCTTTCCTGTCTGTTATTGCTTATTTGACCTCAATAAACTCAAGGTTTGAGTTTGATTTTTGGTTTTTTGTTTTTTTTTAAATATTACAGCTACTTGCGTCACATACAGCACATCCAGTAGAGTAATTATGTTTATACTCTATTATGTGAATTCTACTGGAATAGTTGTGCACCTCTGGGGTTTAAGAATCATTCACTTCATTAGCTATGGCAACATCATGACATGTATCTGAATAAGGGTCTCTGGGAGCCTATATAAAGCTTCTTAGTTAGATTTTTAAAATGTATCATTTTATGCATCCTTTTATTGCATTTTTCATGTTTGATAACATGAACTTACTATTTACATTTGTTGAATGGAAAAGAGCAACTTTGCTAATCATCAAATTCTCCACAAAAAAATAATTAATATGATTAACTAGCCTATATACTTTACTGGCATACCATTTGGAGTGAAAATTAAGCACACTATTCTCAGGTAGAAAATAACTTATAATGCATTTATATTTTATTAATTTCATTTGCCTTTCTTTTACCATTTCATCCCATATAACAATTGCTTCAATTGTTACTGTGCACAGTATCCCATTGAAATCACATTAGGAAATCTGCAGCGCCACTGCTAGTACAATAAAAGCTGTCAGTCACTCCTAAACAACTTACCTTTAACTGCACTGTACCTGCTATTCTGCCAGCATTAATTGTGAGGGAACAGAAATTCCTGCTTTATTACATGACCAGAGAATCACTGCCTTAAAAAGTTAGCTAATCGATTTTACTCGATCCACTCATAGGATCTCCACTCGCTTTTTCTTCAAAGTGAAACCTGATTGGCTGAGCTGTTGTCCGAGTGACACCTGATTGGCTGAGCTGTTGTCCGAGTGACACCTGATTGGCTGAGCTGTTGTCCGAGTGACACCTGATTGGCTGAGCTGTTGTCCGAGTGACACCTGATTGGTTGAAAAGGCTGCAAGCTGTTGATGCATGGCAATCTTTCTTGCATTGCAAGCCATTATCCTTTTTATACAGGGATAGTTCACCCCAAAAATTTAAATTCTGTCATTAATTACTCTACCTCATGTTATTCCTAACCCATAAAACTTTCAATCTTCTTCGGAACTCAAATGAAGATCTTTTTTTTATGTGTTACGAAGCACGTTTGAGCTTCAGCAAGAACCAATGAGGTTCATTCTCGTGTTACGCAGCACGTTTGAGCTTCAGCAAGAACCAATGAGGTTCATTCTCGTGTTATGCAGCACGTTTGAGCTTCAGCAAGAACCAATGAGGTTCATTCTTGTGTTACGCAGCACGTTTGAGCTTCAGCAAGAACCAATGAGGTTCATTCTCATGTTACGCAGCACGTTTGAGCCTCAGCAAGAACCAATGAGGTTCATTCTCATGTTACGCAGCACGTTTGAGCTTCAGCAAGAACCAATGAGGTTCATTCTCGTGTTACGCAGCACGTTTGAGCTTCAGCAAGAACCAATGAGGTTCATTCTCGTGTTACGCAGCACGTTTGAGCTTCTGCAAGAACCAATGAGGTTCATTCTCGTGTTATGCAGCACGTTTGAGCTTCAGCAAGAACCAATGAGGTTCATTCTTGTGTTACACAGCACGTTTGAGCTTCAGCAAGAACCAATGAGGTTCATTCTCGTGTTATGCAGCACGTTTGAGCTTCAGCAAGAACCAATGAGGTTCATTCTCGTGTTACGCAGCACGTTTGAGCTTCTGCAAGAACCAATCAGGTTCATTCTCGTGTTACGCAGCACGTTTGAGCCTCAGCAAGAACCAATGAGGTTCATTCTCGTGTTACGCAGCACGTTTGAGCTTCAGCAAGAACCAATGAGGTTCATTCTCATGTTACGCAGCACGTTTGAGCTTCTGCAAGAACCAATGAGGTTCATTCTCGTGTTATGCAGCACGTTTGAGCTTCAGCAAGAACCAATGAGGTTCATTCTTGTGTTACACAGCACGTTTGAGCTTCAGCAAGAACCAATGAGGTTCATTCTCATGTTACGCAGCACGTTTGAGCTTCAGCAAGAACCAATGAGGTTCATTCTCGTGTTACGCAGCACGTTTGAGCTTCTGCAAGAACCAATCAGGTTCATTCTCGTGTTACGCAGCACGTTTGAGCCTCAGCAAGAACCAATCAGGTTCATTCTCGTGTTACGCAGCACGTTTGAGCCTCAGCAAGAACCAATGAGGTTCATTCTCGTGTTACGCAGCACGTTTGAGCTTCAGCAAGAACCAATGAGGTTCATTCTCATGTTACGCAGCACGTTTGAGCCTCAGCAAAAACCAATGAGGTTCAATCTCGTGTTACGCTGCACGTTTGAGCTTCTGCAAGAACCAATGAGGTTCATTCTTGTTACACAGCACGTTTGAGCCTCAGCAAGAGCCAATGAGGTTCATTCTCGTGTTATGCAGCACGTTTGAGCTTCAGCAAGAACCAATGAGGTTCATTCTCGTGTTACGCTGCACGTTTGAGCTTCAGCAAGAACCAATGAGGTTCATTCTCGTGTTACGCTGCACGTTTGAGCTTCAGCAAGAACCAATGAGGTTCATTCTCGTGTTACGCAGCACGTTTGAGCTTCAGCAAGAACCAATGAGGTTCATTCTCATGTTACGCAGCACGTTTGAGCTTCAGCAAGAACCAATGAGGTTCATTCTCGTGTTACGCTGCACGTTTGAGCTTCAGCAAGAACCAATGAGGTTCATTCTCGTGTTACGCAGCACGTTTGAGCTTCAGCAAGAACCAATGAGGTTCATTCTCGTGTTACGCAGCACGTTTGAGCCTCAGCAAGAGCCAATGAGGTTCATTCTCGTGTTACGCAGCACGTTTGAGCCTCAGCAAAAACCAATGAGGTTCATTCTCATGTTACGCAGCACGTTTGAGCTTCAGCAAGAACCAATGAGGTTCATTCTCGTGTTACGCAGCACGTTTGAGCCTCAGCAAAAACCAATGAGGTTCATTCTCGTGTTACGCAGCACGTTTGAGCTTCTGCAAGAACCAATGAGGTTCATTCTTGTGTTACGAAGCACGTTTGAGCCTCAGCAAGAGCCAATGAGGTTCATTCTCGTGTTATGCAGCACGTTTGAGCTTCAGCAAGAACCAATGAGGTTCATTCTTGTGTTACACAGCACGTTTGAGCCTCAGCAAGAACCAATGAGGTTCATTCTCGTGTTCCGCATCACGTTTGAGCCTCAGCAAGAACCAATGAGGTTCATTCTCGTGTTACGCAGCACGTTTGAGCCTCAGCAAGAACCAATGAGGTTCATTCTCGTGTTACGCAGCACGTTTGAGCTTCTGCAAGAACCAATGAGGTTCATTCTCGTGTTACGCAGCACGTTTGAGCTTCAGCAAGAACCAATGAGGTTCATTCTCGTGTTACGCAGCACGTTTGAGCTTCAGCAAGAACCAATGAGGTTCATTCTCGTGTTACACAGTACGTTTGAGCTTCTGCAAGAACCAATGAGGTTCATTCTTGTGTTACACAGTACGTTTGAGCTTCTGCAAGAACCAATGAGGTTCATTCTCATGTTAAGCTGCACGTTTGAGCTTCTGCAAGAACCAATGAGGTTCATTCTCATGTTAAGCTGCACGTTTGAGCCTCAGCAAGAACCAATGAGGTTCATTCTTGTTACGCAGCACGTTTGAGCCTCAGCAAAAACCATAGACTGTAAAAAAAGATGGACGACGCCCCTTCGCTCTCTTCCATTGATAAGAACTGAAGCCGCCAGAGTCCCGATATGGCGCTGACATATTGGATCTTGAGTCTGCGCAGTAGCGATCTCGGGACCAGACATGCGCAGTAGTGAGCAGGAAGTAGAGCCGCGAAATCAACGCTCCGCCCTCACTCTGGCAGAATGCACTGAGGGAGAGTGGATTCTGCACACTTTTTAAAAAATTGATTGCAGTACGACAAGAGGCTTGTTAAAATAAAGTAAATACAATCTCCTCAGTCCTCCGAAGATCCCGAAAAAAATGTCCGTTGGTGCTTCAGTGACTACTTCGCTCGAGAACCTGTCAATCACAGCTGTCAATCATGACGTTACACCACCGCATCACGTAACTAACTAAAAACCAACTTATTTTTGAAACAGACACTTGAACTAACATCAGCATGATAAAAACGACAGCAAATGAAAGAAACCACCTTTGGAAAAAAGATATTTGAAGTGTAATTTAATCGTTTAGTTAGTCTCACGTCCCGTTGAATAACATGGGGAGGCGGGGCTTATGACCTATACTAGGACCAGCCACCGGGGGGCGATCGAGACGTTTTGGCTTCACTTTTCAGGGCTTGTGCGGCACGCTTGGCAAAAACCAATGAGGTTCATTCTCGTGTTACGCAACACGTTTGAGCCTCAGCAAGAACCAATGAGGTTCATTCTCGTGTTACGCAGCACGTTTGAGCTTCAGCAAGAACCAATGACGTTCATTCTCGTGTTACGCAGCACGTTTGAGCTTCAGCAAGAACCAATGAGGTTCATTCTCGTGTTACACAGTACGTTTGAGCTTCTGCAAGAACCAATGAGGTTCATTCTTGTGTTACACAGTACGTTTGAGCTTCTGCAAGAACCAATGAGGTTCATTCTCGTGTTAAGCTGCACGTTTGAGCTTCAGCAAGAACCAATGAGGTTCATTCTCGTGTTACGCAGCACGTTTGAGCTTCAGCAAGAACCAATGAGGTTCATTCTCGTGTTACGCAGCACGTTTGAGCTTCAGCAAGAACCAATGAGGTTCATTCTCGTGTTACGCAGCACGTTTGAGCCTCAGCAAAAACCAATGAGGTTCATTCTCGTGTTACGCAGCACGTTTGAGCTTCTGCAAGAACCAATGAGGTTCATTCTCGTGTTAAGCTGCACGTTTGAGGTTCAGCAAGAACCAATGAGGTTCATTCTCGTGTTACGCTGCACGTTTGAGCTTCAGCAAGAACCAATGAGGTTCATTCTCGTGTTACGCAGCACGTTTGAGCTTCAGCAAGAACCAATGAGGTTCATTCTCGTGTTACGCTGCACGTTTGAGCTTCAGCAAGAACCAATGAGGTTCATTCTCGTGTTACGCTGCACGTTTGAGCTTCAGCAAGAACCAATGAGGTTCATTCTCGTGTTACGCAGCACGTTTGAGCTTCAGCAAGAACCAATGAGGTTCATTCTCGTGTTACGCTGCACGTTTGAGCTTCAGCAAGAACCAATGAGGTTCATTCTCGTGTTACGCAGCACGTTTGAGCTTCAGCAAGAACCAATGAGGTTCATTCTCGTGTTACGCTGCACGTTTGAGCTTCAGCAAGAACCAATGAGGTTCATTCTCGTGTTACGCTGCACGTTTGAGCTTCAGCAAGAACCAATGAGGTTCATTCTCGTGTTACGCTGCACGTTTGAGCTTCAGCAAGAACCAATGAGGTTCATTCTCGTGTTACGCTGCACGTTTGAGCCTCAGCAAAAACCAATGAGGTTCATTCTCGTGTTACGCAGCACGTTTGAGCTTCAGCAAGAACCAATGAGGTTCATTCTTGTGTTACGCAGCACGTTTGAGCCTCAGCAAGAACCAATGAGGTTCATTCTCGTGTTACGCATCACGTTTGAGCTTCAGCAAGAACCAATGAGGTTCATTCTCGTGTTACGCAGCACGTTTGAGCCTCAGCAAAAACCAATGAGGTTCATTCTCGTGTTACGCAGCACGTTTGAGCTTCAGCAAGAACCAATGAGGTTCATTCTTGTGTTACGCAGCACGTTTGAGCCTCAGCAAGAACCAATGAGGTTCATTCTCGTGTTACGCAGCACGTTTGAGCTTCAGCAAGAACCAATGAGGTTCATTCTCGTGTTACGCAGCACGTTTGAGCTTCAGCAAGAACCAATGAGGTTCATTCTCGTGTTACGCAGCACGTTTGAGCTTCAGCAAGAACCAATGAGGTTCATTCTTGTGTTACGCAGCACGTTTGAGCTTATGCAAGAACCAATGAGGTTCATTCTCGTGTTACGCAGCACGTTTGAGCTTCGGGACGAACTAATGAGGTTAATTCTCGTGTTATGCAGCACGTTTGAGCTTCGGGAAGAACCAATGAGGTTCATTCTCGTGTTACGCAGCACGTTTGAGCTTCGGGAAGAACCAATGAGGTTCATTCTTGTTTGTTATGCAGCACGTTTGAGCTTCTGCAAGAACCAATGAGGTTCATTCTCGTGTTACGCAGCACGTTTGAGCTTCCGCAAGAACCAATGAGGTTCATTCTCGTGTTACGCAGCACGTTTGAGCTTCTGCAAGAACCAATGAGGTTCATTCTCGTGTTACGCAGCACGTTTGAGCTTCCGCAAGAACCAATGAGGTTCATTCTCGTGTTAAGCAGCACGTTTGAGCTTCTGCAAGAACCAATGAGGTTCATTCTCGTGTTGAATGAGGAAACAGATGGATGGACCTAGCCTATATCTAAGTTCCCCCAGTGGGTAAAAATGAAGCTGACCAAAATCAGTGTTTGTCTTGATTTGAAGCATTGAAATATCAACATTGATCCAATATTATTAGCACTGAATTTTCAGCCTCAACCAAAATGATGATTCTGATGAAATTTCAACATTGAATCAATGTCACCTTGCTATCTGAGGTCTCTTCAGAAATTGTGGACTACACTGCTCGATTTATATGGATTAGTTTTACTTATCTCTTTATGAACTTTTTGAAGCATAAAAGTGGTGGTGGCGTATCTGTCAATGGGAGGGCAGAAATATTTCAGATTTAATCAAAAAGATCTTAATGTGTGTTCCGAAGATGAACGAAAGTCTGACAGGTTAACAACAACACGAGGGAGAGTAATTAATGACAAAATTTTCTTTTTTGGGTGAACTTTCCCTTTAATGCATTAAACATTCCTCAGAGAAACTAAGTACAAATGTAATAATTCAATTATGTTTCTGTAATGTAAATTATGTTATATTTTTATCTAAAGTATATATTATTAAAAAAAATGACAATGTATTTTTTATTGTTTTATATATTATTTATCAACATATGATATACACAATATAACTGACAAGGATCATATAAGTATAAACATATGATAACAGACAATTTTTAAATTAAGTCATCTGAATTCTTTTCAGCAAAACACGCTATAGCAAAATGTAAAGCTTCGGTATAGGCTGAATAAGATTTGGATGTGGGAGGGACATGTCAGAACACAAGAGTGCTGCAGCAGCGAAGACCCCCCCTCCAGCCCTTCCCACAGAGAGAGAGAGAGAGAGAGAGGGAGAGAGAGGGAGAGAGAGAGGGACTGATGACGTCGACTCTGGGAAGCTCCCAGTAGAAGGTGCGCGCCCGCGGGAGGGGCCGATAGAAAATGGCGAGTCTGTGCAGAAGGCAGCAATGCACGATCGAGAGGCGCGGCTTTCGGCAGGAACTTGATTCGTGGCGGCATAAACTCATTCACTGTGTAGGTAAGCTCGTTTAACCTAACATGCAGAATTGTCCAGAACAGCTTCACGTTCCGTGAATGTGTATATTTGGTGTAGGGGACTAGTGGAAATCTATTGCCTATAGCGGCGAGCGAAGCGTCTTTTTTTGTCTCGCAACGATTTTTTCTCATAGCCGCTCACCACCCGCTGGACCTTATCAAAAAAAAAAAAAAAAATTGCAGTTATGAGTTTAGTTATGCGGCCGTAATATGAGCAATAATGTGTCAAGTGCACATTTGTTTTTATTTCACTGTGTAATAGTTAGCGTTTTTGCCCCGACGTTATTTCAAAGTTATTTATTTTTTTAAGAAAATTTGGGCGATGTTTATTTATTGTAAGCAGGGCGTGTTACGTGTACAGAGAGAATTGTGCATTGACCAATCAAATGCGTTCCTTTTGCCAGTGTGCGCGCTCCCTGTTTTATTGTAGGCTACTGTATTATTTGGGGTTGGGGGAGGGCTGTGCGCGTCCCCGCCCCACTGTCATGCTGCTGCGCGCGCGCGCGCGTCCTCCCTTCCCTCAAATCATCGGCGCTGGGGGAGCGCGCTTTGCTGCAATGGGGAAATGTCAGAAAATAATTTTGTATTTTAGGGGAAGGTGGGGGGTTGACAAAGAAAATGACACTGCGCATATTGCATAGTTGTTATCGCGGCCTTGTCAAGACCAATTCTTGCTATGCTGAGCATTTTAATATAACGCTTTGATCTTAATCTGAAGATTTTTTGCCGAATATATACGCGCTGATATTTGAGTCTGTTTTGATGTGTTTTTTGTTTTTTGGTTAATCGATTGCTCGCTTTGTCCGTGAACGAGACTTGCCAGTGTAGCCAAAATGTCGCTCAAATAACAACATTATTTGGCTTTTAGGAACCCACGAGTCCCGTTTCAAAGTGTTATTTACTCATATTTGTTTCTCATTTCCAAAAATATGATGGAAAATATTGGTTTCCCGCCCCTCCCCCGTTACATGTAATGTTTCATTAGCTGTGTTTAATCCTTTTAAATCGCCGTATCTGATGTTATTGGGAGATTATCTATTGAGTCTTAACCTCGAGGTTTCCTCGTTTTCAACCCTAGATTTGTGTTAATCTCCCTTTTAATGTCAGACAAAAAACCCTTGGCTTTTGGCATCTGTTAACTGCAGCTTTTAAGTAAATGTTGGACACACTTTATCAACCAAAACATGTAGATATTTCAACGACATAGTGAACCGCACAAAGTCAGATTATAATGTTGCTTAAGATATGACACATGCCACAAATACATTTTAGATGTCACATATGGATCTCTATGAATGGTAAAGCTTTTATTGTGAACTTTGCTCTTCTGTTTGCTCAACATGCTCTACATCATATCAAATATGATACACTTCTGTGTTTAAAATGACTAGGATGTGTTTTATTATCGAAGATGGCATGTGTCAGTGAAACCTGCTTAGTTGTCATCTCATGATATGAGGAAAACACTCCCAATCTGTATCAAAATGCCTGTTTCAGGAAGTATCAAGGCACTGAGGTTATGTTGATTGGATTCATTGCTCTTCTGTTCTGAAATATGAAAGATATTTGGCAGTGAGCCATTAAAGGGTTGGTTCATCCAAAAATGATTACCCTCAAGCCATCCTAGGTGTGTATGACTTTCTTCTTTCAGCCAAACATTATCGGAGGTATATTAAGTAATATCCTGGCTCTTCCAAGCTTTATAATGGGAGTGATAGGTAGAAGATATTTTAAAGCCCAAAAAAGTGCATCCATCCATCATAAAAGTAATCCAAACGCCTCCAGGTGGTTAATAAAGGCCTTCTGAAGCACAGCCATGCGTTTTTGTAAGAAAGATATCCATAACTTTATAAACTATTATCAATGGCTTCCGGTAACGACTGTACGCGAGTCTAGATCCGGCGGAAGAGTGACCTCCCACCCGACGCATGACGTATTAACGAACACGGAAGTGTTACCGGAAGCCAGCCATTATATTTTTCTTACAAAAACGCATGGCTGTGTTTCAGAAGGCATTTAATAACCCTCTGGAGTCGTATATATATTACTTTAATGATGGATGGATGCGCTTTTTTGGAGCTTCAAAATCTCAGGCGTTACTTCCATTACAGTATAAAGCTTGGAAGAGCCAGGATATTTTTTAATATAACTCTGATTGTGTTTGGCTGAAATAATAAAGTCATATACACCAAGGATGGCTCGAGGGTGAGGAAATTATGGGATCATTTTCATTTTTGAGTGAACTAACCCTTTAATTATTACCTTACAAATCATGGGAATTTCTATAGTTAATATATTTTTCCCCCTGTTATATTCTGCTCAAAAATATTACATTGTATAAGATTGTTTCTTTGAGAGTACAATCTCTATGATTTTTTTTTTTTAAAAAACCTCTTAGTAATCACAAATGACTGTGTTATGGAAAAATGATAATTGTGTGGGAACTCTATTTTAAATATAATTGCTGTGTTTATTAAGGCTTAAAGATTGGTTGCTTCTTGTATCTTGTGCTGTGTAGTTATTCTGTCCATCATAAAAGATTAACTCCAAGTACATTTTGTGGAAATCTAGGCTAAATATTTTGGGCTTAGCCTATTGAAAATTTGCAGTGAATTCATAACGAGAGCTTAGCTTTATCATGTGTTTTTAAAAAGTAACCAAAGCCATTAATCTCCCACCGTATTTCTGAAAGTGTGTAAAAGTTGATTCACACCTTCATGACGAGATGTTTCTCCCGAGCTCTGTTGATAACGCTTTAGGGAGCATCATAAATCATTTCCTCAAACTTTTTGTTCCAGGGTCAAAGTACCAAAATCCAAACTCTATTGTTATTAACACACTGTCCAGCATTCCAGCACTGATAGAAGTTGCAACGTTCAGAAACACCGTTTAGTTTGATGGTGGTGAATTTGGACTGTCAGTATCATATTTTGTCATACATTTCTTTTTCCGTTTCTATTTGTAGTCTGATACTAAATCGCCCTCTGTAATGTAACATGGACTATTATGTTTCCTACAGGCTAGCTTTTCCTGTATGTTGTTGCTAACTTTTATACAGCCTTGCATTATGGGAACAGCAGTGGTTCTCAAAACTGATGGAATCCTTTAAGGACTGATTGCCTAAAATGGTTATAATAACCTGATTAAAAATGACTCTTGATAATAATAAATTCATAATAATTGACACATTGAATTTATCATCAAATTCATTTACTCATAACTGTTTTTATTTACATTAATTTTATGATGAGCATTTCAGTTTCAGTGCCATTCCTTGTCATTTACTTGAGGTAACAGTCTATTATGAGACCCCTGAATAAGATTTGGGGTGTTATGGATGGAGGTCTGTTATGGATGTGTATTTGTTTAAGGTGCCTGTGTTTTAATAAGGCAAATTTATTCCATCTGCTGTTTATTTTCACCCCCTGCAAACACTTGAACCATACGTGGACCCCGACGCTCCAGTGCCAAACCTAACCTTGGCTTTCCCGGCTTTTCGGACCTCTTTCTGTGTGAATCTGTCGGCACACATTTGGTGTCATGCTTGAGAGCGTCACAAATTCAAACAAAACTGAAGGTCAAAGCTGCTTGCTGTGAGAACCATTACCATCAGGAAAAATGTCACTTTTTATTTTTATCTCTAGTCATCATCTACCTCCCCCTCTCTCTCTTCGAAAGCTTCCCTTTCCTCTCTCTTCATCAAAGATCAGCAACAACCTTATGGCCAATTATGTCTCTTGCAACATTTCTCTCAAATATAGGGCTATTTTGGATATTCCTTTGACATTTTATCAATGCTTTAGTCTCCATTTTTGGTCCAGTCCATACTAGATAGATAATATAGTGCTTTAGCAAGTTCCTGTCGTTCTTTTCAAATGTATTATTGGTTGATAATCATGCATTTTGGTGGTTTTGGTGGCACATATTGAGAGCGACTTTATACCTTTATTTTTCTAGCTAGACCGTAAAACGTTTCTAGCAGCTCTTGAACATCCACCCCCAACTGAAGAGGTTGTTAAAGAAGCGTCTGGAGCTATTTGACGACAGTTTCCAGCAGATTTAATTGGTATGTAGGCTGCAAGAAGGTGCATTGATTCAAGTTGCATTCGTTTTTGACCACCGCTGAAAATCAGCAGCATTTTAAATTGATGTAAAAAAAAAATTGTCATCTGAATTGTGTATGGATCTTTTTCTCTGTGGGGAGATATTGCATTTAGGGAAAATATAGGGACATTTTTTAATAGTTATGCTCCATAAAGCCTAGGTTAGTTGCATTTAGTATTGTATTCAATGAAATATACAATTACTGTTAGGTTTCATTGCACTTAAGTTTAGATGACCAAATGAAAGACATGTTTTCTTTGCACCATTGGAGAAGCCGGTTTATAATCACAATAGCAACTGTGATTATTTTACAGTGGCGCAGCAGCTAAGGAACTAAAACATTGATTCTTCATGATTATCGAGTTTACAGCTGCAGTTTCCATCACAGCTTTTGAAGCTGTCAGGGTTTCACTAAACCATGTAAACTACTTTAAATGTACTAGCACTACACTCCCACAGAGATAATACTTTTGGTTTTTCCACTGGATTTTTCTCAACAGTTCGGATCTTAAACATGCCAGGCTTCTGTGCCTAAGTATTTTATTGACATCTGGGAAGTCTGTTTCCATTATTATTTCCTTTAAAACCCCTGGGATTCTCATTCTGTCAAAGGGCATCTAGATTAAATCCGTACTTTATCCCAATTCTGACTTTTCTGACTCCTCATTTCATGCAAATCCTGTTCTTTTTGTGTGTGTGTGTCCAAGTACATAGTGATTTTTAGATTAAAGGCACAATATGTAAGATTTTTGGATTAAAATATCCAAAAACCACTAAAACAGTGTTATGTTTTTTGTACTTATACTTACATCATCTCATGTTTCCAACAATGTTTAAATCCATAGAAATCAGCAGTTTTAACCAGTGTAACATTGATGTCATGTTCATGTTTCCATAGAAATCATGGAAGCACCAAAGACGCTTTAATAAATATTGTTTTTTATAGCAACTGTTTGGATACATTAATTGACGGAAAACTAATTATTGTTTTATAGCTCAACACAATAGTGTTATAACAACTTTCAATACACTCAAATGTGTTTTAGTATGATTGTTTTGACCAAGTCAAACACCGCTGAGTTACTCCACAATTTTAATTTGTCAAATAAAATGGCCAGTATGAGTGGTAATTCAGCACTTGCGGCTGTTTATGAAATAAAATAATGTGAATTTAAGTGATCAAACGTAACTGTGACAAAATTCAAGTTCAGGATGCAGACATTAATCGTAAAATAAACATGACCAACAAAACGAAAGGAACGGCCGACTACGGCATACACTGAAAAAAACGATTCGTTGAATTTAATCAATTTTTTTATCGTAAGTGGTTGCACACAATTGATTTTAGCTACATTTAAACAAATGCATTAAGTTGAACTTTAATGCATTTGTTTAAATGTAGCTAAAATCAATTGTGTGCAACCACTTATGATAAAAAAATTGATTAAATTCAACGAATCGTTTTTTTCGTTGTGCAAGCATAATAAAAAAAAATGTCCGACGGCCCGGCTTCATACCACAGTAACGTTAGCAAAACTTTTTTGCATTAGCTCATGCATGAACATGATTTCTGTTTATTTTTCATTGGCAAAGTGAAAAGTGAAAGTGAAGACGACAACTCCCATGATCCCGCGCTCATTCACGCTACGCCTTTTGTTATTGTTTTGAATAAGCGACCTCTGGCGGCGAAACTTACATACTGTGCCTTTAAGTAGATCAGTTGGTATTTTAGATGTCAGATGCAAATGAACAATAATTGTAAAATAAACCTTTCACATTTAAAAGAACAGTTTGAAAAGACTACATATTTCATTGTCAACACATTTGTTCTCTCAAGGTAGGTTTTCCCCTAAATTCCCCAAAGATTCTAGGTATAAGCGAGTCCTTTGATTTGCTAAAATGAAACCTTCTTTAACAGCCTCTTTGCGCAAGAACTTTGGGAGTGTTTCTTTTTGATATCCAGTAACCGTAAAAGACAAGATAAGCAAAATTTTCACTCTTCCTCTTTCTGTGCTGAAGTTCATTTTAGCCTTTAGCTAAACAACTCCCTGTAAATTCAAGTGTGTCAAAAATCTGCCATATGGTTTACTTTTTTTTTTTTTCGTCTACTTCTCATGTGACACTGTGTGGTTGTTATCCATTAAACCCCCTGAACACTTGCCGTGTTGGGAATGAGTTTAGATTAGGGTGAGGGTTGAAGGAATTTTGACATTATTTTTGCCGGCTAATGCTGTGGATGTTTTCAGGGAACTGTTGGCATGCTGACGCAGGTTTCAGTGGCAAATACATGAAAAACATTCAGCCTAGTTTTCAGGTTTTAATGTTTTATGGTGGTACAATTCCTAACCGCTAAAAACATTTTAGCTTCACTTTTAGCAAAGTAGTTTAAATCTTACTGAAACATACTTGTGAGATGTTGTAAACAAAGACATTTACACGTTTTCCAAACTTACTGCAGTTATTTGATGGATATTTCTTATGCATCAATGTTATTTGAGTGACTTTTTTTAGATTTTGCAGTTAAAATTTTGAATGCTTCAGTAATATTTAATCTAGATGCTATCCTGCAAATATATTGAAGCAAATGTGAACAAAAGTCACTCTATTATGAAGTAAAAGCCACTGTTAATGTTTCTTGTGTCATTGTTTAACATTAACATTGCTTAATAGTTTTACGGTTATTGTTTTACGGTTTTACAAGTATTTTCATGTATTTTTGGGTTATGATTAGCCGTATTAGGGATGGGTTGCGATGGTCGATTGGTCAAACAAAGTACTGGTCGATTTTTTTGCACCAATACTTACATTTGCGTCCTGTAAAACTCTCTCAGAAAAGATCATCCCGTTTAAAGCACAAGAACAGGCTCAGGTGAATCCAAAACTAAATTAATTAGTTTTTTTACACGCACAACCAACCTTTTAGTAGAGTTTACAAGTGTGTGGTTCTGCCCATCCCTGAGCTGTATGTTTGCATCATTCATTTTCTCCCACATCCATCTGGATCCCAACACGTGAAGGATTTCTTTTGTTTCTCATAGCGCAAGAATCCATGTGAAAATCATGTGAAAAGAGCAGGCTGAAATCTCATATCAATTACATGCCCCCCCACCCCCCCTCCTCCCGAATGGAGATGATTTTATACTCTGGTGATCTGATGACTATTGTCTTCAGGGTTTTTTTTGCTATTAAATGAGGATTAATTGTGAATCCCATTGTTCAGTAGCTGCCACTAATTACAAAAGTAAAATCACGTGTTTACTATCCTGAATTATTATTATAAAACGATCTATTTTTTTGGTAATTTTAATATTCTCAAATGTTTTGGGATTTTTTCCACACAGTTCTGATTAACAATCATTTAGTGGGACGCATTATCTCTCCAGCGAAGTTATTACTTTTTGTCCGTTTTTTTCAAAGCTAGATTAAATCTCATTAAAACCCATATAACCTAGAATAGTATTTGAGCAGATATAGGCAGTACGAAGTGATGTTATTTGCTGAAGTTTGAGTTGTTTTTGTGTTTCTCATAAATGAGAAATGTGAAACACAAAGCAATAGACCTGGATATATATTGCTGTTTGGTTGAGTTATGATATTTTCATGGTAGTTTGACAGTTTCTTGGTTGTTAATTTTCTAAACGCTAATTTTCTGAATTGTGCATTGACTTAACTGTTCTTGGATGTGTAGTTTTTGATTTGTCCTGGGAGAGACCTGGAGGATCCAAGACAGATTGATTTGTGGGAACGAGTGTTTTTGAATGGAGTATCGCATCTCCTGCATTGTATGTTGAAGTTTTCCTTTCACTCGTGTATTGTTGAATTATCACACTGGCATACAATGGATACATGTTCTCTGATGTCTTTCTGAAAGGAATAGTTCACCCAAAAAAATAAAACATTTTCTGGAGTTATTTAACAGAATGTCCAAGCTGCTCTTTTACACTTACAGTGGAAATTGTCACAATTCACTTTTAAAGATATAGGCTAGACAATTCACTTTCATTGTATGGAAAAGAGCAGCTTGGACATTCTGAAGAATTTCTTCTTTTATGTTTCACTGAAGAAAGAACATATTGTGTGTGTGTGTGTGTGTGTGTTTGTGTGTGTGTTTGTGTGTGTGTGTGTGTGTGTGTGTGTGTGTGTGTGTGTGTGTGTGTGTGTGTGTTAGGGCTGCACAATTAATCGAATTTCTAATCGCGATTACGATTATGGATGCCACGATTACGTAATCGTTCAAAGCCGCGATTACAAAAAAAAAAAAAAAAAAAAAAAAATCCACTCTGCGTGCATTTAGAGCATGTTGTGAGAGGCAAATCACAACTACTTCAGAAAACCCAGCACAATAGGAAGGAACTACCAGGCAGCGACGTATGTGTACGCTGAAATAAAGTCTTTCACCTCAGAAAAACGGACGTTCCTGTCCTGTCAGCCGTTTTTATGCGCGATATGTGAGCGCCGCCATACTGTGCTCGTAGCGCACACTCCACAATTGCACGCGCAAATGCGGCGGCGCGCGCTATGTATAAAGTGCAAAGGAAACTACGAGCATGCAACGTTGTTACGTTGTAAATTGGTAAGTCACAAAAGTAAAATACCAATAAATCACGTTACTGGTACGCCGTGTGTTAGCTGAGAAGGATTTGCATGCAGGGATGATTTTCATTCTATTCACCAGGAGCAGTTTTCATGTTTCATTAACAGTTCTTGTTAGTATTGTGTATCACAATGGTAACTGTCGTTTTAATATTAACCCACTGATCTATATAATGACATTCTATATAGATCAGTGTATTAACCCCAAAATGCCACTTTATTTTCACTTTGTGTTATTTTTTATATTTTAAATGACTGTGGTGGCTCATACCAACATTGTATTAACAAAAGCTAGTTTGGGACTGATATTTAATAGCTTTAGCATAAGCCTAATGTTTATTTCTTAGTAGTCTTTACTAGTAGTCATATTCTTACAATTTATGTGTATGTTAAGTAAAGGGGGACAGTGTGTGTGTTCACAATTTTTAAGTAAACATGTATAATAATATGCCTATATATATTCAATGTAAATTGTGATAATCGTAATTAATAATCGCAATTACAATTTCAAGGGAATAATCGACAATTATGATTTTTGTCATAATCGTGCAGCCCTAGTGTGTGTGTGTGTGCGTGGTGGTGAACTACAACTCTAGAAAGTGGTAACCAACAATTGTTACCATAAAGAGCTGTTTTTTACTTGTTTCAACCCATACATTTTAATTTTGTTGGTATAAAATTAACACATTTAGATTGATTCAGTGATGCTAAATAATATGTTTGACTTGAATAAAACCAGTTCATTTGGTTTCTTTTTTCTTTCAGTGTACGCCTATAGAGGGATTTGATTTATTATGGTGGTTTTGTTGCTGGATCTGAAAATATATGTTGGTAAATATCCATATTTTTGGAAAAACACTATGTTTTTAATTATGTATTTTATGTACTGCGTTAAACATTTTGAACATACTTGGCAACATTGACTGCATGGCTGAAATAATCGTATTTATACAATATAATATAAAATATATGAAAAAAACAGAAAAATAGATACCTTTATGTTATATCCCTCAACCCAATAAACGAACAGATAGAAGGATATTATTGATTCAAGGTTCAGGTGCAAAATAGCAACAATGTAATACACACACGATGAAGGCCTTTTTTGTAAGTGCTTTCATTCTCAGATTGTCCTTAGGCTATAAAAATAACTATAACTATAACTAACTTAATTATGTCAAAGAAATATATATTTTTAAATGTGCTGCAGATGTTCAGTGGGTTTACATGGAGATCATCGCCACATCAGTTTGACGTGCTAGTCGTGAAAATAACTAACAGAACGCCTTGCGAACATGAAGTATTGTGGTATATTGATCTATCCTTTAAAAAATTACGCTTTTTGATGAAGAAAAAAAGGCGTTATTCTACATTACATTTGTTTTGTTTTTTGGTGAACACTTAACCCTATAAATAACCTGCTTTGCAGTGGACTTAAATCCACTTCTACTTCAACCTAATGCTTCACATTTGGTACTTAATGGCCAAGTAAACATTGCTTTTGACACTAATCACCACCATCAAAAGCTTAAAATTGCCTTTCGTAGCCAATAGTTTGTTTTTATGACAACTGGTGCATGTACGAGATGTACATTCCCTGCAATTGGGGCTTGATGTCCTAAAAGCTCCTGTCATAGAAGGCCCATGTCCTGATGGGTTCAATTTGATTGGCCGTTCCCTCAAAGCACACCTGCGGGTTTACAGTTTTCCCGCAGTCTAATTCAAACCCAATCTAGGTCAAGAGGGGCCCGAATGACATTGTTTAACCTCCTCTCCAAATAACACTTCTGCACATGCAATGTTCTTGCTGGAATTGGACAAGGGAAAATAAAATAGCTGAAGCAGGAAGCATTTGAGTTTGTTTTTCTCAGAGTTTTGTGCACTAGCTTGTACCAGGAATGTTCTGTTTTTTTTTTTTTTTTTAGTTATTAATTTATTTTGTTATTGCTGGAAAAGCAATGTATTTCAGGTAATAGGACAAAATGATCTGGAAGACAGCAAAGTCTTCTTTTATCCTTTATCTTTATGATCTTCATAGTGTTTTATTAAATTATTATTATTTAGACATTTAACAATCCATACAAGATTTGAATATATTTTTGAATAATATTTATTTATTTACTGCCTTTTTGCTTTATTTAGATTCTAGTCTCCAGGGGTATCAAGTAATATTTGTTGTCTAAATTTGGCTATTGCTTTGATACTTAAAATGTTGCATTAATTTGCATATTTTTGAGAGTGTTAACAAAAGTGACAAATGCTAAAGTTTTTATTTAGTGAATTGAGCCAAGATGGGGCATGATATTTTTGGATGGTCCATTTATATTATTATTATTAGTCATGTATTATTGACTGTTATATGACAATTTTTCGATTCTTGCCTGAAAACTGTCAATTCTGATGAATTTTCTGTTTTTAAAAAGTTTTGGGTGAAACTGTTATATACAAATATATATAAATGTGTAAATGTGTTTAAAATAAATTATATTATAATACATTTTCTGAAGGATAAAAAAATCTATCTTAGCTAATGCTGTAAACTATATGGGGAGCCCTTAATTACAAACTACTATAATATTAAAGGTTACAATTAACAACAGAGCCCAAATTATTAAATTTAGCTGCTATTTATTTTTAGATATATAATAATCAACACTAAATTGCACATAAGGCAGAGCTGATAAGAATGTAAATGTGTACCTTGAAATGCAATGCAAGTCGCTTTGGATAAAAGCGTCTGCCAAAATGTAAAATTTAACATACATGTTTTGCATTAACATCTAAATCTAATTAAGTTTAAGCTATTATAAAGTTATATCAAATTCATTTTTGAAATATAATCATAACTTGTTTTCATGTCATATTTATTTAAACATACATTAAATAATCAAGACATTTCTAACAGGTTAAGTAAATATAATGTATAGGTTAATATAGTGCATACGAAATGCTTCTCTTTAGAGTTAATTTATCTTGAG
Source organism: Vimba vimba (assembly GCA_022828995.1). NCBI lineage: Eukaryota > Metazoa > Chordata > Actinopteri > Cypriniformes > Leuciscidae > Vimba > Vimba vimba. The sequence continues at coordinate 10,810,812 of CM040825.1, read as the reverse complement.
AACTAACCCTGCTGTCGACACTAAATCTGGTAAATGTAATGCTACGTGAGATATTATTCTCAAGCTGTTTTATTGATATCTTTCCACAGTTAAAACACTGTTTGAGAGATGTAAACATATCGAGTGATCGTCTCTTCTTCTTCTGTGCTTTTTACTGGTAGAAAACAGCGTCGCCCCCTTCTGGATTGCAGTGTGGATCGCCTGTAATGTACGGTTCGGCAAATACCTAGAGTTGGGTATCGTTTGAATTCTAACGATTACGATTTCGATTCTGCTTATCGATTACGTTTCTTATCGTTTCCTAATTTCAATTCCAATAAGGTAAAAAAAAAAAAAAAATCAACAGGCTAAAGAACAACTTGCGCAAGAAATGGACAAACCTGTGGTTTAAAAATACCCAAGAAAAACAACAACTAGCCTTTATATTTTAATATAAATTTCAAGCATTCGCAACAAATAGATACAACTGAACAAAGATACGATTGAAATAAACAGTGTTTTAAGATTTTCAGGTATTCAGGTTCAGAAACTGTAATCAAATGTAAAATAACACTGCACTTTATAAATAAAATATACATCACAAATATAGTTACAAAAGTTATTCAGTCAAGAACGAGTGAATTTTCTGTTTGTCTTTTGTTGTTTGAGTAGTGTTGCTATAGAGACGGCAGCAGGAATATTAGGCTGCTGTCACTTTAAGAGTTACTCAATAGTTACACATGCTGAAAACAGCGCGTGAGTCGTCTCGTGCTTGAATGGTTTATAATCACATTGAAATGCTCACAAAGGAATCGATAAGAGGAATCGAAATTTTTTATTTTATAACAAGTATCCGATTCCTGACCTCAAGTATTTCTGGAATCGATTTTCGATTCCCAAACCTACATGTACCGTTACACCCCTACTAATCAGTCAAAAGTCCAGGGGTGCGTTTCCCAAAAGCATCGTTAGCCAACTATGTTCGCAAATTCCGTCGTTACCAGCAGTTCAACGAGTCAGTGTTTCCTGAAACCTTCTTTCTAACGAACATTCGCGAACAGCATCGCAAACTTGTGTGGTTGGAACGACAGCTCGAGAGCTGTGGTTAGAAGCAGAGTTTCTTGTTTTCATGACATGTGGACTTAATAAATCCTTATCTTGAGCAAAATAAGGAAGATGACATTCATTACAATCTATATCTTTTATTTAGAATACATACAAATGTCATTTACGTCTTTTAGCTTGTCAAGAGATTTAAAGCACCATTTTTGAAGAGTGCGCATGTGCTCTAGTACGTAAGAACGAGCCTATGATTGAATCTGGAAATAAACAGAAAAAATGAGAAATAGTCCTCAGATGCCATGTCCGTAATTTATAGCAAAAAATCTAGCATTAATTTGATCTCAAACAGATTCATTAAAAGTAGTTATTACTCCACCACGTGCGTGACGTCAAAAACCAACGTGGTTGAACGACCACTTTGCGACAATATGGTTTCGGGAAACAGTCGCGACTAGCTAGTTGATTTCTTCAACGATGTATCGTACTATTGTAGTTAAAGGTAGGGTATGGGATTTTTCAAAATGGCCGGCAGATTTTGAAAATACACAACTCAAATGGTCCTACCTTCTTTCCTCCAACGCTGGCCCTGACTCCACCCATTACTCTCTCTCTCTGTCTCTCGCGGTCACGCACGCGAGGGGGGTGGGGGGAGGGGGAGGGGTGTATGGTACGACCGTTTGATTGATTGAACTTACTGTCAGTGTCCAATGATTCTAGGTGGTCTTGGAAATGATTGGCTGGAGTTTTTCGAGTCCTGCCCGTTCACAGATGATTAAATGCTTAATTTTCATTTCAGTGCTTCTAAATCAGCCAGTAAGTGGGTTAGGAATAGGATTTCAAGTGATTTTGAAAAAATGGACAAAAAAGAGAATCACATACCCCACCTTTAAGCAGCGAGTTACGCCGTTGTACGGGAAACACGCCCCAGGCCACTGAATCCTAGTTGCTCCGTACGACGTGTCCGCTTTGCGCATCTTCTCCTAGATTGGTGCGACGCCCAACCGTTTCCTGACGTCTTCGTTCGCGCCGTGGTCCCACCGCTTTAGCCCGTCCGCATCTCCAAAACACGCAGAAACTGTTCGTGTTTCACAGGGCGAACAATGATCTGATAGATCTTGGCCTTGAGGCGGACAGGCATCCGTTCGAGTTGTTGTCTTCAAAAACAGACAGAGCTGTTTAACAGCTAAAGCTCAGAATGTGAATTAAAATATATTTGCAGTTAAGAAAAAGTCTAAATGAACTAGTCAACCTCACTGAGTTCTGAATAAATGCGCGTATCTAATTTGCTGTCATTCACTGTATATAATCAGCATTATATCTACCATCTTCCACCTTGATCTCAGAGTATCGTTATTACAAACTCATATCAGTCATGCTTTAATCTCCATGCACTGTATTGCAACCGTTTTAACATTAATTTACCTTTCCTTTAACCTAGCGCCCTTCATCTGCAGTAGACCTTCCCACGGCATTCTCCAGGAACTCGCGGTTACGGCCAGCGTGTTATAAATACTTTTCTAACTTCATCAGATGCTATGCCACATCAGTTGAGGATCATAATTAGCCATTCATCTGCAAACAAAGACCCCGTATGAAATGGATGATGGGGGTAGATTTCCTGATTCGATCCTTCCTTTCATACCATGTGTGTCCTTTAGAATTCAAAAGCCTTTTTAAGAGTTTTTAAAAGCAAGTTTCCAATCGCAATCCAAACATGTTTTATATTTATATATATATATAGTCCAAAAAAGATGACTGACAGGCAGCAGGAGACAAAGGGATGGGGGAAAGGCTAATTAAGAGAAGTATAGCGATCTCGCCCAGTGTCACTAAGCAACGTATGAAACCCTTCCTTTACGCCCTGAGGTTAGGAAGCACACGTCTACCTCCATAAACTTCCCTTTTTTTCTGTCCTCTCTTTAATAATAAAGCATGTGCACCTTGCGACCTCATAATTAGCTTTTTCAGCAGTCTTTCAAATTAATTAGTTTGATGTCTGTGTATGAAATACGGGGATAGAGGGCATTAAATAGTGAAGGCAGGCAAAATGGCAGTAGCGTTACGCTTATTTATACCATTAATCTCACACAGGTGATGTGGCACTCTTTTATTTAAGCTTCTGCGATGAAAGAAAACAGGTTTTTAGGGGTTGCAGTTCTTGAATGAACAAAACGAAACATTAAGGTTGTACCGAAAGCCATGGCGAAGTGGTTAATGGTTGAGGTTCAACCATTGAGGTTCAAATCCGGCTTTCGACGTGTCTCTTTCCTTCATTTACTGTCGTTTTTTTTCCACTTTCATGTGGTAAACATTATATACAGGCCATTATATTTTTGCCAAAAAGGTTTTTATTTCCTCTAATCTCATTAAAAACGAAGGCCAAACATTAAAAAGCAAGGAAAGGTCTATGTTTTGAATTCTGGGGGGGGGGTTTTGGAGCCAAAGAAATACTACAGGTTTTTTCCCCTTTTTTAAGTGTTCGAAGCATTTGACACAAGGTCATCTGTGAGCAATGCTTTTATGTCGGTGTTTACAGTTTATTTGGAATTGAAGTTAATTGACTCTGGCAGAACGTGTGAATCGAAGCGTAGAAAACCTATAAAGCACTTTCCTGTGTGAGAATAGAGAATTGAGTCTATTGATATCACACCAACAGCAGTCGCATGAGATATCTGCGCTATTCACTCGCCGTTGGTTTGTAATGTTCACCGTACACCTTGCAGGTGATTGAGACAAGAGCAGGAATCTACTCTCTCAAGGGTGGATCTATCCAGCTGCAGCATAAGCAGCCGAAGGTAATCTTCGTTAACCCAACATCTGTTCCACTTCACCAAAAATATGAGCGTCTTAAACGCTGAATAAAACATAAGCGTTTGAAAAGCGCTCGTTTTTTGTGAGCAAAGTGTCTCTGCGTCTAGGATAATGATTTGTGAATTTATGTTCTGTTGGTAAAGAATGTGAAAATAGATGTCAAATTGATTACTTTTAAAATTATTTAATTTGAATCTTTTGTTTATATATTAACTTGCTAAGTAAGAAATATATAAATGTAATATAAAAACTATGAATATTCATATTATTTATAAATAAATCTTAGAATATATTTAATATATTATTTATGTATTATAATATATTTTCATTGTACTGAATGTATTCTTAGCTCAGAGTTTGCCTACCTTCATTTTCTTGGGCTTGTTTGAACAAATCCCAAACGCTAAATGCACGTTGTAGTTTATTTATATTACAGACATTGATGATGCCTAAAAGTACTTTGTATGGAAGCTTGTTTTCCTCCATGGAATAATTAGAAACTTTTCAGATATAAACTAGCAATTGCGTGTTATAAAGTCAGAACTCAGAGAAAAAAAGTCAGAATTGCGACTTCATGAGATATAAACTAGCAATTGTGAGAAAAAAGTCAGAATTGTGAGAAAAAAAGTCAGAATTGTGAGGAAAAAAGTCAGAATTGTGAGAAAAAACGTCAGAATAGTGAGAAAAAATGTCAGAATTGTGAGATAAAAAGTCAGAATTGTGAGAAAAAAGTCAGAATTGTGAGAAAAAACGTCAGAATTGTGAGAAAAAGTCAGAATTGTGAGAAAAAAAGTCAGAATTGTGAGAAAAAAAGTCAGAATTGTGAGAAAAAAAGTCAGAATTGTGAGAAAAAACGTCAGAATTGTGAGAAAAAGTCAGAATTGTGAGAAAAAAAGTCAGAATTGTGAGAAAAAACGTCAGAATTGTGAGGAAAAAAAGTCAGAATTGTGAGAAAAAACGTCAGAATTGTGAGAAAAAGTCAGAATTGTGAGAAAAAAAGTCAGAATTGTGAGAAAAAAGTCAGAATTGTGAGAAAAAACGTCAGAATTGTGAGAAAAAGTCAGAATTGTGAGAAAAAAAGTCAGAATTGTGAGAAAAAAAGTCAGAATTGTGAGAAAAAACGTCAGAATTGTGAGATATAAACTCTATAAAGACTGCGAGTTTATATCCTGTTTTTGCCAGTTTATATCCTGCAATTTTGACTTTATATCACAATTGTGAGGAAAGAAATTCAGAATTATGAGATAAAAAAACGCAATTATTTTTTATAATTTTTTATTACGTGGTGGAAATACGCTTCCATATGTTTGAGCTTATTTGAAGGGATAAAACTTGTATTGATGTCTCAGGCTTGTATTTTTTTATTTTATTTTTCATATATATATATTTTTTTTTTTGGTTAAACGAGTGGATGTTATCATACCTTGATGCTTTTTTTCATATTTCTAATAACCAGCGTTCCCAGCGGGCATTGAGGCTCACACTCTTTAGATATGTGTTTTGTCTAATATATTGAAAAGGTTTATTAAAGATAGTGGGACCTATAATCAAAATTACTTTAAATTAGCTCTATAGTATTCTAGCTTGAAAATTAGAGCACATTAAAAATGAATTTCATTTATTTTTATGTGTCAAAGGAATAATAAAAGATATCAAGCTTGCGTTTTACAATTGAAATCCTAATCATTTCAGTGGCCTTCAGTCGGATAATTAAATAATTGGATAATTAATTAGACGTTCTGCTTTTGGCACATGGCGCACTGAATAAATCATTGGCCCCAACAGGATCGTTGAACTGCGCTGCGTGACTCCTGAGTGCCGCCACACTGAATTCATCCGGCAGATTCCTGTCACAAGGAAAATGTTCCTGCTTTTTTTCCCTCTTCTAAACGTATAGAATAGCCGTCAGGGTCACAATGGCAGGTTCTTCGCAGATTTGGGATTGCTTTCTCAAACACTGCGGCTTTTTTTGTGGGTTAACTCCTTAACCAAACAAAGAGAAATGACCCATTTTCCTCCACCCCTCCCAAATTTGAATAAGCTTGGAGTGAAATTGGATAAATGCGGTTGAAATGCGGAGAAACTACTCTTTAAACACAACAGTGGACTGAAGAATGGGGATGGGGGCAGGATTGGGATCATATTTTGGTGTGTTTTTCTTTTGAACTGCTTGGGGCCGGATAAAGGGTGACATCCTCTTCCTATGTATATGTTGAAATCTAACAATCTACTCTTCCCATCGGAGATGTTTCTGCAGGGACTGAATGTGTCTTGATGGAGGTGTGTGTTTGTCATTATATTGGTCAATTTCATTGGATTGTTCTTGAAAACTCAGTTAATTTTGCTTCGACACACTGGTTTGTTTAGTTTTCCTTTGACCTGGCTGTCACACTGCTGACTTTTTTTGTGTACCATCCGTCTCAGGGAATGGCTCTACTAGATAGAGATGGTTGTAGTTGACACAGATTTTCCCTGAAAGAACAAACCCAACCCCCTTTCTACCTTCTGTGAATGGAGGATGTTAAGGATTGGGGGTAGGGAGTTGGCTTAATTTAGGGTTAAGATAAACCACGGGGAGGCAAGCGTGCACCGTCTCTAATATGCTGATTTTAATGATTTAATGAAGGTATTGCCATCCCCGGAGAGAAAGAGATATTCCCCCCCAGTCTTAATGCAAGATGATATTGATCTCTTGGGTGGTGCTTAGTTCCTTAAAATGTTACAGAGGAAGTCTGGAAGATATTGACAACAGCTCAAGCCTTTAGGAAAGTCTATATTTTAAGCATGAAACGGCAATTTTTTAAAATAAAACAAAAAATGTTAAGGTAAATTTTTAGCAACATATATGAAGCCAAAATATTATCAAATTATTGTAATATTCATTGAGAGTCAGTTAATATCCAAGTTCATTTCAAAGGGGCCAAATGTCAAACGGTGTGCCTCAGGGTTCGGTACTCGGTCCAACGTGTGAAAATCTCCAAATCGACTTGCTGTCACCACAGATAAAAATAATGGTAATGTTAAATCTCAAAAAATAATGCTAATGCTAAATCTCAAAAAATAATGCTAATGCTAAATCTAAAAAAATAATGCTAATGCTAAATCTCAAAAAATAATGCTAATGCTAAATCTAAAAAAATAATGCTAATGCTAAATCTCAAAATATAATGCTAATGCTAAATCTCAAAAAATAATGCTAATGCTATTTATATGTGTTTATATATATATATATGTACACACACATATAAAATGTTACAGTGGAAGTGTGTGCGTATATATATATATATATACACACACACACACACATTTTAAGGGAATAATTTAATAGGAATTTTAAGTAGATAAAGTAAACCATAATGTAGTTCATGGATTTAGAAACATAGACTTAGCAAAGCACTCCATGTTAATTGTGTTCAGACTAATTTCAGCATTAGAGGTAAAAGCATGAGTATGTTTTTTTACAGTAACTGAGCCTTCTAATCTGTCCTCCATATAGATTACACATATGCATTTATGTTAGATTTAATTAAATTAAAGACTGAACAGTTAGCTTGTGTGGAAAGCTTGCTCAAGACGTACATCTTGGAAACGTTGTCCTTCAACCATCTGCAGAACTCAGACGATATATCGATCTTATCTACTGGTTAGATACATGGTTGCTTGTTGCCCAGTGAAAGTAAATTATTCATTCATCCACTACACTATATATAGACTATTAATGGTCACCAGGAAGTTCGAACAAAAAGCTGCTGACGTGACCCTCCCTGGTGTCAAATTGATTGGCTTGTTTCAGTTTGTTCACGCACCCCTCGATGGGACATTTCCCCGCCCTGGTTTTACTGTTGTGTATGTATGGAATGCATTCTTCATTTGCTCATGGCGATTTAGGGTCATGTAGTGAATGAATGTTAGTTTTGTTGGCTTGACTGAGTCGCTCTATGTCGATATCCCACACAGTTGTCCTTCATACAAAATGTATGAAGTATTATACCAAGACTTATGATAATACAAAATACTTGATATCTTGCAAACCAACTTGGGTAAGGATTAAATTTTAGGCTCAATTTATACATATATATATATATACACACACACACACACACACACACACATTTTAAATTTGCTTATCAGTTTTTTTTTCCCAAACACTTTTTACCATCAAACACTCCATGAAGTAAAACGTTAGTTTTGTGGTCCATGTGTGTCAGCTTTGAGATACTTGAATTGTTGACAAAATTGGCTTTTAGCAGATACATATAAAATGTACAGTCTTTTTCTTCCATCGCTCATTATTTTATCAGTAACACTTACTTAATAAGGTCTTAACATTATTATTGTATTAGCTAACATGATCTAACAATGGACAATACATTTGTTACCGTATTTATTCATCTTTGTTAATATTAGTTAATAAAAATACAGATGTTCATTGTTTGTTAATGCTAGTTCACAGTGCATTACTAATGTTAACAAACACAACTTTTGATTTTAATAATGTACGAGTAAATGTTGAAATTGACATTAACTAAGATTAATAAATGCTGTAGAAGTATTGTTTATTCTTAGTGCATGTTCACTAATGTAGTGAACTAATGAAACCCTATATTTTATCCAAAATATGTATTAAATAAAGAAATTCGGCATCACAGTCCATGCATAATTTTTTTAAATAAAATACTCTTGATTACAATATAACTTATAATGTGTATCTGTAACTACACTGACTTTCACAAGCAATATAACTCAGTATCAGTTGGTTTTGGGCACAAAAAATGATGTATGGCAAAAATTTGTAAATGTTTGTGAAATGTAATCTATAAAAATCACAAATATCTTTGCATTCTCTGTCCAGTGCTTGATCACTGTGTACCTACCAATGCAATTATCCACTAGAGCTGGAACAGCGCTGCAGTTTTAGCATTAATGCGGTGCATTTAATGGACTACAATGTTAGAAGTCTCTGAAGTGCTCGTTTTTGTTTTCAAAGCCTCCTTTGTAGAAGCAACAATTTGGAATGCATGCTTTATTACTGCAGTGGGAACCGCTGATGAATAGTGAATCACACTAACTAAGTCTGGCTGTTTCTGTTTCTGTCTCCTGAAGGACAAACACTTGTGATCATGTTCTTCTTAATCATTGTGACAGCATAGCTTTAAGGACGTCATTGAACAGTATGCTTTTGCCTCAACTCAAGAAAATGCCATTCAAGTTTAAGTGTATGGTATGGTTTAGACTAGAAAATGCACAGAAATGTTAATTATTTCATTATGATGGCTGTATTAATTTGCATAAGCCTTTTTTAGATATTTTTGGTGGCAGTTCTTCATTTAGGAGTTGACATTGTGTATTCAGATGTCTGCATCGCATCTGGTTCCTTTCTAAGATTTCCAAAGCTTGTACAAAATCACTTCTATAGACATTTACCCAGAATAATACTGATATTTTTAGATTTTTTGTATTCTCTATTTTAGCGGCTTCATCAGAGTGTATTCATGCAACTACTCCGTTGATCCAGTATTTTCAGTTAATTAAATTGAGTGGCAGGATTAAATTGGCAAAGCATTGATTTAGTTCATAAAATTGAAAGCGGTTTGTGCTTGTGTGGGGGTAGACGTGGGTGGACATGTGATTTGTACTTAAAGTCCATACATATAGCTAATGAGAATGTACCTTTGTCTTCTTCACAGGGTTTGAAAGCATTTTGGAGGGGCTGTGTGGACCAGGACTCGTAAAAGATCTTACCTTCTTTCAAGGTCAGTGTTGCAGTTTATATGATGGTGGTGAAGATTAAAATAACGATTACTTTTAGTTTCGAATGTTGTAAACTTGTACAGTCTAAATAAAGAAGACTTTTTTTTCTTTCTTTCTTGTTCAGATTTTCTTATATTAGCCATGTTCCTGACCTTATATTATCATGAAATCATGTAAATGTATTAAAAATCCATTAAAAATATGAATTATTACATTTACCACAACTAACAATTTTGCCTCTTAAGTTTTTTCAACTATGAGAGTTTGTTCCACTGTAGGTTACCAAAGAAACAATAGCGTCGGTGAAGAGCATGTTCAAAACTAAATATGACATTAAATTAAAAACTATATTGTGCATAATTTGCAATCAACCTGTCATTTTTTTTCAAACTGCAAAAGTGTTGTGTTCAAAAATAGTGCTAGCAATAAAATTAGCCTTTGTGAGACAAAGAAGTTGGCCGGTTTATTCCAGAAATGTTTAAAGTGTTATTTTAGTCTCAGAATGCTTTAAACATAATACATAATCCGAGATTTAGTGAAGTTAGGGAGGAAATCTGGACTAAAACATGCCGAATAAATGTACAGATGTTCCACTGTGGAGATGGGAGCAGCTAAAAGAGAGAGAGAGATTTGTAGAGTTCTTAAGTTATTGGAGGTTTGGTGTCATTAGTGACATTCGCTCTGATAAAATGAATGTTTGTAACCACAGATATACGAGTAAGCCTCAAGCTAGGGCTGTGCAATGATTAATCGCATCCAAAATAAAAGTTTGTTTACATAATATATGTATGTGTACTGTGTATAACTATTTAGTCTATATAAATCGATATAAATGCACACACATGCATGTATATATTTGAGAAATATTTGCATGTATTTATATATAATTTATATTATATATAAATATTTTATATATAAATAAAACATTTTTCTTAAATATATACATGCATATGTGTGTCTTTAAATGATTATACACAATACATTATGTAAACACAAACTTTTAACCGTTGCACAGCCCTAGTTCAAACTATCAAATTCATTCACGCTGAAAAAGCCAAAGCCCAACTCGCGTAATTGCAAATGACTCTCGGAGGAACATTGTTTTGGTAGTTTTATGCCTCCGCTGCTCGATGGACAAGTCTTTTGTACTGCACTTTAAATAATGAAACCGTTTAAAGAGGTTTTTTGTCCACTTGAACAAAATTGCTGTTGAAAAATGTCTTCTTTTGTTCTGGAGTGCCTCAGGGTTCTGTTTTAAGACCTTTAGTCATTGTGTAAATTCACAAAATAAAACGTAACAATCTAATCGCATATTAGCTTGTCAACCATAAAACCAGAAAAATGTTCAAATGGTCTGTTTCTAAAGGTATAACTACTTAGTTGTTTGCTCAAAAGAACCATTCATGAGCCTAAACCGTCGAATCATATTAAGCTAACTACATTTTTATAAAAATGAATGAGCATGAAATATAAACATGGCTTTGATGTTCTTTTTTGCAGCACTTGAAGTGCAAATTACCTTCACACAGAATTTTCTATGCCAAATATGACCTTTTTCTCCAAGTTTTAAATTATGCTGGTGATTATTTATTAAGAAAAATGCATATTTTTGCAATAACATTTCATATTAATAAATGTCCATTGATAAATATATTTCGTGTCTGATCATTTTAAGGACATTTCTGTTTATCTTTCTGCTGTTACTGGCAACTACAGTAAGAAAAATACCCAGATCAGTACAGTTTAGGTCTGGCTCTTCATGTACTTTGGTAATGAGAGATTGCTTGAGACAGATGTCACCGCATTTCTTTTTTTAGTTATCCTTTTGTCTTAATTTAATAAACCGTTCTCTGTTCTTCTTCACTATTAAATAATCCTTATTATAACGCATAATTTGTTTAATTTACCCGTCACACATGGAGTAGTCTAGACTAAAAAAGATTGTCTCCGCTTGGGTTATTTTGCAGTCAGTCGGTCAAGAGACGGCAACTCCTAAAAATAAGCAGAATGACCTTTTCATGTGATTGTCAGCTAGCGGCTATGATCAGACACAGCGTTGAAAACATAATCTGCCTAGGATCATAACAAAGAAGCATATTTAAAGGGGTCATATAAGGGGTCAAGTTGTATCACTTAAATGTCCCCCCCAGGCCCACTTATGGTAGTCAAGGTTTCTTACACCAAAAACCATTGTAATTTAGTTTCTCATGACCATTTTCCACCCCCTCTTTTGAACCCTAAGAAATTAATGGGCCATTTTTATTTTTTTTGCACATGATTCCTGTCAATGTTCACCAATACATCAGATCGCCGCAGTCTAACATATGATTTAATTTAATTGATATTTTGGTAACACTTTAGATTAGGGTCCAATTCTCACTATTAACTATTAAATTTGACTTTTGCCTCAATAAACTCCCAATTACTGCTTATTAAGAGTTAGTAAGGTTGTTAAGTTTAGGTATTGGGTGGATTAAGGGATGTTGAATATGGTCATGCAGAATAAGGCATTAATATGTGCTTTATCCGTACTAATAAACAGCTAATATCCTAGTTATATGCATGCTAATAAGCAACTAGTTAATAGTGAGAATTGGACTCTAAACTGAAGTGTTACCAATATTTTTAAATCAATTTCTAGTAAAAAAAATATATGTAGTTAAATGCGACTCATATAACCATTATTATTTATTTTACTTAGTTTTGCTTTGTCAGAATGTTCTGTTTCAGTTTTTAAGCCCTCAGTTTCATCTAAGTTTACGTGGTTGCGTTCGCTATTCTTCAGCGTTTTAGTTTGTGTGTTATATTAAAGACTGCGTTTTAGTTCTTACTCCTTTACAACTACGAGTCTGACACTCAACACACTGAAATTAGAAAAGAAAAGTTCACTTTTTGCGCATTTCATTCAATTATGCAAACTAAATATCTTCTGACTTCTGAGCTTAAACCTCTATAGTGTCAGGTTTTCTCCAAAAAAAAGAGGTTTCTCTTTTTAATACTTTTATAAAAAAAAAAAAACATAGCATGGACCAAAATATGGTTTGGGTTGCTACTGAAAATGTGTCAGTGCAGGAAAAACCATATGCATCATATGCATTATAATTAATAATAATAACTGGCCAACATGTTGTCATTAGTTGCAAAGTGTTTTCAGTGTTTGTTTGTGAAAGGATAGCACTTCACTTACACCATTTCTTGTTCTCCTGCAGATTGTGAGCCTGAGGGTGTGTCAGATTGGTCGTTTAATGAAAATTGTCTCTTTTGCTGCTTAAGACGTGAAAAAGTGAAGGTAATTAATCTCGCTCTTATTTTCTTATCTATTTATTTCCACAAACAATGCATTAGCAATGTCACATTTCACCTTGAGTCATGCTATGTTTTCAGACATGCAGCACTTATATATATATACAGTATCTGTAGTAGCTGGCGTTGAATAAAAAGAAAAACAGGAGAGATGCTCATTAACGCTCTCAGGAATGTTTATTGGTCAGATTACATTATTATTAATTTAACTCTTTTAGTGTTTAAGATATTACTTGACAACACATCTTCAGATGTGACCGATACACTGTAAAGGAAGATTTTCTCTACAACAAAACTCAAGTCATATTTGTTCTTTCTTTGAAAGTAAACGGCATTACTGTGTTTGTATTCACATCCATTTTTCAGGTGAAAAGAAAAGACTATCTATATATATATTTTTTTTTTCTGAGTGCAATTAATTTGTTAATGAAGTTTCTAATATGATTGCTTTTGCTTTTAATTAGCTTTTTTTAATTTAATTAATTTAGTCTCTCATTGTATTTTCTCTCTAGGAAAATTTGGTTGGTTTGAACAACCAAGTGTTATCAGAAGCGGACAGCTTCAAGCAAGATCAGTCCAATATTAACAAACTTGAGAAGCAAGCAGAGGATTTCCTCAATGTTGTCTTCTATAGAAAGGGTAAGACGAGCTTCACACGCTGTACAACTGACACTAAAGTAGCTGAAGACTGTGTAAAGACACTTTTTCCAGTTTACTGGCATGATCAATGTTAATTGTAGTTGAATTGTGTTTTTTTTTTTTTTTTCTTAAAGTTATTTGTTATAAGCAAAGGCAATTACGGCGGTGAACTAAAATGATGTCCTTTTAAAATATCCCCAAATAATGATAACATTGCAAAAATCCATTTTGAAATAATTGATTATTAAAAAAAACAACCTTCAACTCAATTTAAAGAGGACCTATTATGCTTTTTACATGTTCAACTTTCTTTAGTGTTTCTGAACTCCCTGAAACGCCTCCATTGTAGTCTTGAGTTTTCTTCCAGAAACAAAAAGGTCACAATATTCCTCATTTAAATCATTCCCACTCATATGCATACGCAAAAATAAAGAGACGAGGCCTGGTTGAGTTAGTTCGTAGCGTGTTGAAACTGGCGGTTATGGTAATTAGGGGCGGGATATTTCCCAAACATGCTCGAAGCGCTTAACCAATCACAACACACTGCTCCAGCCGACCAATCAGAGCACAGTGTGCTTTTCAGAAGGCGGGGCTTCATGGAGTCAGGAACTAAACAGAGCGTTACTGACAGACTGGGAAGAGAGGAGCTGCAACAATGGAGAATATGAGAAAAATAATGTGTTTTTTGATCATTCAAGCATGAAACCTATTCTAGTAGAGCCCAAAAACAAAATACACAAACAAAAAAAGTCTTGAAAAAGGGCATAATAGGTCCTCTTTAAATCAATTACAGTGTATATATACAGTAGTCAACATTTGAAGTGGATCAAAACCTTTCGTCAAAGTTATACATGAATTTTGAACAATACCCGTTCTTGTCTTAGGAACAGAACTTTTTTGATCAACGTCAAATGTTGACTATTGTATAATATATACAAAAGCACCAATACACACAGCAAGACTGGTGACTGAATGGTTTGATGGACATGAAAGTTAAGTTGAACATCTCACGTGGCCTGTAGAGTCACCAGATCTAAATATTTCAGGGTATTTAGGAGGAGCGAGTCAGAAAACGTTTTCCTCCACCATCTGGACTTGTATCTGTCATTCCCAAGACGAATTGGTGCTCTATTGGCCACAAAAGGAGGCCCTACACTATAATAATACATGATTTTGGTTCAAAACCAATGTTTCAGTTTCACTGTCCACCCCCTGTATATCACACACATGCACACATATTCTACAGTAAGCGGCATACGATACGCATATATATGTGTACAAGATAAGGGTTTTGAGGTTCAGATGTTTTCAGGTTGTCTTCCTTCCTTGTGCTGTGTGTATTTGATGTTTTATGCTCTACGGAAACGGTCTTCCCTTTTTGAAAGCCTGCAGAAGTTTACTGCCCTGTAGGAGATGTTTTCACAGCCTTGTCTGCCGAATCCAACGCCTTTGATTTGAACAATGGCAGTAAACAAGCGCATTGCGAAACGGTTTGATGATGCAGTGTTGTAAGATATAAAATTCATAAAAGAGAAATATTGATGAGAGAGGTATTTTTAGTCAAATATTAACTTATCTTGTTCGTGTTCACCTGGCTGTTCAATAACAATATTGCAAAATACGTAAAAGACTTGTTCAAATCTCTGTGTGTATATATATATATATATATATATATATATATATATATATATATAGTAGGGGTGTAACAATACCCTCATGTTATGATTCGATACATATCACAATACTGAACTCACAATATGATATTATTGCGATACTCCAAGACAGACGATAAAAGGTTAACTTAGTATTAATTTAAGTATTATTAAGTATAAATTTGGTATTACATTGTGTGTGTAAATGAATATCTTGGACTTGGTGCTGAAACCCAATGCACAGGACAATAGAGACACCAGAATAACAATATTCATGATTCTCAAGCTGAAAATACTTATTTTAAACGAATATGCTTTTACCCTTTCACTGACAAGATATATTTAAAATAATATTGGCCACTTTTTACTGGTAACATCAGACATTTGGCATTATCAGGACACACAAATATTCCCCCATTGTATTATTATACATTATATTTAACATTATATATAGTAGTTTAATGTAGTACTGATACTAAAACTAAAAATTTTTTCGATTTTTATTTTGGGTAAACTATCCACGATACATATTGTTGCATTTTTGTATTGCTATATATTGTGACACGATATATTGTTACACCCCTAATATATAGACTAAAAATGAAAATAATAATAATAATAAAACTTTAACTAAAATTAAAACAAAAATTGAAAATATAAAAATAAAGATCATTAAAACTATAGCATCTCAATGATACTAAAAACACTGGTGTAAAGTGAGTTTGGAGTGATCAAAATATTCGGAGGCTAGACGTATATCTTATAGCTAAAACTACTTTCTCTATATCTTGAGGTAATATATACACTAAATGCATTCACTGTCTCATTGCATCCCGTATATCTCTCTCAGCAGACCTCCCAAGATTTACAGACCCCCACATTCCTCTAGTGGCTCGTGAGATCATGCAGCGAATGATCCGACAGTTCGCTGCCGAATATACCTCAAAAACCAGCTCAACTCAGGACGTACCCCAACCCCAGTCCCAGCCCAACGGCACCAAGGACCAAAGCCTGCCGAAAGCGCCCTCGCTGGAGCCGGACGCCTCCACCCCCGCTCCCGGCACCGGCACCGCTGCCTCCGCACAGAACCCCGTCCTCAGCAAGCTCCTCATGGCAGACCAGGACTCCCCGCTGGACCTCACCATCAAGAAACCAGAGACGCCAGAACCCAGCGAACAAGGTGAGGCCAGCTTCGTTCTTCGCTTTCTTAACCTGTATGTGTATCTTTTTTTAAATGTCGAAACATCCTTTTATAATGTTTTCAACTTTATTTAGGCTATTGAAGAATTGAAAAAAAAAAAAAAAAGTGCTGTGCAATGATTAATCGCATCCATAATAACAGTTTGTGTTTACATAATATATGTGTGTGCACTGTGTATCATTATTTTGTATATATAAATGCACACACATGCCTGTATATATTTAATAAAAAAATTATTTATATATAAAATATTTATATTTATGATATAAATTATGTATAAATACAGTCGTCAACATTTGAAGTGGATCAAAATCTAAAAAATCTAAAAGTTATACATTAATTTTGAACAAAACCTGTTCTTGTCTCAGGACAACTTTGATGAACTTTTTTTGATCCACGTCAAATGTTGACTACTGTATATGTACAGTATATACATGCAAATATTTCTAAAATATATACATGCATATGTGTGTATTTTTATATACAATATAATTATACACAGTACACACGCATATATTACGTAAACACAAACTTTTATTTTGGATGCGATTAAAAAAAGTTAAATATCTATATAGTTAATAAATAATCAAGGCATGTCTTCCATTCCATTAAACATTTAAAAAAAGGAACAATTTTATTCTGTATTCACTGAAATATCAATACATTTTAATGCAATTTTTACATTTTAAAACAGCAATTTACCTACATTATTTTTTATTTTTTTTAAGCATGTTAATTTCCATTCTAATTATGATTCAGTGTTTTGAGCAGATTCATTTAAAATAATTGATACTAAAATTAGGTTTAAATATTTGGCTGAAAATACACTATTAAAATATATGTAACTATTGCACTTACACCATTTTAAGAAATCGTAAAAACATGCTTTAAAATCATAACAATATTCACTTTGCTGGTGACTTTTATACTGGAAACAAAATATCAAATATATTGAGTCAGCTTGTAAAGTTTTGAGACAGAATGTCGTTTCGGTTGATAATCAGCTCACTGCATAATTCTGTACACATTTGTTGTATAAAGATCTCTTTTCACAGAGATCGTCTTGCGTTTGGGATGTGCATTACTCAGTTAGGAAACTGTGAATATGATTACAGAAATTATTATAACCAGAACCTCGTAAAGATCTTTCAAGACTATAAAATATCAAAACTTTGGATCTATGAATGGTTAAAGGATAACTAGATGCTTCGATTCAGTTTGGTCAACTGATTTGTGTTTTAGTTTGGTCTTAGAATATGACAACGTTTTATTTGCAGATGGAGTCCTTGACCTCTCAACTAAGAAGAACCATAGTCATGGTAGTGTCTCAATGAAAAGCTCTCATGGTTTCTCAATCATGCCCACAGTTAAGGGGTAAGAAGTCCTTTTTCTTTTCTTTGTGGCATTGTGACCATTTCTGGCATGTCTGTTGTACACATGACTGTAACAGTGAATCGGTGAATGAGATTTTAGTCTATCACTAGTTGCTTATTTTATGTCTCACTTTTTGTTCACAAAATGAGCACTTCAGTAACATAACCCACCACAAAAATAAGGTTCAGTAAGTAGGGATGTCCCGTGAATGAATATTGAATGAATGAGTCAATGAATATTGAGCATCTGCCGATACCGAGTCCCAATCCGATAGCCTACTTGTATTTTCCTAGTGCTTGGTTTTATATATATATATATATATATATATATGACATAGAAACATGACTTGTGCGCACAGAAAGACGCTTCAGACGACGCTTGAACAGACAAAACCACACAAAATTATGCCAAAATGCCATGACAGAAAATGCAAAATGCAGATCCGTGTCGTGCATCAGGTCTTAAAGTGACAGCTGCCTAATAAACCTCCTCGTGTTTGTTATTAATGTTAATCAAAGAACAAAAGAAAAGGAGAAAATCACTCATTGCTCTTGACTGAATAGCTTTTGTAGCTTTAATAAGGATTAATCTATATTTCGTTTATAAATTATCATGCAATGAAATATTTTCCTTTTAATGGCGGTGGGCAAACAAACCCACTTGAAGCTGCAACTGCCACAACACCTGACGAAAAATAAAGGATCAAGGGATAACCAACACCAATCAGTTTAAAAAAAGCATAAAGCATCAGTAAGTGAAAACTGTAATTTTAGATTTACATTTCAAGCCAAACCATGTAATGCAAAGATCATAGAAAGACTGTTGCTGTACCAGTGTTTGGCACAATAAACATTTATACTCAAGGTACAGGTGTCCTTAAAATGGTACTCTTTTAGGTTAAAAAAATTGTTACTTGGATATACAAAAAACTCCCAAAAAGTGCATGTCTGTGTAGTGAAATTTGTATAAATCTTGTACAGAATGGTGCGTTTTATGTACCATGGGCAAGAATTACATTTCATAATTTAGCTGATGTTTGAATGAACAGAGCAACCAGAGTTATCTAAGTGAAGTATCATCAGAGCACAATGGTGATAGTTTATGTAAAACCCCTTGTGGGACCTTCAATTTCCTGCTTAGACAATCAACTTTCCTTTTTGTACTAAGACACTTTACATTTCCTCAGAAAAGGTACATTTTTAGTTCTCTGAAAGGATACCGAATGGTACTGTGAATGATTGTCTTATGAAACCACACAAATAAGGTTCAAAAACTTTTTCTTTCTTTTTTTTTTTTTTTACAAATTGTATGTGATTAACCTTGGATCAAACTACATATTACATGAGCCGTTTTATTTTCTATTCATTTTACATGTGGTTTGCAATATTTGCAACCTTTGGGACATGTCTAAATTTAAAGTCTCACTTTAAAACTCTGATTTGTTTTATTTTTAGCAATAAAACTAGCGTAGATGGAAAAACATTTAATTAAAAATGACAACATGTATGAAATTAAAACGGTTAGAATGGCAAGCTAGCAATTTGTGTAAGTAAAAGTGTAAGTTAATCTGTCACTGAAGATGGGGTTAGCTTGTTTGCTAACTCCAGATGTTGGTTTCCATTTAAGTTTGATATTTTCTAATTCCAATATCTATGGTAATGGGGATGAATGATTGAGCTTGACAAATGCAGTCAACATTACATCATTAAGTTAATCATTATAAATAGTTCTGTAGTTATAATGATTATAAATAGTTCAAGATTATGTGTAAATTATAACGTTTGGCATTCATTGTTCGACACAGTAAAAGTGGTGTTTGTTACCCTTTACAAAAACTTAATGGGACTATTCATGGTAAAATCCCCCATTCAATTTCTTGAAGACAACAGATTTGTTCCTTTCCATTAAGTGCAAGACTTCATTCCAGTAACATACCACATTCTCACATATGAACATTTTATCTTTCCATAAATTAGGCGTTCCCAGAGAGCTGATCACAACTATCGAGATGTTGACGATGAGGATGGCTTGCCACCGAGAAGCTTGCATGATGGGATAAGGGAGAACTGTATTAGTTCTGGAGCCCTCAAGCCACCGTTGGCCCGTTCACTCCTTATAAAAGAGGAACTCCTGAACCAGAAACATCGCCTCCTTGGCCAACCCACACCTCTTTCTTTGGCTAGCCTAGAGTCCGTGGGTCTCCTCAACAGCCAAGCCCAATCCCTTCTTTCGCGTGATGGATCATGGGGAAAATCCCATCTAGACAGCCTCCTGAAGCTCAAACAAATTGGCGGGAATCTCAATGACCTAAGCGACCTGCCTCTTTTCCAGGAGAACCTAGGCCTGTTCACCAAGGGCACAAAGTCCCATGACACTGGCTCCATCACGGTAAAGAAAGAACCAGGACATTCCCCTCCAGTGGACTTGAAGATCCCGCAAGTCAGAGGCATGGACCTGTCCTGGGACTCCCATGGGAACGCCTCGGATCTCTATAGTTACAGCTCTATAACGATGGGTAACGTGCACTCGGAGAATGCGCTCAGTAGGAAGCTGAGGGTCATCTTGCCAAAGCAGAGTCGCAGGGCCGCTCTGGGAGGCCTTCTCGATGCAGGAGCGGTGGCCGAGTACTGGGGGGCAGACCTCGAACAGCCAACTTTGGGACCCCAGTACCCGACATCAGATCCAGAGGCCGACCCAACAGGCTCCAAGCAACCCCGAAAGAAAAGGGGACGGTATCGGCAGTACAACACTGAGATTCTAGAAGAAGCCATTGCTGTGGTGATGGGTGGGAAGATGAGCGTTTCAAAGGCGCAAAACATCTACGGTATTCCCCACAGTACCTTGGAGTACAAGGTAAAAGAGAGGATGGGCACACTGAAGAACCCACCAAAGAAAAAGCTTAAACTGATGATGAGGGCCGAGGGGCAAGACTCTGGGATCACCGGCGAAACCGAATCCACGTCGACGCCCGCCACCACACCCATCGCAACGCCAGTGGATCTCCTGCAGGGGACAGGAGACAAAGTCGAGTAGATTACACAGAACACCTCATAAAATGGAAACAGTTTTAGATTCTGACAGAAACAATTGATGATTTGGAATTGAGGATGGGGCTTTAATTGTGCCAATTTACTTGCAGTATCTGGGTGAGCACAACTGCAGGGATTGATGGGAGGATTTGAGCCTGATAACTGGGGATAAGAAACAAATTGGCAGTTATCAGTGGTCGCATTGACACTGCAAGCATTTGCTGAAGTTTTTTACAACACAAAGCAACAAATGCGTACTAAAGCCATAAGAGAGTATCGACAGAAAGACATTTTGTTAAAAACGAAAAGCAAGCAGATTAACCCTTTGTTCGCCCCCTTCATCATGAACTTTGCTAGCTGTGCCATTAATGCTCACGCGTTTTGGACGGCATGCCATTTTGAGAAATGAGAAGTGGGGTTTGAAGGGTTTACGTGCAAAGCTGGAAAATAACCCTTCAAAAATGAATTCATCTTCTCTTATTGGTAGGTTTATGAAATAATTCATGATCTTTAAAACTAATTTATTTCAAATGGAGTTGACAAGGATTCTGACCCAGGGATCAATCCTAGGCCCGTTTTCTATTAACAGGTAAAACCAATTGCTTTCAACTCTTTGTAGTTTCCTCCTTTTATATTCTGCGCCATTGAAACAGACTGAGAATTAGACAAGTCCATTTTAAAAAAAACAAATGAAGCTTAAGATTAGTCATTCAGGGATGCATGTTTGTGATGTTGAAAAGATTTTTTTTTTTACTTTACTGTATAACTTTTCTTTTACTCTAGCGCTTTCTTTTGCACTACACTTTCAGTCTGGCGCTCGCCAGAGCCTAAATCTGGCAATTAGACCTGATTACCTCGACACTGCTTGCATTACGCACTTACTGTTCTGTCTGGCATACTACATCATACTCATTTTACAGTACTCTACTCTTGGTGAGAGCCTCTCTCTTAAAAGGTTTCCAAAACCCATGAAAGGGGACAATGCCGACTTAAACCACACAGGACAGGAACGTGTTTCAGACTCACATCTTTCTACTAAAATGAATCGAGGGAGGGTTCAATGCAGTCAATGTTTGGCTGTTTCTGGCGGCTCCCTCGTCGCTGCTTATAGTCAGTCGCTGACGTGTATATTTATAAAAAGAAAAGCATTTTTCGCAGAGGGTTGGTTTTGGGGAGGGTGGAACATAGACGGGGGGAAATGTAGGTCGGGTTATGACCATATAACCCTGTTATATTATAAATTTGCGTTCTTTCAGAGAGCCAATTGTTGTCTCTGAATAGATTCTTTTCCTCATGTAAAACTCAGGGCAACTGAGACAAATATAGCGATCATGTTTTTAGAGAAACAATGCATCTTACCTACTTGAACTGGAACCTGTGACACACTCGCAGTTAATGAGTTGGGTCAGGGGCAGGGCTTTATACCGGGCGTTAGTTGGGTCGAGCTGAGCCATTGGTGGGATGTTATCGTTCGAGACACCCGGCCCGATGGGAATTTTCTGAGATCTCTCTGAAAATAGCACTTTGTTTAAAAATAAAAGCGAATATGTTTGGGTGTGCGTTTTAAAGTAGCTTTTGCAGTAGCAGATAGCATAAAGGAGACTTGAAAGATCAAAGGGGGGATCATTTCAACGACCCCCGCCGTCCTGCAGCTTAGACCCAAACATGCTCATTTTGTTTTGAAAAATTACCTCTTTAATACACAGTGGTCGACAGCTTGAACTCTCAGATTTGTCTAGTGTTGCCTCACTGTTTAGTGTCACATTGCCCCTCTTCAACTCTAAACCGTGTCACCTGATGTATATAAAACTGAAACGGCGCGTAGATCTGTGAAGATTTTCAGAGAAGAGAAGGCTTTTGGAATGGCATGCTCCACTTTGATGTTGTTTAAAGGGCATTCTGGTATATCACTGCCTGGTGCTCACCCAGTCTGTGACAAAAAATTATACTTCAGACTTCAGGGTTTCTGATGGATGAAACTGACTCTTTGAAATGTACCTTTTATTTATTTCATTATTTAATTTCAATAATTTAAGTAAATGGCATGCACCAGTTCAGTGGAGGCTGATGAGTTATTTATAATATGACACTTTTGGTGGCCAGGTTTGCTTCAAGGTGGGAACACTGTCCTGGCCTCACCTTTACAATTTTGCCCAGTGAATTCAAGTCATTTTAAAGCCTTAATTAGGCTTGTATGTATTGGACAATTTCCTACAACACTATAGTTGTTTAAATTATCTTATTAATCAAAAATTATTTTTAGTTTTGTTAGCTTTGTTTAATGAATTTGCATTGCCATTATAGCCATGTGTGGAGACCCTACTGAAATTACTAGGAATCTTGATTATTTTTATCAACACTACATACAATACTAAACAATTGATGTAGTATATATATTTAGTGCAAATTTTTAAATGATGATCTGTACTTGTACAATTGACTATGTAGCAAGTTAAAGGGAAGTTAGCTAAGTTAGAATCATATTCATACTTATAGCTCTACGCGTAAATCCCTTTAGGTCATCTGGCATCAAATGCACCAACACTTTACCAATGCTGAGCGTTTAAAGTGTCTAATTAGAATTTAGTTTGGTCTTTAATCAATCGATCAGGTTATTTATTAATCGACGTGATGTAAAATAATACTCTTGCCATTTAAACATTTTCTTAACCAGGATTGTCTTGTTTTACAGTAAAACGTAAAAATTCTTGATTTTACAGAATATTTGAAACCCTTGAATTCAATTTTTCTTACCCTACTGGCGAATGTATTTTTCTTGTTTTAAGTATAAATTTAGTTGGATTCTCCAATAAAATTGCTTAACTTTTACTGGAAAACAAGATTAAAAAAAATATTACTTTGCAGTGCAACTAGTAAATTATAAGTAGTAGATCAGTAGCTACATCTAGATTGTTAGTACAACTAGTACAAACAAATTGAATATTTGCCCTCATAATTGGCACTTATGAATTATTGCACTGATGGCCATGACTGGAAGTTGTTTTGCAGCACTTAAATCTTTCGGAGGAAACCTCCCTATTGTTGATCTAGAAAGTTTTGAACTTTCAAAATTGCTACTGTACATTCTGCAACCCAATTCATCATCAGCCGTCTGATTCACAATGGTGCGTGCCATTTCGACATATTTATTTAATTTGACTTCAAAGATTAAATGTATTACAGGGTTAACGGCTCCCCCTGTCCAAAAACATCCTCCTCTTAAAGAAATCAAAACATCTTTTACACAAATGAATGTAGAACCATTTTGGAATGATTTCTGATACTTAGTAGTTTAGAAAACATGGCACTTTCACATTTCATACATTGAACAGACTGTTTTAATTTTTCTCTTGCTGCTCGTTTCAACAGTTGTTGTTTTATTTGCGTTTCTCTGAAACGTACACCTGTAGCCTTCAGTACTTTCGTATCTCAGGATAGATTCAGCAGAAGGGTTCGCAATATTTGTCAGTCGGATATCAATGCAGACATAACTACCTGTACAAGTGCATAGACATGTTATATTAACTACAGTCTTTGCACAATATACCTCATCCTTGGGAATAAACGCACCTTTCTGTGCCACATCCTTAAATACCATTCAGGGGCACGTGGAAAAGGAGCAGTTGAAACTCTGGGAAATTAATTTTATTTTCCTATTTCACCCTCTTTTTTGTCTTCTATGAGAGGGGATGGCGAGGCATTTCATGTGTCTGACTGACCAATATTTACACCCTTTTCATTCAGGTACAGAAAAAAACGATTTTTTTGAATACAATCAAAAATTTCGCTTAACATTTCGCATCTTCCAATAACGGGTCCCATCCTTTAAGTTAACTATCAAAGGCAAACATCAATGGATACTGTAAGACACAATCCCTTTTTCCTGTGCTCTGAATAGCGATTCAACCGTCAGGTTTAACCCTCATGGGTGTTTTTGTGGAAAACACAAATGGAGGTTGGAAGGGGAGAATATGGGACAGGTGGAAATGTTAACCTTTCTGTTGTTTTTTGTGCTCTTTGTAAACTTGTTTTTAAACTGCATTCCAAAAATCTCAAGAGATACCTTTATATGGAAGAAGAAAACTATACATATTACAAATGAATATATTATATTTATTTTACTGTTAATCTTGTTTATTTGTCTTTTTTTTTTCTGGTTGACATTGAAATGCTACACAAAGAAACGATGGAAATCGACGCCGACATGAAGTGCCATTTGTTTTGTCTCAAGTGGCTCATTATGATTTCTTTTCTGGAAAGATGTTCGGATAGCCTTTTCTTTTCTTTTATTTGACCTCCACTGCATATCCACATAACAGCATTACCTCAGGTGAGACCTCTCCAGAGCAGCTGATTCTACATTTAGTTGTAGAAATCAGGACCTGTACTTGACTTTTACACGTTTCCAAAAACGCAACGATCACTTTTCAAGGAAGCAGTTTATAAATAACGCTAGTCGCATTTTTTTGTTTTCCTCCGGTGTGTTTTAAAATTGAATGCTTTGCTTAACTGAACCACGGGTCTCTTTTTTGAATACAACTTTAGCACACGTTCAAATCAATAGGGCACACATTTGTACTCCACAAATAATACACACTCCAAACACTCACATGCACACAAAACACCATCATGTCTACATCATGTTGGGTGGTTTACAGTTTTAAGCTATTGGTTTGATAACTCTTCAAGGGAAACTAGGTGGTTGTGACATTAGAAAGAATCTGAAAAGGCAAATATGGACATGATGTCTTGTTACATCTGATTAAATGTCTCTTTACAACTGCCATTTAAATACATACTAGATGTTAAGTTTATTTTATTTATTTTTTGAGATTGGATTATTTTATATTTTTTGTTCAAACCATTAGTTAAGCCCAGAATGATATTGTCATTTGCAATTCCTTCAAGTTTAACTATTGTTTTCTATGGATTTTAGTGGAATTGAAATGAATAGGCACACCTTTATTCAACAGAACGTTTGGAATTGGGAAAAACGAATTGTCGGCAAGCATTGTAGTTCAATTTAATTATAGAAATCCATCGGACTGTCAATCTATGCACTTGAGAGTTACTTGCACCACAACAGTTTTCTGAGTTTGTGATCACATCAAGTAGTTTTTAGCACCAATTTGTTCTTCGTTTGCAATTTAAATAGCATTATGTCAAGTAAATAAGTTTGAATATTTTATTAGATTTAGATCAGCAGTATAGCTTAAAATAGCAGTTGTCATGGTGCAGCACACGCCGTGGTAAAAGACATGTTTTGAATGTAACCTCCTAGAGAAACATGTCTCGGAGGAAAAGATGGAATATGCACAGACAGTTCAGCTCAGAATAGTCAAACTTACCATGATACTTTATGCATTTCATTGAAATTTTAATTTTGGAGTCATCCGGAGTGCCTGTCTTGCAGTGTTCAATCGTCACCGATAATTGCATTCAATCACCATTACACAAATAAACATTGTTTACTAATTAATAGAAACGATACTGAGCCGATGATACCTATTGATAATTGGTAACAACAATCGAAAATCATTAACCAAGGCGACTTACAATCTATATATTCGTTTTCTTACACTGAATTGAATCAATGTTGGCTTGATTAATGCAATTAAATAAAAATAAATGCATTTTATTTCATTTTATTTATAGGTGAAGTGTGTCATTTCTAGCGCAATGGCAAAAATTATTTGTTTTTTATGATCAAAACACTCGTCCGGTGTGCCATTGGCCCACAAACAGATAATCCCGCCCCGAACTCGCTCTATTGGTTGAACCAATGTTGCTACGCTAGATGCTCATACAAACAGATCAATGTTTTGAAAGCAAGAAACAGGGACAGAAAAATGTTTAAATACACACTTCATCTTTAAAATGAGATGTTCCTGCATAGGTCTAAGTGAAACTGTGAATTATACGGAACAGAGCCATGAAAAGTCAACACCAGACCTCGACTGTCTCCACAATGACACATTAGTATGGATGACAGTGAAGTCGTTGTTCTTAATACACTCAATGCTAGCTCAGCGAGAGGTCAAGTAGAGCTGTGAAAACGCAAATGAAAGTGAAAAAGGAGAAAATGTGCTTGATGAAATAGTCAGCGTTCTTCTAAAGAACTTGAGAGCTTTTGGCTGTTAAAGGGCTGCCATTGTGTTGCCATGACAATCTTGCAAGATCATTCACAAGTAAAGGTGTGCCTATTCTAACCTAATTACTGTTTTCTTGAGGCAAAATCCAATTCTTTTTTGTTTTTTTATTTTATACCTGGATTGTGCATTCTCAATATTTCATATGCGATTTCTACCATACATTAAAATATAGACCAAATTTTTCTTTCTTTAGTAACTTTTCTATATAATTTGGTGTGACAAAATGAGAATATTAGATTGAAACGTGTTGGGAGTTATGACATTTCTAAGCAAGAGTCCTTCTTTCTGTAATGCGTGTTGGATCTAGTTTCATGCCTGGATCTGCTCTTGACCATTAATCTCATCCATGACTGTTTCAACCCTGCAGTCCATTGAGTTCTGCGGGATTAGGATTATTAGTTTTGCTACCTCAACTTGCAGATGGTTTTGACATTAGGTAGTATTTTGGTAGTAAAGCAAAAGTGACTTGTATCTTGAGGGACGGACTGTCCCTAAAGGCTTTTGCCGATCAGGTTGTGGAAAAAAAAAAACGTGTTTGCGGTTTGATCGGCGTACCTGCCGTACTGTATGTAGCATTTCAGATGCACGGAAAAACACTGGCTCGTCGTTCCAAAAGTCACGGTCCCGTTCTGTCGGAAAGCAGTTATACATTCCGCATGCACATATGTGTACCTAATAAACCACATTTATGATCGAGGTAATGGCTCTTTTCGGACCAAAAGGTCCTAAGTTATGCATCTTGACTGCTTCTAAGTCCAGTGTTTGGGAGGAATATCAGGTCGACCGATCACCTCTAAAGTTGGGAATTTGTCATTATGTGTTTTTTTCTTAAGATTCTCAGTGTAGTCATTCCATACCATATGAGTTTGTGCCCTTGAAATTCAAGCCAAATGCAGTCTGTGGGCAGTATCTTTGTTTGCAATCGCATTTGCATTCATGCGTTTATGGTGCACATCTCATCTCTTGACGGGATGCTGTGCTGCACTTTTCTGGGGGGGTTTTCCAATGAATGGAGTCGAAGCTTTATGGAGCAAAAATGCCTTTTGCTATCTGTTCGACTGTTCACATTTCCAAGTACTTTTTAAAGTTTGGTAAACATTTTCAGAGTGGAGTCTTAACGTTGTAAAGGTTCGGCGTTCAGTGTAGTTTGGCGATTGGATCCCTTCTCCCGTAAACCCCCCTCAGGTTAATGCATGAGACTGGAATGATTAGGCTCGGCTAAAGATTGATACCTTTTCTATATTTCTTAATACTGTTGATATTGTGATTTTAAAACTTTGATCAAAAACGCTTGCCTTTACGTTCCATTTCTTTCACCAGTTTTGAGAAGTCACCCCTCTTAATACAAAATCCCACCAGTGTAGTGATCCAAAAAAACGTTTGATTTTTGTTGCAATATGAAACGATTTGAGTGTTGAAGGCAATACTCGTGATTTAAGTCCCAATGAAAGTGAGTTTGTCGAGAGAAAGCAGGCCGGACGACTCGACTCAACGTCCTTATCAGACCGCCTTTTTGCATTTTGAAAAGACTCAGCCAAATATCCTTAGTTCAGTGCTTTATTAACAGCGAGGATTGTAAAGTACGAATTACCTGGGGAAACAAAAATGGACGCTCTAACTTTAGATCTTTCGTTTGGTCCCTCAAGACCCACAAGGCCACAAAGACTATTTTGTTTCTGATGTCTGTACAATGTGTGATGATGTTTCAACTAAAAGAAAAAAAAAAAAAACCTTACAACGCAGAATACCTCAGATAATAAATCCATGTAAATCTTGACAGCCTCCACATGTAGATAGAGCCCTGTTCACTGCCTCCCCACCTCTCATGTCTGTTCTTCTACCGTTTCACTGCCCGTTATATGTTGTGGAGGTTTCATTACTTTCTTTTCATGTCTGTACTTTAGTCCCAGGAACAAATGAACCGTTTATCATTCATCCGTGTGCTTGACAACGTTAGGCGGCGTTCACACTGACGGGACTCTGCAAGTCACTCGTGTTTTGACGAGAGTTGGCGATTTGAGGCATCATGATCAGACTGTTGATGGTGCAACAAAGTTGAGCTATTCAACTTTATGCAAATGCGTGGTGATGAGGTGACAGCCAATGGGAGTCTGTGATTCGTCACCTGATTCAGTTGGATACTGTGGTTGAGTAGAAATGTCGTCTTCTAGCAACCAACAGTACAGCAACCTCGTGACCTCCGGCGTTTTCATCATGAAAATGTGAATGCCATTTTAGGAAGGGAAGACATTGACTCAGTAGTTTTTACGGTCCGTTTCAGAGTAACAGTAATAATCAGACATTTTTTGGTAAAGTACCATGTTTCTTGCAGATTTTGCTCTACACTGAATAATAATTAGTTGTTTCAACTTAGAAAAAAAGAAAGGGTTTGTGCTGCCTTTAAATTTTAAGTTTAGTCAACATGAAATGTTAAGTTTGTGGCAAAATGGATATTTGAGTTGACTAAACTTAAAATTTTAAGGTAGTGTAGTTCGTATTACGTAAATTAAGTTTTGGCTCCCAAGTGTGGCTAGCCTTAATCAGTCGGACTTCTTAAGTGATAAAGTGGGCTTTGTCTTCTTTTAGGGGTTGTCTGTTGAACATAAGCCATAGTTTACGCATTTGTCGGGCGTAATTTCATCATTCGTTTTCGTTATCAGCTAAACTGAATGTAGGGGGAAAAAATAATACAGAATTGAAACTCTTAACACATTAACTTTTTATGTACCTATACATACTTTAGGACAAGCTATAGATTATTATATTAATGTGTTCTTAAATATATATATATATATATATATACACTCAACAGTCACAGTGCATTGTATATAATGTTCTGTATAGTTATATACTTATCTTCTGGAAAGAGATGTAAATCTCTTCCTCATTTGATTCAGGGAACAAACATTTCAGTGCAGTATATTTAGACTCCAGTATACGGCATTTGTACAGTTCGTTTTCATTTGCTCACACGTTTCTTTTTTCGTAAAACATACTGGAATGGTAGTTAGTCTTGAAGTGAGCTAAACAAAACATAAGTTATTGTAAGGCATCTTAACGCTGCAGTGGTGCAAACAGTTGTGTTTTTCCACAATACTGTACAAACAGAATATATATATATATTAAGAGGAAACGCAAACTTTTTAAGGTGGATGTGTATATAGTCTCGAACCAATTTCGCGATTCGATTTTTTTTTTTTTTTTTTTGCTGGTTGAAAAACCGGAGTGATTTTAAAGTATTTATTGTTACATCATTTGGTGATGTAAATTGATTTTCCCCGTGAAAAAAAATGGTTATAAGCCAAGTTTTACGGTATTGCTTGTTATTTTTGCTTGCTACGTGTAAATGGAATTTAAGTTTAGAAGTCAGATGGTCAAAATCATTTGTAAACACTGGATCTATCGGACGATGTCCTAAAATCATCCTCATTCGTGGCGATGAGGAAATGCGCCCTGGGTGTGCTTTGCTGCAACTACTTTTTCTTAACGATAACGATGTTTATTACTACTATAATTTCTCGTGCGAAGTGAAACGTCTCCGTGGCTGTGAGCTGGTTCTGTATGAGTGTGTGGAATTGCTTGAGGTTTTATTTTATTTTTTCGCTTTTTACTCATGCATTTTGAGAATAAACCATTTCTTATACACTTAAAATCATGCGATTTCTGAAAAGACAAGCCTGAAAAGACAAAAGTAGTTGTTTTCTTGATCATCTGTGAAAAAGATAGAAAAATACGTTCCTTAAAAGCATTTCTCTATTTATCTTAAATCCTATTATTAAGCCACAACTACGAATCCCTCAGGGACGAACGACACTGATTCAATCTATTCAGGTACTTTCTCTAGATTCTGCGGCCTAGCTGTTAAAATAGGACAAAAAAAAAAAAAAAAAAACGTACATATTTTTTGACAAATTGAGCAAAAGAAAACGGTCGCTCATGACAAGAGTCATTTTTAACCCGTTGTCACTTAATTTCTTTTTCCTCTGTCCTTTTTAGTTTTTGTATTCTTTGTATCCAGACTTAAGTACAATATACTAAATGAATGTCAAGCTGAAACTTCAGGTGAAGAGCAACACTCAGCCAGACAGTGCTTTTCATTACAATTTCCTCTGCACACACTGTGCCTCAAATGCCTGAAGACAATACAACACTATAGTGACAAACACCACATCAGACCCCTCAATGATAGTGGTTGACCGGTTTCAGCACGCCTATACAGACGTACCTCTAACAACGCCAGGCCTGATCTTTCACATTTGCGGTCAGTAATTGGTAGTTTCAGTCTCTGCTTTTAGCATGTAAGTATTTCAGCGAAGAAACTGCCTCTCAATATGTTTTTGAGCTTTTAGGTGCCTACTATTATTGTCAAAAAAGCTCAGATACTTCACGAAGGACGTGCGAACTGGCTGTTTTACTGGTTATAAAGATTATTAGAAAGACGAGCACAGGGATCGTGTATGTTAGAGCCAGATCATTTTAGTGTAAAGAATAAGGGCAGCATTTACTCTTTAATTAGTCTCGGTGTTGAGTTTTTTGTTGTTGTTTTCCTTCAGATTTGCAGTTCTTGAAAACATTCCTGTTGTTCATGTCGTCGTGTGTTTTAGATCATGATGCCTGATAATTGGCAGTGGTTTTGTTGTTTTCCACACGTGGGCTTGGATTCAAAAGCCTGATGTAAGGCAAAAAAAAAATGAAATACTTACATGTTAACTCTTTTAATATGAGACGGAACAGGTTTTTAAAACGCGCAGGTTTGCCGGTGTGGGAAAATGTGCTGCTTTTTCCGAATCTCCTCTGTTTTCGATATACCTCAGACCATCTAGATCGAAACGAGTGCTTTTTACGAAATGGCATCTTGTCCTGTAACACGCTGGTTCCTCCGAGTCAGTCCAATTGTTGGAAGACAGGCGCTCCAAAACTAGAATAGACCTCATTTCAATATATACTGTTTACTCTTTGACAAAAACATTGTATA
This sequence comes from Vimba vimba, assembly GCA_022828995.1. Classification (NCBI taxonomy): domain Eukaryota; kingdom Metazoa; phylum Chordata; class Actinopteri; order Cypriniformes; family Leuciscidae; genus Vimba; species Vimba vimba. Next base: position 10,778,884 of record CM040825.1, on the reverse strand, counting down.
GTTTAATATTTTCTTGTACTGTAGATTTATTTATGTATATTAATTTGTTCTTTTTTTGTACTGTGTGTTTGACTTTTATTCTAGACTATTATCGATGTCCGTGTTAGAGCACTTATGAGGATCACGATTATTTTTGTTTGATTGCACTATTTGTTTGTTTTGTTTTCCGTTTGAATGCAAATTCTTATTTTTGAGCTGGGCTAATGAATAATAAGCTGTCTCCTAATGTATGTGATTTTTAAAAAATAAAAATAAAAAAAAAAATGAAAAGAAAAGAAAAAAAACTGATTAGATTTTCTGTGGTCTAATTTAAAAACAAACAAAAAAAAGTTTTCTCTTACTTTTTATTTGCATTGACCGTTAAGCAAAATGCTGATTAGATCCGTCTTTGTGCATGTGTGGAGTTTTACTGGTTATATTTTACCCATTAGGAAAAAAATGCCATTTTTCAACACATTTTAATTGTAACATTGTGCAAGTTAGTATTCACTGGATGCTAGAACCTTCTTATGAAAACCACTATTCTTCTAATAAATTTTTGTTGTGAAAACGACGTGTGGAGATGTTTTATTGTGCCGTTGCATGCTTCTACTGTTGTTGTTTTTGATAAAACATATGCATTTTTAATCACATCATTTATAGTTTTATAGTTTAAGAAATCTGTTTTCTTGGGCCCAACGCTCAATTTTAGTTACATGGGTTTTTCAATGAATGATTCATGAACAAAACATTATTTCAACCCTATCACAGAAAGTAAGTTTATTTAATTTTTTATAGATTATGTGTCTTGTAATCAATCACAAATTTGATCTATAATTACATTACACTTCTCTTTTTGTACCAACCCTGTAGCATTCATTCAACTTCAGGGTTTAAGATTGCAGAGTTGAAGATCAGCGCATATTGGTCAATATTTTTATATTATGATCACTGCATTTCTTTCCATAACAGAGTTTAACTATACAGCCTGATGAGGCAAATATAAGCATATGATTATACTGTATACAGTCTTTCATTATGTCTGGCATAATACTGCCTACATAGTTCAACTCTGTAACGAGAAAAAAAAATATTTTTAAGCTCCATAACGGAGTATATCTTGAATTTCATGGAACGACACCACATTATTTGCAGTCGTTACTCAAGTACTTACTGTAGTGCCAAAAAAAGTAACCCCCCCCCCCCCCCCCATAACAGAGTTGACCTACAGTAGAGAGTTTAACAGTGTGAATGTTGTCATTATCCAAATCATTAATCTAAGATAATGTCAGTAAATGATGGAGTGCAGCAAGGATCTGTGTTAGGACCTCTGCTATTTTCAACAATATATATATGCTGACACTTGGTAATATAAGAAAACATGGAATTAATTTCCACTGTTATGCTGATGATACTCGGTTTTATATTTCATCACGACCAGATGAATTCTCTAAATTATATAAATTGACAGAATGTGTTAAAGATATAAGACTGAGGTATTACTTATTGGACCTAAAACCTGTACACAGAATCTCTTAGAATACAATTTGCATGTAGAAGAATGTACTGTGACTTCATCCTCTACAGTTAAAGACCTGGGTGTTATATTAGACAGCAACTTATCTTTCGAAAATCATATTTCATATGTTACCAAAACAGCCTTCTTCCACCTCAGAAACATTGCTAAGCTCCAGAACATGTTTTCTGTTTCTGATGCAGAAAAGTTATTTCATGACCTGTAGACTAGATTACTGTAATGCTTTATTAGCTGGTTGTCCTGCATCCTCAATAAACAAGCTACTATTAGTCCAAAATGCAGCTGATAATGTTTTTACCTTGTCAAGAAAATATGATCATATAACACCAATTTTATCATCTCTACACTGGTTACCTATTAAGTTCTGTATCAATTGCAAAGTATTGCTACTGAAATATAAGGCCCTAAATGGTTTAGCTCCTGTGTATTTTAACTAATCTTCTATCGCCTTACAATCCATCACGCTCTTTAAGATCACACAACTCTGTGCTTCTGATAGTAGCTAGGATATCTAAGTCCACTAAAGGAGGGAGAGCGTTTTCACATTTGGCTCCTAAACTCTGGAATAGCTTTCCTGATAATGTTCGGGGCTCAGACTCGCTCTTCCAGTTTAAATCTAGATTAAAGACGCATCTTTTTAGCCAAGCATTCACATAATGCATCTCCTAACCTAATACTCCAATCATATCAGATCAAATGCACATGATTATTTTTTCTTAATGTTATGAACAGCAGCTACGCTAATTATTTCCTATTTGCTTCTCTGTTTTATCTCGGGATGCCCATCCTGAGGAAACTAGAGAGTTTGTCAGCTCCAGTTTGGATCCAAGATGCCCAACACTGAGACGGTCCCAACCCTCGCGAAGACTTCAGATGAAGCAAACTCTGCATCAACATGCACCAATGCTAAATATTTCTAAATGTCATAATCATTTGTTAACAAACAAGTATTCATTACTTTATGAGCTCACTGTTTCTGCCTTAAATTATTACATTGTTTAAATTAATAAATGTTTAGCTAACTGTGATTTTGTATAATGTACATTTCTGAAATACATAACTTAGACAGTTACCTCTGATAACAGATCACTCTACACTGTAATGTGGACTCATGCATTTTCTGTAAAGCTGCTTTGAAATTATGTGTATTGTGAAAAGCGCTATACAAATAAATGTGAATTTAATTGAATTGAATTGTATTGTCTTAAAGGGGTGGTACACTATAAAAATGAATACGCTATATCTAATCAATAAAATTGTGGCAACAGATTACAAGCAATATTATCAATTAAATTTAACAAATTAGAATTGAGTAATAATTAATCAAATTAATTCCTTAAAAGTTAACCATTTAAAATGAGTAAAATGTACAACTATTTTTTTTTTAACATTGATTTTTTTAACATTGATCAGTGATTCAGGTTAAATGATTGTGAAATAATGATTGTTAAAACACAACCAACACCACCAGATCACCTTTTCTCGTTGTTCATCTGGCTGTTATAACTCAGGTACAGTAGCCAAACAAAATCTAAACTCAATGATTTAAGGGTCAAGAGCCCAACTAAAACAAACACTGATCACCATAGTGATGACTTAAAATTACGGTTTTCTCCTTCAGTGATTCTGCTTGTTAACATCAGGTGTCTTCAATGTTGGCAATAAAAAAAATTGTTGTAAATTTTACTCATTTTAAATGGTTAACTTTTAAGGAATTAATTTGATTAATTATTACTCAATTCTAATTTGTTAAATTTAATTAATAATATTGCTTGCAATCTGTTGCCACAATTTTATTGATTAGATATAGCGTATTCATTTTTACAGTGTATAACACCCTTTTCACAAGATGTAAAATAAATCTCTGATGTCCCCAGAGTGTGTATGTGAGGTTTTAGCTCAAAATACCCCACAGATATTTTTATATAGTATGTTAAAGTTGTCAGTTTTTTAGTGTCCCTTTAAATGCAAATGAGCTGCTGCTCCTGGCACAGGGGGCGGAGCTACAACAGCTTGCACTCACACAGACATGATCTCTGATGTCCCCAGAGTGTGTATGTGAGGTTTTAGCTCAAAATATCCCACAGATATTTTTATATAGCATGTTAAAGTTGTCAGTTTTTTAGAGTGTCCCTTTAAATGCAAATGAGCTGCTGCTCCTGGCACAGGGGGCGGAGCTACAACAGCTTGCACTCACACAGACATGATCTCTGATGTCCCCAGAGTGTGTATGTGAGGTTTTAGCTCAAAATATCCCACAGATATTTTTATATAGCATGTTAAAGTTGTCAGTTTTTTAGAGTGTCCCTTTAAATGCAAATGAGCTGCTGCTCCCGGCACAGGGGGCGGAGCTACAACAGCTTGCACTCACACAGACATGCACTGAAAATTTCAAAAACTTTTAGCCTTTTATGTTCAAACTGGAGAGACTCAAGAAGAAGTGACAACATGTAGAAAACATTTCTGAATGGTTAGTTGATGAATTTATGTAGCTTATGTGTAGTTATCTTCTAGTCATTGATTAGCATATTCTGTCATGATAATCTATAAATCGTTTTCCGGGGGCGGGGTTTATGTAAATTTTAGGGTTGGTGATGTCACTAACCCGGGAGGAATGTCATGTAGTCTCTACCAGTCGTTTGTTGTAGTCCTTAAAAAGCAATTTCTTTAAAGCAAATATCTCCTTTTGCTTTGAACTTTGAGTGCCGTAACTTTGCAGATGTTGTTTATGATCAAACAGCAACATTACACACTAACTAAAGTTAGAAAAGTATAATATTATTTTAATCTATATTATATATGCTTATACTGGCCACATCAATCTCATTAGTTCAACTGTTGCGGAAAGAACTCATCACTGTTATTTTTTCCTGCATTACAGTTGAACTTCTACTGAAATATCATTGCACTTCAACACATTTATTATTGTACATTGTGCTGAAAAATGCTGTGACTGTTATCGTTATTGTTATCGTCTTAATCACTTTTATATATGCTTATCCCTCAAACCGTATTCACTTTATAGCCCTTAATTCTGTAATTGTGGACAAATGTGGGCACAGAGGACTCAGATGTGATCCTATTTTTTATTTATTATAAATGTTATATCACTGTCTTCGATAAAATTTTGTCTATCCATTTATAGTGTGTTTTTTTAATTTGGGGGTATTTTTGAATTTATTTACTTCAAAAAGTACCATATTTTCTATGTAAATTATGCTTATTTTTTTTTGAGTTTTTGCCATGATGAGAATGTTGTACAGGATCAGCCCTTCATTTGTGTGTATGTTAGATATGCATTGTATTGGATCTATTGATTTATTTTTACAAAAAAACAAGAAGAATGCTCTAAATTACAGTTTTTCCCATTCATTTCTTTGGGTGCCCATTTTTGACCCAAATACAAGATTAAGGAGTTTGTTTTTTTCACCCACTTAACATTGTAGAATTGAGTCAAAAAAAATTGTGTGTGTTCAGGAGGCAAACTTAGGAAAATTAGCCAAGTCTTGTACCGCTCAGATCAAGGGAAGTATTTTTTTTAAATAAATCAAAATTATTTTGCCCACATTTGTCCAGAATTCGGTTTTAGGGTTATCCTGGCCATGTCAATCTCAATAGTTCAACTCTGTTATGCAAAATAAAAATAGTTCTTTGCCCATAACATGTGAATGTGTTCTCCAAATTATTTTTATTTATTTTATTTATTTCCCTTATTTTCCAAAATCACTTGCATGTGCATGTCACTTTATGTCAGAGATCGAGGGTATATGCCTAATAATAACTTTTAATTTTGGCTGCTCTCTTTCCTTTTAGATTTCCAATTATGTTAATGTGCCATTTAGGTAATAACCAGTCAAGCAACACCAAGATATATTAAATGGCTACACCATTTGAGATTAATCACAGAGTTGTGTACTGTGCACGGTGACCTTAAACACATTACATCAGTGAAATCATTTCACATCACCCATTTTTGATTGGACCATATTTTAACAATCCTACCACACTACACTTAGCCACTAGGGTCTGCATTGTTTTAAATTGACATGTGTCAGTGAGTGGAAAGGTCAGGTCCATAATAAAAGAGCCTTTCCTACTGTGCACAGTTGCAAGCGCTCAGCAAGTGTCCCCATTACTGAATAACAACCGCCGAAAATGGATTCAATTAAGAAACTAAGGACAATTCACAAAGAATGTCTTTAGTCATAAAGATCATCACACTCTCACAGGCACGTTCAAGAAATAAATCTATTTCTGTCTTATTTAGTTGATCGTTTATATCCAAAATGGCATTAAAAAGATAGATCTGGAAAGGTATTTGTTTTTAAATTTGATATATTAAGATGTATAAATACATTGCCAAGCATTGTAATAGTGCATGTTTTTGTTAAAGCACGTACATGAATTGTTTAAAAATTGTGAAAAGTTTCTTTAACCTTAGCGCAGATAGACTTGGAAAGTGATTCTAGCACACTAGTCTCTCGCTAACATGTGTAACGCTTAATTCTCTCTAATTTACTTACATTTTATGGATTAAAAAAACTGACTCTCAAAATATCGTCTTTTGTTCCACAGAAGCAAAAAGCTTCAGTCTTTGAATTTCCAACATACAAAGATGTTCGCCTCCCCCAGTTGTGTATAAAGTCAAGGTTATTAAACTACGCTCATAGCAACATAAATTAGACCAACAGGTCTGTAATCATTAAGACAGCTTGGATTAGAGGACTGTAGTGCAGAGGTTAGCGTGGCTAATTTGAAGCATTGTGAGTAGTTGAGGCTTGTTAAAAATAGCAGTGTACAGTGTTGGTGTGGAGTTCATATGGTGCACGGACAGGGATTCAAGCTTCTTGTTGTTTTAATTCATTTATTTATGCACAAATAAATGCTTTTATATTGTGCGAATATTGTAGGTTTTTGTTGTTTATACTGTTCGGAAAGTGTGTGGATAATACACTGGTTTTATTAGTGGTGAGGCAAACATCAGTATTACTATTATATGCTCATAGTCAGGGCTTGTGATTTGAACAAACCCTTAAAAGTATTAAACTTGGGTGTGAAACTCATACTTTTTTTTTTTTTTTTTGGTTAGGTATATTCAGAGACCATTACAACTGCAGTAGTTGATTAGGAAAATGTACATCTTCACCCATTATTTAAATATTATCACAAATGTGTTAAACATTTTGAACGCATATTGCATAGTTGCTTGGAGTCAATTGTTTTATTTGTGATAATGCAAAAAAACAAGCCAAATTGTGCTGACACAATTTTTGGCCAGGCTGTCATTCAAATAAGTTATGAACACATGCAAAAAAGAAAGAAAGAAAGAAAGAAAGAAAGAAACAATGAAATTAATAACTTATTATATGTTGTGTGAGCTTTGTGTTTTTCTATGCATTTTTTTTTGCATAGTAAAATAAAACCTAGCTCTGGTAAATAATTTTGTCAGATAAATACCTTAACAAATGTAGTGATTTGTTCTTCCTTTATATTTAAAATATTTAATAAAATCAAAGTTTTATCGAACTTGTAGGCTCATAAAAAACTAAATCACTTTTGGTCACTAAATTGCGTTAACACATTAACAACATTTTGCTGGAAAAAAAATTGACAAAATATTGTCAAAAGTGAAGCGATGTATTCACTTTTTAAAACAAAGCGACTTTCTGTTGGTCAACATGGCAAATACAAGTGACCAACATGAACATGTTGCAAAATCTGTGAGTGAAAATATTACGCCTTTTATTTAAATGATATATGTGACTGCACCTTCACCAGTGTAACTGCTTTGGGAGAGGGAGAAAAGAAAGCAGTCCTCCTGGGAAGTTCATATTTATGGGTTGGGAAGTTGTAATTACGATATTACAGGAGGACTTGAACGCACCAAAAGAAAACCCCAAGTCTTTATTTAAAGCCGGGCTCAGAGTACAGGGGCCTCATGTATAAAACCTTCCGTGGATTTCATCCAAAAGCTAGATTTTGCGTACTATGCGTAGGCACAAAAGTTGTCAGATTTATAAAACAATAAAAAGTTGTGCGCTTTCCTCTCAATAACAAAATAAACACACAATAAAACTTTAATGAAGCATTAGAAAGGCATCTGATCATCGAAATGTGGATATGTTTGCACAAGCTCTGCAATTTGGCACTCTGGTAAAGTCCTGATAAAATCACATTTATTTATATAGCACTTTATACAATAGATTGCTTAAAATCAAGTATTAAACATGAAAAACAGTTTTAGTGTCTCATCTCATCAGAAGTATAAATTCAACTATAAAGAAGCTCTCCAGTGTGTTCATGTTTTCACTCGCGGACATCTGACTGAACAGGAGAAATGAACCAGAAAGGATTTCCACGTAAAAGAAGGCGGAGCTTCAGAGCCACACCTAACTATTATGTAATCGCCATTTTCAATGACGTCACACCAGTTCGTTTTTTGATTTTGCTTTAAGTATATTAGGGGTTTAAGATTATCATGCCAGATTCACCAACTCACGTGACTCATGGGGAAGCAGATGTAAACAAAATGGATCCTGTGTGGCGAGACATTATAAAGGCAGTCCTGTTGTTTCCACATTTTAAAAGTTCTGTCACTTGCGTCTCCTTGTAGACTTGTCTCCCATTGGCTATTGTGGAAGTACTGAAGTAATCATCCCGATTTAAAATCCTAAATATCAAACATGTTTTGATATTGTCGGGGCGGTCCCGATGTGATCTGTAAACGCCTCATATTACCAGATAATCTGGTCCGAACATCAGAACCGACCGATGCCATGGACGCGCTTTTATTTCTTTTCTTCTCCGAATGTTGGGAGGGGTAAATCGGGCATAAATCCGCCTGAAACAAATCTTGAACCTCCCGATTTGTTCACAGACACATCGGGGCAACGTTGGCAGGTTTGCGTAACAAAACCAGCCCAATCGCTATTCAAAACCCACCCAATCACAGCCAAAACTAGCCCAAACACTTCAATTTGGTTCGCGTAAACCCGCGGCAACAGTGTAAAAAAAGTAGCCCAATTCCGCGGGAAAACTTCGGACCTGGCAACACTTTATATTTAGGATTTTAAATCAGAATGATTATGACTACATCAGTACTTTCACAATATCCAATGAGAGACGAATATACAAGGAGACGGCGGTTAATGAGAGAAGTTTTTAAACTTGAAACAGTGCCCGCGAAACAAGCTGCCGTACGGGTTCGTTGGACAGCGGTTTGAGGAAGTGTGGCAACAACACCACTGCCTGTAAAACGTTTCTTCAAAAACATTTGAAGAAACCAATAACCGTTGTGGTTATAATGTTCAGGAACAGTTTAAAATAACTTTTAACCACTCTAAGTTCGTCAGCCTTAGGAAGGTCAAACAAATGAGTTTTGGAAACGGGGAGGAAAAAACAGCATCTCATTGACATAGTAGCAGCCCAACCAGGCCTCACACCGTTTTTGCATATTCCATGGGCGGGGATTATTTAAATGAGTAACATTATGACTTCACAAAGCCCGGAAAAAACATGTTGTAGTCCAAACGAGTCGTTCATTGTAGTTCTTGGAAAGGGAATTCTGTTAAATAAAATATCTCCCTTTGGCGTGGACTTTGAGCTTTGCAACCTTGCAGATATTTTTTGTGCTCAAACAGCAACACTACAGACTAACTAAAGTTGAAAAAGTGAAGAAAAAAACATAATAGGACCCTTTTAAGACATTCTGGTGACATTCATGTGCGATCAACTCATAAATATGATCTTTCCAACATGGCTTGATTGCAACATTCCACATGGCTAGTGTTGCAATAGTCTTTTCTTCCCTATTGCACACAGATAAATCATAAATAATACATAGCCTACCACAATATTCCATAAATAAAAAAATAATAAGAATTGTCCATTTTGATTTCATGGCGACTTTAAATAAATCTGTTATTTTTTTTCAGAACTTCACATAACTTAATATTAATTCAAATATTGTTGTTAAAACATACCCATAACACAAATCAGTATTCATGACGCAATCCATGCATGGTACAGTTTGTGTGCTGAGCCTGTTAAAGAAATTAAACTTCTTTAGAATGTCATAGTTTTCACGTTTAAGTGTAATTATTGAACAATTATGGAAAAAAAATGCGAGTGACACATGAAAGTATAGATTTCAAATGGTTTTCTCATAAGTGTATGTAGCTTGCTTGAAGCTACCTTACTCACCGGCCATTTCATTAGTCACCTATGCATTCAGGTCCATTAGGGTTTGGTGACAGATTTCCTGTAGTTCAGTAAAGAGTAGCCCTGCTGAGCCTTCTGTCGTCTTCTCACTTTTATTTTTAACTCGTAATATTTCTCTTCTCTGCCCTAGGAGTGTCCACACTTTGTTCCATTCGACCGTAAGTAGCCTTCAAAGTGGACTTCACAGGATACTCCATTTTAAGCGAGATTCCAATCCGAAGGAAGCGAACATGTTCAGCTCAAAGCGGACTACAAACGGCACAGGGAATATTGTACATCAATACATCACTTCACGTGACGTGGAGAGGGAAATTTACACCGATCATTAGACATCGCTACCACAAATAAGTTTGAATAAAATAAACGCGATGAAACGGTGCTGACGCACGTTCTGACGTGTGGTTTGAATGCGATTGTTCGCGGGTAGAAAAGGGCGCGAAATTCGACAGAACACAGTGCAAATGGAACTATCATGATTACGCGGGTTATTTTTATATTAAACATCCCAACATGGCATCCAAACATGATAAATTATTTTAATTAAACCATATTCTATAAATTACCGTTTTATTAGTGGATTAGTGGTGGCCATTTACTGTAGGCTAGTATGCCATCAAACCACAACTCAGGTTTTGCCTTTGTGATGATGTTGTAGACTAGAAGTATATAATAGACATATAAACTAGCCAATTATTTAAAACATAACCCAGTGCATTATTGCTAATATTAATATTTTTGAATGAAACACACAAAATTCATGCCTAATATTGAGTGATGAAATCACTTCAGCAGTCCTAAGAAACAAAAAGGCTTGGTTTTACATGACAGTGTGTTTTAAAGAGGTTCAAAACTCTTTAATGAAATAAATAGAAAAACTTGCACACAAAAACACTGCATTAAATGAAAAGAAAAAGCAGCCTCAACTACTTTGTCAAACAATTGTGGGTAGAAAACAGACTAAAAGGTAAAAAATTGTACATCACCAATGTTGGTGTTCAACATACAAAAATACTATATGGAAATTAAAAACCGTATATATTACAATCAAAATGAATGTTAAACAAATATTTTACAATTATATTAAATACTATAAATCCTGTATAACATGCTGTTTGTTAAACTGTATTCTTAATCCAATTGTTAGATTTTTACTTTCAATAATTCTGACAGCACAAATACCCATAATTCATCATTCACATGCAAGAGTTATATTTTCTTAAACAGATGTTATGCTCCATGGTACACAGAGACAAATGCACGCTATTTTTTCCCCCCAACGTCTTCCGTCTGTCTCTAATCTTTAATGACTACACACACTTTCCACAGCTGCATTCAACTGTCTTTTCCACATCCTGTGAGAAGGAACTGCCATCGTCGCACTGGAAGCTGTAGCGTCTGCGTCGTACCCTGGATTCGCTACAGCAGAAGCCCGTATCCGGCTCGCACCCGCCGCCACACTCCACCCAGGACAGCGGCTGCGTGCTCCGGCACTGGACCTCGCCGCGCCGAACCCGGTGGAAGTCCCGCACGGACTCGCCTTGGCAAGGAGCCACTGGAAGCAAAGGGTATATTCAAATAATGTCATTATCAGTGTTGGGGGTAACTCATCATTACAAGTAACTTGAGTTACGTAATCAGATTACTTTTTCAAGTAACTAGTAAAGTAACGCATTGCATTTTAAAATTTACAACAAAATATCTGAGTTACTTTTTCAAATAAGTAACCCGAGTTACTTTGTTTTCCCATTTATTGACTAACAGCTCTCCTGTCCACAAATCGAAGTGCAGAGGCGTTGTGTGTGAACATGATGAGTATTGCAGTTCTAGACTAAATGTGAGCATTTACTCATCTCACTTGAAAAAAAAAAAAGATTCAATATTCCTCAAAATGAATAAAATCAGTGAAATGCATAATCAAAATACTATGCAAACCTCCAATAAAACATACATTTTAATGCATTTAATATCACTTTATTGACCAATGTACTTGCTTCTGACCTTCGATGATTCAGTTAAAGGCACACTGTGTAGAAATTGTGTTTTTGTCAAACAGCGACCCCTAGAGTCGCTGTGGAATACTTGCACTGTCGTAAATACCCCTCCACCCCCCCACCTCCCACCCTGTACACCGGTACCTGCGTCGGGCATGGAACAGGCACAGATAGACTCCGAAGACATGATTATTGCAATTTATCATAATAGTTTGCAAATTGTGCTCGTTTACACTATTTACATTAGGCTTATTTATGTCCTGATAATTATGTGAGATATTGAAAACTGTTCTCATGATAATCTCAAGAATCAACGTCAACAGCGTCGTCTGATATCCCTCAGGACTAAGTGATAAATACACCTCACAACACCTGAGTTCAGCTGGCAAACTAGTTCGTGAGGCAAGCTAGGCAATAAAACATAACGCAAAAAACACGTAAGAGAACGAGTGTTTGTTGTCTGTTAACAGCTCTGATAATCGAAAGCTAGCTAGACATATGTGGAAATTATTGGACTGGTCTAATTATCAGCAATGGATGAATGAACAGCATGTATAAAAATGACATACTACAAGCAAGCGCAACAACATACAACATAGAATGCAAACAAGTTTACAAAGAGATTTATTTACTGGCCACTTCATGCGTTTTCTCAGATCGGATAGCTATCTGATTTATCAAAACGATTCTATTTACACCTGGTCACATAACGTTAAATGTGTTTTTGCGAAACGGATTTAAATCCGATCTTCAATTCCCACACTATATGCAGATTTAATGGAGTGCACGTCACCGAAAGCAACAGATATGAGCTGCATTATTGATCATCAGCTACAATTTCAAAATCAAAGACCGCAATAAGAGAGAGCGGCAACAGCCCTGGTAAGATCATTTCATTTCTTTACTTTTAATGATGATGATTGTGTGTTAAGCATCTGCGACTTACTTTCACTTTGATTTGCGATAGTTTGCACGTTGTCTTGATGAATATATGCTCAGTTGCTCATCTGCGGTAATGCGTGTTCCAGTAGCGTCGTCATATCTGGCAATAACATATAGCGCTGCCTATAACACGCTCTCACACGTTTTTTTTTTTTGTTTTGTTTTTTTTTAGCATTTTTGGGAGGAGTACAATTTACATATGTGGTTTCAACAACCAGATGCATTTACACTTGTCCAGTTTCGTCTGGAATGCGGCACAGACCTCCTCCTGAAGTGGTTTGAGCGATCGGATTCAAATCCGTCTTGAATGCGTTTCGGAGGACATTTACACCTGGTCTTTTCACGATCCGATAGCTATCCGATCTGAGAAAACGCATGAAGTGGCCGGGTGTAAACAGCCCCCATGACAAAAACATACGCACGAAAGCCGAAAACAAATGCTGGTTGGCCTCTCACGTCCAAATTTGAGGAAGTGGTGGGCAGTGTTGAGGTAGTTACTCAAAAAAAGTAATTAGTTACTAGTTACTTCTGTAAATTGTAATGAGATTACTTTACTAGTTACTGCATTTGAAAAGTAACTTTACTACTTATTACTTTACTTTCCCATTTCTTAATTTACCCTGTAGATACGGACAAACATCAGAGCCCTATCATCACTTAGCCTGTCCGCATAGTGTTTATAAATGTAGCCTATACAAAATGGCATGTAAAACCATATGAAAGAACAATATCTGTCTGCACAAAGAAATATGCCTCACTGTAAAATCCACAAACAACTGGATAAAGGACAAATGTCCGCGGTGGTAGACACATAATCAGGGCTGGACTGGGACAAAAAAAAAAATCGGCCCTGGCATTTTGGCCATAATAATAATAGCACACTAATAGACATATATTGTAAAACAAATGCACTGAAAAATAAAGGAAACTCACAATTAGTTTTGTACTAATTTCTATACTTGAAAGAGATATAAGCACATGATCTTTTTGACGGAAACTGCATCAAGCTTTTATTTTGGCGGAAAACGATTAAACGCATCTCATTAAATTTATGGTAAATTACGGTAATCGTCAACTATGCAGATGTGGAAATAATGCGTTACTGGGTAATGGGTTCCTACACTCATGACATGGCCTAAGTGTTTTGAAAGTAACTGTTAGTTCTGCTTACTGCAGGCTCTACACTTTCTCATCTCTGTCCTTATCCTCCTCACTATCTTCATCATCAGCCACAGGAGCTGATGAAGGTCATGCTGCTGCAGAAAACATTTTGACACATTTTACAGCGTCTGCTTGAAGGGCCTGTGTCTATTTTTCACTCTATTTCTCGGCACATTCCTTGCGTTTCTTCTCCATCTCTCAGACTATTTTGACAGATACACACTGACACACTGCACGCTCGCTCCAAGCCCAAAGGGGTGTTTAAAGATGTGATTGGACCAGCCCAGTGTCAATCAAAACAAGATTCAATGGGCCAAGGTGTTTCATGGGCCGGTCAGCTAACTTATTAGAAGAAAAAAAACTGACGCAGACTTTTTTTAAAGGAGCCATATGTAAGATTGTGGCCAAAACTGGTACTGCAATCACTTTCAATTTACTGTAGAGCGGTGTATCCCCTCCCCCTCCCCCCTGACTCGAGGTTGCCAGATAGGCTGCAGGATCCAGCAGGAACGTAGGCTGACACGTTTGTAGCTGCAGCTGTGGTAACTAGAGCAGAGCTGGCAACCCGGATGCCGAAAAACACTACTGACTTTGTGATTGGTAGATAGGTGGAGGGTGGCGCTTCAGGCCAAAACACAACATGACAACATCAACATCAGTTGAGGGCTGCAACTTCACTTTTTAAATGACAATATCCTGGCCGGACTACTGTTGTCAGTGATATAAGTATTTGAAATGAACATGATTTCTTAATGTCTAGTGACATATCAGGGCCAATTTATGATTAATTGAAATACATTTCTTACATACAGCTCCTTTAACTAATGCATTACACCGGGACGCACTTACTTAAAGGGGTGGTTCAGGATTTTCGACATCGGACCTCATTTTCAAGTGAGCCTGGTTGTTATTCATCAGTGGAGACAGTTTTCAAAAAAATTCATCCAGTCCTTACTTTTGGATAGTTCGCCTATGCTAGGCTAGCGCGAGTCAACGGTGCACGCGTTAGCCTGCCATTAAAACAGTTTTACCCACTCCACAGTACACCAAAAGTAAATAAATTATAACGCCAGACTATCGATGTAAATGTCTGTTGAGAGAATAATGTTAGAAATCAAACTACCCTTTCATCACATTGTCAGCGGCAGGTAAATACACTTGCGTGATTGTTATGTGGACCGGCTCTCTCGGTTTCCTAGGTAACCAAATATAACTCCACCGCTGCTGTAGACTGCTTATAAATACAGGGAACAAATTATAACTAATGCAATGTGATGAAAGGGTAGTTTGATTTCTAACATTATTCTCTCAACAGACATTTACATCGAAAGTCTGGCGTTATAATTTATTTGCTTTTGGTGTACTGTGGAGTGGGTAAAACTGTTTTAATGGCAGGCTAACTCGTGCACCGTTGACTCGCGCTAGCCTAGCATAGGCGAACTATCCAAAAGTAAGGACTGGATGAATTTTTTTGAAAACTGTGTCTCCACTGATGAATAACAACCAGGCTCACTTGAAAATGAACCACCCCTTTAACCCAGCGCCGCCAATTAAGCAAAACGAATGGGCCGCCGATGTACGAGTTTTATGGTCCGTTAAGACAAAAAACAGAAAAAGAAAAAAAGTATGAGATGTCGGCCCAAAAGGCACGTCAGCCCACTGGGAATCTCCCGGCAGTCCCGATGGCCAGTACTTGCTGCCTGGGCATTGAGTGCATTTCACGCCAATATTTTTGTCCTGAAATAAACTGAAAGTAAATGTGAATATCGCCACTGGCCGAAACCCCCATCTCCGTCTCCATTTCCCGCTCCCCTTCGCACCAGCAGCTACGTCACTCAAATCGATCTCTATGACAATGGTGCAAGCACAAACACACACACACACACACACACAGGCATGCACGCACCACTTAAACAGATCAGAGCTTTACACGCAGGCAAACACGGCTTGGGTAACGCAGGAAAGCGCGTTCCTATAGTCTAGTAAAGTAGTGTAGTTACCGATATTTTTAGTGTAATGCGTTACTTTACTTAGTTACCCAAAAAAGTAATATCGTTACTGTAATCCGTTACTTTGTAACTCGTTACCCCCAACACTGGTGGTGGGGGAAGTGACGTATGCCGTAAAGCAGTCGAATTTTGTAGTTCTTTTTGTGCTCGGGTTACTACCCGAACCCCGAAGTTACGTAGTGCCAGTAAAAGCGATACAGACCCCGTCAGGCTATGGCAGACGTGTCATTCAACCTATTGTAAGTCGATGTACCATCACAAGGGTCTTGGAAATATATTATGAAGGTTGAAAAGCTACATAGTGTTCCTTTAAACCATAAGCAAAAATTACTATAGATTTTTTTGTTTTTATTGGTAAACTAAGTGTTAAACTTTCTTCTCCTGCATCCTATTCTTCCGTTATCCAGAACTGCAGCACAGCTGGAAGGTTTGCTTGAGTTGCGCCCTCTACTGTACACGCGTGAATTTGCATTTCCTTCAGCCTGAAGCTTATTATTGCACTTTTTGTGTGAAAGGGTCTTTACATTTGCATCAAAATATAACAATATAATAACTTTTTTGTTATAAAAAAACAAGCCCAGCCCAGGTGAAAAAAAGTAACGCAAAAATAACGTAACGCATTACTTTTCTAAAAAAGTAACTAACACAATTAGTTACTTTTTAAGGGAGTAACGCAATATCGTAATGCATTACTTTTCAAAGTAACTTTCCCCAACACTGATTATGATAATGGTTTGTTGCGTAAATGAGCAGCGTAATTTACCCATGTCACACAACTGGCCGCTGTAGCCGCTGTCACAAACGCACTGCGCCTGCCCCGTCTGTGACACCTCGCAGGAGCCGTGTTGGCATGAGAGCGCGCCGCATGTGTGCTGTTGACTGCACAGCGGGCCGAGGAAACCGTCCACACACTCGCAGCGATACGACTGCAGGTCCACCGGGACACAGGTGCCGTGAACACACCTAACAGGAGGGGAGAGAGGGAGTTAGCATGGTTACAAACTGCATAAGAGGGAAAGTGTAGCTCAAACAGTCTGAAAATGCATCTTTTTATCTTCATTTTGGCCGTCCATCCACACCAAGACAGCATTTTGGTCAACGAAAACGAAGCTTTTTGAAAACGCTCTCCGAAGTGGATAGCACACGTACATCACGGAGATGTCTATTTGATGCACGTGTTCACATCTGGAAGACGTATTTCTTTTAGAGTGTTTGCTCATCTGCGATATGTCTATAGGACGAATCCTTTCAGATGTCAAATAGACGTTTAGAAAATGTCTTTTAGATGCTTATGATTTAGAATGTATGCAAAACTGACGTCTATCAGATGTTAGTAAACGGCAGATGCTTTCCAGATGAAGTGATCTTTAACAGACATCTTGTAGACGTACGTGTTCTATTTGCAGACGCATTTATCGCATTGTAGTGTGGACTGTGAAAATGGAGGCTTTCGAGAGTGTTGCCAAGTCTGCGGTTTTCCTGCAGAATTGGGCTTGATTTGATGATTTTTACCCCTGTACGTACGATTTCAGTGCTCCAAAACATTTCAGTGCTCCTCAAAACACCCCCCAGACATACAATTCAATGGAAAAGCATAATATTTAAAATAAAAAATATAGATTTACATATTTTATATAAAATATTTTTACCTAAATTTTCATTAAACATGTTTGATTTTATATATAATCACTTTAATTATATTATATTATGTTATATTATATTATATTATATTATATTCAGTGCTGGGCAATGATTAATCGCATCCAAAATAAAAGTTTGTGTTTACATAATATATATGCGTGTACTGTGTATCATTATTTTGTATATATAAATACACATGTATGCATGTATATATTTCAGATTTTTTATTTATTTCTATATAAACTTTTTATATAGAATACAAATTATGTATGTATATAATAATATATATATAATAATATATATATATAATATATATAATATATAATTTAGGCTTTAACCTTGACCGCTAATTTAAAATGATTGTATAACATGATTAATGTGAAACGTGCACATGAAGGCACGAGTACTGACTTGTTCTTCTGGCAGGGGTTGGTGGCGGCCGCCAGCAGGGGCTGATCGCAGTGCGGGCCGCCCCATCCCGGCTGACAGTGGCACACGGGCCCGACGCCAGAGTCCGGCTCACACACGCCGTTCCCGCAGCGCAGGTCCTGACAGGCCGCGCACCCCGGCACCACTCCGGGCTTCATCTGGGTGTGTGTGAAGTCCTGCAGCTCGTTGTTAATGTACAGGTTACGAATGCAGCCTTGAAAACTGGATCCGTTGAGAGGCGGCCACTGGTTAAAAGACAGAGACTGCGCATTTTCAGGCATACCTGATGGGAAAAAAACATGCATTTAGAGATGATAGAGGGGAATATGACCAGCATGCATGGGTATGGGTGAAGATCTTACCCCCTACGTATAGTGGGGCGTCTCTGGTGAGGGGTTGGACGTGTCCCAAGCTGTCCAGAGTAGTAGGAAGCCCTCCATCAACTGAAAGGTTGACCATCCGGTCATAAGTGACCAATTCAACGGTATGAAACTGTCCGTCATTCACTATTTCAGAGCTGTGGAAACAAGTCAATGAGGCAGTGAGTTACACCAGAGATGTTTTTATATTAAAACATGAGCGTGGTCTTTATTGCACCTGTAAATGGTGCTGCCCGACTGACTTCCAGCATCATAGGTGACTTTGACATGTCCCTCATGTAACTGTACAGCGATGTGGTCATTGACGCCGTTGTAGAGAAGAATCCCATTGTCCTCAGCTGTGGAGACCTGAGAGAGAGAGAGAGAGAGAGAGAGAGAGAGTTTTATGAGTGTCGGCCAAACGTTTGACACCAAATGCACCATTTTTGTTTCAAATATTCTAAGTACACTACTATTTAAAAGCTTACAGTTTAATATTTTTAAAAAGATGTTTTTAACAGACTGCATTTATTTGAAATGCAGTAAAAACTGTAATATTGTGAAATATTATTACAATTAAAAATAACTGTTTTCTATGCGAATATTTAGTAAAGTGTAATTTTTTTCCTGTGATCAAAGCTGTATTTTCAGCATCATTACTCCAGTCTTCAGTGTCACATGATCCTTCAGAAATCATTCTGATTTGATTTTCTATTTGCATTGTTTATTTATTAATTTCATCTATTTTAAATATTTATTTATTTACATGTTGTTTATGTATTTGCAATGTTTATTCATTTACATATTGATTTGCATATTTATTTATTTGCATCTATTTTAAATATTTATTTACATGTTTATTTATTGCATTAGCAATATTTATTTATTTGCATATTTTTGCTATATTTATTTATTTACATATATATTATTAAATATAAATTTATTTGCATATATTTACAATATTTATTTATATATATTTGTTTATTTATAGACATGTCATGTCATTTACACAACTGCTGGAAACATATGACACGAGAATTGTTAATTCATGCACAGCCAACAGAATAGATGTTGCTGTCATGACAACAGCAAAGTTTAAGATGCAGGGCAAGAAAGGTGGTCTGAGATATTCATTTAGTCATTAATTCCTGCCACAAGAATAGCACATTCATTTATTTTCACAATGATCTCTGTTATGTAATGAACGGTTAGCTGTACCTGTAGAGTGATGTTGGTCTGAGGCCAGTTTTTGATGTCGCTGAGCAGCAGGTACGAATCTCTGTCGATGAAGTTAACACTGAGGAGCTTCTCACAGCTCGGGCCCCCGAACCCAGAGAGACACTGACACACTGCAGTACCGTCACTCTCCACACAGGGGGCGCCGTTCTCACAGAGCAACAACTCACAGCCGGAGGGGGGAGAGAGAGACGCCTCGCATAGCCGACCACTGCAACCAAACACTCAGTGTGACCCCAGAGAACACACAGCACAGAAATCACAGCTCCACTGACATGATGAAGACAGGGGAAAATCTCTCAAAACAAGAGTTTGCTAGTTCTTAGAAATTCACTTTATGTTCATACTGGTTTCATACAGTTTTAAAAACGTTTGTAGCATTTTGAGACAAGGTTTCATTTAAAATACTCAAAAAATGTCATATGGTGCAACCGTCGAGTAAAAAATAATAACACATTTTACTGAATGCACGTATTAAAATGTAATCATTTATGTTGGAAAAGTTTTTGTATATATTTTTCAGTGTAATGGACCAAATGCATGGGTGTATTTTGCCATTTTCGGAAGATATTTTGCATGAAAAGCACTATCTTGTTAATATATCATGTTTTTGGTCTGCCCAGTTTTTAATCAGGACAGACTTTGAAGGACTTATTTTGTAAGATTGACCCAATTTTTATCACAAGTACATTTGAAAAAATCTTGTATACAATAGAGTTATATATTCATCATTCTCTGTCTTTTTTCAGTTGAATTTGATCAAATGTTTGTATTTATTGTATTGTTTGTTGAATCAGTCTGTGAAGCTGTTATGGCAATTATACAACATGAATTCATCTTATTTGTCATAAAACGTCAAATTATCAGATATTTATCTGAATGTTGGTCATACTACATGACTTTGATTTTGTAGACAAATTTTTTTTAAATTTTATATATATATAATATTTTAACAAATTAGAAATAATATTAATAGATTATAACAAACTATTTAAGGTTTTCTTCAAGAATTTTGTTCTTTATTATGATATCAGGACAGTTACACCACCCTCATGTTTTTTGCTGACCAATATATATATGTATATATATATATATATATATATATATATATATATATATATATATATATATATATATATATATATATATATATATATATAAATCTATATAGAATCCTGCAGTAATGTGGATAAAATTGGTAGCATTATTTTATATTATAACTTTTTTATATTATTTTATAAAACACCTATTGAATATTTTTATATGAAATAGAAAAAAATATATATTATATTATAACATAATATTATATTTACATTTACATTTATATAAAAATATACAACATTATGTTATCTATTAACGTTTTTATATTATATATTTTGTATTAGTCTTTCATATGAAGTAACCAGGGCAATAAAATTAAACTGGTTATATAAGATAATTTCCATCATTACACAGTATATCAGGTGTTGACTCACCTGTAACCTTGTGGACAGACGCATGTATATCCCGCCACATGATCCACACACCGCGCGCCGTTCTGGCAGTAATGCCCCTCGCATTCGTTAAAATCTATACTGCAGTCATCACCCACAAAACCAGGCGGACAGATGCATCTAAACACACAAACACACACTGTTTTCATTAAAGGTCATAAATGCCATTTATTTCATTATTTGAATGACCTTAAAATGATGCTTTTCAGCTGAAAGGACTATTCACACCAACAGCAAATATTTGCTAAACAGGATTTTGAATAGAAATGACACATTCCTATGGAGCTATTCAAATGGAGGAGGAAAATGAAAATTCATTGGGTGAAAGAAAGGGTTTTTTTCATAAACTGGCTTTTTTTCATCAAAATAATTTTCTCTTTTCTCTAGAATTTTCTCTAAAAAGTTGATAAAAAAGCTATTTAGTTTGCTCTCCTAAATACTTGATTATATGTTTATATTCATACACTACCATTCAAAAGCTTGTGGTCAGTAAGTTTTTTTTTTTTTTACAAAAAAAAAACTAATATTTTTATTCATCAAGGATGCATTAAATGTATCAAAACTAACAGTAAAGACATTGATCATGTTACAAAAGATTTCTATTTCAAATAAATGTTGTTCTTTTAACCCTTAAATGCATAACTCTGGGCTTTAGTGACCCAGGACGTCATTCACTACCCTCCTCCTCAAGTTAGACATCAACCTTCTTAGTATTCCTCAATCAATTAATTATAAACAATATAACAAGAAAAAAATTATAAAAGAATGCCGGTTTTCCAATTAATTTTTTTGTAAAAAAAAAATCGTACAGGGTCACTGACGACCCGAGGCATGTAACAGTGCAAGTATATTTTTTCTGCACAACAATAATTTAATCTTTGATGACTAAATTCATCTTTATTCCACAAGGTGGCAATGTGTGATACACAATGATGAATGTCTAGGTTACTAATGTAACCCGTGCCCTGAAGGAGTGAACAGAGACGATCTAAACTGATGAATGGGGATCTCACATTAGAGCCCAATCACCTTAGAGTGTAACAAAACAAGCTAATGGATATTGGCAAGCGTGATTTGCATCGCGAACCCCGCCCAGCAAAGGGAAGCGCGATGCTCCCGCTCAGTTAAGTTTTGCGCTGAGGAGCCGAGACGGTGTGTCCCGGCCATTCAGCGGTGGCACAGAAATCATGGCGATGGGAAGTAACGTCCTTCAGGGAATGGAGGTTACATTAGTAACATAGATGCAAAGAGACGCAAGACTTTAACGCAGAGAAATATCAATCACTGCCGTTACTTCAGTGAGACCATTTGGATAACACTGGGAAAGCGTGCCTACTCCAAATGGAAAGGTTCGCTACGGAGACCACACCCTGCCCGTAAGGAGGTAACGTGGGAATTACAAAAATGGTCTGACCATTATGGCAGTGCTATATATGGAAGGTCTCTGTGGTAGATCCAGCCTAGCTAGGGTGAAGTCAATACTGGCTTCAAGTCAAGTCAAGAGACGGCAGGGCAGGCTTTGCTGAGAGAAAGACATGGGCTCGCCAATAGGGAAGTCATAATGTGGAAGAATACACATGTGGGATTGCCCGTAGGGGAGGAACTCCAAGCAGGGTTCGCCAGGTGGGAAACTCACCTGTGGAGCAAATAGCACACCTATCCGATCCTAAGAGGGAAGTTGCACTGCAAGTGAGACACCGAGCAGGTCCTCAGTGTTACTGGTTACTTGTAGCAGGTACACGAGAGGACACAGGCTCTAGACAAAGATTGTTAAACCTTGCAAACGTGTTAGGTGTCGCCCAGCCCACAGCTCTACAAATGTCTGCCAGGGAGGTGCCAAAGCCAAAGCCCAGGAGGAGGCAACGCTCCAAATGGAGTGAGCTCTCACCCCAATGGGGGCATGGGTGGTCCTGATTCGCCAAGACTATGGCATCCACTAACCAGTGGGTTAACCTCTGCTTGGAGACAGCCTTACCCTTCTGCTGGCCAGCGTAACAGACAAAGAGCTGGTCTGAGGTACTGAAGCTCAGCGGAGGTCCACATACAAGCTCATAGCGAAGATTGAGACAGAGCAGAGCCAGGGCTGGGTCTGCCTCCTCCGGGGGCAGCGCTTGCAGGCTCACCACCTGATCCCTGAAAGGGCTGGTGGGAACCTTAGGCACATTTCCGGGCAGGGATCTCAGGATCACATGAGAGTTGGCTGGCCTGAATTCCAAGCACGATTTGTTGACTGAAAATGCCTGCAGGTCCATTTCCCTCTTGACAGAAGAAAGCACAGTCAGGAGCGCTGTCTTGAGGGACAGGATCTTAAGCTCTAATGACTGCAGCGACTCGAAGGGCGCACCGCACAAGGCTAACAAGGCCAAGGAGAGGTCACAAGAGGGTACAAGGTGGGGGCAGGGAGGATTCAGCGAACCTGCTGATCAGGTTGTGCTTTCCCACAGACTTGCAATCTACTGCATTGTGATGTGTGGCAACATACCCTTTGAGGGTGGAGGGAGACAGCCTTCGCTCCAACCCTTCATGCAGGAAGGAAAGCGCTGATCTGATTGGGCACTTCTGGGGTCTTCTCGGTGAGAACACGACCACTCAATGAACAGGTTCCACTTCAGAGCGTAAGCGTGCCTTGTTGGAGGTAGGTCACCTAAATTCTCAGAGTCCCGTCCGGAGGCCACACGTGGATGATCCATAGGTCAGGACACAGGTGCCATAAGGAGGTCCTTCCTCAGAGGAATTCGCCAGGGAGGGGCTGTTCTGAGGAGCATCAGTTCTGGGAACCAGGTCCGGTTGGGCCAGTATGGTGCAACTAACAAGACCTGCTACTTGCCCTCCCTAACCTTGCACAGAGTCTGTGCAAGAAGGCTTACTGGGGGGCCAGCTGTGTGCCAGCACATCCGTGCCATGGGTCCCCTCAGTCAGGGAGTAGAACAACTGGCAGTGGGACGTGTCCAAAGAGGCAAACAGGTCTACCAAATCAGCTGGACCATCTGGTGGTGGAGTCTCCATTCTCCTGGGAGTGTGGGCTGTTGTGAAAGCTTGTCGGCTGCACGAATGAGCTCATCCGGGATATGAATGACTGTGGCTTTTAGTAAAAATGCTCTCCTGCCTCTGAACGAATTCAGGCAGTTCAGCACCAACTGAGCACATTCGTTTGTGCGACATGCTGTCATGTTGACTGAATCCAACTCCATACCGAGAAAAAATATCCTCTGCAAGGGGGAGAGTTTGCTCTTTTCTCAGTTGACCCGAAGCCCAAGATGGCTGAGGTGCCTTAGCACCAAGTCCCTGTGTTCACACAACTGCTCCCACGAGTGGGCCAGGATGAACTGCTGGGCAAAGTTCTTGACTGTGTCACTGAAGAGGCCGATCTAGGAGATAGTGGAGTAGAGAAAACAATATTTGTCGGTTTTCCTCATATCTGCCAGGTTCAGCCAGAGATGGTGTTCCTGGACCAGAAGAGTGGACATCTGCCCAAGGGATCGCGCAGTGACTTTCGTCGCACATAAGGTGAGGTCCATGGCTGTGCGCAGTTCATGCATCAAGTCAGGGTCAGAACTTCCCTTGTGCAGCTCTTTGAGTGCCTTGGCCCAATAGACTTACAGGAGGGCAATGGTGTGCAGCTCTGTGGCAGCCTGCCGAGCAGCTCTGTAAGCTTTGCCCATAAGCAGAGACTCAAACTTACAGGCCTTGGATGGGAGACGTGGATTACCCTGCCAGGCGGCAGCGCTTTGTGGACAACTAAAGCGCCGTCACACCAACACTCTCTGGAGAGCTTCTTCCGGGTTTATAGATCACTCGTACCAATGATTGCAGAGCAGAAACGATGAAACACTCGGCTCCGAAGCGAAAGCTCAACCCAGCAAGCGCTTATATAACCGCTTTGCGATGCAAATCTCGCTTGCCAGTGTCTATTGGCTCGTTTTGTTAAACTCCAAGGTGACTGGGTTCTCAGGCAAGATCTCAATTCATCAGTTCATGTCTGACGTAACGTTGAACGTGACTGAATGATAGGGAAGTGACATTTCACTCATAGTTACCGCAGGCAGAAAACAAAAGAAAAAGAATTATCATCAGCAAAACTTGAAATGGCTCAGCGATTTACTGCAGAGCAAGTCCTGAACGCAATAAAAAAATTGTGTCACTGTCACTTGATGGTGAATCAAAATACTGATTTTGAAGATGTTGAAAATGATAGTTTTGACAATATGTTTGAGATCGTGAATATGAGCCAGATGCTGAATGTACTGGGGAAATGAGCTCTGACGAGGACAGTGATGCTGGTATAAAACATCTGCTCAAATATCTGCTGAACCATTCCAAGCTCCAATTGTTCCTCTAATTTCAGGAAAGTTTTATATTATCGCGACAGGTAGAGATCCATCCGTGTTAGATATAGATCCGTGTCGCTGAAGACCTGAATATGTAATAATGATTGGTAGGGTTAAACGTTCTATTCATCAAAGAATCCTGAAAAAAATAAGAAATCACAGTTTCCACAAAAATGTGTAGCAGCACAACTGTTTTCAACATTGATAATAATCAGAAACGTTTCTTGAGCAGCAAATCAGCGTATCAGAATGATTTCTGAAGGATCATGTGACACTGAAGAATGGAGTGATGATGCTGAAAACTCAGCTTTACCATCACAGGAATAAATGACATTTCACAATATATTCACAAAGGAAATATTTAAATTAAATTGTAAAATTATTTCGCAATATTAATATTTTTATGCAGCCTTGGTGAGCAAAAAATAATACAGACCCGGAAGTGCATGCATTTTTTTATTATATATATTATTAATTTATATATGGTTTTTATCATTTTTTTTCATAATATGCATTTTTTTTTTTAAAAATCCCAGCTGTCTGCAACCACATCAGAATTGGGTCGCAACCCAGAATTGGGATGCAACCATTTTTGGGTTGCAACCCAAGGTGATAATGTGTAATATTGCACATCATATTTGCAATAACAATAAGCTAATAATAACAATAAGCTAAACGCAGCAGCACAACTAGCACTTACTTCGGTCCTGTGACGGTCGGTATACAAGTAGAGCTGTGATGACAGGGATTCTGGCCAGGATAACACAGATCTTCCTCATACTCTTCACACTTTGGCCCTGTAATGCACATTCACACTTTCTTTACCAATCCAATCACATTCTATCTACAAGGACAATCTGTCCACATGAATCACTGGGTCAGTATAAATCAATATCAGTATGTACCTGAGAAGGGGTGCGGACAGACGCAGGTGTAGTTTCCCACTCCGTCCACACAGATGGTGCCATTTTCACACTTGTTATCCACACAATCATCAACATCCACCTCACAGAACTGACCGTCGTATCCCAGGGGACACATGCAACTAGACAGACGTGCAAAAGTCAACTTCATGTTTCTTGTTTTAATCGTCAACGGAATAACAAGGTGTATGTTCTCACCTGAAGCCTTTTCTAGCCTCTTCGCTATAACAGGTGCCTCCATTTACACATGGATTGCATTCACAAGCGCTGACAGAGACCTCACAGTTTTTACCCTATAAATAACAACATGCAGCAGACAGACTTTTCAAGGAATGTTCTTTTTAACATTTTTTTAACAGCTCTTTAACATCCAATGCAACAAAACACATATAGAATCTGTGGCATGTTGTAAGTTAGTGCAGAAAATAATTCCTACTTTAAAAAGAAAATGTTTTGCTTTCAGTGGAAGTCTATAGGGCACGACATTCATATGGGGCATTTTTGGGGCTTATATTCTATAGAAATGTGTGCTGTTTTAGATATTTAATTGATTTGAGAAGTCTATGGCGGAAGAACTTCTGGATATGTGTTTCAGTATTCCTGTGAGTGGGTTAACCGGCTTTATGTGGTCAAAATTGGATGTGTGTAGTTATTGTTAACTAAAATTGTAAAAAATAAAATAAATGTATTCATTGAAATAAGGCTGAAATAAAATATAAATACTAGTTTACTACTAACTTTTTGAATTTTTTCCCCCAATAAATTTAAATAAAACTGAAATAAAATAAATATAACTTAATATTAGAATTAAAACGTTAGAAAATTGACGCCTCACTATTGGCCGACGCTGGTCACATGACACATCGTGTGATGCTGACGCAGCAGCCGACCAATAGTGAAGCGGCATTTTGACAGAACCAGGAAGTCCTGAACTGTTTACACTCTGTCAGCAGTGTAGGAGTTTGTTTGTGTTGCTCGGTGACTGGCGTCTGTCTAAAGGTCCGAAAATTGTCGTCCGAAATCTTTGCACGTTAAGAAAAAAATACAACCTCACGTTGTGTCAATCACGTTTACACACTGCCTCCGAAACTTTCGTCCGTCATAAAAAAATTCAGACTGCCGTTTTTTGCATTTGTAGCAAGCATTTTGAGAGGTGTTTTGACAATTCATAGACACCGACTTCCGAAAATGAAAAAACGCATACGAAAATTTCGGGACCTTTAAAGTTCGTGTGAATTTTATTTGGGGACGAGTTTAAATGATTGTGTTAATTGATAGTATATCAGGTATATTGTCAATGCATTGAACCTGGAATATTTTAGCAGCACTTCTCAGTAATGTATGATCAGGACCTTGTAACCCTGCGGACAGCTGCACTTGTACTGATGCACGGGGTCGTCGTGGCACCGGCCTTGATTCTGGCAGGGGTTTGAAGAACACGGGCTGCATTTCCCAGACACAGACGGATCCACGGGACCTGAGGAACATCAGACCTCTCAAGCGTCATCCTGAAGGGAAATGTTCTTTCTTTCTCTGATGTTTTTCACCCACCTGTGCATTGGAAGGTATTGCCTGGTGTTGTGAGCAGTAGTTTTCCCTCCATACCCCGCGGCCCGGCACAACGGGCGATGCCGGGTTCCTTGTACCCGCTTTTCACCCAATCAGAAAGCCAACGCAGCCGACAGTCACAGTACAGCGGGTTTGCGCCAATAGCCCTTGAGGAATTTAATCGCAGAAAACACATATGGATGTAAAGTGCAAAACAAATGAAGTGGCGGACATGGTGAGTATTTGTTTGACAGTAAATTCATGCATTCGCATCTTATCCAAAATGCAAATTTCGACATATTGGCAGTTGTATAATTTCCATTTATTATACTTTTCCGTATTATTAATTAAAAAATGATTTACATTTTTATTTAAATGTTTATTTTTTTATAAAAAAATGTCCATTTTAAATTAAGTCTAAAATGTCTTAAAATTTTATTTTAATACTTTTTTTTTTTTTTTTTTGCTTTATTAAATTTAGGTAAACACTTAAAATTTCAAAATAAAACAATTACTTATGGAAACATTAAATATTTGGAAATTGAAATAATCCTAAAATAAAAATAAAAATATTAGATAAAAAAAAAAAACATTGCTAACTGCCCTCCATCGCTGCTCGCAGCTATATTTATTTGTATATTTGTATATATATATATATATATATATATCTATCCTCCTCAGACCCCGTGTCCACATACGTGGACATCACATTTTTAGTTGTGTGCAGCATAATACTTAATTCTGTGTAACTGGAAATCTAAAATGCACACCAAACCAAAGCTCGGGTCTGAGGAGGATATATATATATATATATATATATATATATATATATATATATATATATATATATATATATATATTTATTTATACTACAGGGCCGTTGAATGCTTGAATCTGATTGGTTGACAAACGTTCTAAGGTGTGCATTATTTTCAGGGAAACGCACAGCTAAAGTAGTTCCAGGCAGGTCTTGACCGCATTACAGTTCCATATCACTTCGCCTAGTTAACTGTAATAACGGAAAATAGGATACAATTCATAACAAGAAAAAACATTTAGCTCCATGCGCTTCATCTACAATTTTCAATGTCTAGCTTCACAATCAATGGAAACATGCAGTTTAATTTTAATAGATAAAGTATATAGTCCTATATAATCAATAGAAAATAAAACTGAATATAGGCTAAATAAATGGATAGTCCTGCAGCACGGATTTTTATTGCAGATAATTTAACAAATAAATAATTATTGATAGGCCTACTTGTTAAAAGGGCTTTGTGTTTCATTTATTTGGCTAGTCTACTGTCATCTGTCAATAATATAAAAAAATGAACGAATTAATTAAAACGTCACGTCGTGACCGCATTACCACCTCGGGTGTGCATTATTTTTCTAATAATTCAACGGCCTGTCGTCAATTATTCCTTACATATATATGACAAGTAATATTCTCTGTCTTGTCACTTAGTACTTCACTCACTTTCCAATATTGAAGGGAAAAATTATCCTTTTCACATGCGCAAAAATGTCACACAATGTGTCCTAGAGTCACAACCCTAACATATTTATATATAAATACAATAGACCTACCTGATTTTGAACACAAGAGGGCAGCATAGCACTATGAATGACTTGATTTATTTATTTTTTGGACTAAACAACTATTCTAGCTGTTTTTAAACTTAACTTAAACATAATTCTTAAATTTAACAAAAAATAATAAAATGGGTTTAGTTCTGATATTTGTATAATTTTATATAGAAATAAATGGTGTACAATTACATTTTTAGAAGATATGCAGCTTTTAGTGTTTCCTTTTTTGACATTCCTTTAAACCCTCGCAATAGCAAAACCATTTGAGATGTTTAATATCCGTTCACAATTTATCATCTTTAATGTATTTTCATCATTTTGAAAAAGTTTGGTGTGAATAAAATAAACCACGTAGCTAAAAACTTAGAGTATGAAAAATAAAAAAAATCAACATTCAAACCAAAATATCTGACTTCCTGTTGGTTGGAGCTAATGACTGTAAATTAGAAAGTTGTCCGGCTCGATGAGACCAATATATGTACTGATTTTTGTAACTGTGGGTAAAACTAACCCCCCCACTTTTGTCAAAAACATTTTGAAGTGACACACTTCCTGCTACCAGTTGGTGGCGCTATAACTTTGACTCACAATAGTTACATCCATCTGATCGGCCTCTTACCACGAACACACTGCTGAAGTTTCATCAAGATCAGTTAATGTATGCAGAAGTTATACCACTTTGTGTTTCTCTTTTCTCGCCATAAATTCGTGTCCCCGCCACGGCCAAACCGTTCGAGATATCAAAAATCCGTCCGCAATTTAGCATCCTCAATGTCTTGACTTCATGCACACCGAGTTTGGAGGTGATTGGAAGAATTCTCTAGGAAGAGGACATCAAATTCCACAGCATGCGTTTTTCAAACAACTCATAATAGCCAATTCCTGTTGGGCTGGCGTAAAACTTGACCGAGGGAAAGCTGTTTGGCCCGATGAGATCTATACGTGTACCGAGTTTCATATTAATTCATGCAAGCGGGTTTGATATATGGACCAAGTTTTCAGACCCTGTTCAAGAGGGCGCTGTTGAGCCCCCCTGCCACGCCCGTTTCTGAAACTTTTCACATGTCTACTGGCTAATAAGTGTGATGTCTCTGTCGAGTTTCATCCAATTTGAAAAATGCATCTCAAAAGCATCGAAAAAAATATTAAAGTTTGATGCGTTGCCACGGCAACAGTATCTAAGATATCAATAATCCTTCCACAGGTCTACATCTGCCGTGTGTCTACATTATACACAAAGTTTGAAGCAAATCGGGTAAAAATAAGAGAGTGATTTCAAAGCATTTTGAAAGTGACAAACTTCCTGCAGCCAGTTGGTGGCGCTATAACTTTGACTCACAATAGTCACATCCATGTGATCGGCCTCTTACAACGAACACACTGCTGAAGTTTCATCAAGATCAGTTAATGTATGCAGAAGTTATAACACACTTCCTGTGTCCCATTATTCGCCATAAATTTGTTTCCTCGTCACGGCCAAACCGTTCGAGATATCAAAAATCTGTTCGCAAGAATTCATCCTCAATGTCTTGACTTCATTCACACCGAGTTTGGTGGCGAGTATTTCACATTCCATTGTATGCGTTTTCCAAACAACGTATAATAACCGACTTCCTGTTGGGCTTTTGTAAAACTTAGAGCACGAAAGTTGTTCGGCCCGATGAGATCTATATGTGTACCGAGTTTCATATTATCACATGCAAGCGTGTTTGATTTATGGACCAAGTTTTCGGACCCCATTCCAGGGGGCGCTGTCGAGCCCCCCTGCCACGCCCCGGTACCAGCTTCAGCCCGGACCTGATGGCCGCAGGTTCTGACGTGTGTGCAAAATTTCAAGAGTTTTTGAGCATGTTAAGGGCCCCAAAAGTGGCAAAAAGGCACAAAAAAAATAATGAAGAAAAAAAAAAAAAATCCTTACGAAAACAATAGGGCCTTCGGCCATTCAGGGCTTGGGCCCTAATTAAATGACACAAAAAATATTATTGAACCATTTAAATTATTCCTGAATGAAGCCATTTGAACGAATCGAACTAATGAATGACTCAATGACTTACTCATTAAGACATATACCGCCACCTACTGGCAGATTCAGTTTCTTTTTTAGAGTGTCATTTCATTTCATTTCAAATTAATTTCAGCTGCAATAAACGGTCTGTTAATGTATCTAAATACCAATTCAGATGCAGCTTCTGAAAAAGAATGTGTAATAAATTCTATGTTGAATCAAATAAAATATGCTATGTTTTGTAAAGTCTATTTGATGCTTTTCTCATTTAACACAATAATGACTTTAAAGGGCCTATATGCAACTTTTCCCCCAAAATAAACGTAACAATAGCCTTTTTATTTGACTATGTATGACTCAAACATCTCCTGATGAGCATACTGACACCTTGTCAGCTCACAGCGGGTGCACCTATAAGCCTGTATCCTATTTTTCCTATTTTCTGTCGGGTCGGATTTTTCGCGCGCTGTCTGCGGATGTGACGTCAAGCGCGTTCATGTTAAACGTTTCAGATCACTCTGCCACCACCGCTAGTCAGCAAACAAACTTAGTTTCTCAAACAATATATGTATTTGACTGTTCTTACCTCTGTAAACATAATGTAGACTTCTTTGCAGCGGATGACTTGTGAAGTGTGCACGTACGAGAGCGAGCAGAAAGGAAGAGCAGTTCCGTTTTTTGGCCACAGGTGTCAGTCGCGAGTTTAAATTTCAGAAAAAAGCATATAGCCCCTTTAAATGATATTTTGAGGGTAATTTATCAGCCAAATTTGATTTGCGATTAACTTGCGATTAATTAAACAAATTAATCGGCACATCATGTAATTAATTAGATGCAAAATTTTAATCACTTGACAGCCGTAATATGTTCAATGAAAATATTAACTTTTCAACAAAAATGATAAGTAGTGCCTTGGCAACTAACTGAAATAAATCACTAAAGATGAATAAAACTGAAAGTTATATAAAAATTAACAGAAATGACAAAAGCACATAATAAATGATTCAACTTTGCCATATACCTTTAAGTGCGGACGAGAAACGCTCGTCTTTGCATGTGCATGTGTGAAAGTATCTGTACAGAGACGAAACAGGTGTGACTCACAGGTGTGATAGAGATGCAGCATCTCTGAAGATTTCTTGGTGTAATTCAGATATATTGTTGCCATGGAGAGATCTGCAAAAAAAATTGATAACAGCGAGGAGAAAACGTGTGGGTTGAGTGGAGGTCAAACGATTAGATCTATATGTCTGTTAAAGCACACTGCTTTCACAATCATAAAAACATGAATTTCTGTAAGACAATAGAAGTGTTTCCAGAGGAACTCACAGCAGTCGAAGAGAGGACAGTCCTTTAAACACAAGAGGAGGGATACAGCGCAGGGCGTTATAACTCAAGATGCTGTAAATCACCACAACACAAGCCAGATGATTATACTGTAGAAACAGTGGAAAAGTCAGTGGAAAAGTGTGTGTGTGTGTGTGTGTGTGTTTCAGGCTCACAGTGTGGTCAGCTGACTCATGTTGGAGAAAGACGAGTTCGACAAGGAACTGATTTTATTGTTGCTCAGGTCACTGAAATAAAGCACAAAGATATTTTACATGTACTGTCATTAAGTGAAACATTATAATAATAATAATAATTTCCAGTTTTATTTATTGTTCTTATTATTAATGTTTTATTATTTATTCAATCCTTTTCTTATATTCGTATCAAGTGAAAAATTACACAATAATAACTACAATAGAATATTATTATTATTATTATTCATGTATATAATATTACATATTATTGCAATATTATATTATTAATTATATATATTACAATAGCAAGAATAATAATAATAATTACTATTATTAAAGTGTGCAATAATATTTTTATATTCTATTATTATTTATACAACAATATAAAACATTTTTCACCATTATTTTACACTTTTTACATTATTATTTTAATTAGAATTCATTTTATAATTTGTCTTTATTTCTACTATCATCAAGTGAAACATACAATTATAATATAATTATTATTATTTTAGTTGTTGTTATTAATGTGTATATATATTGTAAAATTATATTATTAATGTATACAATATTATATATATATCATTATATAATGTTATATATTATTATATCATTTTATATATCACAACGATAACAATAATTATTGTTAGTAGTAGTAATAAATCAATGTATATAATATTATATAATACAGTAAGAGTATATGATAACTTATATAATAATAATAGTGTCCTATTATAGAATGAATATATCTCAACAAGTGTATTATTATACAATAATAATAATATTGTTATTATCACTCATGATGTATATATTATTATATAATATAATGTTTAAAACTAATAGTTTTATAACAATATTACATTTACATATATACATGTGTGTGCATATAAATATAAATATATATATATATATATAATATATATATATATATATATATATATATATATATATATATATATATATATATATGCACCATTATTTTATTTAAATTAAACAACTTTATCATTTGCTTAAATACTAAGTGCACAATGACAGTAAAGCTGAATCTGATCTTGATCTTGAATATTATGAACATAAACACAGTCTGCCCCCAGTGGCTGAGCATGGCAGTTCAGGAGTGAACCGAGGTCAACACTCACACCAGCTGCAGGTGTTTGAACGCTGAGAGCTCTTTGGGAACCGCAGCAAACAGATTCCCATCCAGGTATCTATGGAGACAGAGAGAGTTCATGAGGCGTCCAAACACAGCCAGACAGGAATCCCGACAGCGTTTGCATAAGCCCTTGCGCCCACCCGAACATGACTCACAGTTCAGTGACATTGTGTGGGACGCCACGGGGTAAACCGAACAAGTGTTTGTTGCTGCAGCGCACCACCGACTCCAGACAAGTGCACTCCTCCGGGCACTGCGGCTTAGGAACGCAGCTCCTGTCGTCTTCAGTCATCGCTGGAAGAGTGTGTGGAACAGATATATTCAGAAATACAGTCATAAATAAAAACGATAGCATGGTATATTAAATTGAATACTTTCAAATGAAAAAAAGCATTCGACCTGCCAAATGATGAAGAGACAATGATAAACTCAAATATAAAAGACACAAAGGGCCCTATCATACACCCGGCGCAATGAGGCGCAACGTAAGTATTTTTCGTTAGTTTCAGCCCGACGCAATTATCATTTTCACGTCATGCGCCACGTTGTTTAAATAGCAAAAGCATTTGCGCCCATTTGTGCACCCATGGGCTGCTGGTCTGAAAACGAGGTGTGTTCTGGCGCATTGTTGGCGCGTTGCTATTTTGAGGCAACAGAAATAGACTGCGCTATCTACCAACTGAAACCTGGTCTAAAGTCAATGGCGCAATATTTTTATTGTTATTTAAAGAGCGCGTTAGTAATGTGCGCCAATAGGCGGGTCCACAACGCGCGTGCACTCTGCTTATTACACACACAGGGACGCACAGCAGCACACAAACATGCCAAATATTAAAAATAAAAACATTACAATGTAAAAAGATTATTATTGTCTACATTAAGATATGATCAAATCCAGCTTGTCCCATAGATGATCTGCTTGCACTTTAACCTCATGCACGAGCAGATCCGTTTCCTCGTTAGAGAAGCATTCAGTTTTTCCGTTTGCAAATTCCACCATGTAAATAGCGAAATCCGCAACTGGCTTGGGAATGGGAGATGAGATTCTGATTGTTTTTTTGCACGTTACGCCCAAAACACACCCATTACTCATTAAGAGAATAGGGACAACCCTTTAAGACCATGCGCCGGGACCGCCAACCATTTTTCCAGTTGTTAAACTAGCAAAAGTGGATTCGGACATGCGCTAAGTGCGATTGCGCCGTGCGTTTTAGACCATGCTCTTAGATCCTTAAAATAGGGCCCAAAGAGTCGATTTACCCTTGTCACAGAGGAAGTCTGGCTTTGCCACATCCTGCAGTGGGATCTCTCTGAGTAAGGGAAGTCAGGTAGTTCGTGGACATGTTCCCATTCATTTAAGTTGCCATTGTCAGCGCAAGCAATCGGAGGGATCTCGGCTCCAAATGGACGCCCACTTGCCGCTAGAGTTAATGGTGAACTGGACACTTTGCGTTATCGAGGGGTAATGCGTGCTAATGCGTTGCATTGACCCTGGGGCCCTGGGTGGACACCTGTAGGGGGCGATCTCGCTCCACGGTGGTTTCCCCAGATGGTCAACGATGTCCACCATGACATATGTCCTAAAACTGCCCGTATCATCCCCCTTACAGCCCGCCACCCCTCCCCCCACCCGCCCCACGCCATTGGCCGAAGTCATGGGATGGGCGGGGCTATCCACAGAGAGCCTTTTTGTCCCCTTCCAGATTAAACAAAGCCAGGGGGCGGGGATCAATCCCAAAAACGCCCTCTGACCACGGACAGCCTAAAAGTCCCCCTTACAGCCTATCTCCCGCCCACCCGCCCCACGCCATTGGCCGAAGTCATGGGATGGGCGGGGCTGTCCACGGAGAGCCTTTTTGTCCCCTTACAGCCTAAACAAAGCCAGGGGGCGGGGATCAATCCCGAAAACGCCCTCTGACCACGGACAGCCTAAAAGTCCCCCTTAATGCCCATATAGAGCTCCAAGCTCCGGGTGTGGGGCCACCAGTTACCCCAGAGTATGGAGCCCCAAGTCGGCTAGAATTTTGAGTTATGCCCAGTCAAAGATGGGACTTTGACCGGGTGTATCTTGGGAACCAAGCCGAGTTTGAGCTCCAAACTCCGGGTGTGGGGAGGTACCCATGGGCCCCCCATGACCCCAGAGTATGGAGCCCCAAGTCGGCTAGGATTTTGAGCTATGCCCAGTCAAAGATGGGACTTTGACCGGGTGTATCTTGGGAACCAAGCCGAGTTTGAGCTCCAAACTCCGGGTGTGGGGAGGTACCCATGGGCCCCCCATGACCCCAGAGTATGGAGCCCCAAGTCGGCTAGGATTTTGAGCTATGCCCAGTCAAAGATGGGACTTTGACCGGGTGTATCTTGGGAACCAAGCCGAGTTTGAGCTCCAAACTCCGGGTGTGGGGAGGTACCCAAGGGCCCCCCATGACCCCAGAGTATGGAGCCCCAAGTCGGCTTGGTTTCGGAGTTATGCCCGGTCAAAAACAGCATCCCACCTGCAACCTATTTAGTTACAGATGGGACTTCAAAACATCCCACCTGCAAGTTATTGGACAGAGCCCCTGTGCGCTCCCCGTGGACAGTGATATTTTATGCAAATTTTGCACAATTAATGGGTGAAATGTACATTAGTGTGTTGTACAGTGTCCCCTGACTGGAGTACAGTAGGTTTGACCCCAAGCAACCGCTTTTATTATGAAATATGACCCTTTAATGCAATGTCCACGGACAGCGCACAGGTGCTCCGTCAAATAAGCTGCAGGTGGGATGCTGGGTTTCGACTTAGACATTTTCAGCGGTTGAATCCCTGTAAGGAATTGGGGATTTCAGCATATGTGCTGAAATCCCCAATTGGTTACAGGGATTCAACCGCTGAAAAAGTCTAAGTCTAAACCCAGCATCCCACCTGCAGCTTATTGGACGGAGCACCTGTGCGCTCCCCGTGGACAGTGATATTTTATGCAAATTTTGCACAATTAACGGGTGAAATGTACATTAGTGTGTTGTACAGTGTCCCCTGACTGGAGTACAGTAGGTTTGACCCCAAGCAACCGCTTTTATTATGAAATATGACCCTTTAATGCAATGTCCACGGACAGCGCACATGGGCTCCGTCGAATAACTTGCATGTGGGATGCTGGGTTTCGACTTAGCCATTTTCAGCGGTTGAATCCCTGTAAGGAATTGGGGATTTCAGCATATGTGCTGAAATCCCCAATTGGTTACAGGGATTCAACCGCTGAAAAAGTCTAAGTCTAAACCCAGCATCCCACCTGCAGCTTATTGGACGGAGCCCCTGTGCGCTCCCCGTGGACAGTGATATTTTATGCTAATTTTGCACAATTAATGGGTGAAATGTACATTAGTGTGTTGTACGGTGTCCCCTGACTGGTGTACAGTAGGTTTGACCCCAAGCAACCACTTTTTTTTTATGAAATATGACCTTTTAATGCAATGTCCACGGACAGCGCAAAGGGCCTCCGTCGAATAAGTTGCAGGTGGGCTCCGAACTTTGAACGGCCATATCTCGGGGACCCGGCCGGCTAGCGACACCAAACTCGGGTCAAAGTAGGGTCCCGAGGGGCCCTCTCCAACGGGCCCTAGCCCGAGTCTCTAGCGCCCCCACGGTCCGAGATACGGGGCCCAACAGGAAAGGGTGCACTTGAGAAGGAAGGGTCCCAGTGGCCCGGGACTCTGGTGTCTGAGAGGGCCCCTAGGGGCCCCTCACCACCCCAAAGGACGATCCGCTGGGACACGCCCTTTTCGAGATATTGACCATTTTGTCTAAAAGTCCCTTATGTATAACCGGGTGTATCTTGGGAGTTAAGCCGAATTGGAGCTCCAATCTCCGGGCACTAGGAGGGCCCTTAGGGCCCCTTCTGACCCCACCGTCCCCAGCTCATGGGACTTTCCAGTTCCGAGATACGGCCACTTCCGGTCCAGCTTTGACCGGGTGTATCTTGGGAACCAAGCCGAGTTTGAGCTCCAAACTCCGGGCGTGGGGAGGGACCCAATGGCCCCCCATGACCCCAGAGTTTGGAGCCCCAAGTCGGCTCCGTTCCCGAGATATATCCACTTCCTGTGGAACTTTGACCGGGTGTATCTCGGAAAGCACGCCGACTTTGAGCTCCAAACTCCGGGTGTGAGGAGGTACCCCTGGGCCCCCTATGACCCCAGAGTATGGAGCCCCAAGTCGGCTTGGTTTTGGAGTTATGCCCGGTCAAAAACAGCATCCCACCCCCAACCTATTTAGTTACAGATGGGACTTCAAAACATCCCGCCAGGAAGTTATTCGACGGAGCCCCTGTGCGCTCCCCGTGGACAGTGATATTTTATGCAAATCTTGCACAATTAACGGGTGAAATGTACATTAGTGTGTTGTACAGTGTCCCCTGACTGGAGTACAGTAGGTTTGACCCCAAGCAACCGCTTTTATTATGAAATATGACCCTTTAATGCAATGTCCACGGACAGCGCACAGGGGCTCCGTCGAATAACTTGCAGGTGGGATGCTGGGTTTCGACTTAGCCATTTTCAGCGGTTGAATCCCTGTAAGGAATTGGGGATTTCAGCATATGTGCTGAAATCCCCAATTGGTTACAGGGATTCAACCGCTGAAAAAGTCTAAGTCTAAACCCAGCATCCCACCTGCAGCTTATTGGACGGAGCCCCTGTGCGCTCCCCGTGGACAGTGATATTTTATGCAAATTTTGCACAATTAATGGGTGAAATGTACATTAGTGTGTTGTACGGTGTCCCCTGACTGGTGTACAGTAGGTTTGACCCCAAGCAACCACTTTTTTTTATGAAATATGACCTTTTAATGCAATGTCCACGGACAGCGCAAAGGGCCTCCGTCGAATAAGTTGCAGGTGGGCTCCGAACTTTGAACGGCCATATCTCGGGGACCCGGCCGGCTAGCGACACCAAACTCGGGTCAAAGTAGGGTCCCGAGGGGCCCTCTCCAACGGGCCCTAGCCCGAGTCTCTAGCGCCCCCACGGTCCGAGATACGGGGCCCAACAGGAAAGGGTGCACTTGAGAAGGAAGGGTCCCAGTGGCCCGGGACTCTGGTGTCTGAGAGGGCCCCTAGGGGCCCCTCACCACCCCAAAGGACGATCCGCTGGGACACGCCCTTTTCGAGATATTGACCATTTTGTCTAAAAGTCCCTTATGTATAACCGGGTGTATCTTGGGAGTTAAGCCGAATTGGAGCTCCAATCTCCGGGCACTAGGAGGGCCCTTAGGGCCCCTTCTGACCCCACCGTCCCCAGCTCATGGGACTTTCCAGTTCCGAGATACGGCCAC
The DNA here is from genome assembly GCA_022828995.1 of Vimba vimba. NCBI lineage: Eukaryota > Metazoa > Chordata > Actinopteri > Cypriniformes > Leuciscidae > Vimba > Vimba vimba. The sequence goes on along the minus strand of CM040825.1, from coordinate 10,739,512 downwards.
TTCCGGTCCAGCTTTGACCGGGTGTATCTTGGGAACCAAGCCGAGTTTGAGCTCCAAACTCCGGGCGTGGGGAGGGACCCAAGGGCCCCCCATGACCCCAGAGTATGGAGCCCCAAGTCGGCTTCTTTCCTGAGATACGGCCACTTCCTGTGGGACTTTGACCGGGTGTATCTTGGGAACCAAGCCGAGTTTGAGCTCCAAACTCCGGGCGTGGGGAGGGACCCAAGGTCCCCCCATTACCCCAGAGTTTGGAGCCCCAAGTCGGCTCCGTTCCCGAGATATATCCACTTCCTGTGGAACTTTGACCGGGTGTATCTCGGAAAGCACGCCGACTTTGAGCTCCAAACTCCGGGTGTGAGGAGGTACCCCTGGGCCCCCCATGACCCCAGAGTATGGAGCCCCAAGTCGGCTTGGTTTTGGAGTTATGCCCGGTCAAAAACAGCATCCCACCCGCAACCTATTTAGTTACAGATGGGACTTCAAAACATCCCGCCCGTAAGTTATTCGACGGAGCCCCTGTGCGCTCCCCGTGGACAGTGATATTTTATGCAAATCTTGCACAATTAATGGGTGAAATGTACATTAGTGTGTTGTACAGTGTCCCCTGACTGGAGTACAGTAGGTTTGACCCCAAGCAACCGCTTTTATTATGAAATATGACCCTTTAATGCAATGTCCACGGACAGCGCACAGGGGCTCCGTCGAATAACTTGCAGGTGGGATGCTGGGTTTCGACTTAGACATTTTCAGCGGTTGAATCCCTGTAAGGAATTGGGGATTTCAGCATATGTGCTGAAATCCCCAATTCCTTACAGGGATTCAACCGCTGAAAATGTCTAAGTCTAAACCCAGCATCCCACCTGCAGCTTATTGGACGGAGCACCTGTGCGCTCCCCGTGGACAGTGATATTTTATGCAAATTTTGCACAATTAACGGGTGAAATGTAAATTAGTGTGTTGTACAGTGTCCCCTGACTGGAGTACAGTAGGTTTGACCCCAAGCAACCGCTTTTATTATGAAATATGACCCTTTAATGCAATGTCCACGGACAGCGCACATGGGCTCCGTCGAATAACTTGCAGGTGGGATGCTGGGTTTCGACTTAGACATTTTCAGCGGTTGAATCCCTGTAAGGAATTGGGGATTTCAGCATATGTGCTGAAATCCCCAATTGGTTACAGGGATTCAACCGCTGAAAAAGTCTAAGTCTAAACCCAGCATCCCACCTGCAGCTTATTGGACGGAGCCCCTGTGCGCTCCCCGTGGACAGTGATATTTTATGCAAATTTTGCACAATTAATGGGTGAAATGTACATTAGTGTGTTGTACGGTGTCCCCTGACTGGTGTACAGTAGGTTTGACCCCAAGCAACCACTTTTTTTTATGAAATATGACCTTTTAATGCAATGTCCACGGACAGCGCAAAGGGCCTCCGTCGAATAAGTTGCAGGTGGGCTCCGAACTTTGAACGGCCATATCTCGGGGACCCGGCCGGCTAGCGACACCAAACTCGGGTCAAAGTAGGGTCCCGAGGGGCCCTCTCCAACGGGCCCTATCCCGAGTCTCTAGCGCCCCCACGGTCCGAGATACGGGGCCCAACAGGAAAGGGTGCACTTGAGAAGGAAGGGTCCCAGTGGCCCGGGACTCTGGTGTCTGAGAGGGCCTCTAGGGGCCCCTCACCACCCCAAAGGACGATCCGCTGGGACACGCCCTTTTCGAGATATTGAGCATTTTGTCTAAAAGTCCCTTATGTATAACAGGGTGTATCTTGGGAGTTAAGCCGAATTGGAGCTCCAATCTCCGGGCACTAGGAGGGCCCTTAGGGCCCCTTCTGACCCCACCGTCCCCAGCTCATGGGACTTTCCAGTTCCGAGATACGGCCACTTACGGTCCAGCTTTGACCGGGTGTATCTTGGGAACCAAGCCGAGTTTGAGCTCCAAACTCCGGGCGTGGGGAGGGACCCAAGGGCCCCCCATGAGCCCAGAGTATGGAGCCCCAAGTCGGCTTCTTTCCTGAGATACGGCCACTTCCTGTGGGACTTTGACCGGGTGTATCTTGGGAACCAAGCCGAGTTTGAGCTCCAAACTCCGGGCGTGGGGAGGGACCCAAGGTCCCCCCATGACCCCAGAGTTTGGAGCCCCAAGTCGGCTCCGTTCCCGAGATATATCCACTTCCTGTGGAACTTTGACCGGGTGTATCTCGGAAAGCACGCCGACTTTGAGCTCCAAACTCCGGGTGTGAGGAGGTACCCCTGGGCCCCCTATGACCCCAGAGTATGGAGCCCCAAGTCGGCTTGGTTTTGGAGTTATGCCCGGTCAAAAACAGCATCCCACCCGCAACCTATTTAGTTACAGATGGGACTTCAAAACATCCCGCCCGCAAGTTATTCGACGGAGCCCCTGTGCGCTCCCCGTGGACAGTGATATTTTATGCAAATCTTGCACAATTAATGGGTGAAATGTACATTAGTGTGTTGTACGGTGTCCCCTGACTGGAGTACAGTAGGTTTGACCCCAAGCAACCACTTTTTTATGAAATATGACCTTTTAATGTAATGTCCACGGACAGCGCACAGGGGCTCCGTCGAATAACTTGCAGGTGGGATGCTGGGTTTCGACTTAGACATTTTCAGCGGTTGAATCCCTGTAAGGAATTGGGGATTTCAGCATATGTGCTGAAATCCCCAATTCCTTACAGGGATTCAACCGCTGAAAAAGTCTAAGTCTAAACCCAGCATCCCACCTGCAGCTTATTGGACGGAGCACCTGTGCGCTCCCCGTGGACAGTGATATTTTATGCAAATTTTGCACAATTAACGGGTGAAATGTACATTAGTGTGTTGTACAGTGTCCCCTGACTGGAGTACAGTAGGTTTGACCCCAAGCAACCGCTTTTATTATGAAATATGACCCTTTAATGCAATGTCCACGGACAGCGCACATGGGCTCCGTCGAATAACTTGCATGTGGGATGCTGGGTTTCGACTTAGCCATTTTCAGCGGTTGAATCCCTGTAAGGAATTGGGGATTTCAGCATATGTGCTGAAATCCCCAATTGGTTACAGGGATTCAACCGCTGAAAAAGTCTAAGTCTAAACCCAGCATCCCACCTGCAGCTTATTGGACGGAGCCCCTGTGCGCTCCCCGTGGACAGTGATATTTTATGCAAATTTTGCACAATTAACGGGTGAAATGTACATTAGTGTGTTGTACGGTGTCCCCTGACTGGAGTACAGTAGGTTTGACCCCAAGCAACCACTTTTTTATGAAATATGACCTTTTAATGTAATGTCCACGGACAGCGCAAAGGGCCTCCGTCGAATAAGTTGCAGGTGGGCTCCGAACTTTGAAGGGCCATATCTCGGGGACCCGGCCGCCTAGCGACACCAAACTCGGGTCAAAGTAGGGTCCCGAGGGGCCCTCTCCAACGGGCCCTAGCCCGAGTCTCTAGCGCCCCCACGGTCCGAGATACGGGGCCCAACAGGAAAGGGTGCACTTGAGAAGGAAGGGTCCCAGTGGCCCGGGACTCTGGTGTCTGAGAGGGCCCCTAGGGGCCCCTCACCACCCCAAAGGACGATCCGCTGGGACACGCCCTTTTCGAGATATTGACCATTTTGTCTAAAAGTCCCTAATGTATAACCGGGTGTATCTTGGGAGTTAAGCCGAATTGGAGCTCCAATCTCCGGGCACTAGGAGGGCCCTTAGGGCCCCTTCTGACCCCACCGTCCCCAGCTCATGGGACTTTCCAGTTCCGAGATACGGCCACTTCCGGTCCAGCTTTGACCGGGTGTATCTTGGGAACCAAGCCGAGTTTGAGCTCCAAACTCCGGGCGTGGGGAGGGACCCAAGGGCCCCCCATGACCCCAGAGTATGGAGCCCCAAGTCGGCTTCTTTCCGGAGATACGGCCACTTCCTGTGGGACTTTGACCGGGTGTATCTTGGGAACCAAGCCGAGTTTGAGCTCCAAACTCCGGGCGTGGGGAGGGACCCAAGGTCCCCCCATGACCCCACAGTTTGGAGCCCCAAGTCGGCTCCGTTCCCGAGATATATCCACTTCCTGTGGAACTTTGACCGGGTGTATCTCGGAAAGCACGCCGACTTTGAGCTCCAAACTCCGGGTGTGAGGAGGTACCCCTGGGCCCCCCATGACCCCAGAGTATGGAGCCCCAAGTCGGCTTGGTTTTGGAGTTATGCCCGGTCAAAAACAGCATCCCACCCGCAACCTATTTAGTTACAGATGGGACTTCAAAACATCCCGCCCGCAAGTTATTCGACGGAGCCCCTGTGCGCTCCCCGTGGACAGTGATATTTTATGCAAATCTTGCACAATTAATGGGTGAAATGTACATTAGTGTGTTGTACAGTGTCCCCTGACTGGTGTACAGTAGGTTTGACCCCAAGCAACCACTTTTTTTTATGAAATATGACCTTTTAATGCAATGTCCACGGACAGCGCAAAGGGCCTCCGTCGAATAAGTTGCAGGTGGGATGCTGGGTTTCGACTTAGACATTTTCAGCGGTTGAATCCCTGTAAGGAATTGGGGATTTCAGCATATGTGCTGAAATCCCCAATTGGTTACAGGGATTCAACCGCTGAAAAAGTCTAAGTCTAAACCCAGCATCCCACCTGCAGCTTATTGGACGGAGCACCTGTGCGCTCCCCGTGGACAGTGATATTTTATGCAAATTTTGCACAATTAACGGGTGAAATGTACATTAGTGTGTTGTACAGTGTCCCCTGACTGGAGTACAGTAGGTTTGACCCCAAGCAACCGCTTTTATTATGAAATATGACCCTTTAATGCAATGTCCACGGACAGCGCACAGGGGCTCCGTCGAATAACTTGCATGTGGGATGCTGGGTTTCGACTTAGACATTTTCAGCGGTTGAATCCCTGTAAGGAATTGGGGATTTCAGCATATGTGCTGAAATCCCCAATTCCTTACAGGGATTCAACCGCTGAAAATGTCTAAGTCGAAACCCAGCATCCCACCTGCAAGTTATTCGATGGAGCCCCTGTGCGCTCCCCGTGGACAGTGATATTTTATGCTAATTTTGCACAATTAATGGGTGAAATGTGCACCGGTGTGTTGTGCTGTGTCCCCTGGGGGCTGTGCAGTAGGTTTGACCACCAACAACCACTTTTATTTATGAAAAATGTCCTTTTAATGCATTTTCCAATTTTGATGCAAAATGCAATTTTTAGGCTGTAAGGGGGACGTTTGGGCTGTCCGTGGACAGAGGGCGTTTTCGTGATCGATCCCCGCCCCCTGGCTTCGTTTATGCTGTAAGGGGACAAACGGGCTCTCTGTGGACGGCCCCACCCATCCCGTGACTTGGGCCAATGGCGCGGGGCGGGTGGGCGGGAGATGGGCTGTAAGGGGGACGTTTACCGGCTGGAAATGTCCAAGTCGAAAACAGCATCCCACCTGCAAGTTATTCGACGGTGCCCCTGTGCGCCCCCCGTGGACCGTATGATTTTATGCTAATTTTGCATAATTAATGGGTGAAAATTACACCAGTGTGTTGTGCTGTGTCCCCTGAGGGCTGTACAGTAGGTTTGACCACCAATTACCACTTTATTTATTAAATATGACCTTTTAATGTAATGTCCATGGACAGCGCACAGGGGCTCTGTTACATAATCTGCAGGTGGGCTCCGAACTATGAATGGCTATTTACTCAAAGCTGCAACCAATCGGACGTCACCCAGTGTTTTTGGGCTTATATCTCAGCGAAAACAGCACCAAAAATCATGACACTGGTACCGTTCTTTTTAGTTCGACGAGACGGTTCCAGTGAGCTCATCTTCGCAGAGTTACGGCCGATTTAAAAAAAATTGCAGTGGGTTACCATCCATGGAACTGCATGCACTTGTAGGTGGGTCTGCCCAGACCGGGCCGCCCTGCTTCATACCCGGCTGGGATCCCCTTGTGCCGCAGCTCATCCTGGGGCTTGCTGGCATGAGAGTGTGCCCTGCAATGATGTTCTCCATTGAGGCTTGACTGTCAGGGGTTGACCCTGGGGCTTGAGCCTCTCTGAAGACCCCGATCTTGGGGCTGAATTCGTTGCGGCACCCTTTTGGTACCCAGGCACTCGGGACACCTTGGTCATCCCCGGGGAGAGTGGCCCATCTTGGGTCAAAAGCAGATTTAACCGCCTCCCCTGGAGGTCCATCTGGAGCTAAGACGGTCCTAAAATGGGCCCCTGGGGTTATGTAGGAGAGATACAAGGAGCAACTCAAGTCCTGGAGGGAGAGGGCCTCCAGGAGCAACCGAAGCCCAGCCAGGGTGCACTCTGGCTGGGCATAAATCCTGGAGGGAGAGGGCCTCCAGGAGCAATCCAAGCCCAGCCAGGGTGCACTCTGGCTGGGCATAAATCCTGGAGGGAGAGGGCCTCCAGGAGCAACCGAAGCCCAGCCAGGGTGAACTCTGGCTGGGGATAAAATCCTGGAGGGAGAGGGCCTCCAGGAGCAAGCCAAAATGTCGTGGTACCCGTGGGGCTCCAGGCACCCGGGACTCCTCCGCCTTCCCCGGGGAGGGTGGCCCATCCTGGGTCAAAGGCAGATTTAACCGCCACCAATGGAGGTCCATCTGGAGCTAAGACGGTCCTAAAACTGGCCTCTGGGGTTTCATGGGGGAGAGGAACTGTGGTGGAGGGACACACCACCCTCAACACACTGGCTTGAGTCCCCCACTCAAAGTCACTCTGGCTGGGGACAAAATCTAAACTGGGCCGTGCCATGGAGCTCTGGAAGTCCTGGAGGGAGAGGGCCTCCAGGAGCAATCCAAGCCCAGCCAGGGTGCACTCTGGCTGGGCATAAATCCTGGAGGGAGAGGGCCTCCAGGAGCAAACCAAGCCCAGCCAGGGTGCAATCTGGCTGGGCATAAATCCTGGAGGGAGAGGGCCTCCAGGAGCAATCCAAGCCCAGCCAGGGTGCACTCTGGCTGGGCATTGATCCTGGAGGGAGAGGGCCTCCAGGAGCAATCCAAGCCCAGCCAGGGTGAACTCTGGCTGGGGATAAAATCCTGGAGGGAGAGGGCCTCCAGGAGCAAGCCAAAATGTCGTGGTACCCGTGGGGCTCCAGGCACCCGGGACTCCTCCGCCTTCCCCGGGGAGGGTGGCCCATCCTGGGTCAAAGGCAGATTTAACCGCCACCAATGGAGGTCCATCTGGAGCTAAGACGGTCCTAAAACTGGCCTCTGGGGTTTCATGGGGGAGAGGAACTGTGGTGGAGGGACACACCACCCTCAACACACTGGCTTGAGTCCCCCACTCAAAGTCACTCTGGCTGGGGACAAAATCTAAACTGGGCCGTGCCATGGAGCTCTGGAAGTCCTGGAGGGAGAGGGCCTCCAGGAGCAATCCAAGCCCAGCCAGGGTGCACTCTGGCTGGGCATAAATCCTGGAGGGAGAGGGCCTCCAGGAGCAATCCAAGCCCAGCCAGGGTGCAATCTGGCTGGGCATAAATCCTGGAGGGAGAGGGCCTCCAGGAGCAATCCAAGCCCAGCCAGGGTGCACTCTGGCTGGGCATAAATCCTGGAGGGAGAGGGCCTCCAGGAGCAACCCAAGCCCAGCCAGGGTGAACTCTGGCTGGGGATAAAAATCCTGGAGGGAGAGGGCCTCCAGGAGCAAGCCAAAATGTTGCGGTACCCGTGGGGCTCCAGGCGCCCGGGACTCCTCCGCCTTCCCCGGGGAGGGTGGCCCATCCTGGGTCAAAGGCAGATTTAACCGCCACCAATGGAGGTCCATCTGGAGCTAAGACGGTCCTAAAACTGGCCTCTGGGGTTTCATGGGGGAGAGGAACTGTGGTGGAGGGACACACCACCCTCAACACACTGGCTTGAGTCCCCCACTCAAAGTCACTCTGGCTGGGGATAAAATCTAAACTGGGCCGTGCCATGGAGCTCTGGAAGTCCTGGAGGGAGAGGGCCTCCAGGAGCAATCCAAGCCCAGCCAGGGTGCACTCTGGCTGGGCATAAATCCTGGAGGGAGAGGGCCTCCAGGAGCAAGCCAAAATGTTGCGGTACCCGTGGGGCTCCAGGCGCCCGGGACTCCTCCGCCTTCCCCGGGGAGGGTGGCCCATCCTGGGTCAAAGGCAGATTTAACCGCCACCAATGGAGGTCCATCTGGAGCTAAGACGGTCCTAAAACTGGCCTCTGGGGTTTCATGGGGGAGAGGAACTGTGGTGGAGGGACACACCACCCTCAACACACTGGCTTGAGTCCCCCACTCAAAGTCACTCTGGCTGGGGATAAAATCTAAACTGGGCCGTGCCATGGAGCTCTGGAAGTCCTGGAGGGAGAGGGCCTCCAGGAGCAATCCAAGCCCAGCCAGGGTGCACTCTGGCTGGGCATAAATCCTGGAGGGAGAGGGCCTCCAGGAGCAAGCCAAAATGTTGCGGTACCCGTGGGGCTCCAGGCGCCCGGGACTCCTCCGCCTTCCCCGGGGAGGGTGGCCCATCCTGGGTCAAAGGCAGATTTAACCGCCACCAATGGAGGTCCATCTGGAGCTAAGACGGTCCTAAAACTGGCCTCTGGGGTTTCATGGGGGAGAGGAACTGTGGTGGAGGGACACACCACCCTCAACACACTGGCTTGAGTCCCCCACTCAAAGTCACTCTGGCTGGGGACAAAATCTAAACTGGGCCGTGCCATGGAGCTCTGGAAGTCCTGGAGGGAGAGGGCCTCCAGGAGCAATCCAAGCCCAGCCAGGGTGCACTCTGGCTGGGCATAAATCCTGGAGGGAGAGGGCCTCCAGGAGCAACCCAAGCCCAGCCAGGGTGAACTCTGGCTGGGGATAAAAATCCTGGAGGGAGAGGGCCTCCAGGAGCAAGCCAAAATGTTGCGGTACCCGTGGGGCTCCAGGCGCCCGGGACTCCTCCGCCTTCCCCGGGGAGGGTGGCCCATCCTGGGTCAAAGGCAGATTTAACCGCCACCAATGGAGGTCCATCTGGAGCTAAGACGGTCCTAAAACTGGCCTCTGGGGTTTCATGGGGGAGAGGAACTGTGGTGGAGGGACACACCACCCTCAACACACTGGCTTGAGTCCCCCACTCAAAGTCACTCTGGCTGGGGATAAAATCTAAACTGGGCCGTGCCATGGAGCTCTGGAAGTCCTGGAGGGAGAGGGCCTCCAGGAGCAATCCAAGCCCAGCCAGGGTGCACTCTGGCTGGGCATAAATCCTGGAGGGAGAGGGCCTCCAGGAGCAATCCAAGCCCAGCCAGGGTGCAATCTGGCTGGGCATAAATCCTGGAGGGAGAGGGCCTCCAGGAGCATTCCAAAATGTTGCGGTACTCTGTTGGGCTCCAGGCACTAGGGACTCCTCGGCCTTCCCCGGAGAGGGCGGCCCGTCCTGGGTCAAAGGCAGATTTAACCGCCACCAATGGAGGTCTATCTGGAGCTAAGACGGTCCTAAAACTGGCCTCCGGGGTTTCATGGGGGAGAGGAACTGTGGTGGAGGGACACACCACCCTCAACACACTGGCTTGAGTCCCCCACTCAAAGTCACTCTTGCTGGGGATAAAATCTAAACTGGGCCGTGCCATGGAGCTCTGGAAGTCCTGGAGGGAGCGGGCCTCCAGGAAAAATCTAAGCCCAGGCAGGGGCCACTCTTGCTGGGGGGATGAAACCCAGGCTGATCAGAGCGTGTTGGAGCTCTGGAACTCCTGGAGAGAGAGGGCCTCCAGGAGCAATCCAAGCCCAGCCAGGAGGCACTCTGGCTGGGGAGGGAGGTTGAAAATTATTACTGGAGTCTTAAGCGCCAGGGCAATCAAGGTAGTGACCCAAGCCAGAGAGGGTGCATTCAGGCTGGGGGCAGAGTTCGATCTCTGCCATGGTGGAGCTCTGAAAAACGTTATAGCTCCACGAAAAGACAGGCCCGAGCTGTGCAGGAGCTCTGGTTCTCTGAGTCTGGCAGAGGGTAGACCAAGCTGGGGGTCCCTGCCCGGAGCTCTGGTTCTCCGAGTCGGGCGTAGGGTGGACCTAGGTGGGGGTCCATGCCCGGGGCTCTGGTTCTCCGAGTCGGGCGTAGGGTGGACCTAGGTGGGGGTCCATGTCCGTGGCTCTGGTTCTCCGAGTCAGGCGTAGGGTGGACCTAGGTGGGGGTCCATGCCCGGGGCTCTGGTTCTCCGAGTCGGGCGTAGGGTGGACCTAGGTGGGGGTCCATGCCCGGGGCTCTGGTTCTCCGAGTCGGGCGTAGGGTGGACCTAGGTGGGGGTCCATGCCTGGGGCTCTGGTTCTCCGAGGCGGGCTGAAGCCGGAGAACCTCGGCCGGAGGGAACCAGAGAACCAGAGAACCAGAGCGACTGCCAAAACCTAAGTCGATTTTGGGTTACCAGTGGCCCGGTTCTCTGGTGGCGCGGGGTGGCTAGGTCAGTAATGCCCGGGCTTAAGTTTGGGACCCCCGGGTTCGCCTGGTGCGCGGGTGAGGGTGGAGGCCATGGTTGAGGGGTAGCTCTGGTTCTCCGAGTCGGGCAGAGGGTGGACCAAGCTGGGGGTCCCTGCCCGGAGCTCTGGTTCTCTGAGTCGGGCGTAGGGTGGACCTAGGTGGGGGTCCATGCCCGGGGCTCTGGTTCTCCGAGTCGGGCGTAGGGAGGACCTAGGTGGGGGTCCATGCCCGGGGCTCTGGTTCTCCGAGTCGGGCGTAGGGTGGACCTAGGTGGGGGTCCATGCCTGGGGCTCTGGTTCTCCGAGGCGGGCTGAAGCCGGAGAACCTCGGCCGGAGGGAACCAGAGAACCAGAGAACCAGAGCGACTGCCAAAACCTAAGTCGATTTTGGGTTACCAGTGGCCCGGTTCTCTGGTGGCGCGGGGTGGCTAGGTCAGTAATGCCCGGGCTTAAGTTTGGGACCCCCGGGTTCGCCTGGTGCGCGGGTGAGGGTGGAGGCCATGGTTGAGGGGTAGCTCTGGTTCTCCGAGTCGGGCAGAGGGTGGACCAAGCTGGGGGTCCCTGCCCGGAGCTCTGGTTCTCTGAGTCGGGCGTAGGGTGGACCTAGGTGGGGGTCCATGCCCGGGGCTCTGGTTCTCCGAGTCGGGCGTAGGGAGGACCTAGGTGGGGGTCCATGCCCGGGGCTCTGGTTCTCCGAGTCGGGCGTAGGGAGGACCTAGGTGGGGGTCCATGCCCGGGGCTCTGGTTCTCCGAGTCGGGCGTAGGGAGGACCTAGGTGGGGGTCCATGCCCGGGGCTCTGGTTCTCCGAGTCGGGCGTAGGGAGGACCTAGGTGGGGGTCCATGCCTGGGGCTCTGGTTCTCCGAGGCGGGCTGAAGCCGGAGAACCTCGGCCGGAGGGAACCAGAGAACCAGAGCGACCGCCAAAACCTAAGTCGATTTTGGGTTACCAGTGGCCCGGTTCTCTGGTGGCGCGGGGTGGCTAGGTCAGTAATGCCCGGGCTTAAGTTTGGGACCCCCGGGTTCGCCTGGTGCACGGGTGAGGGTGGAGGCCATGGTTGAGGGGTAGCTCTGGTTCTCCGAGTCGGGCAGAGGGTGGACCAAGCTGGGGGTCCCTGCCCGGAGCTCTGGTTCTCCGAGTCGGGCAGAGGGTGGACCAGGGTGGGGGGTCCATGCCCGGAGCTCTGGTTCTCCAAGTCGGGTAGAGGGTGGAGCAGGGAGGGGGATCCATGCCCGGAGCTCTGGTTCTCCAAGTCGGGTAGAGGGTGGACCAGGGTGGGGGGTCCATGCCCGGAGCTCTGGTTCTCCAAGTCAGGCAGAGGGTGGACCAGGGTGGGGGGTCCATGCCCGGAGCTCTGGTTCTCCAAGTCGGGTAGAGGGTGGACCAGGGTGGGGGGTCCCTGCCAGGAGCTCTGGTTCTCCAAGTCAGGCAGAGGGTGGACCAGGGTGGGGGGTCCATGCCCGGAGCTCTGGTTCTCCAAGTCGGGTAGAGGGTGGACCAGGGTGGGGGGTCCCTGTCCGGAGCTCTGGTTCTCCAAGTCAGGCAGAGGGTGGACCAGGGTGGGGGGTCCATGCCCGGAGCTCTGGTTCTCCAAGTCGGGAAGACGGTGGACCAGGGTGGGGGGTCCCTGTCCGGAGCTCTGGTTCTCCAAGTCAGGCAGAGGGTGGACCAGGGTGGGGGGTCCATGCCCGGAGCTCTGGTTCTCCAAGTCGGGTAGAGGGTGGACCAGGGTGGGGGATCCATGCCCGGAGCTCTGGTTCTCCAATTCGGGTAGAGGGTGGACCAGGGTGGGGGGTCCCTGTCCGGAGCTCTGGTTCTCCAAGTCAGGCAGAGGGTGGACCAGGGTGGGGGGTCCATGCCCGGAGCTCTGGTTCTCCAAGTCGGGTAGAGGGTGGACCAGGGTGGGGGGTCCCTGTCCGGAGCTCTGGTTCTCCAAGTCAGGCAGAGGGTGGACCAGGGTGGGGGGTCCATGCCCAGAGCTCTGGTTCTCTGAGTCGGGCAGAGGGTGGACCAGGGTGGGGGGTCCTTACCTGGAGGGGTTAGAGTTAGAAAATGTCCAAGTCGAAACCCAGCATCCCACCTGCAAGCTATTCGACGGAGCCCCTGTGCGCTCCCTGTGGACAGTGATATTTTATGCTAATTTTTTACAATTAATGGGTGAAATGTATACCGGTTCGTTGTGCAGTGTCCCCTGAGGGCTGTACAGTAGGTTTGACCACCCATAACCACTTTATTTATGAAATATGTCCTTTTAATGCAATTTCCAATTTTGATGCAAAATGCAATTTTTAGGCTGTAAGGGGGACGTTTGGGCTCTCCGTGGTCAGAGGGCGTATTCGTGATCGATCCCCGCCCCCTGGCTTCGTTTATGCTGTAAGGGGACAAACGGGCTCTCCGTGGACGGCCCCGCCCATCCCGTGACTTGGGCCAATGGCGCGGGGCGGGTGGGCGGGAGATGGGCTGTAAGGGGGACGTTTACCGGCTGAAAATGTCTAAGTCGAAACCCAGCATCCCACCTGCAAGTTATTCGACGGAGTCCCTGTGCGCTCCCCGTGGACAGTGATATTTTATGCTAATTTTGCACAATTAATGGGTGAAATGTACTCCAGTGTGTTGTGCTGTGTCCCCTGAGTGGTGTGCAGTAGGTTTGACCACCAAAAATCACTTTTATTTATGAAATATGACCTTTTAATGTAATGTCCACGGACAGCGCACAGGGGCTCCGTCAAATAAGCTGCCGGTGGGCTCCGAACTTTGAACGGCTGTAGCTCGGGGACCCGGCCGCCTAGCGACACCAAACTCGGGTCAAAGTAGGGTCCCCAGGGGCCCTCTCCAACGGGCCCTAGCCCGAGGCTCTAGCGCCCCCACGGTCCGAGATACGGGGCCCAACAGGAAAGGGTGCACTTCGGAAGGAAGGGTCCCAGAGACTCGGGACTCTGGGGTCTGAGAGGGTCCCTAGGGGGCCCTCACCCCCCCAAAGGATGATCCGCTGGGACTCTTCCTTTCCGAGATAGAGGGCGTTTTGTCCAAAAGTCCCATATGTATAACTGGGTGTATCTTGGGGAACAAGCCGAGTTGGAGCTCCAAACTCCGGGCGTGGGCAGGGCCCTTAGGGCCCCTTCTGACCCCACCGTCCCCAGATCCTGGGCCCTTCCAGTTCCGAGATACGGCCACTTCCGGTCCAGCTTTGAGCGGGTGTATCTCAGAAAGCACGCCGACATGGAGCTCCAAACTCTGGGTGTGGGGAGGTACCCATGGGCCCCCCATGACCCCAGAGTATGGAGCCCCAAGTCGGCTTCGTTCCTGAGATATGGCCACTTCCTGTGAAATTTTGAGCGGGTGTATCTTGGGAACGAAGCCGACTTGGAGCTCCAAACTCCGGGCGTGGGGGGGTGCCAGTGGGCCCCCCATGACCCCAGAGTATGGAGCCCCAAGTCGGCTTCGTTCCTGAGATATGGCCACTTCCTGTGAAACTTTGAGCGGGTGTGTCTTGGGAACGAAGCCGACTTGGAGCTCCAAACTCCGGGCGTGGGGGGGTGCCAGTGGGCCCCCCATGACCCCAGAGTATGGAGGCCCAAGTCGGCTTCGTTTCCAAGATACACCCGGTCAAACTCAGCATCCCACGTGTAGCTTAATAAGTTACTCACTGGCCTTCAGCACATATGCTGAAATCCCCAATTCCTTACAGGGATTCAACCGCTGAAAATGTCTAAGTCGAAACCCAGCATCCCACCTGCAAGTTATTCGACGGAGCCCCTGTGCGCTCCCCGTGGACAGTGATATTTTATGCTAATTTTGCACAATTAATGGGTGAAATGTACACCAGTGTGCTGTGTTGTGTCCCCTGAGGGGTGTACAGTAGGTTTCACGTCATAAAAGCACTGTAGTTATTTACAGGAGGCCTTTACCCTACAGCTCACACGTATCTTTCTTAAAATTCACATGCTGAAAATGTCTAAGTCGAAACCCAGCATCCCACCTGCAAGTTATTCGACTGAGCCCCTGTGCGCTCCCCGTGGACAGTGATGTTTTATGCTAAATTTGCACAATTAATGGGTGAAATGTACACCAGTGTGTTGTGCTGTGTCCCCTGAGTGGTGTGCAGTAGGTTTGACCTCGTACAATAGTCTGTTGAATCCCTGTAAGGAATTGTGGACTTCAGCACATATGCTGAAATCCCCAATTCCTTACAGGGATTCAACCGCTGAAAATGTCTAAGTCGAAACCCAGCATCCCACCTGCAGCTTATTGGACGGAGCACCTGTGCGCTCCCCGTGGACAGTGATATTTTATGCAAATTTTGCACAATTAACGGGTGAAATGTACATTAGTGTGTTGTACAGTGTCCCCTGACTGGAGTACAGTAGGTTTGACCCCAAGCAACCGCTTTTATTATGAAATATGACCCTTTAATGCAATGTCCACGGACAGCGCACATGGGCTCCGTCGAATAACTTGCAGGTGGGATGCTGGGTTTCGACTTAGACATTTTCAGCGGTTGAATCCCTGTAAGGAATCGGGGATTTCAGCATATGTGCTGAAATCCCCAATTGGTTACAGGGATTCAACCGCTGAAAAAGTCTAAGTCTAAACCCAGCATCCCACCTGCAGCTTATTTGACGGAGCACCTGTGCGCTCCCCGTGGACAGTGATATTTTATGCAAATTTTGCACAATTAACGGGTGAAATGTACATTAGTGTGTTGTACAGTGTCCCCTGACTGGAGTACAGTAGGTTTGACCCCAAGCAACCGCTTTTATTATGAAATATGACCCTTTAATGCAATGTCCACGGACAGCGCACAGGGGCTCCGTCGAATAACTTGCAGGTGGGATGCTGGGTTTCGACTTAGACATTTTCAGCGGTTGAATCCCTGTAAGGAATCGGGGATTTCAGCATATGTGCTGAAATCCCCAATTGGTTACAGGGATTCAACCGCTGAAAAAGTCTAAGTCTAAACCCAGCATCCCACCTGCAGCTTATTGGACGGAGCACCTGTGCGCTCCCCGTGGACAGTGATATTTTATGCAAATTTTGCACAATTAACGGGTGAAATGTACATTAGTGTGTTGTACAGTGTCCCCTGACTGGAGTACAGTAGGTTTGACCCCAAGCAACCGCTTTTATTATGAAATATGACCCTTTAATGCAATGTCCACGGACAGCGCACAGGGGCTCCGTCGAATAACTTGCAGGTGGGATGCTGGGTTTCGACTTAGACATTTTCAGCGGTTGAATCCCTGTAAGGAATCGGGGATTTCAGCATATGTGCTGAAATCCCCAATTGGTTACAGGGATTCAACCGCTGAAAAAGTCTAAGTCTAAACCCAGCATCCCACCTGCAGCTTATTGGACGGAGCCCCTGTGCGCTCCCCGTGGACAGTGATATTTTATGCAAATTTTGCACAATTAACGGGTGAAATGTACATTAGTGTGTTGTACAGTGTCCCCTGACTGGAGTACAGTAGGTTTGACCCCAAGCAACCGCTTTTATTATGAAATATGACCCTTTAATGCAATGTCCACGGACAGCGCACATGGGCTCCGTCGAATAACTTGCAGGTGGGATGCTGGGTTTCGACTTAGACATTTTCAGCGGTTGAATCCCTGTAAGGAATCGGGGATTTCAGCATATGTGCTGAAATCCCCAATTGGTTACAGGGATTCAACCGCTGAAAAAGTCTAAGTCTAAACCCAGCATCCCACCTGCAGCTTATTTGACGGAGCACCTGTGCGCTCCCCGTGGACAGTGATATTTTATGCAAATTTTGCACAATTAACGGGTGAAATGTACATTAGTGTGTTGTACAGTGTCCCCTGACTGGAGTACAGTAGGTTTGACCCCAAGCAACCGCTTTTATTATGAAATATGACCCTTTAATGCAATGTCCACGGACAGCGCACAGGGGCTCCGTCGAATAACTTGCAGGTGGGATGCTGGGTTTCGACTTAGACATTTTCAGCGGTTGAATCCCTGTAAGGAATCGGGGATTTCAGCATATGTGCTGAAATCCCCAATTGGTTACAGGGATTCAACCGCTGAAAAAGTCTAAGTCTAAACCCAGCATCCCACCTGCAGCTTATTGGACGGAGCACCTGTGCGCTCCCCGTGGACAGTGATATTTTATGCAAATTTTGCACAATTAACGGGTGAAATGTACATTAGTGTGTTGTACAGTGTCCCCTGACTGGAGTACAGTAGGTTTGACCCCAAGCAACCGCTTTTATTATGAAATATGACCCTTTAATGCAATGTCCACGGACAGCGCACAGGGGCTCCGTCGAATAACTTGCAGGTGGGATGCTGGGTTTCGACTTAGACATTTTCAGCGGTTGAATCCCTGTAAGGAATCGGGGATTTCAGCATATGTGCTGAAATCCCCAATTGGTTACAGGGATTCAACCGCTGAAAAAGTCTAAGTCTAAACCCAGCATCCCACCTGCAGCTTATTGGACGGAGCACCTGTGCGCTCCCCGTGGACAGTGATATTTTATGCAAATTTTGCACAATTAACGGGTGAAATGTACATTAGTGTGTTGTACAGTGTCCCCTGACTGGAGTACAGTAGGTTTGACCCCAAGCAACCGCTTTTATTATGAAATATGACCCTTTAATGCAATGTCCACGGACAGCGCACATGGGCTCCGTCGAATAACTTGCAGGTGGGATGCTGGGTTTCGACTTAGACATTTTCAGCGGTTGAATCCCTGTAGTTATTTACAGGAGGCCTTTACCCTACAGCTCACACGTATCTTTCTTAAAATTCACATGCTGAAAATGTCTAAGTCGAAACCCAGCATCCCACCTGCAAGTTATTCGACGGAGCCCCTGTGCGCTCCCCGTGGACAGTGATATTTTATGCTAATTTTGCACAATTAATGGGTGAAATGTACACCAGTGTGCTGTGTTGTGTCCCCTGAGGGGTGTACAGTAGGTTTCACGTCATAAAAGCACTGTAGTTATTTACAGGAGGCCTTTACCCTACAGCTCACACGTATCTTTCTTAAAATTCACACGCTGAAAATGTCTAAGTCGAAACCCAGCATCCCACCTGCAAGTTATTCGACTGAGCCCCTGTGCGCTCCCCGTGGACAGTGATGTTTTATGCTAAATTTGCACAATTAATGGGTGAAATGTACACCAGTGTGTTGTGCTGTGTCCCCTGAGTGGTGTGCAGTAGGTTTGACCTCGTACAATAGTCGGTTGAATCCCTGTAAGGAATTGTGGACTTCAGCATATATGCTGAAATCCCCAATTCCTTACAGGGATTCAACCGCTGAAAATGTCTAAGTCGAAACCCAGCATCCCACCTGCAAGTTATTCGACGGAGCCCCTGTGCGCCCCCCGTGGACAGTGATATTTTATGCAAATTTTGCACAATTAATGGGTGAAATGTACACCGGTGTGCTGTGTTGTGTCCCCTGAGGGGTGTACAGTAGGTTTGACCACCCATAACCACTTTATTTATGAAAAATGTCCTTTTAATGCAATTTCCAATTTGGATGCAAAATGCAATTTTTAGGCTGTAAGGGGGACGTTTGGGCTCTCCGTGGACAGAGGGCGTTTTCGTGATCGATCCCCGCCCCCTGGCTTCGTTTAGGCTGTAAGAGGACAAAAGGGCTCTCCGTGGACGGCCCCGCCCATCCCGTGACTTCGGCCAATGGCGTGCGGTGGGTGGGAGGGAGATGGGCTGTAAGGGGGACTTTTACGCTGTCCGTGGTCAGAGGGCGTTTTCGGGATCGTTCCCCGCCCCCTGGCTTCGTTTAGGCTGTAAGGGGACAAAAGGGCTCTCCGTGGACGGCCCCGCCCACCCCGCGACTTCGGCCAATGGCGCGGAGCCGGTAAGGGTGAACAGGCTGTAAGGGGGACGCTAACGCACTCCGTGGACGCCCACCCCCTACTCATTCGACGCCCGTCGAATTGCAAGCGGGTGGGACGTTGGTGAGCCACCTGGTGGCCGATGCCCGAACTGCGGTTTTGGGGAGTTAACTTCTGGCCCCTCCCATAAGGCCCCTGGGGGGTCTAGAGTCTTGGGGCCACCTCTCAGGGGACCATGGGGACGGCCCCTATCGGGAAGGGGCGTCAGGGGGCCCCGCAAAAATCGCCCAGGGGGCGCTGCGCAGCGTCCACGAAGTGCGTCCCGATCTGGGTCATTTGCCTGGCGCCGTGGACCCTCTTCAGAATCACTTCCCTAAGGCAGAGTAAGGGAAGTCAGGTAGTTCGTGGACATGTTCCCATTCATTTAAGTTGCCATTGTCAGCGCAAGCAATCGGAGGGATCTCGGCTCCAAATGGACGCCCACTTGCCGCTAGAGTTAATGGTGAACTGGACACTTTGCGTTATCGAGGGGTAATGCGTGCTAATGCGTTGCATTGACCCTGGGGCCCTGGGTGGACACCTGTAGGGGGCGATCTCGCTCCACGGTGGTTTCCCCAGATGGTCAACGATGTCCACCATGACATATGTCCTAAAACTGCCCGTATCATCCCCCTTACAGCCCGCCACCCCTCCCCCCACCCGCCCCACGCCATTGGCCGAAGTCATGGGATGGGCGGGGCTATCCACAGAGAGCCTTTTTGTCCCCTTCCAGATTAAACAAAGCCAGGGGGCGGGGATCAATCCCAAAAACGCCCTCTGACCACGGACAGCCTAAAAGTCCCCCTTACAGCCTATCTCCCGCCCACCCGCCCCACGCCATTGGCCGAAGTCATGGGATGGGCGGGGCTGTCCACGGAGAGCCTTTTTGTCCCCTTACAGCCTAAACAAAGCCAGGGGGCGGGGATCAATCCCGAAAACGCCCTCTGACCACGGACAGCCTAAAAGTCCCCCTTAATGCCCATATAGAGCTCCAAGCTCCGGGTGTGGGGCCACCAGTTACCCCAGAGTATGGAGCCCCAAGTCGGCTAGAATTTTGAGTTATGCCCAGTCAAAGATGGGACTTTGACCGGGTGTATCTTGGGAACCAAGCCGAGTTTGAGCTCCAAACTCCGGGTGTGGGGAGGTACCCATGGGCCCCCCATGACCCCAGAGTATGGAGCCCCAAGTCGGCTAGGATTTTGAGCTATGCCCAGTCAAAGATGGGACTTTGACCGGGTGTATCTTGGGAACCAAGCCGAGTTTGAGCTCCAAACTCCGGGTGTGGGGAGGTACCCATGGGCCCCCCATGACCCCAGAGTATGGAGCCCCAAGTCGGCTAGGATTTTGAGCTATGCCCAGTCAAAGATGGGACTTTGACCGGGTGTATCTTGGGAACCAAGCCGAGTTTGAGCTCCAAACTCCGGGTGTGGGGAGGTACCCAAGGGCCCCCCATGACCCCAGAGTATGGAGCCCCAAGTCGGCTTGGTTTCGGAGTTATGCCCGGTCAAAAACAGCATCCCACCTGCAACCTATTTAGTTACAGATGGGACTTCAAAACATCCCACCTGCAAGTTATTGGACAGAGCCCCTGTGCGCTCCCCGTGGACAGTGATATTTTATGCAAATTTTGCACAATTAATGGGTGAAATGTACATTAGTGTGTTGTACAGTGTCCCCTGACTGGAGTACAGTAGGTTTGACCCCAAGCAACCGCTTTTATTATGAAATATGACCCTTTAATGCAATGTCCACGGACAGCGCACAGGTGCTCCGTCAAATAAGCTGCAGGTGGGATGCTGGGTTTCGACTTAGACATTTTCAGCGGTTGAATCCCTGTAAGGAATTGGGGATTTCAGCATATGTGCTGAAATCCCCAATTGGTTACAGGGATTCAACCGCTGAAAAAGTCTAAGTCTAAACCCAGCATCCCACCTGCAGCTTATTGGACGGAGCACCTGTGCGCTCCCCGTGGACAGTGATATTTTATGCAAATTTTGCACAATTAACGGGTGAAATGTACATTAGTGTGTTGTACAGTGTCCCCTGACTGGAGTACAGTAGGTTTGACCCCAAGCAACCGCTTTTATTATGAAATATGACCCTTTAATGCAATGTCCACGGACAGCGCACATGGGCTCCGTCGAATAACTTGCATGTGGGATGCTGGGTTTCGACTTAGCCATTTTCAGCGGTTGAATCCCTGTAAGGAATTGGGGATTTCAGCATATGTGCTGAAATCCCCAATTGGTTACAGGGATTCAACCGCTGAAAAAGTCTAAGTCTAAACCCAGCATCCCACCTGCAGCTTATTGGACGGAGCCCCTGTGCGCTCCCCGTGGACAGTGATATTTTATGCTAATTTTGCACAATTAATGGGTGAAATGTACATTAGTGTGTTGTACGGTGTCCCCTGACTGGTGTACAGTAGGTTTGACCCCAAGCAACCACTTTTTTTTTATGAAATATGACCTTTTAATGCAATGTCCACGGACAGCGCAAAGGGCCTCCGTCGAATAAGTTGCAGGTGGGCTCCGAACTTTGAACGGCCATATCTCGGGGACCCGGCCGGCTAGCGACACCAAACTCGGGTCAAAGTAGGGTCCCGAGGGGCCCTCTCCAACGGGCCCTAGCCCGAGTCTCTAGCGCCCCCACGGTCCGAGATACGGGGCCCAACAGGAAAGGGTGCACTTGAGAAGGAAGGGTCCCAGTGGCCCGGGACTCTGGTGTCTGAGAGGGCCCCTAGGGGCCCCTCACCACCCCAAAGGACGATCCGCTGGGACACGCCCTTTTCGAGATATTGACCATTTTGTCTAAAAGTCCCTTATGTATAACCGGGTGTATCTTGGGAGTTAAGCCGAATTGGAGCTCCAATCTCCGGGCACTAGGAGGGCCCTTAGGGCCCCTTCTGACCCCACCGTCCCCAGCTCATGGGACTTTCCAGTTCCGAGATACGGCCACTTCCGGTCCAGCTTTGACCGGGTGTATCTTGGGAACCAAGCCGAGTTTGAGCTCCAAACTCCGGGCGTGGGGAGGGACCCAATGGCCCCCCATGACCCCAGAGTTTGGAGCCCCAAGTCGGCTCCGTTCCCGAGATATATCCACTTCCTGTGGAACTTTGACCGGGTGTATCTCGGAAAGCACGCCGACTTTGAGCTCCAAACTCCGGGTGTGAGGAGGTACCCCTGGGCCCCCTATGACCCCAGAGTATGGAGCCCCAAGTCGGCTTGGTTTTGGAGTTATGCCCGGTCAAAAACAGCATCCCACCCCCAACCTATTTAGTTACAGATGGGACTTCAAAACATCCCGCCAGGAAGTTATTCGACGGAGCCCCTGTGCGCTCCCCGTGGACAGTGATATTTTATGCAAATCTTGCACAATTAACGGGTGAAATGTACATTAGTGTGTTGTACAGTGTCCCCTGACTGGAGTACAGTAGGTTTGACCCCAAGCAACCGCTTTTATTATGAAATATGACCCTTTAATGCAATGTCCACGGACAGCGCACAGGGGCTCCGTCGAATAACTTGCAGGTGGGATGCTGGGTTTCGACTTAGCCATTTTCAGCGGTTGAATCCCTGTAAGGAATTGGGGATTTCAGCATATGTGCTGAAATCCCCAATTGGTTACAGGGATTCAACCGCTGAAAAAGTCTAAGTCTAAACCCAGCATCCCACCTGCAGCTTATTGGACGGAGCCCCTGTGCGCTCCCCGTGGACAGTGATATTTTATGCAAATTTTGCACAATTAATGGGTGAAATGTACATTAGTGTGTTGTACGGTGTCCCCTGACTGGTGTACAGTAGGTTTGACCCCAAGCAACCACTTTTTTTTATGAAATATGACCTTTTAATGCAATGTCCACGGACAGCGCAAAGGGCCTCCGTCGAATAAGTTGCAGGTGGGCTCCGAACTTTGAACGGCCATATCTCGGGGACCCGGCCGGCTAGCGACACCAAACTCGGGTCAAAGTAGGGTCCCGAGGGGCCCTCTCCAACGGGCCCTAGCCCGAGTCTCTAGCGCCCCCACGGTCCGAGATACGGGGCCCAACAGGAAAGGGTGCACTTGAGAAGGAAGGGTCCCAGTGGCCCGGGACTCTGGTGTCTGAGAGGGCCCCTAGGGGCCCCTCACCACCCCAAAGGACGATCCGCTGGGACACGCCCTTTTCGAGATATTGACCATTTTGTCTAAAAGTCCCTTATGTATAACCGGGTGTATCTTGGGAGTTAAGCCGAATTGGAGCTCCAATCTCCGGGCACTAGGAGGGCCCTTAGGGCCCCTTCTGACCCCACCGTCCCCAGCTCATGGGACTTTCCAGTTCCGAGATACGGCCACTTCCGGTCCAGCTTTGACCGGGTGTATCTTGGGAACCAAGCCGAGTTTGAGCTCCAAACTCCGGGCGTGGGGAGGGACCCAAGGGCCCCCCATGACCCCAGAGTATGGAGCCCCAAGTCGGCTTCTTTCCTGAGATACGGCCACTTCCTGTGGGACTTTGACCGGGTGTATCTTGGGAACCAAGCCGAGTTTGAGCTCCAAACTCCGGGCGTGGGGAGGGACCCAAGGTCCCCCCATTACCCCAGAGTTTGGAGCCCCAAGTCGGCTCCGTTCCCGAGATATATCCACTTCCTGTGGAACTTTGACCGGGTGTATCTCGGAAAGCACGCCGACTTTGAGCTCCAAACTCCGGGTGTGAGGAGGTACCCCTGGGCCCCCCATGACCCCAGAGTATGGAGCCCCAAGTCGGCTTGGTTTTGGAGTTATGCCCGGTCAAAAACAGCATCCCACCCGCAACCTATTTAGTTACAGATGGGACTTCAAAACATCCCGCCCGTAAGTTATTCGACGGAGCCCCTGTGCGCTCCCCGTGGACAGTGATATTTTATGCAAATCTTGCACAATTAATGGGTGAAATGTACATTAGTGTGTTGTACAGTGTCCCCTGACTGGAGTACAGTAGGTTTGACCCCAAGCAACCGCTTTTATTATGAAATATGACCCTTTAATGCAATGTCCACGGACAGCGCACAGGGGCTCCGTCGAATAACTTGCAGGTGGGATGCTGGGTTTCGACTTAGACATTTTCAGCGGTTGAATCCCTGTAAGGAATTGGGGATTTCAGCATATGTGCTGAAATCCCCAATTCCTTACAGGGATTCAACCGCTGAAAATGTCTAAGTCTAAACCCAGCATCCCACCTGCAGCTTATTGGACGGAGCACCTGTGCGCTCCCCGTGGACAGTGATATTTTATGCAAATTTTGCACAATTAACGGGTGAAATGTAAATTAGTGTGTTGTACAGTGTCCCCTGACTGGAGTACAGTAGGTTTGACCCCAAGCAACCGCTTTTATTATGAAATATGACCCTTTAATGCAATGTCCACGGACAGCGCACATGGGCTCCGTCGAATAACTTGCAGGTGGGATGCTGGGTTTCGACTTAGACATTTTCAGCGGTTGAATCCCTGTAAGGAATTGGGGATTTCAGCATATGTGCTGAAATCCCCAATTGGTTACAGGGATTCAACCGCTGAAAAAGTCTAAGTCTAAACCCAGCATCCCACCTGCAGCTTATTGGACGGAGCCCCTGTGCGCTCCCCGTGGACAGTGATATTTTATGCAAATTTTGCACAATTAATGGGTGAAATGTACATTAGTGTGTTGTACGGTGTCCCCTGACTGGTGTACAGTAGGTTTGACCCCAAGCAACCACTTTTTTTTATGAAATATGACCTTTTAATGCAATGTCCACGGACAGCGCAAAGGGCCTCCGTCGAATAAGTTGCAGGTGGGCTCCGAACTTTGAACGGCCATATCTCGGGGACCCGGCCGGCTAGCGACACCAAACTCGGGTCAAAGTAGGGTCCCGAGGGGCCCTCTCCAACGGGCCCTATCCCGAGTCTCTAGCGCCCCCACGGTCCGAGATACGGGGCCCAACAGGAAAGGGTGCACTTGAGAAGGAAGGGTCCCAGTGGCCCGGGACTCTGGTGTCTGAGAGGGCCTCTAGGGGCCCCTCACCACCCCAAAGGACGATCCGCTGGGACACGCCCTTTTCGAGATATTGAGCATTTTGTCTAAAAGTCCCTTATGTATAACAGGGTGTATCTTGGGAGTTAAGCCGAATTGGAGCTCCAATCTCCGGGCACTAGGAGGGCCCTTAGGGCCCCTTCTGACCCCACCGTCCCCAGCTCATGGGACTTTCCAGTTCCGAGATACGGCCACTTACGGTCCAGCTTTGACCGGGTGTATCTTGGGAACCAAGCCGAGTTTGAGCTCCAAACTCCGGGCGTGGGGAGGGACCCAAGGGCCCCCCATGAGCCCAGAGTATGGAGCCCCAAGTCGGCTTCTTTCCTGAGATACGGCCACTTCCTGTGGGACTTTGACCGGGTGTATCTTGGGAACCAAGCCGAGTTTGAGCTCCAAACTCCGGGCGTGGGGAGGGACCCAAGGTCCCCCCATGACCCCAGAGTTTGGAGCCCCAAGTCGGCTCCGTTCCCGAGATATATCCACTTCCTGTGGAACTTTGACCGGGTGTATCTCGGAAAGCACGCCGACTTTGAGCTCCAAACTCCGGGTGTGAGGAGGTACCCCTGGGCCCCCTATGACCCCAGAGTATGGAGCCCCAAGTCGGCTTGGTTTTGGAGTTATGCCCGGTCAAAAACAGCATCCCACCCGCAACCTATTTAGTTACAGATGGGACTTCAAAACATCCCGCCCGCAAGTTATTCGACGGAGCCCCTGTGCGCTCCCCGTGGACAGTGATATTTTATGCAAATCTTGCACAATTAATGGGTGAAATGTACATTAGTGTGTTGTACGGTGTCCCCTGACTGGAGTACAGTAGGTTTGACCCCAAGCAACCACTTTTTTATGAAATATGACCTTTTAATGTAATGTCCACGGACAGCGCACAGGGGCTCCGTCGAATAACTTGCAGGTGGGATGCTGGGTTTCGACTTAGACATTTTCAGCGGTTGAATCCCTGTAAGGAATTGGGGATTTCAGCATATGTGCTGAAATCCCCAATTCCTTACAGGGATTCAACCGCTGAAAAAGTCTAAGTCTAAACCCAGCATCCCACCTGCAGCTTATTGGACGGAGCACCTGTGCGCTCCCCGTGGACAGTGATATTTTATGCAAATTTTGCACAATTAACGGGTGAAATGTACATTAGTGTGTTGTACAGTGTCCCCTGACTGGAGTACAGTAGGTTTGACCCCAAGCAACCGCTTTTATTATGAAATATGACCCTTTAATGCAATGTCCACGGACAGCGCACATGGGCTCCGTCGAATAACTTGCATGTGGGATGCTGGGTTTCGACTTAGCCATTTTCAGCGGTTGAATCCCTGTAAGGAATTGGGGATTTCAGCATATGTGCTGAAATCCCCAATTGGTTACAGGGATTCAACCGCTGAAAAAGTCTAAGTCTAAACCCAGCATCCCACCTGCAGCTTATTGGACGGAGCCCCTGTGCGCTCCCCGTGGACAGTGATATTTTATGCAAATTTTGCACAATTAACGGGTGAAATGTACATTAGTGTGTTGTACGGTGTCCCCTGACTGGAGTACAGTAGGTTTGACCCCAAGCAACCACTTTTTTATGAAATATGACCTTTTAATGTAATGTCCACGGACAGCGCAAAGGGCCTCCGTCGAATAAGTTGCAGGTGGGCTCCGAACTTTGAAGGGCCATATCTCGGGGACCCGGCCGCCTAGCGACACCAAACTCGGGTCAAAGTAGGGTCCCGAGGGGCCCTCTCCAACGGGCCCTAGCCCGAGTCTCTAGCGCCCCCACGGTCCGAGATACGGGGCCCAACAGGAAAGGGTGCACTTGAGAAGGAAGGGTCCCAGTGGCCCGGGACTCTGGTGTCTGAGAGGGCCCCTAGGGGCCCCTCACCACCCCAAAGGACGATCCGCTGGGACACGCCCTTTTCGAGATATTGACCATTTTGTCTAAAAGTCCCTAATGTATAACCGGGTGTATCTTGGGAGTTAAGCCGAATTGGAGCTCCAATCTCCGGGCACTAGGAGGGCCCTTAGGGCCCCTTCTGACCCCACCGTCCCCAGCTCATGGGACTTTCCAGTTCCGAGATACGGCCACTTCCGGTCCAGCTTTGACCGGGTGTATCTTGGGAACCAAGCCGAGTTTGAGCTCCAAACTCCGGGCGTGGGGAGGGACCCAAGGGCCCCCCATGACCCCAGAGTATGGAGCCCCAAGTCGGCTTCTTTCCGGAGATACGGCCACTTCCTGTGGGACTTTGACCGGGTGTATCTTGGGAACCAAGCCGAGTTTGAGCTCCAAACTCCGGGCGTGGGGAGGGACCCAAGGTCCCCCCATGACCCCACAGTTTGGAGCCCCAAGTCGGCTCCGTTCCCGAGATATATCCACTTCCTGTGGAACTTTGACCGGGTGTATCTCGGAAAGCACGCCGACTTTGAGCTCCAAACTCCGGGTGTGAGGAGGTACCCCTGGGCCCCCCATGACCCCAGAGTATGGAGCCCCAAGTCGGCTTGGTTTTGGAGTTATGCCCGGTCAAAAACAGCATCCCACCCGCAACCTATTTAGTTACAGATGGGACTTCAAAACATCCCGCCCGCAAGTTATTCGACGGAGCCCCTGTGCGCTCCCCGTGGACAGTGATATTTTATGCAAATCTTGCACAATTAATGGGTGAAATGTACATTAGTGTGTTGTACAGTGTCCCCTGACTGGTGTACAGTAGGTTTGACCCCAAGCAACCACTTTTTTTTATGAAATATGACCTTTTAATGCAATGTCCACGGACAGCGCAAAGGGCCTCCGTCGAATAAGTTGCAGGTGGGATGCTGGGTTTCGACTTAGACATTTTCAGCGGTTGAATCCCTGTAAGGAATTGGGGATTTCAGCATATGTGCTGAAATCCCCAATTGGTTACAGGGATTCAACCGCTGAAAAAGTCTAAGTCTAAACCCAGCATCCCACCTGCAGCTTATTGGACGGAGCACCTGTGCGCTCCCCGTGGACAGTGATATTTTATGCAAATTTTGCACAATTAACGGGTGAAATGTACATTAGTGTGTTGTACAGTGTCCCCTGACTGGAGTACAGTAGGTTTGACCCCAAGCAACCGCTTTTATTATGAAATATGACCCTTTAATGCAATGTCCACGGACAGCGCACAGGGGCTCCGTCGAATAACTTGCATGTGGGATGCTGGGTTTCGACTTAGACATTTTCAGCGGTTGAATCCCTGTAAGGAATTGGGGATTTCAGCATATGTGCTGAAATCCCCAATTCCTTACAGGGATTCAACCGCTGAAAATGTCTAAGTCGAAACCCAGCATCCCACCTGCAAGTTATTCGATGGAGCCCCTGTGCGCTCCCCGTGGACAGTGATATTTTATGCTAATTTTGCACAATTAATGGGTGAAATGTGCACCGGTGTGTTGTGCTGTGTCCCCTGGGGGCTGTGCAGTAGGTTTGACCACCAACAACCACTTTTATTTATGAAAAATGTCCTTTTAATGCATTTTCCAATTTTGATGCAAAATGCAATTTTTAGGCTGTAAGGGGGACGTTTGGGCTGTCCGTGGACAGAGGGCGTTTTCGTGATCGATCCCCGCCCCCTGGCTTCGTTTATGCTGTAAGGGGACAAACGGGCTCTCTGTGGACGGCCCCACCCATCCCGTGACTTGGGCCAATGGCGCGGGGCGGGTGGGCGGGAGATGGGCTGTAAGGGGGACGTTTACCGGCTGGAAATGTCCAAGTCGAAAACAGCATCC
This sequence comes from Vimba vimba, assembly GCA_022828995.1. Taxonomy (NCBI): domain Eukaryota; kingdom Metazoa; phylum Chordata; class Actinopteri; order Cypriniformes; family Leuciscidae; genus Vimba; species Vimba vimba. The sequence continues at coordinate 10,711,504 of CM040825.1, read as the reverse complement.
CACCTGCAAGTTATTCGACGGTGCCCCTGTGCGCCCCCCGTGGACCGTATGATTTTATGCTAATTTTGCATAATTAATGGGTGAAAATTACACCAGTGTGTTGTGCTGTGTCCCCTGAGGGCTGTACAGTAGGTTTGACCACCAATTACCACTTTATTTATTAAATATGACCTTTTAATGTAATGTCCATGGACAGCGCACAGGGGCTCTGTTACATAATCTGCAGGTGGGCTCCGAACTATGAATGGCTATTTACTCAAAGCTGCAACCAATCGGACGTCACCCAGTGTTTTTGGGCTTATATCTCAGCGAAAACAGCACCAAAAATCATGACACTGGTACCGTTCTTTTTAGTTCGACGAGACGGTTCCAGTGAGCTCATCTTCGCAGAGTTACGGCCGATTTAAAAAAAATTGCAGTGGGTTACCATCCATGGAACTGCATGCACTTGTAGGTGGGTCTGCCCAGACCGGGCCGCCCTGCTTCATACCCGGCTGGGATCCCCTTGTGCCGCAGCTCATCCTGGGGCTTGCTGGCATGAGAGTGTGCCCTGCAATGATGTTCTCCATTGAGGCTTGACTGTCAGGGGTTGACCCTGGGGCTTGAGCCTCTCTGAAGACCCCGATCTTGGGGCTGAATTCGTTGCGGCACCCTTTTGGTACCCAGGCACTCGGGACACCTTGGTCATCCCCGGGGAGAGTGGCCCATCTTGGGTCAAAAGCAGATTTAACCGCCTCCCCTGGAGGTCCATCTGGAGCTAAGACGGTCCTAAAATGGGCCCCTGGGGTTATGTAGGAGAGATACAAGGAGCAACTCAAGTCCTGGAGGGAGAGGGCCTCCAGGAGCAACCGAAGCCCAGCCAGGGTGCACTCTGGCTGGGCATAAATCCTGGAGGGAGAGGGCCTCCAGGAGCAATCCAAGCCCAGCCAGGGTGCACTCTGGCTGGGCATAAATCCTGGAGGGAGAGGGCCTCCAGGAGCAACCGAAGCCCAGCCAGGGTGAACTCTGGCTGGGGATAAAATCCTGGAGGGAGAGGGCCTCCAGGAGCAAGCCAAAATGTCGTGGTACCCGTGGGGCTCCAGGCACCCGGGACTCCTCCGCCTTCCCCGGGGAGGGTGGCCCATCCTGGGTCAAAGGCAGATTTAACCGCCACCAATGGAGGTCCATCTGGAGCTAAGACGGTCCTAAAACTGGCCTCTGGGGTTTCATGGGGGAGAGGAACTGTGGTGGAGGGACACACCACCCTCAACACACTGGCTTGAGTCCCCCACTCAAAGTCACTCTGGCTGGGGACAAAATCTAAACTGGGCCGTGCCATGGAGCTCTGGAAGTCCTGGAGGGAGAGGGCCTCCAGGAGCAATCCAAGCCCAGCCAGGGTGCACTCTGGCTGGGCATAAATCCTGGAGGGAGAGGGCCTCCAGGAGCAAACCAAGCCCAGCCAGGGTGCAATCTGGCTGGGCATAAATCCTGGAGGGAGAGGGCCTCCAGGAGCAATCCAAGCCCAGCCAGGGTGCACTCTGGCTGGGCATTGATCCTGGAGGGAGAGGGCCTCCAGGAGCAATCCAAGCCCAGCCAGGGTGAACTCTGGCTGGGGATAAAATCCTGGAGGGAGAGGGCCTCCAGGAGCAAGCCAAAATGTCGTGGTACCCGTGGGGCTCCAGGCACCCGGGACTCCTCCGCCTTCCCCGGGGAGGGTGGCCCATCCTGGGTCAAAGGCAGATTTAACCGCCACCAATGGAGGTCCATCTGGAGCTAAGACGGTCCTAAAACTGGCCTCTGGGGTTTCATGGGGGAGAGGAACTGTGGTGGAGGGACACACCACCCTCAACACACTGGCTTGAGTCCCCCACTCAAAGTCACTCTGGCTGGGGACAAAATCTAAACTGGGCCGTGCCATGGAGCTCTGGAAGTCCTGGAGGGAGAGGGCCTCCAGGAGCAATCCAAGCCCAGCCAGGGTGCACTCTGGCTGGGCATAAATCCTGGAGGGAGAGGGCCTCCAGGAGCAATCCAAGCCCAGCCAGGGTGCAATCTGGCTGGGCATAAATCCTGGAGGGAGAGGGCCTCCAGGAGCAATCCAAGCCCAGCCAGGGTGCACTCTGGCTGGGCATAAATCCTGGAGGGAGAGGGCCTCCAGGAGCAACCCAAGCCCAGCCAGGGTGAACTCTGGCTGGGGATAAAAATCCTGGAGGGAGAGGGCCTCCAGGAGCAAGCCAAAATGTTGCGGTACCCGTGGGGCTCCAGGCGCCCGGGACTCCTCCGCCTTCCCCGGGGAGGGTGGCCCATCCTGGGTCAAAGGCAGATTTAACCGCCACCAATGGAGGTCCATCTGGAGCTAAGACGGTCCTAAAACTGGCCTCTGGGGTTTCATGGGGGAGAGGAACTGTGGTGGAGGGACACACCACCCTCAACACACTGGCTTGAGTCCCCCACTCAAAGTCACTCTGGCTGGGGATAAAATCTAAACTGGGCCGTGCCATGGAGCTCTGGAAGTCCTGGAGGGAGAGGGCCTCCAGGAGCAATCCAAGCCCAGCCAGGGTGCACTCTGGCTGGGCATAAATCCTGGAGGGAGAGGGCCTCCAGGAGCAAGCCAAAATGTTGCGGTACCCGTGGGGCTCCAGGCGCCCGGGACTCCTCCGCCTTCCCCGGGGAGGGTGGCCCATCCTGGGTCAAAGGCAGATTTAACCGCCACCAATGGAGGTCCATCTGGAGCTAAGACGGTCCTAAAACTGGCCTCTGGGGTTTCATGGGGGAGAGGAACTGTGGTGGAGGGACACACCACCCTCAACACACTGGCTTGAGTCCCCCACTCAAAGTCACTCTGGCTGGGGATAAAATCTAAACTGGGCCGTGCCATGGAGCTCTGGAAGTCCTGGAGGGAGAGGGCCTCCAGGAGCAATCCAAGCCCAGCCAGGGTGCACTCTGGCTGGGCATAAATCCTGGAGGGAGAGGGCCTCCAGGAGCAAGCCAAAATGTTGCGGTACCCGTGGGGCTCCAGGCGCCCGGGACTCCTCCGCCTTCCCCGGGGAGGGTGGCCCATCCTGGGTCAAAGGCAGATTTAACCGCCACCAATGGAGGTCCATCTGGAGCTAAGACGGTCCTAAAACTGGCCTCTGGGGTTTCATGGGGGAGAGGAACTGTGGTGGAGGGACACACCACCCTCAACACACTGGCTTGAGTCCCCCACTCAAAGTCACTCTGGCTGGGGACAAAATCTAAACTGGGCCGTGCCATGGAGCTCTGGAAGTCCTGGAGGGAGAGGGCCTCCAGGAGCAATCCAAGCCCAGCCAGGGTGCACTCTGGCTGGGCATAAATCCTGGAGGGAGAGGGCCTCCAGGAGCAACCCAAGCCCAGCCAGGGTGAACTCTGGCTGGGGATAAAAATCCTGGAGGGAGAGGGCCTCCAGGAGCAAGCCAAAATGTTGCGGTACCCGTGGGGCTCCAGGCGCCCGGGACTCCTCCGCCTTCCCCGGGGAGGGTGGCCCATCCTGGGTCAAAGGCAGATTTAACCGCCACCAATGGAGGTCCATCTGGAGCTAAGACGGTCCTAAAACTGGCCTCTGGGGTTTCATGGGGGAGAGGAACTGTGGTGGAGGGACACACCACCCTCAACACACTGGCTTGAGTCCCCCACTCAAAGTCACTCTGGCTGGGGATAAAATCTAAACTGGGCCGTGCCATGGAGCTCTGGAAGTCCTGGAGGGAGAGGGCCTCCAGGAGCAATCCAAGCCCAGCCAGGGTGCACTCTGGCTGGGCATAAATCCTGGAGGGAGAGGGCCTCCAGGAGCAATCCAAGCCCAGCCAGGGTGCAATCTGGCTGGGCATAAATCCTGGAGGGAGAGGGCCTCCAGGAGCATTCCAAAATGTTGCGGTACTCTGTTGGGCTCCAGGCACTAGGGACTCCTCGGCCTTCCCCGGAGAGGGCGGCCCGTCCTGGGTCAAAGGCAGATTTAACCGCCACCAATGGAGGTCTATCTGGAGCTAAGACGGTCCTAAAACTGGCCTCCGGGGTTTCATGGGGGAGAGGAACTGTGGTGGAGGGACACACCACCCTCAACACACTGGCTTGAGTCCCCCACTCAAAGTCACTCTTGCTGGGGATAAAATCTAAACTGGGCCGTGCCATGGAGCTCTGGAAGTCCTGGAGGGAGCGGGCCTCCAGGAAAAATCTAAGCCCAGGCAGGGGCCACTCTTGCTGGGGGGATGAAACCCAGGCTGATCAGAGCGTGTTGGAGCTCTGGAACTCCTGGAGAGAGAGGGCCTCCAGGAGCAATCCAAGCCCAGCCAGGAGGCACTCTGGCTGGGGAGGGAGGTTGAAAATTATTACTGGAGTCTTAAGCGCCAGGGCAATCAAGGTAGTGACCCAAGCCAGAGAGGGTGCATTCAGGCTGGGGGCAGAGTTCGATCTCTGCCATGGTGGAGCTCTGAAAAACGTTATAGCTCCACGAAAAGACAGGCCCGAGCTGTGCAGGAGCTCTGGTTCTCTGAGTCTGGCAGAGGGTAGACCAAGCTGGGGGTCCCTGCCCGGAGCTCTGGTTCTCCGAGTCGGGCGTAGGGTGGACCTAGGTGGGGGTCCATGCCCGGGGCTCTGGTTCTCCGAGTCGGGCGTAGGGTGGACCTAGGTGGGGGTCCATGTCCGTGGCTCTGGTTCTCCGAGTCAGGCGTAGGGTGGACCTAGGTGGGGGTCCATGCCCGGGGCTCTGGTTCTCCGAGTCGGGCGTAGGGTGGACCTAGGTGGGGGTCCATGCCCGGGGCTCTGGTTCTCCGAGTCGGGCGTAGGGTGGACCTAGGTGGGGGTCCATGCCTGGGGCTCTGGTTCTCCGAGGCGGGCTGAAGCCGGAGAACCTCGGCCGGAGGGAACCAGAGAACCAGAGAACCAGAGCGACTGCCAAAACCTAAGTCGATTTTGGGTTACCAGTGGCCCGGTTCTCTGGTGGCGCGGGGTGGCTAGGTCAGTAATGCCCGGGCTTAAGTTTGGGACCCCCGGGTTCGCCTGGTGCGCGGGTGAGGGTGGAGGCCATGGTTGAGGGGTAGCTCTGGTTCTCCGAGTCGGGCAGAGGGTGGACCAAGCTGGGGGTCCCTGCCCGGAGCTCTGGTTCTCTGAGTCGGGCGTAGGGTGGACCTAGGTGGGGGTCCATGCCCGGGGCTCTGGTTCTCCGAGTCGGGCGTAGGGAGGACCTAGGTGGGGGTCCATGCCCGGGGCTCTGGTTCTCCGAGTCGGGCGTAGGGTGGACCTAGGTGGGGGTCCATGCCTGGGGCTCTGGTTCTCCGAGGCGGGCTGAAGCCGGAGAACCTCGGCCGGAGGGAACCAGAGAACCAGAGAACCAGAGCGACTGCCAAAACCTAAGTCGATTTTGGGTTACCAGTGGCCCGGTTCTCTGGTGGCGCGGGGTGGCTAGGTCAGTAATGCCCGGGCTTAAGTTTGGGACCCCCGGGTTCGCCTGGTGCGCGGGTGAGGGTGGAGGCCATGGTTGAGGGGTAGCTCTGGTTCTCCGAGTCGGGCAGAGGGTGGACCAAGCTGGGGGTCCCTGCCCGGAGCTCTGGTTCTCTGAGTCGGGCGTAGGGTGGACCTAGGTGGGGGTCCATGCCCGGGGCTCTGGTTCTCCGAGTCGGGCGTAGGGAGGACCTAGGTGGGGGTCCATGCCCGGGGCTCTGGTTCTCCGAGTCGGGCGTAGGGAGGACCTAGGTGGGGGTCCATGCCCGGGGCTCTGGTTCTCCGAGTCGGGCGTAGGGAGGACCTAGGTGGGGGTCCATGCCCGGGGCTCTGGTTCTCCGAGTCGGGCGTAGGGAGGACCTAGGTGGGGGTCCATGCCTGGGGCTCTGGTTCTCCGAGGCGGGCTGAAGCCGGAGAACCTCGGCCGGAGGGAACCAGAGAACCAGAGCGACCGCCAAAACCTAAGTCGATTTTGGGTTACCAGTGGCCCGGTTCTCTGGTGGCGCGGGGTGGCTAGGTCAGTAATGCCCGGGCTTAAGTTTGGGACCCCCGGGTTCGCCTGGTGCACGGGTGAGGGTGGAGGCCATGGTTGAGGGGTAGCTCTGGTTCTCCGAGTCGGGCAGAGGGTGGACCAAGCTGGGGGTCCCTGCCCGGAGCTCTGGTTCTCCGAGTCGGGCAGAGGGTGGACCAGGGTGGGGGGTCCATGCCCGGAGCTCTGGTTCTCCAAGTCGGGTAGAGGGTGGAGCAGGGAGGGGGATCCATGCCCGGAGCTCTGGTTCTCCAAGTCGGGTAGAGGGTGGACCAGGGTGGGGGGTCCATGCCCGGAGCTCTGGTTCTCCAAGTCAGGCAGAGGGTGGACCAGGGTGGGGGGTCCATGCCCGGAGCTCTGGTTCTCCAAGTCGGGTAGAGGGTGGACCAGGGTGGGGGGTCCCTGCCAGGAGCTCTGGTTCTCCAAGTCAGGCAGAGGGTGGACCAGGGTGGGGGGTCCATGCCCGGAGCTCTGGTTCTCCAAGTCGGGTAGAGGGTGGACCAGGGTGGGGGGTCCCTGTCCGGAGCTCTGGTTCTCCAAGTCAGGCAGAGGGTGGACCAGGGTGGGGGGTCCATGCCCGGAGCTCTGGTTCTCCAAGTCGGGAAGACGGTGGACCAGGGTGGGGGGTCCCTGTCCGGAGCTCTGGTTCTCCAAGTCAGGCAGAGGGTGGACCAGGGTGGGGGGTCCATGCCCGGAGCTCTGGTTCTCCAAGTCGGGTAGAGGGTGGACCAGGGTGGGGGATCCATGCCCGGAGCTCTGGTTCTCCAATTCGGGTAGAGGGTGGACCAGGGTGGGGGGTCCCTGTCCGGAGCTCTGGTTCTCCAAGTCAGGCAGAGGGTGGACCAGGGTGGGGGGTCCATGCCCGGAGCTCTGGTTCTCCAAGTCGGGTAGAGGGTGGACCAGGGTGGGGGGTCCCTGTCCGGAGCTCTGGTTCTCCAAGTCAGGCAGAGGGTGGACCAGGGTGGGGGGTCCATGCCCAGAGCTCTGGTTCTCTGAGTCGGGCAGAGGGTGGACCAGGGTGGGGGGTCCTTACCTGGAGGGGTTAGAGTTAGAAAATGTCCAAGTCGAAACCCAGCATCCCACCTGCAAGCTATTCGACGGAGCCCCTGTGCGCTCCCTGTGGACAGTGATATTTTATGCTAATTTTTTACAATTAATGGGTGAAATGTATACCGGTTCGTTGTGCAGTGTCCCCTGAGGGCTGTACAGTAGGTTTGACCACCCATAACCACTTTATTTATGAAATATGTCCTTTTAATGCAATTTCCAATTTTGATGCAAAATGCAATTTTTAGGCTGTAAGGGGGACGTTTGGGCTCTCCGTGGTCAGAGGGCGTATTCGTGATCGATCCCCGCCCCCTGGCTTCGTTTATGCTGTAAGGGGACAAACGGGCTCTCCGTGGACGGCCCCGCCCATCCCGTGACTTGGGCCAATGGCGCGGGGCGGGTGGGCGGGAGATGGGCTGTAAGGGGGACGTTTACCGGCTGAAAATGTCTAAGTCGAAACCCAGCATCCCACCTGCAAGTTATTCGACGGAGTCCCTGTGCGCTCCCCGTGGACAGTGATATTTTATGCTAATTTTGCACAATTAATGGGTGAAATGTACTCCAGTGTGTTGTGCTGTGTCCCCTGAGTGGTGTGCAGTAGGTTTGACCACCAAAAATCACTTTTATTTATGAAATATGACCTTTTAATGTAATGTCCACGGACAGCGCACAGGGGCTCCGTCAAATAAGCTGCCGGTGGGCTCCGAACTTTGAACGGCTGTAGCTCGGGGACCCGGCCGCCTAGCGACACCAAACTCGGGTCAAAGTAGGGTCCCCAGGGGCCCTCTCCAACGGGCCCTAGCCCGAGGCTCTAGCGCCCCCACGGTCCGAGATACGGGGCCCAACAGGAAAGGGTGCACTTCGGAAGGAAGGGTCCCAGAGACTCGGGACTCTGGGGTCTGAGAGGGTCCCTAGGGGGCCCTCACCCCCCCAAAGGATGATCCGCTGGGACTCTTCCTTTCCGAGATAGAGGGCGTTTTGTCCAAAAGTCCCATATGTATAACTGGGTGTATCTTGGGGAACAAGCCGAGTTGGAGCTCCAAACTCCGGGCGTGGGCAGGGCCCTTAGGGCCCCTTCTGACCCCACCGTCCCCAGATCCTGGGCCCTTCCAGTTCCGAGATACGGCCACTTCCGGTCCAGCTTTGAGCGGGTGTATCTCAGAAAGCACGCCGACATGGAGCTCCAAACTCTGGGTGTGGGGAGGTACCCATGGGCCCCCCATGACCCCAGAGTATGGAGCCCCAAGTCGGCTTCGTTCCTGAGATATGGCCACTTCCTGTGAAATTTTGAGCGGGTGTATCTTGGGAACGAAGCCGACTTGGAGCTCCAAACTCCGGGCGTGGGGGGGTGCCAGTGGGCCCCCCATGACCCCAGAGTATGGAGCCCCAAGTCGGCTTCGTTCCTGAGATATGGCCACTTCCTGTGAAACTTTGAGCGGGTGTGTCTTGGGAACGAAGCCGACTTGGAGCTCCAAACTCCGGGCGTGGGGGGGTGCCAGTGGGCCCCCCATGACCCCAGAGTATGGAGGCCCAAGTCGGCTTCGTTTCCAAGATACACCCGGTCAAACTCAGCATCCCACGTGTAGCTTAATAAGTTACTCACTGGCCTTCAGCACATATGCTGAAATCCCCAATTCCTTACAGGGATTCAACCGCTGAAAATGTCTAAGTCGAAACCCAGCATCCCACCTGCAAGTTATTCGACGGAGCCCCTGTGCGCTCCCCGTGGACAGTGATATTTTATGCTAATTTTGCACAATTAATGGGTGAAATGTACACCAGTGTGCTGTGTTGTGTCCCCTGAGGGGTGTACAGTAGGTTTCACGTCATAAAAGCACTGTAGTTATTTACAGGAGGCCTTTACCCTACAGCTCACACGTATCTTTCTTAAAATTCACATGCTGAAAATGTCTAAGTCGAAACCCAGCATCCCACCTGCAAGTTATTCGACTGAGCCCCTGTGCGCTCCCCGTGGACAGTGATGTTTTATGCTAAATTTGCACAATTAATGGGTGAAATGTACACCAGTGTGTTGTGCTGTGTCCCCTGAGTGGTGTGCAGTAGGTTTGACCTCGTACAATAGTCTGTTGAATCCCTGTAAGGAATTGTGGACTTCAGCACATATGCTGAAATCCCCAATTCCTTACAGGGATTCAACCGCTGAAAATGTCTAAGTCGAAACCCAGCATCCCACCTGCAGCTTATTGGACGGAGCACCTGTGCGCTCCCCGTGGACAGTGATATTTTATGCAAATTTTGCACAATTAACGGGTGAAATGTACATTAGTGTGTTGTACAGTGTCCCCTGACTGGAGTACAGTAGGTTTGACCCCAAGCAACCGCTTTTATTATGAAATATGACCCTTTAATGCAATGTCCACGGACAGCGCACATGGGCTCCGTCGAATAACTTGCAGGTGGGATGCTGGGTTTCGACTTAGACATTTTCAGCGGTTGAATCCCTGTAAGGAATCGGGGATTTCAGCATATGTGCTGAAATCCCCAATTGGTTACAGGGATTCAACCGCTGAAAAAGTCTAAGTCTAAACCCAGCATCCCACCTGCAGCTTATTTGACGGAGCACCTGTGCGCTCCCCGTGGACAGTGATATTTTATGCAAATTTTGCACAATTAACGGGTGAAATGTACATTAGTGTGTTGTACAGTGTCCCCTGACTGGAGTACAGTAGGTTTGACCCCAAGCAACCGCTTTTATTATGAAATATGACCCTTTAATGCAATGTCCACGGACAGCGCACAGGGGCTCCGTCGAATAACTTGCAGGTGGGATGCTGGGTTTCGACTTAGACATTTTCAGCGGTTGAATCCCTGTAAGGAATCGGGGATTTCAGCATATGTGCTGAAATCCCCAATTGGTTACAGGGATTCAACCGCTGAAAAAGTCTAAGTCTAAACCCAGCATCCCACCTGCAGCTTATTGGACGGAGCACCTGTGCGCTCCCCGTGGACAGTGATATTTTATGCAAATTTTGCACAATTAACGGGTGAAATGTACATTAGTGTGTTGTACAGTGTCCCCTGACTGGAGTACAGTAGGTTTGACCCCAAGCAACCGCTTTTATTATGAAATATGACCCTTTAATGCAATGTCCACGGACAGCGCACAGGGGCTCCGTCGAATAACTTGCAGGTGGGATGCTGGGTTTCGACTTAGACATTTTCAGCGGTTGAATCCCTGTAAGGAATCGGGGATTTCAGCATATGTGCTGAAATCCCCAATTGGTTACAGGGATTCAACCGCTGAAAAAGTCTAAGTCTAAACCCAGCATCCCACCTGCAGCTTATTGGACGGAGCCCCTGTGCGCTCCCCGTGGACAGTGATATTTTATGCAAATTTTGCACAATTAACGGGTGAAATGTACATTAGTGTGTTGTACAGTGTCCCCTGACTGGAGTACAGTAGGTTTGACCCCAAGCAACCGCTTTTATTATGAAATATGACCCTTTAATGCAATGTCCACGGACAGCGCACATGGGCTCCGTCGAATAACTTGCAGGTGGGATGCTGGGTTTCGACTTAGACATTTTCAGCGGTTGAATCCCTGTAAGGAATCGGGGATTTCAGCATATGTGCTGAAATCCCCAATTGGTTACAGGGATTCAACCGCTGAAAAAGTCTAAGTCTAAACCCAGCATCCCACCTGCAGCTTATTTGACGGAGCACCTGTGCGCTCCCCGTGGACAGTGATATTTTATGCAAATTTTGCACAATTAACGGGTGAAATGTACATTAGTGTGTTGTACAGTGTCCCCTGACTGGAGTACAGTAGGTTTGACCCCAAGCAACCGCTTTTATTATGAAATATGACCCTTTAATGCAATGTCCACGGACAGCGCACAGGGGCTCCGTCGAATAACTTGCAGGTGGGATGCTGGGTTTCGACTTAGACATTTTCAGCGGTTGAATCCCTGTAAGGAATCGGGGATTTCAGCATATGTGCTGAAATCCCCAATTGGTTACAGGGATTCAACCGCTGAAAAAGTCTAAGTCTAAACCCAGCATCCCACCTGCAGCTTATTGGACGGAGCACCTGTGCGCTCCCCGTGGACAGTGATATTTTATGCAAATTTTGCACAATTAACGGGTGAAATGTACATTAGTGTGTTGTACAGTGTCCCCTGACTGGAGTACAGTAGGTTTGACCCCAAGCAACCGCTTTTATTATGAAATATGACCCTTTAATGCAATGTCCACGGACAGCGCACAGGGGCTCCGTCGAATAACTTGCAGGTGGGATGCTGGGTTTCGACTTAGACATTTTCAGCGGTTGAATCCCTGTAAGGAATCGGGGATTTCAGCATATGTGCTGAAATCCCCAATTGGTTACAGGGATTCAACCGCTGAAAAAGTCTAAGTCTAAACCCAGCATCCCACCTGCAGCTTATTGGACGGAGCACCTGTGCGCTCCCCGTGGACAGTGATATTTTATGCAAATTTTGCACAATTAACGGGTGAAATGTACATTAGTGTGTTGTACAGTGTCCCCTGACTGGAGTACAGTAGGTTTGACCCCAAGCAACCGCTTTTATTATGAAATATGACCCTTTAATGCAATGTCCACGGACAGCGCACATGGGCTCCGTCGAATAACTTGCAGGTGGGATGCTGGGTTTCGACTTAGACATTTTCAGCGGTTGAATCCCTGTAGTTATTTACAGGAGGCCTTTACCCTACAGCTCACACGTATCTTTCTTAAAATTCACATGCTGAAAATGTCTAAGTCGAAACCCAGCATCCCACCTGCAAGTTATTCGACGGAGCCCCTGTGCGCTCCCCGTGGACAGTGATATTTTATGCTAATTTTGCACAATTAATGGGTGAAATGTACACCAGTGTGCTGTGTTGTGTCCCCTGAGGGGTGTACAGTAGGTTTCACGTCATAAAAGCACTGTAGTTATTTACAGGAGGCCTTTACCCTACAGCTCACACGTATCTTTCTTAAAATTCACACGCTGAAAATGTCTAAGTCGAAACCCAGCATCCCACCTGCAAGTTATTCGACTGAGCCCCTGTGCGCTCCCCGTGGACAGTGATGTTTTATGCTAAATTTGCACAATTAATGGGTGAAATGTACACCAGTGTGTTGTGCTGTGTCCCCTGAGTGGTGTGCAGTAGGTTTGACCTCGTACAATAGTCGGTTGAATCCCTGTAAGGAATTGTGGACTTCAGCATATATGCTGAAATCCCCAATTCCTTACAGGGATTCAACCGCTGAAAATGTCTAAGTCGAAACCCAGCATCCCACCTGCAAGTTATTCGACGGAGCCCCTGTGCGCCCCCCGTGGACAGTGATATTTTATGCAAATTTTGCACAATTAATGGGTGAAATGTACACCGGTGTGCTGTGTTGTGTCCCCTGAGGGGTGTACAGTAGGTTTGACCACCCATAACCACTTTATTTATGAAAAATGTCCTTTTAATGCAATTTCCAATTTGGATGCAAAATGCAATTTTTAGGCTGTAAGGGGGACGTTTGGGCTCTCCGTGGACAGAGGGCGTTTTCGTGATCGATCCCCGCCCCCTGGCTTCGTTTAGGCTGTAAGAGGACAAAAGGGCTCTCCGTGGACGGCCCCGCCCATCCCGTGACTTCGGCCAATGGCGTGCGGTGGGTGGGAGGGAGATGGGCTGTAAGGGGGACTTTTACGCTGTCCGTGGTCAGAGGGCGTTTTCGGGATCGTTCCCCGCCCCCTGGCTTCGTTTAGGCTGTAAGGGGACAAAAGGGCTCTCCGTGGACGGCCCCGCCCACCCCGCGACTTCGGCCAATGGCGCGGAGCCGGTAAGGGTGAACAGGCTGTAAGGGGGACGCTAACGCACTCCGTGGACGCCCACCCCCTACTCATTCGACGCCCGTCGAATTGCAAGCGGGTGGGACGTTGGTGAGCCACCTGGTGGCCGATGCCCGAACTGCGGTTTTGGGGAGTTAACTTCTGGCCCCTCCCATAAGGCCCCTGGGGGGTCTAGAGTCTTGGGGCCACCTCTCAGGGGACCATGGGGACGGCCCCTATCGGGAAGGGGCGTCAGGGGGCCCCGCAAAAATCGCCCAGGGGGCGCTGCGCAGCGTCCACGAAGTGCGTCCCGATCTGGGTCATTTGCCTGGCGCCGTGGACCCTCTTCAGAATCACTTCCCTAAGGCAGAGGAAGGCTGGGTTCTGACAGCGAGGGTTTCCCGTCACAATCTGACGAGATCGTAGCCACTCTCCCAACCAGGACAGACGACAGTCGCAATTAAAAGGGTTCGCCAGCAGGTTTCTGGAAAAGATCATGAGATTAACATAAAGCTCATATTCAGCTCAGATATACATTCATAAAAAGCAGCATCTTTTACAGGGTGGAGAGGTTTGGCAGCGTGTCAAAGGCTCCAGGCATGATCGTGGCGAGCTGGTTGTCGTAGAGCGAGAGCAGACGTACGTTCTGCAGGCCTGAGAAGCTGCTGTTGTGGATGCAACGGATGCGATTATTCCTGAGCATCCTAACAGAGACAGAAAGAAAAGAAGGATTCAGAGAGTAGCCTCAGGGTGACTGTGAGGAACAATGAAAATAAATCCAGAACTAAGAACAGTGTGTAAATAATACTTTTAAATAAATGAAGAGCTTAAATACAAACATATCAACATCCTATTACAGCTGAGGTATTCAATTAATTCTCAGTTATGAACAATAAAGAGGACTCATTTGGTTTTCTGTGATATATCTACATTGTTGTTGCTGATTCTGCTGATTTGACATGATATCTAGCTGTGGTTAGCATAGATGGAACATTGAGGTTTTGTTGAAAGTGCAAAAAATTCAATAGTCTTGAAAGTATCAGTAAGAATGTGTTAAAAACTCTTGAAACTGCACAATTTAGAACCATTTTAAACACTACATCGAGACCCATCTGCGTCCTCTTTTCATCTCTCGTCATCGCATGCGTCATGACGCTCTCGTGAACTCACTCAGAGGCCCATGCAGAAGAAAATGAAGAGTTGAATAAACTCGTTATTTTGGGGGGGGGTTTGCGCACAAAAAGTATTCTTGTCACTTGATAAACTTAAGGTTGAGCCACTGTAGTTACTTGGACTATTTTAACAATGTCTTTACTAACTTTTTCTGGGCCGGCAGATGCAATTACCTAGCAGCCTATGAAGGAGTGAGCCAGCTCTCAGATTTCATCAAAAATATCTTAATCTGTGTTCCGAAGATGAACGAAAGTTTTAGGGGGTTGGAACAACATGAGGGTGGGTAATTACTGACAGAATTTTCATTTTTGGGTGAACCAACCCTTTAAGGAGAAAATACTCAGCAATGGTGTTGACTTATGATTTTGCACATGGTTTGTCTTAAAGCATATTGAAAACACCACATAGACATATAAACAACATTAAAAGTTTGATTTTGACTTTGATGATTAATCGTGCAGCTCTACAATCTATGAATCAACCAACCAATCAATTAATCATACTATCAATCGATCAGTCAACCAACCAATCTATTAATCAAACAATCAACCAACCAGTCACCCAATCAGTTAATCAATCAATCAATCAATCAACTATTCAATCAATCAATCAATCAATCAATCAATCAACCATTTAATTAACCAATCAATCAATCAATCAATCAATCAATCAATCAATCAATCAATCAACCAACCAACCAACCAACCAACCAACCAACCAACCCCTCAACAAATAAATCAGTCAACCAACCAATCAACCAATCATATAATCAATTCAATAAATTAGGGTAAGGGTTCTTCTCAGAGTGCTAGAAATGTTGTGGCAGAAATTATAGTGAAAAGGACACTTGCAGCATGCGTAATCCCTCCATTCCCCGGAGCATCCCTCCTCGTATGGACACCAGGTGGTTGGCGGTCAGGTGAAGTTCAACCACAGAAGACGCACCGTCAAAAGCTCCATCCTCAATCTCAGTGATTTTATTGTTGCTAAGGTTTCTGTGAAAGAAATGCACAGAAAACTAGTTTACTGTTCAGTTAATTAATTCAGTGTATGTTAGCGTTGCTTCATCATATTATGTAGTACACAAATGTCAATCTCACATTTTCTTGAGATGTGTGAGGGGCCGAAAGAGTCCTGTCGCCTCCAGGATAGAGAGGTCATTGTTATTGAGACGTCTGACAGAAAGAAAATGAAATAAACGTAGAGTTGGCATGTTGCTAAGCTAACAATGCGATACTATAATGCTACAGCCAGACCACTATTTATTATCAATCATTTTTGATACTTTAAGAATTATATTTAAAATCAACATTTCTGTTACTTCATCCACAATCTTGGATGGATTTTTTTTTCACTGAGCTTGTCGCAATGCATTCTGGGATCAACATTTTCACACAGGACAAATGGAGTTATCACAAAGAAGGCAGCACAGTTATACAGTCTACCTTAAACAGTCTTCGTATCAGGAGCAAGTCAAAACCATATTGTAATTGTTGTTTATTTGTTCAGTGTTTCTCTTACAGTTCAGTTGTAGAAAGTGGAAGGTGTTCTGGGAACTTGGTTAGGCGTAAATTTGAACAGTCCACCACAGTAGCTTCACATCGGCATTTGGGTGGACAGACAGGCTTGCTGTTGCAGTCCTTATTCAAACGTGTGTCCTCTGAGCCTGAGACAAATATAAAGATGTTTTCAGAAAAACACCATTCATCACAGGAGAGTATAAATGGGCCATTATTCAGTTTGCTGCACATTTATTACTTTTAGTCACATTCAAAAACAGTTTTTTTTTTGGTCTAAAGGAGATACAGAAACAACTTACCTGGGATGTGGTACTGTTCCTTGGCTGCTATGGCAACACATGCAAGAAAACAGAAAATACAGCTGTTATAAAAACACAGAAAAACATGCAGACAGCACAGATCTAGATTTGAGACCTAAAGCTGGACAATTAAATGGATTGTTTTCACACAAAAATGAAAATTAGCCTTAACTCTTCTAAGCTTTATAATGGCAGTGAATTGCTGTTTCTGTTTTGAAGTCCATAAAAGTGAACCTGTCCATCATAAAAGTGCATCTATCCATCATAAAAGTGCATCTATCCATCATAATAGTGTATCTGTCCATCATAAAAGTCCATCAATCCATGATAAAAGTGCATCTATCCATCATAAAAGTGCTCCACACTGCTCCGGGGGGTTAATAAAGGCCTTCTGAAGCAAAGCGATGAGTTTGTGTAAGAAAAATATATATATTTAGCACTAACAAAGTAAAATTCTAGCTTCCGGCCAAACAAACATACGCAGTCTACTTACACCTAAAGCGCAACTTATGGCATCTGAAGTAGTGTAGTGCGTCATGGCATATCGTAAATATCAGCAGTATGTTGCATTACTCGTGTAAGTTGCGCTTATCAACTTCCGTATGTTTGTTTGTCCGGAAGCTAGTTAATTAAGTTTTAAATATGAATATTTTTCTTACACAAACTCATCGCTTCGCTTCAGAAGGCCTTTATTAACCCTCTGGAGCTGTGTGGAGCACTTTTATGATGGATAGATGCACTTTTATGGACTTCAAAACAGAAACAGCAATTCACTGCCATTATAAAGCTCGGAAGCTTCAGGGTGTTTATTAAAATAACTCTGATTGAATTTGTCTGAAAGAAGAAAGTCATATACACCTAGGATGGCTTGAGGGTGAGTAAATCATGGGATAATTTTCATTTTTGGCCGAACTATCCCTTTAAAGACTGAAACCAAAGATCTTCTCTAATATACTGGCATTTACACTTAAGTCTGTTTGGTTGTGTGATGTTCAGTCACTCTTTCTGCAGTTACATCTTTACGCTAGTAGGTGGCAACAAGTGAATGACTATGACTGAGTCAATGAATCATTTATTCAACTGATTTATTCAAAAACATTCATTCAGGAACAAGTGACTGTCTTTATGAGGAAATCATTGAATCATTCACTCGACCAATTTGTTCAACAATACTGATTCATTCAGGAACGAAAGAGTGACTGTCTATATGTGTGATTCATTGAATGATTCATTTAAATTACTTGTTTAAAAACATTGGAAACACTTTACAATAAGGTTTCATTAGTTAACATTAGTTAACTACTTTTGTTAACATGAACTACTTCTACAGCCTTTATTAATCTTAGTTAATGTAAATTACAGCATTTACAAATAGATTATTAAAATTAAAATATGTATTTGTTAACATTAGTTAATGCAGTGTGAACTAACATGAACAATGAATGACTGTATTATTATTAACTAACTTTAACTAATATTAATAAATTCTGTAACAAATATATTGTTCATAGTTAGTTAATGTTAGCTAATAATGTTAACAAATTAAATCTTATTGTAAAGTGTTACCAAAAAACTGATTCATTCAGAAACAAAACCAGTGACCATCTATAAGAATGTGACATTGAATTATATATTGAACTGATTTATTAATAAAACATATTCATTCAGGAATGAAACAAGTGTCTGTCTTTATTAGCGAATTATTAAATCATTCACTCAACTAATCTGTTCAACAATGCTGATTCATTCAAGAACTAATCTGTGGCTGGATATGACTCAGTCAATGAATCATTCATTCAACTGATTCATTCAAAAACATTTATTCAGGAACAAAATAATTCAAAATCATTGAATTATTGACTCAACCAAATTTGTTCAAAAACACTGATTCATTCAGGAATGAAACCAGTGACTGTTTATATGAGTGCGTCAATGCATCATTCATTTAACTGACTTATTCAAAAACACTGATTCATTCAGAAACAAAACAAGTGACTGTCTATGACTGAGTCAGTGAATGATTTATTCAACTGATTCATTCAAAAACACTGATTCATTCAGGAAAGAATAAGTGACGATCTTTATGAGCAAATCATTCACTCAACCAATTTGTTCAACAACACTGATTCATTCAGGAATGAAACCAGTGACTGTTTATATGAGTGCGTCAATGCATCATTCATTTAACTGACTTATTCAAAAACACTGATTCATTCAGGAACTAATTAAATCATTCACTCAACAGTGACTAGTTCAGAAATGAAACAACTTACTGTCTATATGAGTTATGTAAATCTTCAACATTCGCTCTTAAAGAAATCCAACTTTACTGATTAAAAAACGTGTGATGTTTCAGCCATTGTCAAGGCCTTCATTGGACGACCACCTTTTTCAAACTTACATGAATTTTAGATTTTTGGTTGCACTTCTTTTGTTGGTAAAGCATGTCTTTTTTAAAAAAAATATGTAAAAATTCACTCAACCTATTTGTGTGTTGTTCGGAGACACTACACAAGTACTACACAATTACCCGAAAAATTACCCATAAATTGTTATAAATGAATGTAAATGTACAAAATAATTTATAAATAATTGCACAGTGTGTTTGTGTATTCTACCCGAACAGCGGAACTTCTTGCTCTTGATCTGACTGATGCGTTTGTTGGCGAGCCGTCGAGGACTGGAGCATCGCGCGCCGCTGGTCTCAATCGGATTGGACCGCAAAAAGTCCGCCAGCCATTTTAAACCACAGTCACAGACGAACGGGTTCTGAGCTAAGTGACTGAAAAGAAAGCGAACAATAAAACCTCTTAACTATACAGTATGTGCTTATTTCAATGTTCATTATATAATGTCTCTTACAGAGTCTGGATGGCTTTCAGAGGAGTAAATGTGCCTTTGGCTAGAGTCTGGATCTTATTGTCGTACAGGGACAATAGAGATAAGTTCTCAAGGTCCTGGAAAACGTTGACACGAACACAGTGGATTTTATTGGCATTTAACAGTCTGAAAGAAAGAAAGAAAGAAAGAAAGAGAGACACCTAAAACATTACAATGACTGTCTGGATGAAGGTGTTTCAGTGTGCTGCCTTATTCACGGCCCATTAAGCAGCGCCGTTATGACATTTTTCATGTGGGTGGTAATTTTGCATTGACATAAGCATCAGAGGTGATCTACATCACGCGTTTCAGTACTTACAGTAACTCTAATGCACTCAATCCGTCAAAAACTCCCCGAGGCAGATCTGTAATCTTATTTCCATAAAGAACCCTGAGAATCAAAACAAGAACATGAGATACAATAGTGCTGATGTTTCATTTGAAAACAGATGCAAGGTTATACATAAATTTAAATGCTGCCACAAACACAAAAGGTCTGCACAAAGCCCTGTTAGGTTGAACAAGATTTTTGCATTTTCAGATTTTTATGCCTGTGTGAAATTGATGTTGGTATGACTTACTCCTTTAATATAAGTAACTTCAGATCGATGACTGATTCATTCTGATGTATTGAATCTTTTTAATGAATCAGCTGAACTGGTTCACAAAACCAGTCAGAGTGATCCAATTCGCAAATTAGACTGAATCAGCCGTTCTCAAGTCATAAATATGAATGACAACATGTATGGTGTATGACATCAAAGTACTTGACACACCTAAAGTCGAACACACCTAATGAATCTTTTGGACAGGTATGACTTGTAATGTGATGGATTAACAACTCACTGAGTCCTTGGACCAAGAACCGATTTGTGAATGAATCGTTCAGACCATTTCTTGTAAACCAGTTCAACTGATTCACTGAAGATACATCTCAAAAGAAAGATTCAATCATGAGTTGGACATTGCTGAATGAATGAATTAATGAATAACTTAAATGTTAACCATCTCTTTGTTTAATTTTAGATATTACTTCTTCCAATATAAGTAATGCCTGGTTCATGAATTAATCAAATCTTTCTAATGAATCAGTTGAACTGGTTCACAAAACCAGTCAGAGCGATTAATTTGCAAACTAGACTGAATAATCAAACGGTTCTCAAGTCAACAACTCCCAGAACCAAATCTTTTGGACAGACTCATTATGAGTTGGATTAACAACACACTAATTCCTTTAACCAGGAACCGATTTGTGAATGAATCGTTCAGACCGAGTTTGTAAACCGATTCACTGAAAAGATATGACTCAACTGAACAGTTCATTCATGAATTGTACATTTCTGAATGAATGAATGAATGAATGAACGACTGACTGACTGAATGAATGAATGAATGAATGAATGAACAAATAAGGTTCACAAAACCAATCTGAATGATTAATTCACAAAGAAAAACAAACAAACAAATCGTTTAGACATCATAATGAGTCAGATTAACAACTCACCAATTCTTTGAACTGAAACAGTTCAATCAGACTGAGTTGTGAACCAGTTCAAATTACTAATTCAAAAGGTCTGACTCAATAGAACAATACATTCATGAGTTGGACATTAAATACTTAAATATGTAAATAAATAAATGTTAACAATCTGTGCCTAATTTTAGATTTGACTTCCTCCAATATAAATAATATCCGATTCATGAATGAATCATTCTAATCTTTTTACTGAATGAACTGCTAAATCATTTTTTGAACCGTTCACTGAAACGAACTGTTCGGAAGAGCCGATTAGAAGAAACGAATCAGACTAACTGGATCTAAATGACTAAATGTAAGTCTACGAGATTTTATTGCCCAATTTATTAAAGTTAGTTAAAGTTAAAATTAAGTTGATTGCTTAGAAAAGTCACACAGAACATGGCAGACATGTACAGTACATTATCCAAATGAACTGAATCGCATGCATCCTCATAACTCAGTCAAATCATGTAAAGCATATATATGCTGGAGGCTAGACAAACATTCATTTCTTTACACAAACCACACATTTTCTACATCAGACCGCTGGTGAGATGTTCCCATAACACACTTACATAGGGCTCTTCGTGCAACATGATGCATAATTCAACAGAACTAATAAGCTCGCACACATTAACATGTTGGCAATATACATAGCAGTCGTATGCAGATTAAATGATTATATACATGAGTGCTGTATAATGTACACCCCACGAAGGCAGTTTTTTACAGATTTGAATAAATGGATATGTAATTCTCAAAACAATCATGTAAACACAGCTGGGCCAATTAATTTAACAAATAATAATGAAAATTAGCATTTGGGATTATAAATGAAATTTTCATGTGTGAAGTGTAGCGTAGCTTACAGTCAGGATAATGAACTATATTACTTTGCAGAACATTTGTTTATTGTAATTTTAATTATTAGTGCATTCAGTTATTTAATTCATATTGGTGTCGCTCCCGGTTTATGAAGGCTTTCCACTCCTTGAAAAAATAATGGTTGAAAATGAAATTTCCTGCTTTGGAAAAAAAGAAATATTTGCTCCAAATGCTGTTGCCACTTCAGTGTAAATCTCTTCTATAGGTCAGTGTTGTGTAATCACACATTACCAGTAATGTTCACATCAACATTTTTGTTGCAGAATTTTATTGTACATTATGATGTCTGTGGGCTTTATGAGCCTCTGCAGCAGTGGGTTTATGGGTTTACGATCACAGCTTAGACTTGGTCCTCAATTTTCGGATTCGTTCTGTTAAAAGCACACCAGTTTTCGAGTTTTTGGGTCATTTTCTTGCGATGTCTATTTCTAGCTCTGCTTCTGCTTTGTGACATACAGCTTGTTTGATTAACATGTGGATTTAAATATAGTGAAACGCCTGGACTGCTAAAACTATTCATTATTATATTATATTATATTATATTATATTATATTATATTATATTATATTATATTATATTATATTATATTATTGCATATTATATTATTGCATATTATATTATTGCATATTATATTATTGCATATTATTGCATATTATATTATTGCATATTATTGCATATTATATTATTGCATATTGTTGCATATTATATTATTGCATATTATATTATTGCATATAATTGCATATTATTGCAACCTTGCTGCACCATTTTGTACCCTCTGAAGACCGACTCAGGTACAAAGCATTGCAGTAATCAAGACGTGAAGAAAGAAAAGCATGAATTACTTTCTCCAGGTCACTGAAAGATAAGACAGATTTAAGTTTAGTGAGATTTCGCAGTTGAAAGAAACTATTCTTCACAACTGAAGTCTTTCAAACTTTAAATAAAACCCAGATTCTTGACATAACTATGCAGAATAGATGACAGATGTCCTAGGCTCATTGCTATATTATTTACACAGCTATAATTTCTGTCTTTTTCTGATTTAACTGGAGAAAGTTATAATTCATCCAGTATTTTAGGTCTTTTAGACATTCAAAAGTGATTTAACAGATATATCATCACCAGACTTTAGAAGCAAATACATCTGGGTATCATCAGCACAAAAAAAAAAAAAAGATACAAAATACTATATTTAAAAAAAAACAAGAGGAAGCACATATAATGAAAATAACACTTGCCCCAAAACAGAGCCTTGAGGGACCCCACAGATAATAGAAGCTACTGATGACGAGAGGATTATATTTTTATAAAGAAAAGGTTTTATTTTAAAGACGTATAAATGTAGGGCAGTTTTCTCTGCAGTTTATACAGTAACAACGCTTGGTCCAATAGTATCCATGAGCTTGACAAACACTTTGATGGGGAAGCACGACACTAGACTAGGAAGTGGAAGTGTAATCATATTTACATTTAAAATCATTCAAGTCAGAATAAGTGTTTATCAAATCATAAAATATTAAATATTTTACATATCTGTATATATATTTGTTTTCATGACATGATGTATGATGTGTAATTGTTTTTTTGTTTTTTTCAACTGAATTGTTTTAACAGGATTATCATCCCTCTATTGTCAGGCATTTAAACACATGAAACAGACACAATAAAAAAGTGCAGGAATTATAAATGTGCACTTACAGTGAGTTGAGTGAGCGCAGGCCTTGAAACGCATCGGGGGCTATTTCAGATATTTGGTTATTACTCAAATCACTGTGGAGTAAAACGCACAATTATGAAATATACGAAATGTAATGGCTGTTATTAATAGGGAAAACAAACCTCTGTTTCATAAAATCCTAAAGGAATTTATTCCATTATTCAATTACATGTTGTGTAAAAAACTGCACGCACAGTGATTCTTGTAAATGTCTTAGCTTGAAGCTTGTATGTGTTAAAGCTTACACTGTAGTTAATAGTTTCTATGGCTGATCACTCACATTCTGCGCAGTCTCTTGTATGAGGCAAACGCTCCTGGAGGAACAGACTTTATACCATTCTGCTCTAATCGTCTGAAAGAGGGAAAAGCAGAGAACTGGTCAAGTGGATGCAGAGGCTAGATGGTCAGCTTTACAGTTTAGCACGGTTACAACTAGTGTCTCCATGGTTCCCTCATTACCATGGATACTGTTCTGTGAAGGGCACGACCTTTAGCACTGGTCAATGTCAAAGACACACACCAAATGATCGATCGCACCCATGCGGGTCAAGAAAGGTTAAATCCCACCAGATGTGAAGCTAAAGAGTCAAGATATCTTGACATATTGCATAGTGAAAATGTATGTATGAGTTTGTAATAGTATATATAAATCACATATTTGAATTAAAATGTAATTTTATAAAAAAAAATGGTTCTGGCTCTAAAATCTGATGTGTGTAGCCTACAGTGTTTTACAAGTAACATGCATTACATAAGCAGATTACTTTTTTTTTAGTAAAGTAACAGTTACTTTATAAATGTACACATTAGTATTTGAGTTACTTTTTTTTCTTTTCTTTTATAAGAAATGCACATTATTTTTCAGTTTAATTAGTTTGCTTAAACATTTTTTAAAGTACTGAATTCTCTCTTTTCTCCATAACGTAAATAATGCAATTAGTTGCTTTTTTAGGGAGTAATGCAATAGTGTATATGTGACTTTCCCCAAAACTGGTAGCTTACCCTTTCATTTTCGCATTTCCTATTCACGCAAATTATTTCCTATTCCTATGACAATTAGTTACTTTTTAGGAAGTAACGTAATATTGCATCGCATTACTTTTAAAAGTAACTATTCCCAAAACTGATCATTTGCGTGTCGTCAGTAGATCACGCGCTGAACTTGCCCTGTTTAGTAAATCTGGCCCGTAGTGATTGCGCTCTTCTTGAGAGCGTCAAAGGTTTCTATTTACAACGTACAATTTGTTTGCAGTGTTGAGCAATGTAGCCAATCACAAACATATCTATTGAGTGCTTAAATGCAATGGCCAGTCAAAGTTTGAATCCACTGTCCAGTGTTGAGTTCTGCACGCACGTGTAATAAAACTCTTTGCACGCTTTTCAGGCGATATATAATATAGAAAACTTGTGTTTTGCTGCATTAGGAAAGGCAATGGTTATTTATTATTCGAACTGGCTGCCATGCCAAATCACGCATACAGTATGCTTGATTTTCTGTTCAAATGATAGCGGTTTGTGAATGTTGCCACTTTATTAACAAATAATTTATCAAGAGTGTTTATGCTGGGATGTGCAGGTTGTTGATAGGAAACACATTTCATGATATTATATTTAAATGTGTTTTTAAGAAAGAAGCGCATCTATCCTTACCCTGGATTTGGTTCACCGTCCGCCTACGTTCTTAACACACTTAAGTGCACTTTTAAAAAGTGAACTTTGTGATAGTGTCAAATGTTTACTTTAAATGTTAATAATCTTTTGTCATTCTTTAAAGAAGTACACTTATTTTGAAGTATTGACTGTAAAGTACTTGATTAGTAATTTAGTAACTTTATAGCACACTATATTTAAAACCAAGTACTTATTTCATATTACATTTAAAGTTAATACATTTTAAATGTACTAAATTATATACTAAGCTTCATCATTATAAATGTGTATGTAAATGCATGACATACAAGTATCAATAGAAATTGCATTGAAGTATATTTTAGTTTACCATAAATGACTGTCAGTACATTTTAACCATAATTCAAAGACAATATAAGTAATTATGAAAATACATATAAAGATGTACTTAAGTGGGTTAAAAAGGACTCTAAAATGCAGCTAATTGCATTTAATATCAATTTAAATACATTTTCATTTAATTGCAATTAACATGCAATTAAGTGTCAAAAACATCACATTACTGCCGTAATAAGTGCTCTTTTTAAAATTATGTGGAATTTTTTGTAATGATGTAATTATTTAGTGAGCACTGCTTATTAAAAGTAATAAGCCACTTGAGGCATAATGGATTTTACCAATAATTAAGTAAAATTTTCTGCACTTCTCTTCACATTTGCCCTTTAACCTTGGGAAAACTGGCACAAGCCTCTCGTGGCCCATAAGTTTATCGCATCTCAATCAATGCATCCTACACATTTGTATCTGCCCCTGACAGAAAATCATTTAAACCCAACAGGCTTCATCTCTATACTTTAAGAAACGTCTCAAATATTCTTAGTAAATAAATCACTCACATCTCAGTCATACTTTCAGGCATGTTGGCTGGAATCGCTGTGAGACCTTTTCCTCTACAATCCACAATATTGTTACTGCAAGTGCACATTGGGGGACAGGAGCCAGACGCAAGGCCACAGGGCTGAGGACTGGAATCAAAAATACCTCAGGAGAAGAAGGAAACATCATATATATTAGTCTTAAACACACAATATTGATCGGTGTAATGTTTGCTTGAGTTTCTTTAATTTGAGGCACAACTTTTGGTGTTTTTTTAGAGATTAAACTTCCCTTTTCCTTACATTTTTTTATGTACATCATGTTTCTGAACCAAAAAGTGGGTAACACTACAATAAGCGTCCATTAGTTAACATAATGCATTAACTAACATTAACTAACAATCAATGTGCATTATTAATCTTTGTTAACATTAGTAAATACAAATACACATTTTCATTGTTAGTTCATGTTAGCTCAGATACAACTTTTAATTTAAAAAATATACTAGTAAATGTTGAAATGAACATTAACTAAGACTAATAAATGCTTAAGAAGTATTTTTCATTGTTATTTAACAAACTAATACTAATGTTAACAAATGAAACCTCACTGTAAAGTGTTACCAATTGAGAGTCATTTCCATGGAAATGCTAGTGGTGGAAATTACATTTTTGTAATAAAATGGCTGAATTATTTGTTTCACTAAGACTAAGTTGTCAACCATTTTGTTAGTATGAAATTGTTAGCATTTTATTTATTAAAAAAAAGACAAAATTACATAATTTTTGGTCATTTCTTGTACACAATTAAAATAATTAAAAAATAACACTTGGAAATAATTTACTGGATCAAAATTGATGGTTGTTGTGGAAATTACGCCACAAAATTACATAACAATTTTGGCAAATTTCTTATATAAAATTACAGCTTGATCAGAAATAATGCTCAATACAAATATTCGAGAGTAAAAAAATAACACTAACACTTGAAAAAAATTGCTAAATTGATGGTTGTTGTGGAAACGATGCCACAAATTAGGAACAGTCATAATTTGAGTAAAACAAAACATATAGTTTTCACATAATAAATATTGAAATGGTTTATGATTGTTTCGCACTTTGTTGAGATTATACAGTAGTTGTAAAAATTGAATAATATCCATAATCTAAGATTGAAAGTCTGAGATTGGAACAACAATTCCTAAAAGTTATTCAGAAAGTAGCACAAAAAAAAAAAAACACAGTTATGATAAAAAAGTCTCCAATACTGTAAAAACAATTTGCTGCCTTATATTTAAAAAAAACAAAAAAAACAATGACCTTGGATGTTTAAGTAATTTCAACTTAAATTGCAATAAACTGACTTAAAAAAAAATTGTTGAATCTTGTATAGCATAACATTTTTTGAAAATGTCTTAACTTATTTTAATGAGTTAAAGCAATGTAAAAACATATGTTGTCATAACTTATTGATCATATACTTTTTTACAGTGAAGACACTGTTAATGTGACAATAATCCTATATAGTCAAAATCAAAAAGTCAAAATCTTGACCAAAAAAAAAAAAAGTTTAACATTTTTAATGTATTTCATTTAAAAAAATTAAACCGTTTTAATAGAAACGAACCCCTGGAAGGTAAATGTTGCATGAACAGCTGAAAGGAGGAGGCGGCCAGATTTACCAGAGCATGTGAAGTCCTTCTTCTGCAGTTCGGCCAGGTTGAGTCCGTGCAGGTTGGGTGGTGAACTGCACTGAGTGTAAAGTCCCAGCGCTGGTCTCTGTCTGAGCCACTGAGACAACCACGACAGGTGACAGTCACACCGCAGACTGTTCGAGTGCAGGCGGCTGAGGAAACAACAGGGCTTGATATTAGTCCTCATTAACCGAATTATGCAAGCATCACTATTATAACTACCAATACTTTGGGTAACTGATTTAAACTTGAGAAAATAAAAGGTCTGGACTCACAAGGTGCGTAACTTGGGCATGTGGTTGAAGCTGGAAATGGGGATGGTGCTGATATTGTTGTTGTTCAGTGTGCTATGGAGGAGAACCAAAGAAAAAACAGGTTATATATAATCCATACACACTGTATGTATACTTGACAAACAATAAACTGCATTAACTCATTTACTTTCTCTACAACACAAAGGTCAGTACATACAGGACCTCCAGGACTCTCATGGCACGAAACGCTCCATCCTCGATGCAGCTGATGTGGTTCTTATCCAGCTGTCTGAGAGCAACACAACGGCACACAAAACATTTTGATGAGTGAAAGGTTCAAATGAAATAATGATATTGGGAAAATGAAAAGAAGCACGTGTAGATGATTAAAGTTGTGTGCACTTTAACTCACAAGTTCTTGATGTCGGTGGCTCCTCTAAATGCTCTTCTTGGTATCATCTGGATGACATTCTCACTCAAGTCCCTAATTAAAAGAGTTGAAATATAAGAGTTGATATTGAAATATACAGGTAAATTAAACCAATATTTATGCATGCAAAACACAACTGAATTGCAAGTTTATGTTAGAAAACATCAATAAAAACCACAACAACAACAAAACAGCATAGCCAAGATTGAACTTTTACTGCTTTTTCACAGACTTGCGACTAAATTAATTTTTTTTTTACTTTCAGAAGATTTTCCTTATACAGACCCTAAAAAAATAGACAAATATGACATCCAGAAAGTGTATAGCACTACACACTTAAGGGTTTTAGCACTGTTGTACCCTATAGTTCATCCACAAATAAAAATTATCATTGTTTAACACTGCATTCACATGCTATCGAAGTTATCATATATACAAGTTCCTTTAATTTCATTAACTATTCCTTGATAGCATATATCTGGACAAATCTGAGCACAGTTTGAGACATTCTTGAGATTTGACAGCTGTTTCGTTGACTTTAAACTATAAAAAATAAAGCCTCTATAAAGCCTCTCTAGCTGAGAAATAAAGTGAGCATGACACAATCCCACTGCTGTGGATTTGAAATGGTTTTGAAAATTATATATATTTCATATCTAGTCGTGCTCAGCGCTGTTCTGCAGACTGTCTAAGGAAATTGCCATTTAATAAAAGAACATCTGGATTCCTAAATGTCATTTAATCTGTTTTCTCTCCATGTGAAAGCCATCAGTGACCTTTTCCTAATGCATGTGATTTTTGCTGCAATTGCAAACTGTTGTTAAGTTCCCCGCAATTGGTTCAAGCTACAGTCATCATTTGATGAAAGCCTTTCATGGTCCTTCAGTACGAACAAAGCGTTCTGCACATTAAAGCTCATTTTCTTAGTTTAAAGAGTAAAAAGCAGTAAAAAGCTAAAAGCTAACAGAAGACGCTGAGCATTAGCTGTATTATTAGCGCTGTTTGGTAAAGCACTATTTCCAGTTGAGGTCAGGCCACTTAACAACAACGAACCAGACACACGATCAGAAATCTGTAATGGAATGTGAAATTCAGTGTAAAAGAACGAGAAATTGCGTATATAAGAGCATATATTTACTCTTTCCCATGTTTTCACTGTTTTACGGAGAGGGGCGCAATTACACAACTTATGAAAGAGTACAGAATCAAAACACTCAAAAAAACATTAAGTATTGCTTATGCACGTTGTAGTCTTTGGGGGAAAAAAAGTTATTTTCTCAGCTTTTTGTTTAAAAATGTTGCTTTTTTAATGAAACTTACCCATATTCAAGTGTTGATAAAAATAAGAAAAGAATGCATGAATGTTTTTTGTGAAAATGATCAAAAATGCTAGCAGTGGCTAGTCAACTTTAAAAAAAAAAAAAAAAAAAAAAAAAAAAAAAACGCTGGCGGTGAAAGAGTTAAACTTTTGGGGAGATTCTAATGAATATAGCAGAATATTTTAACTTCAATATCATGCAAATAGTACTAAAGATTCTTTTTTTTTTCGTAATAAAGTATAAAAATAAACACAAAACCTTCAGCTGTCTACCTCTGAAATTAATGTGGATCTAGAAAGGCATGTGTGCAATTTCTTGTATTTTTCAGTGCAAATATGGTCGAAGAAATTACAGAAATCGCTCATTTAAGCTGTCTTTGATCATTTTTTTCATCATGTAGTTACTATTTTTCATTTTTAAAAGGCAGTTTGTACCATTAATCCTGGAATGTATATATGGGTCAAAATGATTATTATTTAAGGCGAGACACGGCAGGCAAAAACTTTTTTTTTTTTTTTTACTGGTCAATTTTGAGATTTTTGGATATTTGTCTTCAATAACATGTCTTCTTTCAGACTTGAAAAAAGTCAGAAATACACATTTAGGTCTTTATTTTATTACACTTTGTCTGTTTGCGTCTGTAGATTTCTCATAAATTCAACAAAAGTTGGCATTGTAAATCATCCCGCTGCTCCGCGATCGCTGTCTGCTCCCTGTCATCACATACACCGTTAGAAAGCTCTCTCTCTCCTGTACAATGCTGTCGGATCCAAATATGGGCATTTCCTTTTTATCAGCAACCAATCGTGAAAGTAAAAGGGCTGAATGTGCAATCTCATTGGCTGATATAAATCTTTAAAGCCGTTTTCTCAAAATGACTGTTCTCTCATACTCCAAGTCTGAAATCTCCACTTCAGTAGCACCATATACACCAAACTCTCCAGTCTTGTACCTAGTTATATTATGAAGACATTTACAGAGGGATTTGTAAATATATTATTCCTAGCCTGATTTATATAACATTTTATTCCAAAAAACATGGCGAAAATCATTTTTTTAAGGCTATTGACAGTATATTCTGATTTACAGGATAACAAAAGTAGATATCCATAAATCCCTCTGTAATTTTTTTCCCATCTAATATGTGAACACAACGAAAAAATTATTTTTAACCTGGCTTTATCCAATACTCATATTTAAACATTAAATTACAGAAAACTTGTAATACATTTTTTTCTCATCTTAATGTAGGTAATCAACTGGGAAAGTTTCATGGTGATATCTGCTAGTTAAGTAAGGAATAATTGACGACAGGCCGTTGAATTATTAGAAAAATAATGCACAATTTTTTCTAATAATTCAACGGCCTGAAGTCAATTATTCCGCTTATACTACAGTTACCACACCTCGAAACATTGTTCAGATTTTGTATTTCAAGACGTTTGTAAAGTTTTTGTCATTAAAACGCTCTTGTATGTAGGACTAATTTCTTATGCATCTAATCCCATGCCTCCGTTGCTAATTCCAAAACGTCATTTTAGAGTTAGTAACGGAGGTTTGAGCCACTGATAGCAGACTAATGCTGGGACACACGACTAGCTGACACACTCTCTGACTGTTTTCATCGACTGCAGCAGATTTTAAACACCGACTCTGAAAACAGACTGAACGCGCTGAACACGCGTTTGGACATGATCAGTCATAAGTATCAAATTACTAGGGCTGTTTTCGACTAAGGATTTTCATAGTCGAATCTGATTCGTTAGATTTTGCCATAGTCGACTGATAGTCGAACCTTTTTTATATAATGATATCCAACGATATTGCGATATTGCGAGCCATCAATCCAGGCTAACGTCAATTATTACCATTCCATGATATTAATAATTTCACTAATAAGCAAGCTTCATTACAAGTGACAAAAAGGTCACTTAATATTTTATTCCAAAATTTATTCCAAAATTAGAACATATTTCTGTAAGAATTCGGTGAACGTTCTACGCAATCCAACGTGGCGGCGCTCTTAACAGATGTTTGTTTATTAGGTTACAATTCCTCAAAATAAGTAAAAAAAAAAATTATTCTCTCTCTCTCTCTCTCTCTCTCTCTCTCTCTCTCTCTCTCTCTCTCTCTCTCTCATATGCAGTGGACGCGTTCATAAACGGCACCTAAAAGCTGTCAATAAGAACCAGAACCAGCAAAAGTAATGATTATGAATAGGTAAAATATTTCAATGAAACATTTTAATTGTTTATTAATAAACAAGTGTTTTCTGTTTCGGCTGCAAAGATGAAGTTGACGATAGGCTAGCCTACTAACTCGCGATCTTCGCAGTGAACGTGCCGGAGAAAAATGCACATTTCGGATTACATAGTTTTATTTTGTTTTGAATGGTTCTGTTTAAAAGTAGAGATTTCTGTAGATAATATATATATATTTCTATTTTTTTTTTAGGTGTGTGAGGCGAGTAGGTTACCTTATACGCTGAGTTTCGGTTCATGGATGATAGCTTAAGCTCCAGGCAGGCGCTTGCGCCTCTGTATAGCATATCTCTGTTATATTTTTATTTATTACTGTAAATCCAGGAAATTGGATAATGAAACACTGATTAAAAATAAGATACAATTAATACAAAATGAAATTCGTTTTAAAGAAAGGCTTTGTGCTTTCTGTTTGAGGTCTCTGTGAAAGTTTTAAAGCAGTCTTTTAGTGCCGCTTTCAGTGCGGTCGCGTCCGTAATGGAGAACTGTCACGTAACATTGTTGTTTCCTCATAAATGCATAACACTTCCCTACTATTCGACTATGAGGTTCATAGTCGAATCAGACCTCTCCGAATCGAATCGTCGAATCCTCGACTATTAGAAGTCAGCCCTACAAATTACATTCATAATCGGCCTTAAAGTGTGTCCCCGGCTTAATGCAGTTATTAATGCAGTTATTAGAGAGAGATGATGCAATAATGAGACAGAAAAGCATGTGCGTCATTATTATTTTTTATTTATTAATTCAATTCGTTTTAATTAATTCGTTCATTTTTTTCTATTATTGACAGATGACAGTAGACTAGCCAAATAAATGAAACACAAAGCCCTTTTAACAAGTAGGCCTATCAATAATTATTTATTTGTTAAATTATCTGCAATAAAAATCCGTGCTGCAGGACTATCCATTTATTTAGCCTATATTCAGTTTTATTTTCTATTGATTATATAGGACTATATACTTTATCTATTAAAATTAAACTGCATGTTTCCATTGATTGTGAAGCTAGACATTGAAAATTGTAGATGAAGCGCATGGGGCTAAATGTTTTTTCTTGTTATGAATTGTATCCTATTTTCCGTTATTACAGTTGACTATGCGAAGTGATATGGAACTGTAATGCAGTCAAGACCTGCCTGGAACTACTTTAGCTGTGCGTTTCCCTGAAAATAATGCACACCTTAGAACGTTTGTCAACCAATCAGATTCAAGCATTCAACGGCCCTGTAGTATAAAAGTTTTTACCCTATTCACCTGTAGTGTCTCGTCTTAATGCGTTATACTTCATTGCACTGGTAATTTAATTTTCTCCATTTTACATCAATATAATATTCTGTATGTAATAATGTAATGTAAATATCATGATTGTGTTAATGTAATATAAATACTGTTATATGTTATTTTACACTTTAAAAATATGTTGTTTATTATAAAATAAATAATGGTTTATTTTTAAAAAATGCACCAAATTAAATTTGGTCATATTTGACCCACATGTGCACTTTCCGGTACGTCAGTTGTATATGTGTTCCAGAGTTAATTAAACTCATTTGTCATTGTCACTCATGTTAATGTAAGCGATGTTTTCTGCTCCAGAGAGCAACCAATTTCATTGACCTGTGAAGGCTGTCCACTGGTTACAGGTCCACTCAGAGAACTATCTGAGAAAAAGACCCCAGTAATCTCATGTGTCAAAACACCAAAGCAAGAGATATCGGTATAAACTCACACATTCCTCAGGAGATTCAGGGATTAAGCTGCTCCGTATTCTTACTGTATGTCTCAATTGAAACCTCTGAGCTTTCAAAGTTAGATTATTGTTCAGTTGAGTTCAACTGTTTGGGTAAAATGCTAATGTTTTCTGAGGGGCCTATCTTACACCCAGAGCAATGCAGCGTCAAGCGCAACGCAAGTGTTTTTTGCTAGTTTCAGCCCGACGCAGTTATCATTTTCACGTCCTGCGTCACGTTGTTTAAATAGCAAATGCATTTGTGCGCCCATGGGCGTGCTGGTCTGAAAACGAGGTGTGTTCAGGTGCATTGTTAGCGCGTAGCTATTTCGAGGCAACAGAAATAGACTGATCCAGTGACCAACTGAAACCTGCTCTAAAGTCAATGGCATAGTATTTTTTTTGTTATTTAAAGAGCGCGTTAGTAATGTGCACCTATAGGCGGGTCCACAACGCTCGTACACTCTGCTTATTAAACACATAGGGACGCACAGCAGCACACAAACATGCCAAATATTTAAAATAAAAGGATTACAATGTAAAAGATTATTATTGTGTACATAAAGATAAGGTGGAATACGGCTTGTCCCGTAGATGGTCTGCTTGCGCACTTTTACTTCGCGCACGAGCAGATCCGTTTGCGCTCTGGAGGCGGCTTCGGTCTTTCCACTATCAAATTCCGTCAAGTAAATAGCGAATCCGCCATGGCGCGAGCGCAACTGGCTTTTAGAGGGAATGGGAGATGAGACTCTGATTGGTTTAACGCACGTAAATCCCAAAACACACCCATTACTTATTAAGAGAATAGGGGCAACCCTTTTAGACCATGCACCAGGACCGCTGACCATTTTACCCACTGTTAAACTAGCAAAAGTGGATTCGGACACGCCCTAAGTGAACTTGCGCCCTGCGCTTTAGACCATGCGCTTAGATTGTTAAAATAGGGCCCTAAATATTGTTTCTATAGTCTCAAGGAACTCATCTCATCTAACTTAAAAAAAATTATGCTAAATCAGCATATCACTTAAATCACTTAATATTATGTGGTATAATGTTGATTACCATAAAAATGTTGATTTCAATTACTTTTCCTTTTAAAAGCTAGAATCTGACACTCAGAATGGGAATGAATGACGCCAATCTGTTAACATAAAAATAACTCACTGTTTTAATGAGTAGCAAAACCAAAAAAGCGCAGATGGGAGTGGAAAGTCCAGATCTAACGATGACACACAAACATAAGAATGCAGACATAGCCGGATCATTTCCATAATGACCAACGTAATCTAGCAAGATCAGCACAAATTAGCGTCTGGTTTAAGACGTGCTTTTTTTGTGGGCTGTAAATAATGGCGCAAATACCAGTATATAGACTAGAGAAAATCTTAGTAAATCACCTTGCATGATTCATTTAAATACTCTCCTCCCATAAATGTTGCACCTGAAAGGGAAACTCCTACAAATGCATATGCAATAAGGTCAGCCTCAAAAATAAATGTGCCTTTTCAGCACTAATTTTTCAATGCGTGTCTTTAATAAATCCTGACAGCAGTTTTCTCCAAAAGAGGGTTTGCGCTGGAGAAAGCTGTTAGTAGTTGTTGTCGTTTGTGCTTAACTTGCATTGAACCCTGAATATACACCGAACCCAAATGCAAGAAGGCAGCAAAAGTATCATGATAACGAAATGCAGCTTTTCATTATTTACAAGTAACATGGCCAATTCTGTATCACGTCAGAGTGATTCAAACATATTCTGACTTTGCACACTCATATCCATCCTTGAAAAATGAAGAATAACCAGCAGAAACCTCTGGGAAGTATAAGCTCTCAGTGGGGGTGCAGGGTTTCCTGGTAACCGCCTTTAATCAAAGCTGTTTGCCAAGGATGTTCAGTTTGCGGTTTAAACCTGGCTAACATCCAGAGGTGAAGGCAAACATTACGGATAGTAAGACTGCTCAACCTCTGCAAATATTACACTCCACATCTTTTATTTGAAAGCCCTTGAAAGAGGGTAAGACGACGAGGACAATAGAGGCCTGAGAGGGGAAGATGAGCAACAAATTGTGGGATCTAAGAGACTGCGACTAGCCACACTGGTTTTCTTTTGTTAGTCCTCATCTTTCTTACATTTGTCTTTCTGTGTCTGACACACTGTTTACTGAGGGATATTAAATGTTAGCAAAGGCAAAAACTCATTCAACAGAGCTGAAAGACAGCGAAGAAACAGTAAACAGAGAGAAAATGTCTTAGCATGAGAATGAATTTGTACCCATCATTGCATCTTTTAAATTGCTACATATTTTTCATTTTTTGTTAACTTGTGTTTCGTAATAGCACACCGTTAAGTGATTTTCAACATACAAGAGCATTTTAGGAACATCAAACTGAACCCTGCTTCACATTACAACCTTGGGTGTGCATTAATTTTCAATAATTCAATAGACCGTCATGAATAATTCCTCACGTCACCATTGCGCTACAACTAGGCAAATGTCTAACTTAAGCACATCTGGTGTGACCGGCCAGTGAACTGCAAGAAGTCGTTCATTGAGCCATTATTGCTTAATTTTTCATGATTTTTTCTGTGAAATGGCCCCGTTTATTGGCCATTAGTAACAATGTAGAAAAATCATTCAACGTAATGACTCCTTCAAGACCAACAAAATTGATAGCAAGCAACACAGATCTTTGTCTGGTGTGACACGCAAAACGCCTCTGATAATGTCACGCTGATATAACATTCAACAACACTACATCCATCACTTAGAGAAACACTATATGAATTTAAATATCACCTAACGAGCTGCTCACAGATTGTCATTAGCATGTTGCTAAGCTAACAATGAGGTTCTCTAATAAACAGCATCATAAACACACAGCACACAAAACTCAAACTCATTTACAAACGATGTGATGCTGATTTTAGCTAAAACAAAATATCAATTCCCTCAATTTACAAAGAAATGCACTTAATTATATTAAGTGCGCACCTGTACTTTACTACAAATCTTAACAGTACATAAAAATAAAATAAAAAAAGATAATATAATATTAATAGGGCTGGGACATTAACGATGTTCGATTAATTAATCTGAGAAAAAATAACGTGTTAAAAAAAATAACGCAGATTAATCCATTCCGTATTGACCTTTGAACCTGGAGCCGTTCTAGCCACCATTCGACTGTAAAATGAAGGAGGGAGACGAGAACGCGCTGGCGCTGCCTGGATCATTGATTGGAACATTTACTTATAAAAAAAACAGCCGGCATTTCAACGTTGATTCACCGGTGAACGTAAGGGACCAAGGTCGAATCAATGTTGGATTATGTTTCGATTGTGCAAAACGAATCAACGTTGAAATCGTGACGTTGTTTCACTGTTGATGTCGTTACGTTGTTTCACCGTCTCTTCTTTCAATATGGGTGAACAAAGATTGTATGTCGACGTTGAACCAATGTTGAATTATGCTTCGGTTTTGCTGCAAATTGAATCAACGTTGATATCGTGACGTTGTTTCACCGTCCATCATGGGATAATGAGTCATGACAATGCTGACTGAATTTGTGATTAACTGTACACTAAAATATTGTTAACTGTCAAATTACTTGCAGCAATGGCTTAATTAAACACATTTAATAAAAATATAACACATGCAAAAGATTGTAAAACAAGTTTTATTCTGAAAAAAAACAAGTCTAAAAATACTTTCTAAAACAGATGAAAAACATCTCAAACTTTAAATTGCAGCATTTTCGAAGTAGGCTAATGTTAAAAACCTGTAAAGCAAGTGTAAATGTTTATAATTTAATGTTTAATATTAAATGTATAATTTAATAATGTTCAATAATTTAATAATGTTCAATTGTATTGTATTGATTATTTGCTAGGCACAATTATTCCAATGCTCACCATTTGAACATTATTTCAATAACATGTTCAACACAATAATTTTTAATTGATTGACAGCCCTAATTTATATGCGATTAAAATGCGATTAATTTCGATTAATTAATTACAAAGCCTCTAATTAATTAGATTAATTTTTTTAATCGAGTCCCGGCCCTAAATATGAATGAAATAAAAGGCCACTTAAGTGTGCTTAAAGAGAGTCCACTTTGGTGACACATTGTTGAAGTGCACTTGTTATGCTTTAAACAGAATTTCACATTTAATACATTTACTTGCCATTTCTCTGTAATCGTTCGTGAAATTTACTTGCAATTTGTGAGTGAAAATTGTTTCTACACCAAATGTTTTTCAGTGCACTTCTTGTGCCTTAAAATGTGTCTTAAAAAGTGCTCTTGATAGGCAGCTCACTGGGTTTTGAAACGCAGCACTTCACGCCACGGTATCCTGTCAAATTAAGACAATCCCCGAGGTGGAAGAGACAGGAATGACATTTCTTTTCATCGCCATTGGTACGTAACATAAACACTCTTAGATAAGTTCACACCCGGTTAGCACAAATTAAAAAAATGTTGCTACCCACAGTGTCAGGATTGAGGAAAAATCTACATATTAATTTGAAACTAATCCTAATTAGCAATCACCCCTGTTATTTCCTCTCTTAAGTAACTGTGGTAATTAATTGTGCGTGGAGAATGCCGGCATGGTGCCAATTAGTAATGAATCTTTGAGTATTAGGAGAATATTACTTGTTTTAATGAACTAGACCTTGCTTTGTTTAAGTGCACTCCACAAAACGTCCAAACATGGAACGAGAAATGATTTCTATCATGACCCGTATTATCATAAACCAATATTCCTGAGGTTTACCATACAGAGTGTCTCCGAAGGAAAAAGACGTTGTGAATTTGATTTATAATAGTAGACATCTTTCCCTAAAGGCATGTGTGGGTGGGTGGGGGTGTTCGCAGGCAGATTGACTGAACGCGCCACATCCATATGGCAACTCTCTAATGAGGCAACGTGTGAAATGGCATGAACAAACAACCAAATAACAAGCAAACACAGCTGTCTCTGACTATTTGTTCACACCCATTACGCCTCTTTCTGGACTCCCACACATTCCTACATATTTCCCTTTTTGACCCACTAGCCCTGACTTTTCCAACTGTATCTGTATTCAACAATGAAAACTCTTCACC
This sequence comes from Vimba vimba, assembly GCA_022828995.1. Lineage (NCBI taxonomy): Eukaryota > Metazoa > Chordata > Actinopteri > Cypriniformes > Leuciscidae > Vimba > Vimba vimba. The sequence goes on along the minus strand of CM040825.1, from coordinate 10,673,415 downwards.
CAACCACAGCTAACTAGCCTAAGCTCTTATCGAGAGGTACAAAGAGTTTTTTTTAACATCTCAAAGGTGTTTTGGTGCAAATTCATTGGTAGAAGCTAGCCGAATTAACCAGATTATTGTCATATTTCAAATACAATAGAATTAAGAAATTACATACAGAGATACATATGAGTGTACAAAAGTGTTTGAACACATCACATTGAAGAGTATTCTTTTAAAGTATATTATTTCTGTAACAAATACTCTTATTAAAAGTACTAAAGTGTAGTTTTTTCACAAGGGTTGATTCCAATTGAGTTTGGCATTAGCATGTCCGCTAAGCTAACAATGGGATACACTAATAAATATAGCATAATAAATACATTGGGTAAAAAACATTGGGTAAACCGTCTTTCTGACCCAATGCCCCTGAAAGTGAAGACAACTGTATCTGTATTAAAATATAAAAACTCTTCGCCTAAGCACAGCTAACTAACCTAAGCTCTTAGTAAGACGTGATTGTCCAGGAACATGTGCTTTGTTTAACATGTAAAAGGTGTGTAGGCACACATTGTTTTGGTAGAAGCTAGCCAAATTAGCCATTCGATGCTTGTTCCATCTCAAGCATTTCCTGATGGATTCCTAATAAGGAAATAGTCACTTACAGTCTGGAGAGAGAGGGATTTTTCAGGAACAGGAGCTCTGGGAGTTGCTGGAGACGGTTTCGGTTGAGACGCCTGAGGGAAGCACAAAGACATACGGCTCACAATTCAGGAAACCCAGTTTGAAGATTACTTACTAATTGCCCCAACATGATATAGCTTTCCAAGGAAACATTTTTTAGCCAGTTTCTAATTAGTTACACAAATTGTAGTGTTGACTGAATTTGTCAACCTTGTTACCAAAGATATTGTAAAATGAAAAAAAAAAAGAAAAAAATTATGGTAAACTAAATTAGCCAAAACCAGCTTAGTTTAGATATTTTTAACCTGGTTAATATATATATATATATATATATATATATATATATATATATATATATATATATATATATATATATATATATATATATGAAGAGTTCAGATGCAAAAGCCTCTAAGTGCCATCTGAAATTTTCTTCTAGAATGATCATTTTTATAAAGCTTGTATATTTAAGTTCAGTAATTTCACTTAAATGACAATTAATAGGTAATTTGCATTGCCATTTAAGTGAAATTATTGAACTTAAATATACGAGCTTTATAAAAATGATCATTCTAGAAGAAAATTTCAGATGGCACTTAGAGGCTTTTGCATCTGAACTCTTCATATATATATATATATATATATATATATATATATATATATATATATATATATATATATATACGGCTGTACAATATATATCGAAATATCGCAAATGTATATATCAAGATATGCATATCGCAACGGCTTGCAATAACTGGGTTCATGAACAAAAGACAAAGAGAAAATCCCTCACTGCTCTTGGCTGAATAACTTTTGTAGCTTTAATAAGAACCTGGTTACTCTCTCTCTCTCTCTCTCTCTCTCTCTCTCTCTTTAATAAGAATCAGTATATATATATTTTAACCTGGTTACTCTCTCTCTCTCTCTCCATATATATATATATATATATATAATGAAGGTTAATTTAAAAAAAAGACTATGATTAATTTGACACATACACCACTGGGGTTTCTGGGAGCCCAAATATTAGCCAATTTCAACATAACCTGAGGGTTAAACGCTATAATTATAATATCAAAGCCTTTGAAACAGAATACTGTATTATAGAGAGAATGAAAATATGTGACTTTAAACTCACAGTCTGTCCAATTCCTTCAGATCACTGAAGGCTCCTCTATCAATAGAGACAATCTGGTTGTCCATGAGGTGCCTGTATAGATTGATAAAGTAATGCATAGTGAAAGTTAAAAAGATAAATAATATTCAGTTCATAGTGGAGGATGGGGGAGAGTAAAGAAAGGCCACAGATTACACCCACTAACAGCATACAGACTGTAATTAAAATACAAAAAAACTGTTTGCTTGTTAATTGTTGTTTACATGTTAAATGTGCTCGTCTGCTTCCTCTTCCTCTTTGTGGCATTTATAAATGTCTATTTAAACGTTTGAACCTCTATAAATTAGAAAATACATTAGAAATAAGATTGTAAAAAGTAAAGCTCACAAAATCCGGAGGTGCTTGAGGCCAGCGAAGTCATCCTTGCCGATATGTGTGAGGTTGTTTGTGTTCAAGTCCCTTTAAAAGCAAAAAGAAAGAGAAATTGTTAATCACAAACGAAATATTAATTGTAACTTGTCCATCGTTTTAAATGCCTACGTCAATGAGTTAATGAATCAACTGCAGAAACCTCTTTACAGTGTGCTTAAAAGTCATACAACACTCATAGGGAATGGAAACTTCGTGCACCCTTCATATACAGTATAATTAATTATGATACAGTATAATAAAAATGATACGCCTATCCAGCTAACACGTTTATGATCTAAGAAAGTTTTGTTAATGTAATTTAACATTATTTTTGAAAGTTGTCTAAATGTCCAGGTTTTATAAATGTTTTCTCTTCGTTATATAAGCGTTTATAAACGCATTTTTAAAATGTTAGTAGAATAACGGTGTTGACCTTTTTACCGTTTTTCGTACAACGAATGCATTCCTTAAAAGCACTAATCGCCCCAATGAGCTGTAGTTTTAAAAAATAAAAGTTGTTAAAGGAAATAGTTAGTTTCTGAATTTATTATGTGTAGTGTTGACTGCATTTGTCAACCCTGTTACCAAATTTATTGTAAAGTTATTTAAGAAAAAAGAAAAACTCATGGTAAACTACAAGCCAACATTTGGCTCCAAATTAGACCCTGTAACAACCCTGTTACACCCTGTGATTATATATAATATGCAACCCTATATATATATAAATAAATGTATTAATACTCAATTAATATGATATGGTATAGAGGGAAAAAATCATAAATGGAAGTGAAAAGAGGTGGACAATAACTATAGATTTTTTATAATTCAGTTTGTGCATTTCAAAAGGAGATCTTATTAATACCTCAATAGTTTGTCCCTGACAGTCATGAGATTAATGCAGCTCTACTCTGTCTGGACACCAGCGCACAGGCCTGAATAAATATAAACCTTAAGAAATAGAAATAAAAATCCATAAAAGGCTATAATTTGTGCATGCAAAGGAGGGTTACGCTCATTGTTAAGAGGTGAACGCTGACAGACTGCCCCTTTTGTAGTGGAAATATACATTTGCACACACGAACACTGGTGTCACCTGGGACACGGGCTGTAATGGCACTATTGTGGAAAAGAGCCCAGGTGTGACCAATCAGGGCAGTGAATAAGGTGACTCCTTTAATCCTTTAATTAGTCCAGCATCTGCGGCCAACACTGGGACCATTAATGTGGAAAATTGGACACAAAAGCAGCTTGATCTCTTAATCTGCTATACATCTCCACACTTTCTTTGAGTGCTTGAAAAAAAAAAAAAGCTAATAGCTTGTCACAGATGTATACATAACCAGTAGATGTTAATTTCCACCAGCACAGTTCTGTGGTAATAAAGTGTCTACATGTAAGTCATGCATCTACAGAGGTTCATTATGAAGCTTAAGCAATCTTGAGAAAATGTATTAGGAAAATAAGCATTGACCAAAAAAAAAAAAAAAAATTTATTTTTAGAATTTAATTAACAAGTAACTTTTGAGATGGATTTGACTTTTTTTTTTTCTCAGGGAAACAGATCTGAAATATTACTGTAAACTTTTAGAACAATTAACAGTTTTACAAGTTTAAAGTCTTAGTAGATTTATTTTCATCCACCAGGGTTAATTACTACAATTGGGGTCTTCAAAATCTAATTTGTTGGTGTGTTTTGATTATTAAAATCCTTCTTAGTAACTTTTATGGTCATTTGTTGCAAATCTTTTTTTCTTTTTCTTTCTTTTTTTTAAATTGACAATAGCAGAAAATCTGGTCAGTCTGAATCCTGGTGGAGAACAAAGACATTTAACTATTTAGTAGAAAAATGGAAATTTTTACATCATGGCAAGAAGACAAGTACATGAACTCATTGCATTTTCTCAATTTTTAGACAAATTGTAGTGTTGACTGCATCAAGTTCAAGTTTTCAGACCAATGAATGATGAAAAATAAACAAATATTTTATTGGACTTTGTTTTTGTTAGACAACAAAATCCAGCAACGAATTAGTTAAGATCATCGAAACAATATATTAATTAAGGCTAAATCTTCAACCCTGTTACTCGAAACCCTGTTACCCACCGTTACGCACTTTCAGCATTCGGCTGCTAACAATCAGGCATACTTCGGATTTGACCTCTTATGAACAGCTAAGTTTACACTGAAACATACATTTAATTGAATGGACATTGTTTTTGTATAAACCAACATTTAGTACCAAACTAGCTAAGCTCTACTAAGTGACAGAATTATTCAGGTTACATTTTCAACCCTGTTACCCATTCTGGCATTTACATAAACACAGGGACGCTGTAAAAGGGGGAAGGTTGGGACGATTCTAAGGGCCCTGGTCAGAAAGGGGGCATAGAGAGGGGGCATAGAGAGGCCCAGAAACCCTAGTGGTGCCCCTACATAAGCACTTACACACTTGACTGCATCAAGTCAAGGACTAGTTAACAAACTAAGATCATCGAAACAATATATTAATTAAGGCTAAATCTTCAATCCTGTTACTTGAAAGCCCGTTAACCACCCTGTTACGCACCTTTAGAGTTTGTTCCCTTACAATCAGCCCTACTTCAGATTCAACCTCTTGTATAGTTTAATTTATTGGGCATCATTTTAACTAAGTTACTAGGTTACATTTTCAACCCTGTTACTCATTTCGGCATATGTAACTACGCACCGTCAGAGTTCGACCCCTAACAATCAGACATACTTCAGATTCAACCTCTTATTTTATATAAGTATATTTATTTATTTAAGTTGACATTATTTTAACTCAGATCTACTAAGTGACAGTTTAATTTAGGTTACATTTTCAACCCTGTTACCCATTCTAGCATATGTAACTACACAAGCTTCAGAGTTTGGCCCCTAAAAATTTGCCATATTTCGGATTCAACATCTTATGAACAGCCAAGTTTACACATACAATGTATTTAATTTATTGGACTTTATTTCTATAGAAATCAACATTGGTCCCAAACTAGTAACAGATTTATTTAGGTTACATTTTCAACCCTGTTACTCATTCCGGCATACGTAACTACGCACCGTCAGAGTTCGACCCCTAACAATCAGACATACTTCAGATTCAACCTCTTATTTTATATAAGTATATTTATTTATTTAAGTTGACTTTATTTTAACTCAGATCTACTAAGTGACAGTTTAATTTAGGTTACATTTTCAACCCTGTTACCCATTCTAGCATATGTAACTACACAAGCTTCAGAGTTCGGCCCCTAACAATCACTTCTGATTCGATCTGCTATGAACAGCTAGGCTTACACTGATCTCTTTTACATAACATTTGAGATACAAGATCCCATTACCTAGATGATCTAATCAGTCAGTTTACATTTACTTTCAATTCATTTAATTTAAAAGGCAAAAACAGCTTGAACACAGATATCCTGTCTGTTCTGAACTCTATTATTGGCCAGTGATATCATGTTGAGCGCTGCTAGCCCTCAGCTAGCTTTTGCCCTCCTTCACGACCCCCCACTCCCTCCAGTCAACTCAAATAACAGCACCATTCTTTACCACTGCAGGGGCAAAGCTCAGGGGACCATGGGGGATATTATTTGGCTAGTGCAGTCTCCTTGATAAATGACTCTCTTTGCTACACATCGCCTAGGGAATGTCCTCCACACTATAGAGCTGCTGGCTTTTATCAATATTGCTTTCACTGCTAATTGTTCAACAGGATTGAACACAGTGAACCTTATCTAAATGCCTTTTCATTGTTCATTGCGGGATGTTTCTGAATTGTTTGTTGGTCTTGAAACATCATTCCAGTTGAGGAAACAGTGCTAGTGTTCAGGTGCAGTCACATTTACTGTGTTTTGCAAATTTTCATGGGTAAAACCCAGTCAAATCCAGTGATCTGGAATTTCCCATCAGGGCGAAAGATTCCCCCATGCGGATTTCACAACGGGTTCAAGTTGCCCGCGTGGATTAGCCCCGTTGACCAACAGAAATCTGCTTGGTTTGAAAGTGACTTCTGTGTGAGCTGTGATTCGTACATCATATATAATTTTTTGCCTGCAAAATATTTAGGAAATTTAGCAAATGTGACCTCAACTTTCTGCTTAGAAGTAGCAATGTGCAATGTACGAATTTTTCTACTGATTCAGATCTTTTTAATGAATCAGATTCTAATTCACAAAACCAGCCAGGGGTGCGTTTCCCAAAAGCATCGTTAGCCAACTATGTTCGCAAGTTCTGTCGTTATCAGCATAGTTCAACGAGTCTGCGTTTCCTGAAACCATCGAACATTCGCAAACAGCATCGCAAACTTGTGTGGCTGGAATGACAGCTCTCGACCTGTGGTTAGAAGCAGAGTTTCTTGTTTGCATGACATGTGGACTCAATAAATCTTGAGCAAAATAAGCAATCTGACATTCAGTACAATCTCTATATTTTATTTATAATACATACAAATGTTATTTACGTCTATTAGTTTGTCAAGAGATTTAAAGCGCCATTTTTGAAGACTGCGCATGTGCGAACGAGCTCTAGTACGTAAGAACTAGCCTATGATTGAATCTGGAACAAAAAAACTGAGAAAAATGAGAAATAGTCTTCAGATGCCATGTCTGTAATTTATAGAAATCGAGCATTAATTCGATCTCAAACAGATTCATTAAAAGTAGTTATTACTCCACCACCTGCGTGACATCATTAACCAACGTGGTTGAACGACCACTTTGCGACAATACGGTTTTGGGAAACAGTCGTGACTAGCAAGTTGATTTCTTCAACGATGCATCCCAAGAATGATTCTTTTGTGAAAATGATTTGGTTTCTTGGGTTCACCTGACCAAATGCAGCATTCAACAAAGTTATTTTATGACTTTAGAAGACTTACATAAGTCATATGCTACTTTTATGATACTTTAAATGAATAGTTCACCCAAAAATAAAAAAATTCTGTCATAATTTTCTGGAAGTCGTATGATTGTCAATACCAGTTTGATTTTCTTTTTTTCTGCGGAATGTTTGTTATTTTTGTCTGTGTTATAAATTGGGACCCAAAATTTTGAAGCTCCATAAAGAACATAAAGGAAGTGTAAAAGTAGTCACGTGACTTAATGCCATTACCCAAGTACCAATGGGGTTTGATGTCACTAACATGCTGCCATATTTGATTTGGGGTTCTGAATATGTGAGTTCATCAATGTTTTGATTCGATTTGTGAATTAATAACTACTTATGTTTGCTGTATTCATCATACAAAGTGAATCAGAAGACTTCAGTATGAAAGTTCTATGGTTCACTTTTACGCTACCTTTTTGGACCCCATTGACTTCCATTGTGAGATTCTTCAAATATCTTCTTTTATTTTGCGCAGAAGAAAGAAAGTCAGACTGGTTTGGAATAACATGACAGAATCTTTTTTGCCTTTAAGTGTAAGATTTGCAATATGAAGCACTGCTACATAACACAACAATCTCAGCAAGTAAACATTTGATACATCTCAATATGATCCGAAAGCACGATTGAGGAAGACGATAACCGGAACTACATCCTCTAAATCAATGGACATTATGTCCTGTGGTATCAGTTACATTTGACATGTTTTGATCCACACAGGGTTTGATGGACACACTCTGACACGAGATACTCTAACCTCTGAGACACACAAACATGCTCATATACAGAGCCGGTGCATAATTTAAGGACTGATACTGTAAACAAATCCAGAACACAACAACTGTGCTCATTTGTCTGTTGTTACTGACATAATTCCCGTAAATGGATTTTTCTCTATGTAAACAGTGCATTTCTGGACTTCCTAAGCACATCATGCTGAGTTTACGTTTATTACATGGTCATGACAGGAGATTGGATTTAATTTTGCACAGACAAGGTTAGCAGTCATTTTTATCATTTAACATGTATAATCTTCAAGTCTACAACTACATTCATTGGTATTGTTATATTAGCTCAGTTTCAGTTTTTGTTTTCTTTTTAATGCTTACATTTTATGTGCTTTTGTCATTTAAAAAAAAATAATTAAATTTAACTTGAATTAATTTTTTATTCCGTTTTAGTTTTCGTAAATTTAGTACTTCAACTTCAACTTATTTTATTTAAAAACTTTCCTTGAGTTGTCAGATGTAACTTTTGGAGTATCGTAGACCTAAAATAACACTAGATATGCTTTGCTGATTCAAGTTATAAGTATCAGCACATGAAATATATCATGTTTAAGCCCCCCCAAAAAATTAGATGATCAATGCTAACCTACACTATTCATGAATTCATAAACATGCACATGCATTAGTGACGTACAATGACACAGACACAAGCTGCACACTGTCACGATACTCACAGTCTTTCTGTACTCTTTGGTATATTTCGTGGCACGTTTCTGAATGCGAGTCCATGGCAGTCCACAGTGGTGCCCGTGCAGGAACAGTGCGGAGGACACGCTCCCGAGTGACCCGCGAGAAGAAGGGCGCTCAACAAACCCCAAACACACAAACCACAGCCGGGAACCATCAGTTCAGCGCTCAGACTGCCAGTCCTGACCGGCATCTCCAAACCAAAGCCTAAAGACGCGGGTCTGAACCTCTACTGGAGCTGTAAATGCCCAAACATAAACTACAGGACAAGCATCAGCTCTTAAAACACTCACGAGGAAAGAAACATAAGTGGAGATAACAGACCGCAGATCCCTCAGGAACAAGATTACTTGTTATTTTCTTCTCTCCGGGCTGTTTTCTGTCTGGTCTTTGTGCCGCGGTTGTCTTTCTTCAGTGGTTCCCCCTCTCTCTCTTTCTTTCCTCCAGGGTAGAGCTCTGGAAAAAAAGACAGACTCATACAATCTCCCACACGCGTCCTCCCTCATTCACATACAGGATTCATCCATCAAAGGACCTACAAATCACAGCTTCTGACTCCTCCCCGTCAATATTACACCCTCCAACGGTTTCTAACGGTCACACACACACACACACTCACTCAGGCGCATGCACACACAGACTTATGTGTACACACACACACACTCACTCACTCACTCATGCGCACGCACACATACACACACAGAGAGAGACACACAGATATACACACACACACACACAAAGAGAGAGAGAAACACACACAGTCCCAGTAACGGGAGTCCTGCAGTCGAGAGAGGTGATCTCTGAGATGATCCTCTTGGTAATTACACTCTACTGGTCTGGATGAGGAAGAGGAGGAAGAAGAGGCTGCAGAAACACAAGAACAAAAAGACTTTGCAGAATTACATCTTAAGGACAAAAATATTGCCTACTATGGCTCATGAACATAATATATATATATACAGTACTGTGCAAAAGTCTTAGGCATGTTAATATCAGTTATTTATATCTTTTGCTGTAGTGTGTCAGTAGGAAATATCAGTTTACATTTCCAAACATTCTTTTTCCCATTAATTGTAATAATCCAGTGAGATTTGTGTATGCACAAGGAGTCTGACAACAGCCGGTAAGATCTGATCTCACCATCATCGAGTCCGTCTGTGATTACATGAAGAAACAGAAAAAAATGAGACAGACTAAATCCAGAAGAACTGCGGGAACGTGTCTGAGATGCCTGAAGAAACCTTCCTGCAAAGCTACCTGAAAAACTATGTGCAAGTGTACCTGGTCAAAAGCCGTTTTAAACGCAAAGGGTCGTTACACCATATATTGATTTGAATTAGTTAATAGAAGTTAAATCATAAATAAATTCAATTTGTGATTTTATTTTTGAAAGCATTCTCACTTTACAGCATTTAAACACAAGTGCCAGTACTTTTCACAGTACTGTAGCTTTGCAGGAAGGTTTCTTCAAGCATCTCAGAGACGTTCCCGCAGTTCTTCTGGATTTAGTCTGTCTCAGTTTTTTCTGTTTCTTCATGTAATCTGTAAGATGTTGTCAGACTCCTTGTGCATACACAAATCTCACTGGATTATTACAATTAATGGCAAAAAGAATGTTTGGAAATGTAAACTGATATTTCCTACTGACACACTACAGCAAAAGATATAAATAATGGGGGGGGGGGGGGGGTATTAACATGCCTAAGACTTTTGCACAGTACTGTATATATATATATATGGCCTAAAGTTTGGAGTAATCGCGATTTTTCAATGTTTTGAGTCTCTTATGCACTATTGATAGTAATTGAGCATCAAATCATCATATTAGAATGATTTCTGAAGAATCATGTGACACTGAAAACGAGTAATGATGCTGATCACAGGAATAAATTACATTTGAAACAGCAATTTTAAAATGTAATAATATTTCACAATATTACTGTTTTACCTGTATTATATTAATTGTTTTATTTGTAATTAACACAATTAAATCGATCGTATATGACCGGTTACATATATGGGCCATTCCACCGAATGAGTGCCATTTGCATGTAACTCTTCAAAATTAAACTTTATTATTTATCTTTTTGTTTTCAACACTGAATCTAATACTACACATATTTAACTATACAAAATGTGTACTGATCAATCTCAGATGACTTTATTTAAGTTTCTAAGCAGAAGATGGATGCATGTTTTCTTAGTCCTGTTACCAAAACTCATGTGCCATTTAAAAACATGTCAATTAATTCCTTTGTTTTCCCCTTAAGAAAGTGCTTATTTTAAAGAAATGGTTGGTTAAATGTTCAAATAATTTATATTTGTGACTAAAAAAAATCACTATATATGAAGGCAAGTTGTATTTATTTAGATGAACACTGGGTAATCAGAAATGAACACGGTGTAATCAGGAATGAACACTGGGTGACAGGAATGAACACAGTGTAATCGGGAATGAACAGTGCAATCAGGAACGAACAGTGTAATCAGGAATGAACACTGGGTAACAGGAATGAACACCGTGTAATCAGGAATGAACACTGGGTGACAGGAATGAACACAGTGTAATCGGGAATGAACAGTGCAATCAGGAACGAACAGTGTAATCAGGAATGAACACTGGGTAACAGGAATGAACACAGTGTAATCAGGAACGAACACTGGGTGACAGGAATGAACACAGTGTAATCGGGAATGAACAGTGCAATCAGGAACGAACAGTGTAATCAGGAATGAACACTGGGTAACAGGAATGAACACCGTGTAATCAGGAATGAACACTGGGTGACAGGAATGAACACAGTGTAATCGGGAATGAACAGTGCAATCAGGAACGAACAGTGTAATCAGGAATGAACACTGGGTAACAGGAATGAACACCGTGTAATCAGGAATGAACACTGGGTGACAGGAATGAACACAGTGTAATCGGGAATGAACAGTGCAATCAGGAAACAGTGTAATCAGGAATGAACAGTGTAATCAGGAATGAACACAGTATAATCAGGAATGAACACAGTGTCATCAGGAATGAACACTGGGTGACAGGAATGAACACAGTGTAATCGGGAATGAACAGTGCAATCAGGAACGAACAGTGTAATCAGGAATGAACACTGGGTAACAGGAATGAACACTGTGTAATCGGGAATGAACACTGGGTAACAGGAATGAACAGTGTAATCAGGAATGAACACTGGGTGACAGGAATGAACACTGGGTGACAGGAATGAACACTGGGTGACAGGAATGAACACTGGGTGACAGGAATGAACACTGGGTGACAGGAATGAACAGTGTAATCAGGAATGAACACTGGGTAACAGGAATGAACACTGGGTGACAGGAATGAACACTGGGTGACAGGAATGAAAACAGTGTAATCAGGAATGAAAACTGGGTGACAGGAATGAACACGGGGTAACAGGAATGAACACAGTGTAATCGGGAATGAAAACTGGGTGACAGGAATGAACACTGGGTGACAGGAATGAAAACAGTGTAATCGGGAATGAACACTGGATGACAGGAATGAACACTGTGTAATCAGGAATGAACACTGGGTAACAGGAATGAACACTGGGTAACAGGAATGAACATTGGGTAACAGGAATGAACAATGGGTAATCAGGAATGAACACTGGGTAATCAGGAATGAACACTGTGTGATCAGGAATGAACACTGGGTGACAGGAATGAACACTGTGTAATCAGGAATGAACACTGGGTGACAGGAATGAACACTGTGTAATCAGGAATGAACACTGTGTAATCAGGAATGAACACTGTGTAATCAGGAATGAACACTGGGTGACAGGAATGAACAGTGTAATCGGGAATAAACACTGGGTGACAGGAATGAACACTGTGTAATCAGGAATGAACACTGGGTGACAGGAATGAACACTGGGTGACAGGAATGAACACTGTAATCGGGAATGAACACTGGATGACAGGAATGAACACTGTGTAATCAGGAATGAACACTGGGTGACAGGAATGAACAGTGTAATCGGGAATAAACACTGGGTGACAGGAATGAACACTGTGTAATCAGGAATGAACACTGGGTGACAGGAATGAACACAGTGTAATAGGGAATGAACACTGGATGACAGGAATGAACACTGTGATCAGGAATGAACACTGGGTGACAGGAATGAACACTGTGTAATCAAGAATGAAGACTGGGTGACAGGAATGAACACTGTGTAATCAGGAATGAACACTGGGTGACAGGAATGAACAGTGTAATCGGGAATAAACACTGGGTGACAGGAATGAACACTGGGTGACAGGAATGAACACTGGGTGACAGGAATGAACACAGTGTAATAGGGAATGAACACTGGATGACAGGAATGAACACTGTGTGATCAGGAATGAACACTGGGTGACAGGAATGAACACTGGGCGACAGGAATGAACACTGGGTAACAGGAATGAACAGTGCAATCAGGAATGAACACTGGGTGAAAAGAATGAACACTGGGTGACAAGAATGAACACTGGGTAATAGGAATGAAAACTGGGTAACAGGAATGAACACTGGGTAACAGGAATGAACACTGTGTAATCAGGAATGAACACTGGGTGACAGGAATGAACACAGTGCAATCAGGAATGAACACTGGGTGACAAGAATGAACACTGGGTAACAGGAATGAACAATGGGTAATCAGGAATGAACACTGGGTAACAGGAATGAACACTGTGTAATCAGGAATGAACACTGGGTGACAGGAATGAACACTGGGTGACAGGAATGAACACTGTGTAATCAGGAATGAACACTGGGTGACAGGAAAGAACAGTGTAATCGGGAATAAACACTGGGTGACAGGAATGAACACTGGGTGACAGGAATGAACACTGGGCGACAGGAATGAACACTGGGTAACAGGAATGAACACAGTGCAATCAGGAATGAACACTGGGTGACAAGAATGAACACTGGGTAACAGGAATGAACACTGGGTAACAGAAATGAACACTGGGTAATCAGGAATGAACACTGTGTAATCAGGAATGAACACTGTGTAATCAGGAATGAACACTGGGTGACAGGAATGAACACTGGGTGACAGGAATGAAGACTGGGTGACAGGAATGAACACAGTGTAATCGGGAATGAACACTGGATGACAGGAATTAACACTGTGTGATCAGGAATGAACACTGGGTGACAGGAATGAACACTGGGTGACAAGAATGAACACTGGGTAACAGGAATGAACAATGGGTAACAGGAATGAACAATGGGTAATCAGGAATGAACACTGGGTAACAGGAATGAACACTGGGTAACAGGAATGAACAATGGGTAATCAGGAATGAACACTGTGTAATCAGGAATGAACACTGGGTGACAGGAATGAACACTGTGCATTCAGGAATGAACACAGGATGACGGGAATGAACACTGGATGACAGGAATTTACACTGTGTGATCAGGAATGAACACTGGGTGACAGGAATGAACACTGGGCGACAGGAATGAACACTGTGCGACAGGAATGAACACTGGGTAACAGGAATGAACACAGTGCAATCAGGAATGAACACTGGGTGACAGGAATGAACACTGTGTAATCAGGAATGAACACTGGGTGAAAGGAATTAACAGTGCAATCGGGAATGAACACTGGGTAACAAGAATGAACACAGCGTAATCAGGAATGAACACTGGGTGACAGGAATGAACACTGGGTAACAGGAATGAACACAGTGTAATCAGGAATGAACACAGTGTAATCAGGAATGAACACTGGGTAACAGGAATGAACACTGGGTGACAGGAAAGAACACTGGGTAACAGGAATGAACACAGTGTAATCAGGAATGAACACAGTGTAATCAGGAATGAACACAGTGTAATCAGGAATGAACACGGGGTAACAGGAATGAACACGGGGTAACAGGAAAGAACACAGTGTAATCAGGAATGAACACTGGGTGACAGGAATGAACAATGTGTGACAGGAATGAACAGTGTAATCAGGAATGAACACTGGGTAACAGAAATGAACAATGTGTGACAAGAATGAACAGTGTAATCAGGAATGAACACTGGGTGACAGGAATGAACACTGGGTGACAGGAATGAACACAGTGTAATCAGGAATGAACACAGTGTAATCAGGAATGAACACTGGGTGACAGGAATGAACACTGGGTGACAGGAATGAACACAGTGTAATCAGGAATGAACACAGTGTAATCAGAAACAAATTCATTCCTGATTACCCAGTGTTCATTCCTGTTACTAAATTTTACTTTTTTTCTAAAAAACAACAACAACAAAAAAACAACAACAAAAGTTAAACCACTGTTCTCTTTTCAGTTTTGTTTGGTCCATCATTTATCTAATTGTTTAATAAATTACATTATAAAATAATTGATAAACTTGAGGCTTGGTTCTTCTTTAATTTTTTTTAAAATAAATACTGGGTGACGGGAATGAACAATTGGTAACAGGAATGAATGAGCGTCCATATGTGTGTGCATATGTGTGTGTGTGTGTGTGTGTGTGTGTGTGTGTGTGTGTGTGTGTGAAAGAGAGAGTGTACATGACCATGTGTGTTCATGAGATTTCTGTGTTGAAGGGATGTGCGCTATGTGCTTGTAGTACTTCACAGCAAAGGAGGTGGAAAGAGAAAGAAGGAGAGAGAGGAGAAGAGAGCTTGCAGGATGCCATGGCCGGGTGTTTCTGGCAACTGCATAGTATCGGTTCTCTCCATCTTCTACAAAAGATAAGAAAAAGGCAAAAAGTTTAAGTCACTTAGTGGTAGACTGGCTCCCTTTAAGTATGGTATTCACATTGTAAAACTAATCCTAAAAGTCTACAACTTCAGTAATTTCACATGTAAAATTTAAAAATCAAGTGAATAGTATTATTCACACTATTAAACCAACAAACCAGAGGACTCTACTCATTCCTGTTACTTTTACTCAGTCCTGTTGTTTTCATGAGTAACAGGACGGAAAGTAACAGGATTGAATTTCTACGCAAAAAAAATTGCAAATACATGACAAATTGCCACATGGTGTACATGTTAATAGCATAAGGACACTGAGCAAATTCTAGTGACTTACCTAAAGTTAATATTTTTTAAATAAATAATTGAAGACATAATTTAGGTAACAGGACAATATGTTTAGATTGATCTTCTCAGTCGTAGTTAAAATTTCATAAAATATACAGAAATTAAAATGAGAGGACTTACTGTTGGTCTTCTCATGGCCTGCATAAGATCCAGATGATGCAACTTCCTGTTGAAAATGTCTAACAGGGTAACAGGACTGAGTGAAAACCTGAGGACACGACTAAAGGTGTATTTTATATGACGTATTATTGATTTCTTATGGAAAAAATATTTAAAGCATAGATGGGATATGGAGTAAATTTTGATTTTTAGAAATATTTAATTATATTTCATAGTAAAGTTTGGGTTTAGATAGTGGAGACACATAACAAATGCATTTTTTTAGTGTTCTTGGTAGTTTTTATGAATGTTTTAAATATTATATTTTAAATTTGCATTTAGATTAATGTTCAGGACACTTTGATTAATAATAAAGTGTATTTTACACTTTAATACATAAACAATTTCGTTAATGTTTAAAAATTAATTAAACAAAACTGTAAGATATCTCTATAAACTGCACCTTTTAAAACATTACATAGGCTAAAGGCTTGTCTTATTTGCATGGTTTGATGAAAATATAAATCAACCATTTAGTAAACTAGACAAGTAAACTAGTAAAATGTACTTTTAACGATATAGAGCAAATCAGACATTTTTCTGAAAGCAAATCTGATTTTGTTTACCACATAAAGCCCGTTTACCACAGACCGAGTATAAAATCATTTGACTAATAACAACGAAGCCTCCGTCTGAAGAAAATGATTTTCAAATTCTCCTGCAGTAAGGGAAATAACCGATGATGAAAAGAAAAGGTTGAAAATAACTAAAACTGTTCCGATACATCACCACAAACTGCTTGCCAAAGCGAGTGCATTTATTTAGGACACTCGCCGCTTAGGGAATCTGATCATTTATCTCTGACAGCGGAAATATTTTAGCTGTGTTTTTGAAATTACTTCAAGTATATTTGTGATGATTACTAATACAAACCAAGCGACAATCGTGATAAAATCATATTTCTGTCAGCAGCGCAAGTGCCGGTTATGAGTTGAGCTCCAGTGACCTCTAGTGGAGAGCCCTGGAACTGCGAGCTATCTATCTATCTATCTATCTATCTATCTATCTATCTATCTATCTATCTATCTATCTATCTATCTATCTATCTATCTATCTGTACAGAAAAAAAAACAAAAAAAACAATTTACAATTCAGCTGGTAAAAGTTTTAATAAAAAATGAAATACACAGAAGCACCATTATTACAGCCGATCACGTACAAAAAAAACAAATGTTTCACAGATCACATAGGTTTTTTTTTAAATCGTCCAGTTTTAACTACTGTAACATTAAAAAGTAAAAAAAGTAAAATATAAACCTTTTTAAAAAAAGGTAAAAAAAAAAAAAAAAAGTGGTTTATGCCAAATCAATGAATTTCCCAGTTTGTTACATAACATTTTTCAGTAGATGCCAAAACCTGCCCAACTTCCACATCCCCCCCCACACACACACACACACAATAATTACACAAATCATCCCATTTAACAATTACACAATACAAATGATACATTTTTGGCACCTACAACCTATATATCAAAAACTGAAAATAAAAATAGACATCGAGCGTTAAAAACACTTTAAGAACTGCTTCTTACTGTGAAAAGTTGTTTTACATTTGCAAACGTCCATCATCAGCACCCTATATTAAACTTCACACAGCTTGTACCATGTTAAAAGATGGGCTTGTTCAGTTTATTTACTGGTGTTATTCCAAACATTAAAGAGACAGTTCACCCAAAAATGGAAATTCTGTCATCATTTACTCGCCCTAAAGTCGTTCAAAACCTGTATGATATTGAAGAATGGAGGGAATTAAAACAGTTTTTGGCCCTAATTGACTTCCATAATATATCAATTAGTAGTATAGTCAATTAGGGCCAGAAATAGATAGATGACAGAATTGCCATCATTTTTGGGTGAACCGTTTCTTTTGCAACATTTTAGGCTTAAAATACAGATTTTGGAAAGCCATATTTGTGTATTAAAATGGCAAATACTAATAAAAATGACAGAGTAATTCAGCAGTTACAATGTGGGAATGTGCATCTGTTAGCACATCTGAAAGAGCAATCTATATGTAAGGAAGTGACGTCACAGCACTTTGAGGAGTAACACATGACAGGATCAAAGCCAAACCAGCATTAACAGTAATTCCTTCCACAACATCCTTTAATTCCCACAGATCCCAGCGCAAACTTACACACGGCACATTCCCGCTGATCAAATCACAGCCCCAATTACCATCCTTCCCATAATCCCACACTCCTAACTTACACAAACCTTCAAAACACATCACAAAGACCCTTGACACGCAACAAACCCCTAGAAATAAAACGTAACAGTTTTTCATTGAGAAGCATGACTGTTTCGTGCACTTCTCACCATATGAATTATGGAAAATCACTAAATATTGTACAAAAATGCATCAATCTCTTTGACTTAGTGGTCAAATTGCATGGAAAACTGCTGATTTACAACAAAAAAGGTTTAAAATAAATCACAGTTGTCCTGTTCCAGTCACAAAATGTCATATTTCGAATGTTCACAGTGTTATTAAGACAATTATATATATGTAAACAAATACCAGTCGCTGTAAATAACAGTAATGCAATTTTGTGAGTAAATGTTGTCAATCGTTCTCTTGACGTGTGATTACAGCATGGAGTGTGTGATTAGCGTACGGCACAGATATCAGCACACATTTCCACACATACACACATATTTACACATATACAAACTGCAAATAAATGAGCTCAAAGAGCAAGTGTTATCACGGGTCAGCTGAAAACTCCCAGTGTAACTGACTAGTGGTTTACCCATGCACACCTGATGAACGGCTCAAAACTCTGCAGCGGATTAAAAAAAAAAGAAGAAAAAAAGTGTCACATTAAATGAAAGTTAGTCCCAACATTTAGTATGTTAAAACAATTCAGAATATAAAAATATAAATAAAATAATTAGGATAAAACTATCTCCTCTGGTTGTTTAGGATGAAGTCTTCTGTTCGGGCTGAATTCACACTACACACAAAAACAACACAGTTACATAGATATTACATTTAGAACCAATTCACACATGTGAAATAATTAATTAAAATTAAATTACCGTAAATAAATAAATATCACTTGTGAAAAAAAACAAAAACAAAGCAAATAAAAATCAATGACACTTTAAATAAGAAAACTAAAAAATGTAAATAATTAAAAAAAATTAAAAACAAAAATGAATAAATATCACTAAAACAAAGCTAAAAAAAAAATTAGAACAAAAAAAAAAACAAATACAAATAAATGACACTTTAAATAAAAAATAAATAAAAAAATCTTTTGAAAAAGAAAAAAGCAAATAAAATAAAAACTAATTAAAATGAACAAAATAAAAAAATAACAAATAAAGAAAAATGAATACAGCAAAAATAAATAAATATATGTAACTTTTGAAATAAAACAAAAACAAATTAGAACAAAGAAAATAAAATGAATTTCACACCTTATGTTTTGTTGAAAAACAAAACACAAATTGAAACTAAATAAAAATAAAACAACTAAACAAACAAGTAAATAAATAAATAAAACCTTTTGAAAAAACAAAAAAAACAAAAAAACAAAACCAAATGTCCAAATAAATCGAGTGTCAGTGTCAGTGTTGGTGTTTAGGTGCTCACCTCCTCCTCTTCCTCCTCTTCCTCAGCTCTCTGTCCCACAGCTGAGGTTCTCCTTCCCCGGAGGAGTCACTCGCCCTCTCCTGTCCACCGCAGGCTGGCTCCCCAAAACCTTCCTCTGCGTTTAAACACAGCAGCATTCATCACACACCCGCGTCACACACACTCTTTCAAGCGCTGGATTGGTGGGTTTGCTACAGTGTGACTTTATAGTACAATCCCTTTAAACCAGCAAAGCTTGTATGGCTTTGAGTTAGAGGACACATGAGGTGTGTGTGTGGGAGTGTGATCTGACCTTGATGAGACCGCCGAAGGAGCGCGAGCGTGTGTGTTTTTTACTGGTCGGAGTGGTATTCTCACTGGCGGGGGTCACGGGGGTCGACTGCTTGCCGAGCTGAAAGCAGATCACAGCAGACATGTGCTAGCAGAATCAAAAACACATTCTTCAAACATGTACAATAAATGAAAAAATGTACAATAACAGAAAGAAAAAAAAAACACCTCTGTTGCCATTAGTATCATAATAATAATAATAATAATAATCAACAACAAGCATGATTTGTTTTTAAATAAATGACAAATTATAAATAAATCACTACTTAGAGCAAAAAAAGTATGTCCTATAATAATAGCATGATCTACTTTACTTTTCAAAAAACAAACAAATAAATAATTAACAATAATAATATTGATGAATTATATTGTTTGGTTTTAAAAAGAATCTAAAATAATTATTGCAAAAATGCATGCTAACAGAATAAAAAGTGCCATCTCAAGGAATCTGCTGCCTTAAGTATAATATTAATACGTATTATTATCTTAATAGTGTTAATAATGATAATAATAATAGGCACAATTTCTTTCTTTTTTATAAATCACAAAACAACTAAAACAAAAATGTAGACTAACAAAATAAAATTGACAGCCACCTCAAGGGGTCTGCTGCCATTACTATAATATTATTATTATTAGTATAAATAAGTATACATTTGTCCCTCTCTGAGCCTCTTCAGCAATTCTTTTTATTATTTAGAATTATATGATACCATGCAATATTTATAAGCTATGTTTTTAAATACAATTCCCTACATTTTTCAATAAATGCAAAATTTCACTTTAAAAATTTCGACTTTAAAACCATTCAACTAATTACAGAAAAAATGTATAATATATATATATATATAATATAATACAACTAATAATAATAAAAGCAACCTCAATGAATCTACGATCATTAGTATTAGGGATGCACCGATGCATCGGCTGAACATCGGTAACGGGCGATATTTGCCTCGTTAACTGCCATCGGCCATCGGGAAATAAAAATGACATTCGCCGATGTCACATGGGCGTCAGTTTGGTTTGAAATGTGCTGGTGACAGAGACGCATTCGGAAGTGCATTTTCAGAAGTGCTGGGTACAATGACGCATTAATTTTTTTTCTCTCTTTCGCGCAGGTTATGTTTTGAAAGACGATGTCCTGTAGCTCAGGCGGGAGCAACTCATTTTATACCACTCATACCACTTTTCAGCAGGTCCACCCAAAACGTTCAAAAATAAAAAAAACAAAAAACAAAAAAAACTATATTCTAATTTTGTCAATAATTATAAAAAAAATCGCCAATAAGCTCATAATTTGTGCTAAAATAGTGTAGTTTTAAAAAACATTTTAAAAAGCTGGTTATATTTTGATGTTTCTGCGCAAGTTCAGCAGACAGTGAGGTTCGGGTTTGTTCCGTTCAGAGCTCGTGAGTGGAGAGCGCATTTCTGAATATTCCGCTCCGCTCGTTCATTCCGCAGGGTCGCTCGCTCAACCCAGATGTCCTGTTGCCTGGTTCGAAAATATGTGGAATAAGGGCTGCTTCCGACTAAAAGTTTTTTTCTAGTCGACTAGTAGGCTAGTTGTTCATTTAAGTCATTCGTGGACAAATCGCCCCTTTATATTAATTTAATTACTTATATAGCCTACAGGATAATGAGCGTTTACGTAATATAGCCGCACTCAAGCGCACGACCGCACGCATAAAGCTTGCCACAAAGAACCGGTAAAAGTAATGATTATGAATGCGTCTAAATGTGTCTAAATACGCTGTGAATGTGAATGTGCATTATACGCTGAGTTTCGGTTCATTTATGAGACGAACTCCAGTTCACTCGCCGGCGCCTGTCGTGATTCTGCTATATTTAATTCTTATTTATTTAATTCTTTATTTTTATGCATACATTGATTAAAATTAAGATATAATTAATTCAAAACGAAATTCAATTTAAAGAAAGACAGCTGTTCTGTTTGAGGTCTCTGTGAAAGTTTTAAACGTCTTTTAGTGCCGCTTTCAGAGCGCTCACGTCCGTAACAGAGAACTGACACGTTGTTTTTTCCCTCATAAATGCGAACACGAAAAATAAAATGAATATTATAATGTTTTTTTGTTGGGTCAGACAATGATTACCAAATTTCTCTCTCATATTGCTCTTCATAACCACTGAAAAAGAACTTGTCATAAATAAGGTTATAACTAATGTCAACCAGAAAGTGACATTAAAGGTTGTTTTTGTTTCATAAATTGGTCTGATTGAATTTGTGCTCATTCTAGGATAGTGTGATCAAGAGCCGAAAGACTTGTATGTTTCTGTGGCACAAAAGAAGGAATAAATAACAAAAAGAAAAAACATCGGCATCGGCCATCGGCCAAGTTGTTATGTTAAACATCGATATCGGTATCGGCCCAGAATTTCCCAATCGGTGCATCCCTAATTAGTATAATGCTAATAAAAATCACAATTTAGCTATTTGTAATAAAGCAGATCAACCGTCTGCCAGAAGACATGAAGCCGGAGCCGTGCGCTCTCTCACCTGTCTGATGAGCTTCTTCTTCTTGGCGGAGTGTGGCATGTTGTCGGTGACGTGTCGATAGAGCTCTCTGAGCGCCTCTTCTGTGTGGTTCTCTGAGTCCAACCGCACTCGTGCTCCGCTCCTCTTACACGCCGTCACCAGAGGAGACACGCTGACCGCCAGCAGCTCCAGATCATCCTACAGCCAGAGAGAGGGACATCATCTCACTCACAGCTCGCTTATTTACAGGAGTGACAACTGCAGTCTAGAAGCGAACTCACACCAGTGCATTAATAGGACTGACTATAGGGCTTAGATTGGCTTTAGGAGGAGCATAAACGGCACAAACCTTGGAGTGAATAATTTTGGTGTTGGCGAACTGAAGTCTGGCGTGTTCCCGCAGATACGCTGGTGCCTTGACATGAGAGAAGACAACAGAAGACCGTTTCATTTAACAATCAGGGAGTAAAACACATGAACATCACTTAAACGTAACGTCAGTGGTGTTTTTGTTAACTAAAACTGTTAAAAATTGTCTTCAAGAATTGAAATAAAGCTGAATTTAAAAAAAAAGAAGAAGAGATTTTTCAACTAAAACTAGTCAAGGCTCGACATTAACGCTTGTCCGGGAGAAGTGGATTTTTTGAATCCAAAAGAAACACAGAAACTCAGTTAAAGTACTGCGGTAAAACATTCAAAATGTGGAGTTTTTTACATTTAAAACATATGATAAAGTTAAGCAACATCACATGACCAAGAGTGCCGTTTTCCGAGTGAAAACGTGACACTGATTTCATATGACCGTTTTTCACATGACAGTTCTAAAAACAAGTAGTTAATATTAGTAACTTACATTTTAGACGCAATATTGACAGTTTTTGTTCTATTTCAGCAGCGAAAATAGTTCCAAACAAAGATCACAGCAGAACCTCAGCGCATTCACCGCAACACTGACCGCGCTTGTTGCCACGGCAACATTTCTAATGCAAGTTGTTCAACTAATATTTGGATTCTATTTTATTTCAGCTTTATTCAATTTTACAGAAATTTTTTTAATAGTTTTGGTTTCAGTTAATGATAATAAACCTGACTAACAAAATTTTAAATATTTCCTTGGCAACTGAAATAAATATATTTAAGCTGAAGTACTAAAATGAATAAACGTGAAATAAAAAAATGAATGCTAAATAGAAATATATATATATATATATATATATATATATATATATATATATATATATATATATATATATATATATATATATATATATATATATACAGTGAGGAAAATAAGTATTTGAACACCCTGCTATTTTGCAAGTTCTCCCACTTGGAAATCATGGAGGGGTCTGAAATTGTCATCGTAGGTGCATGTCCACTGTGAGAGACATAATCTAAAAAAAAAAATCCAGAAATCACAATATATGATTTTTTAACTATTTATTTGTATGATACAGCTGCAAATAAGTATTTGAACACCTGTCTATCAGCTAGAATTCTGACCCTCAAAGACCTGTTAGTCTGCCTTTAAAATGTCCACCTCCACTCCATTTATTATCCTAAATTAGATGCACCTGTTTGAGGTCGTTAGCTGCATAAAGACACCTGTCCACCCCATACAATCAGTAAGAATCCAACTACTAACATGGCCAAGACCAAAGAGCTGTCCAAAGACACTAGAGACAAAATTGTACACCTCCACAAGGCTGGAAAGGGCTACGGGGAAATTGCAAAGCAGCTTGGTGAAAAAAGGTCCACTGTTGGAGCAATCACTAGAAAATGGAAGAAGCTAAACATGACTGTCAATCTCCCTCGGACTGGGGCTCCATGCAAGATCTCACCTCGTGGGGTCTCAATGATCCTAAGAAAGGTGAGAAATCAGCCCAGAACTACACGGGAGGAGCTGGTCAATGACCTGAAAAGAGCTGGGACCACCGTTTCCAAGGTTACTGTTGGTAAAACACTAAGATGTCATGGTTTGAAATCATGCATGGCACGGAAGGTTCCCCTGCTTAAACCAGCACATGCCAAGGCCCGTCTTAAGTTTGCCAATGACCATTTGGATGATCCAGAGAAGTCATGAGAGAAAGTCATGTGGTCAGATGAGACCAAAATAGAACTTTTTGGTCATAATTCCACTAAACTTGTTTGGAGGAAGAAGAATGATGAGTACCATCCCAAGAACACCATCCCTACTGTGAAGCATGGGGGTGGTAGCATCATGCTTTGGGGGTGTTTTTCTGCACATGGGACAGGGCGACTGCACTGTATTAAGGAGAGGATGATCGGGGCCATGTATTGCGAGATTTTGGGGAACAACCTCCTTCCCTCAGTTAGAGCATTGAAGATGGGTCGAGGCTGGGTCTTCCAACATGACAATGACCCGAAGCACACAGCCAGGATAACCAAGGAGTGGCTCTGTAAGAAGCATATCAAGGTTCTGGCGTGGCCTAGCCAGTCTCCAGACCTAAACCCAATAGAGAATCTTTGGAGGGAGCTCAAACTCCGTGTTTCTCAGCGACAGCCCAGAAACCTGACTGATCTAGAGAAGATCTGTGTGGAGGAGTGGGCCAAAATCCCTCCTGCAGTGTGTGCAAACCTGGTGAAAAACTACAGGAAACGTTTGACCTCTGTAATTGCAAACAAAGGCTACTGTACCAAATATTAACATTGATTTTCTCAGGTGTTCAAATACTTATTTGCAGCTGTATCACACAAATAAATAGTTAAAAAATCATACATTGTGATTTCTGGATTTTTTTTTTTTTGATTATGTCTCTCACAGTGGACATGCACCTACGATGACAATTTCAGACCCCTCCATGATTTCTAAGTGGGAGAACTTGCAAAATAGCAGGGTGTTCAAATACTTATTTTCCTCACTGTATATATATATATACATAAAACTAAAAAAATTATATATATATATATATATGAAAAAGCACATATCAAAATTAATAAAACAAACTCAAATTAAAATAAACTGAAAATATTAAAAGGAAATATTAACAAAAACTAATAGATTTACAAATAGTACTAAAAATAATAAAATTGTATCAGATAAAAAGGCTGCATTTGGAAAAGAGGATAAAGTACCCGAAAGATCTTCTGTGAGTGTTTGATGAGAAAAGCCATGCCGCTGTTCAGCTTCTTCAGGTTCTCCTGAAGGTCACTGGCATTCATCTGCAGAAAACAACACATGAATCATGACGTTTGATTGGACATTTAACAATTTTAAATAAAGGAAACCAACGCCATACGTTCTTGGGCCAGATGACGTGTGGGGCGAACATGAGTGCGAGGTTGTGCGCAGACATCTTGTTCTTGTCCTGTTGTTTGGCGGTGTGATAGAGCAGGTCCAGCAGGAGCTTGAGGAGCGTTCGGTTAGCCGTGGGCAGCAGGAGCAGGAGCAGCTGCAGTGCCTCAATCTGACGCTCCTTATCCGGCAAACTCGTCTTATTCCCGTGCTCGTCGAACAGGTTCAGCTCTGCAGAGAAGAGCAGATGGAGCTCCATCAGGAAGTGTGAAGGGAGCGTGAGTGAGGTGTTGGGGAAGCGGACGGACCTGTGATCTTCAGGTGAGCGTGTAGGTGTCGCTGCGTCAGCAGGGGCTCGGGCAGTTCTCCCAGAAAGCCTTTGAGGAGCGTGGCCACGTCATTGGGATGGAAGTCACCGGAGGCGAAGTCAATGTCGGCCCCCCCGTTGAGCTGCTCCCTCAACGTCTGCTGTCTCAGGCTGTTCCCAGGGACCCGGAAAAGACCCTCCACATGCAGATCTGCAGGAAATAAACAGACCGAACGGCTCAGTTTATTGGGCTGCACGATATTGGAAAAGACGGACACTGCAATATTTTGATTTTCTGCGATGTACAGTATAAGCGATATGAACACAATTTCACCAGATGACTTAACCCTCTGGTGCTCTTTTATTTCAGTGAAATGAATGTACTATATTTTGGGTCAATAACGTTTTTTTTAGGGGATTTTTATGATACTAAATGATATTTATGCAGTGGTTATAATGCATTCGCGTTTTGAGCGCATACTGAAAATTGTCATAAATTTTGAATGCTTTAGATTTAAGTTTGGTCTCTTTTCAAAGAAGACACTTGGCAGATTATTGCTGAAGTGAAAAGTTTTAAAAAATGTTAAACAAGTTTAGTTTTATAGTTATGAAAAAAAAAATAAATAAAAAAAAAATAATAATATATATATATATATATATATATATATATATATATATATATATATATATATATATATATTATTTTCAGTTTTAATATGAAATATATATTTTTCCAAAACATGTATTACTCTAAAACTGTGAGAAATCCAAAGCTATAAATCTAAACAAGTTGTGTTCCAAATGTGAGGTTGATATGAGAAGAAATGAGCTTCCAGTAAGATTTTGTTTGGGCGCAGTACCAGACGCTTCCACTAGATGAAATTCGTCTCGTATTTCTCATTTTTGACTGCGAGGAGCACAAGTGTGACTATTTTTTTCAGGATCATTTAACCTTTTTTGAATCATGCCCATTTTTTTTCCCATAGCAAGTGGCAAAACATTTACCAAGTTTCATATCATTCCAATAAAGCCAAAAATGTAACAAAAAAAAAAAATAAATGTAAAAAAATGACAGAAGAGGATCAGATAACTTATATAGCTCTATTCAGAAGAATAAATAATGATTTTGTAGGGCAGTACATCTGCATAGAAAGAAAAAAAAAAACGCTTAAAAACGAGCGCGAACTAGAGCTGCACGATTATGACACATCAATTTTTTTTGCTTTTCCTCTTGTATCAAGCAGCAAAAAAGTTGAAGCATGGCGTGTTTGAGTTCATTTGTTTTACTCGACATTGCACATGCAGCGATTTAACTATGCACACATTTGTTGCTATTCAGTGTAATTCCACAAGCAAATCACTTGAAAAGCAATCAACGCAATCAGGACTTTCAAGTAAGAGCAATAACTTTGGGCGTAATTTCGCTAACGTGACCGGACCATTGTTCTTGATTAAATATCCTGGACTTACTTTTGCTGAGGTACATGATGAGTTGATATATGTGGGCTATTCCTTCCTCCGTGAGGGGCATGCCAAACACAACACCTTTATCTGCGAAACAAAGAAAAGACTTTTTACAATGAAAACTCTCTCCAATAATAAACATCTCAAATCATTGTTTTTTTAGCTTGCTCACTGGGAATTGGAAGGCAACATTCCCTGCATAAATTATACTTTATTTGATGTAAAAATGGCTAAACAAATAATACATTTGACATCAAAATGTTTCTATTCAGCTGTATAAACTAGTCTGAAGGGGGAAAATATGCTGTCAGCTTAATACAAAATAAATATGTTCCTGAAAATATTTGAATAATTTGCATCGTCTTCAGTGCAATTACAGAGGGATTTCAATATATAATGAAATTGTTAAATGTGTCATGGAATATTGCAATAAATAATAAAAGCAAAATGAAATGCATACATAAATAAGGCCTGAAATACTTTCACTTAAAATGTTAAATACTCATTTAATGACAAACCTAATGAATTATGAAATTAAATATACCTTGAAAATAAATGCAATGTATTTATTTATGTAAAATGCCAAATTTATGCATCATGTTGTTTTTCATTTCAAGGGTACTCTCTTCTGCTCACCGAGGCTTTATTTGATAAAAAAAAAAAATACTGTAAAATAATAATATAAAATAATATAAAGTAATATCCTGAGGGCCTTCGAGGACAAAACTGTGAAGCTTTCGAGCACAGACTTAATATTGGTCTCATTTTAAAGAGGAGCCTTGACAGATTGTCAGATTATTGTTGAAGTGAAAGTAGTAAAAGCAAAAGTGAAAAAAGTAAGAGGTTTAAGTTTATGAAAATTATTTATGAACATTATTTTATATAAAATATACATTTAGTAAAACATGCTGAACTCAAAAACTGCTAGAAAATCAAAGCCATAAATCTAAACAAGTATTTATATCAACAAAAAAGAAGCTTTTAGAAAGATTTTGTGTGGGTGCAGTACCAAACTTTTTTCCATTAGATGCCAGCAGGATTTGTCATTTGCAGTACAGCAGATTTTTTCTCTCTCAAATATTACACACACACACACACACACACGCACACACACACACACACACACAATTATTTCAGTACACACATACACCACACTCTAACATCCATACCAACACACCTACACAATTATAGCTGCATAATTTATCAAATTGGCTCCATTACACACAGAAGCAGAAAACAGGAAAATATTTCAGGAGTATTTGTTTTATAAGCCAAAACTGAGAAAATGACGCCATCTTGTAAAAAAATAGTAAAAGTCTCCATTTTGAAGCTTTGCCAACAGAATGAGGGCCTATTAACTAAGAGTTTTTGCATCAGTTTCAATGGGGACATTTTTGCGTCCTTAAGGTCCCAACTGGAACTATTTTGTGTACCTAGTGTAAAACAGATTTATGAGAGGAAATGAGGGTGAAATAGTAAAATTCCAATAAAAATACACACTTGTGCCAAAATGTATGCAGTTGGCTATAACACAGGCAAAATTATAAGTATGAAAAAACTGAAAAAGACAATAATGTCTTTAAGGGGTTAAGATTGTATTTAGGGTCAAATTTGTTGAATTACTTCTATACTAGAGTCTCTCTTTGATTTGGGAACCAAATACTATTGGTCACACATTGAAACCATTTGTTTCACCCATTACTGTTGGCTAGCCGGTAATGAATCTAGAGCTGGCCGGTCAATAGCAAGAGCCGACGGCAGGAAACTAACTTGAGGAGCGATCAGAGGACTTCCCAAAACAGATGATCCAATTCTCACTCTGAAGGTTGCTCAATAGATTCAGTCAATAGAGTCTGAAGTCTTCCCGCAGAAGAATCACTAACATTATGAGCTCAAAGGCATATTGACAATTTGTCCAACGCATGAGGAATAATTTATGCAGGCAGAAATGGAAAAAAGCTAAACAAGGAAACTAGCTACAACTCCCCAAAACCTCCTGACCTTTGCGTTTGAGGAAGTTGAACGAGCGGAAGAAGCCTCCCGCCGCAGTGCCGTTGGGAGTCTTGGGCTCCTCGTCCAGTAACTGTGAAAATTCGGCTCCGGGGAGGTCGAGGAGGCGCGTGATGTTGCTCAGCACCAGCTCGGTGAAGGCTTCGGGTCGCTCGTGACGCAGCTTCTCCACGAAGAAGTCCGGGTTGAAGATGATGGGCGGCCGACCGTCTTCACCGCCGTCCGTTTCTGACTCATGACTGTTCACAACGTTGCACACCGTGCCCCTGTGAACACACAAGCATGACTTAATGACATTATGCCCATTTTTATAGTTCACCTAACTATTCATTTATTCAAAAAACATTAAAAATGTCATTTAAACGAACAACAACTAGGCATGTCACGATTATGAACTGACGATTAATTGTAATATAAATTAGGGATGCAGAATTTGCTAAATTGATTCACTGTATGAACATCGATACCGATAACTCTTTATATTTTAAAGTCGATAACCGATATATTGGCCGATAAATCTAAATCTTTTATCTAAATTTTTGAGAGCCTGATTACAAAAACGAAAGTCTCACCATTAAAATCCATGCCTTAAACACAATTATAACGTTCTCATTATAATTTTATATAGCCGATATGACTTGCGCAGAACATGTCACACTTTACTGTATTTTCCTTTTTGAAGTGATTTCAATCATATTTCATGCAATTCAAAACCATCATGGCGAACAGTGCGCATCTGAAGTGTCTTATCTGAAGGAAATATAATTTATCGGCTTTAATATATCGGCCAAATGTTCTTATTGTGCCGATAACAATAACATTACAAATGAACATATATTGGCAGATACCAATGTGTTGGCCTGGCCGATATATCGTGCATCCCTAATACAAATAATTGATTAACAATTGTATTCTGTCACTTACAGTGTGAGCCTAATATGTGTTTGTTTACCTGGAATTGTATATAATATGATAGTAAAAATTATAATAAAACAGGCCCATATAATTTACATTAAAGTTGTGGGAAATAATTATATTTACTTTTTATTAATATTTGAAAACATTTGTCACGTAGAGCTTCAAAAAAATGCAGGAAAAAAACAGAAAATGTTAGTCGAGATTAATACTTTCTGATAATTTAAATAAAACAAGTTGATGTAAAACATCGTGCAAAGCAGCTATCCAATTTTATGATTTAATAATTAATGATATTTGTGCAAAACTTTTAAAATAGAAACATATATTTAAAAACGTTTTCAAATTAATTTCTTTACGCTCATATTTAAGATGTAAGGAAAATATGTTATTCCTTCTTACTTGATGGTTTACACCACAATGACATCAAGTTGAATTTGAACTTCAAAATGGTAGGAATTGCCATGTGCGTTTTTCAAACTAGATTAGTTCTTTTTCTTTTGAAGGCCATTAACTGTAAATGTAAACATATATAGCCTAAATTGTCCTTTTATTCAGCAAAGCTGGTGATGGAAGGAAGCCTTGAATGAAGAATCAAGAGCTTGAGCTTTCAAATGACTTCAGAGCAAGTTTCAACATGATGGTGATTCTGAGGGTTTAAATACACTAAAGACTCCATAATGACTGGATTTTAGCATAGGATGTCATTTTAACATAAAATGATCGGTTGTTCTCTATAATTGGTATTTTTCTGTATTTGGCATTTGACTTTACCCAGCATCACCATGGTAAAACGCTTAGAAAACATGTAAGTTAAGAGAGAGTCTGTCTGAATCCTACTGTCAGTGTCATTCTAGTTTCGATGGCAGTGAAAGGTACAGTGATTGTTCATCAGATGGTAATACCATGGTACTATCACACCCAGAAACATTCACATTCGTTTTGCAAAGGAATTTACATGATTGTACACGACTCTTCAAAGAATAGCATGGTATTTTATGTTTATGCCCATTCAAAGTTACGACTATATCGATTTATGTATCTCTATAACTCTATATATAACTACAGTAACTCAGGTTATGTGGCAGGAACTGTTGTTACAATGTTATTTTTAGTGTTATTTGCGTTTCATACTGTAACAGGCACAACTCATTTCGTATAACACACTACGTTTCTACCTCAGTGCTCCTACCCAGCAGTTTCTTTGCAGTTATTCAAAAGTCTACATATTTTATTGTATTTTCAGACTTTGTACATTAAGCGAAGATTTTTGGTAAATAAATACTGGTTACCTTCTGTCTCGTTTATTTACATCGGTGTCTTTCTCCGCGGCCATCTTTCATCTTCAGTTTGAATCCGCCGCTGCTGAGGCGTTAACCGACGCTTAATCATGATTGGGCAGTGAGGGGAAAGTGGGAGGAGCTCTGGAGCCAGGCGGGTTTTCTGAGCGCTGATTGGTCCGTTCAAATGTCCGCAGTGTGCACTACAGTTCTGGGATCAGCCATCTAAAGACAGTCTTCTGTAGCAGCCAGGAGGTTGTTGTTTAAATATATATATATATAAAAAGTGACCCTTTACAATTTTATATTATAATTTTTATATTTATAGATTACTATTTCTTATTTTTTTATTATTGCTTAAATGTTGACACATTCAGGTGTATCATTCAAGTATTGTAAGTGGGATTTTGTGAGCATTTATAGAAATGCAATCAACACAGCTGTGCATAGCAATCATACATTTATTTTAAATAATAAATAAATAAAACAAACTTGAAAAGGTGGACCATCACACATTCTGACAGCTTAAACATCTGATTTTGGCAAAAACATGAAAGAAAATCGCATGAAATATGCATCATCTACTGAAAATTTTACGATAGTCTATAAATTACTGCATGGTCAATACATTTTTTTTTTTTTTTAAACATATATAAACATAAAATTGCTTAAGTAGTGTAATGTGCTTTCTGTGTTCAAATGTCTTATCATCGGAAATAAACTGCATTAATGGAATAAATAAATAAAAATCATATATAAATAAATGAATTTATGAGAATGTAAAACATTTTACCAATGCTCCATTGCGAATCTACCAACAGTCCCACTTTTGCATAGTTCATATGTCAAATTCCATTGATAATTGAAAATTGCTGTGCATATATTTACAATAATCTTAAGAAATGTATAACAACACAAATGAGTAAATAACATCTGACATTAATCATTTTTGTAGGTTGCGCTTATAGGATTTTCACACATTCTTGAGATATAATGGTGACATTATAGCTTTAGTGCACTTAAACAAATTACAATTGACAGACAAATTAAAAACTGAAAGATTCACATTTTAAGTGCATTTATGTTGAACTGGCTTAAAATATCTAATCACATTTTATTTAAAAATATATGTAAAAAAAAAAATGCAAAGACAGTGGCATATAACAGTTGATCTTTAAAGACATCATTTCATCCTCAGGGTGTGAAATAACATGGCATGCTCATATTGCACCAGGGGTTCACTGTCAGTCTTTTATACAAGATGGAGGAAGTCAGTTGTTGTTCAGCAATATTTGCCAGATATCATCATGCAGAGCTAAACTACATGATCCAACATATGCATGGACTCCATGATGGCCTCGTCCTGAGCAAAAATGAAAACAATTGGTAAAAAGATCAAATACAAAACAAATGAATTAATTAAGCTTAATTAATTTAAAGTGCATTTTGGAATGTTAATTTTGACTTTATAATGAGTCTTTATAATGAGTAGTCACATTAACAATCAACAAAAAGTCACAACATTTCTATTTAATACCAAAAGCATAAAAAATATAGATATCATAATTCATTTTTGGTGTCGCCCTTGTACCGTTTGACACGATTCCAGGAATTCCTCTATTGTGACGATGCCATCGTTGTTGCGATCCATTTTCTGAGTGCAAACAGAAAAAAAACAATCAATAATTAGAGACCTATATTGTGCCAGATTATTATTAGAAATAATAATAATTTAATAATAAATGAAATAACAATAATTAGTTTTATTTATGGACTCCCAGCTAACAAAAATACATTCTAAGAATGTTTTGCTAACGTTCTTATTAAGTTATGAAAAAGTTATTTCTGGATGTTCTCTTCTTTAAAAAAAACAACAACGTATTTTCTCGGTTATGCAAACGTTTTTATTTATTGTTTTGCGAACATTATGGGAACATTACTTTAGAATCAAGTAGTAACACTGAAAATACCTTGAAGAAACTTTCAACATGTTCTGTAGGGGCACTGTCCTTCATATATGGATGCGTATACTTCCCCATCATATCATAAATGGACTTCATAATATCATTCATCTCCTAAAACAGACAGAATAAATGAATGAAAACAGTAATGGGTTCACAATGGATGGCTAAATGCCCGAAATAAAGGTTAAAATCAATACAAATAAAACATAAAATACCTCTTTAGTGATGCAGCCGTCTTTATTGAGATCATACAAACTAAAGGCCCAGCACAGTCTCTCAGTGACAGTCCCACGCAGGATGTTGGACAGGCCAACCACAAAGTCCTGCAGCCAACGAGAAATACGTAACATATTTATGATAATAACAGCAATTCATCTATTGATTTGGTTACATAATCAGATTTTTATGAAGATAACAATTTAAAATAAAAGCATAAAATCCATGTAATTGACTTGAAGTTACTTTTTACATAACAATTGTATATTACTATATGGTTTCAAATGAATTCAAATAAGTATATGAATAAACGGCAAACTGACCTCAAAACTAACCGCTCCGTTCCTGCGTCGATCAAAAGCCTCAAACAGGAAATGTGCATATGCACTAGAATCTGCAATAGATTGAGCGTAAAACATTAGACTTAATTTGAGAAACAAAAGAGGGATTTATAAAGGCCAGGTCTAAATTCGATTAATTAAAGCGTTGGAACAAATTAATTCAATTGAATTACCTTCATGCTTTATTCACTTACCTCCTTGAGGAAAAAAGTGAGAGAAGATTAGCTTAAAAGTCTCTTCATTTACTGCTCCAGTGGGACATTCCTAAGGCACAATAAAATACTCATAAACAAAAATATACTGAGAGGATATTTATATATTTACAATATATTTAATAGTCTTAAAGGTATAGTAACTTTTTTTTTGGCCTGTTTAATAGAGTGCACTAGCGCCCGCCCACTTTTTCTCCCATAGGGATTTCACAAATGTCTTTGTTAAAGCATTAAAATGCATGAACCAACCAGCTATAAGGTGAATCACAACATTGCAAACTTTGATTGAAAAAGACAAAGGTACAAGACTATGTACTTAACGGCTTTAGAAAATGGAACTACAAAAAAAAACTAAAGAACTACAATCCCATGAAGCATTGCAAACAGCATAATTGAATTAAAAAAGATGGAGACTAATTTATAAATATTGATTATATAGAGAAAAACAATATAATTTAAGTTTTATTGGACATTTTTGCATATAAATTCAAATATTGAAGAATTTTGAGCGTGTAGGGAGACTGGATTACATCATTCGCAGTGCTTCATGGGAGTTGTATGGTAACTACTGAGGTTGACTCCCATTCATCCGGCCACCAGAGGGAGCCCTCTCCCAAGTATTGATCATGGACTGTTTCATTGGTGGTTACTCCCTGTTTGGCACATGTATAAATAGCAATTTTCATGCCACTGCACTTTGCAAAGTATTGCCAGTCTCCACTGCCTTGCCAAGTGTTTTCCATTGCCTGCTGTTCTTGTCTATTGTTTTGACCTTCATGCCAGTTTCCTTGGATGTCGTTTGTTGGATTGCCCTTCTGCTTTGTTTGCCTGGTTGGACTGTTTTGAAGTTGAATTTCTGCCTGTAATTTCGACTACATCTCCCTTTTTTTAGTTTGGATTTGTTTGCTGTGTGCTTTCAATAAACTTCCTGCAAATGGTTTCTAACTCCGCCTCCATGCCAAATTCGTAACAGAAGTGGGCGGAGCTTAAGAGCTCTTTTGGGCCATTTTGCTGGTTGTGACTCTCTGATTGGTGGAATCATGGGTAATGTAGTTTCACACCATGAATTCCGCTGTTAAACATGATTTTTAAAAATAAGGGCTGACGGCTTCAACGGAAAAACGGTAAAAACTGTATATAAATGTATAAACTTAGGGTGTGTTGAGACAATGCTGTGTGCCGGGTTAAATGTCCTTGTTGTATGTGCGTACATATATGTGAACTATGATGAGAAGAACCAGGTATGCTTGAGCATTCTGTCCTTTTTAGGGTCGCATCTTGTAACACCACGTCTGGTTTTTGGTTCGTTTAGATGTCTTTAGTCCATACAGTGTTCATCTCTCAGTCGAACCGCACCAGAGTTTGTTTAGAAACAGACCAAAACCAACCTTTTCAATAGCCTGGAAATCCAGACCCAAATCTGAAAGATTAATGGTCTGGCATTGAGTAATGAAAATCGGCCAGCTCGAGGGGCGGCACCAAGCATGCATTTGAAAATTTCATTGGATAACACTACGGCCAATCACAACAAGCCCCATACGCTTAGCTACCAGCAGAGCTAACTGGTAGATTAGACTCTTGCCTTATCTGGTCGGCAAAACAGCAAAAACGTCCTTCTTGCAAAGGAATGATTCGAGCGGCGTCTTCTGTTCCTGTTTTAGATAAAAAGCCAAGTCTAACTCGTTCATTGTAGCGGCCAAAGCCGTTTCAAACAACTGGTGTTCATCCATAGCCATCTTGCAATGTTTACTAATGACTTCGACGTCACAGCACTGTCGTCATCTCGCCTCTGGCCTACCTATATCAGATAACCCGATGTGATTGGTGCAGCTCGGATACAAGGGCATATTTAATGAGCATCATTACTAGACCCCAGAGTAAACTCGCTGAGCAAATTCAATTTGTGCTCTCGCGAGAACTCTGGATTTCCAGGGTCCCTTTTCAAGGGGCTCGATCCTCTTGTTTGATGCGCAACCAGGGTTTGGAAGGCAGCGTTCACACTTATTCAAATTAACTGCATTTACAGAGCAATCACACCAGGGTTCACTTTAATCAAACCAAACATGCCAAGTGTGAACACACCCTTAATGTTGGGTCTATTAACAGGCCAAACTGGAGAGGACCTTACAAAGGCATTACGTTTCTTACATTTTTGAAACTTCTGTAGAGGACTTTTAGCTCTGCTCTGGTGAACTTGGTCAGTTCCATCAGTTTATCCACACTATCCGGCCTGTAGCACACGGTAGCAATCTCAAAATCCTCCTCAATGCTGTCTATATAACAGATGAAAACATTAAAGAAACATACAGAAACTGCAGAAACAGTACTGAATTTATGTTAGAGAAATATGCCTAATCAGTCAAGGAGACAGAATGCACAGAAAGGAAAGCATCAGACAGTGGGTCACTTGCTTTGCCTGACAGCTGGGTTTGAGTCCACATGGCAGCAGGGCAGGAGTTTGAGGAAGCGCTGTTTCATGTTCTTCTTCCTCTGGCCTGAGGGAGGGTTACCTGCAAACACAGGCACCTGCTTAGCTACGCAGAAGTGCTTTGTAAATCAATTGCATTACAAGGACACAAAACTATTCGCAAAATGGCAGTCAGTCACAGTCAGTTGGCACAGTTTGCTGCTCTGGCTTTGATTAAAAAAATGAATCGGATCACTGAAGCTGAAGAATTGAATTTAACACACACTGTTTCTTTGACCCTTTTGAGTGTGCTGGACATGGCATTTTGATATCAGTGTGTAAATTCCATAGAACTGGGACAAATTGAGACTTCGGTGAAATTTCACGGGACAAAGTACAGTAGGTCCATAGTGTAGCGATGCATGAAGCACAGCTTATTCAGAAGCCAAACCAAGCAGTTCTATATATATTGATAAACATGGTGACTTCGAGTAACAGTTCAACGAATTTTAATCAAATGTGAAATCCGCACAGGAAACTTTCTCACGCACATGAATCGTATGAAAGCTTGTTTCCGCCATGGAATTAAAAAATTAAAAAGGTAATTGTGACTTTTTATCTCACATTTCTAACTTTTTTTCTCACAATTCGGAGAAAAAAAGTCAAATTTGCAGGCTATAAACTCGCAATTTCAAGAAAAAAAAGTCTGCCGTTTTTCTCATAATTGTGAGATATAAACTTGCAAATTGCGAATTATGAAGTCAGAGTTGGAAGATATAAACTTGCAATTCTGAGAAAAAAGTCAGCTCACAATTCTGGCAATTGAGAGTTTATATCTTACAATTCTAAAAAATACCTAACCTTCCATACAATCACATGGATAAAAGCAGTATCACACAAGCAAGAGTGTTGTTGTTCTGATATTCAGACCACAGTGTGGAATTACTATAATATAACCGTTCAATAAAAGTTAATATCAAATAACTTACATTTTGGACATAATATTGAGAATATTTTTTTGCAGCGTTTTTTTCTTCTTCCTTTTTCATTTTGAAATATGGATTTTCTAGCTTTCCAGTAACTCTGCTTGGAGCAGGGGACCGTCCACTGGAGGACAATACCCGGGACTTTATCAATCTGGCGTACTTGAATCGCTATCCGAACCGCTGTCCAAGGCACGCCTTCCAGTGGACGGTCCAAGGGAAGATTTTGTGGAGTTTGTGGAGTGGGTGTGGATATGTAGTGGATCCAGTGCAGACGGAGAGCTTGAGCATCCTGCGATGCATGAGCCAGTCATCACCCTGGAGCCCGAGCCTCGAGCAACGTTTGACCAGGTGCGTGAGTCGGCAACACCGTGTGACGTTATAGGAGTACTGGTAGAATTCAAGGGAATGGAGGAAGAACGCCTCCGCTCCTCCTCTGACACCTCTCCACATTGTGGGTTTACCTCTGGTATTCTAGTCTTCAGCTCCAACCTGTAAAGCAGATCCCCCGGCTTCGCTTTCAGCCACAGATCCCGTCACTCCATCTCGGCCTGTGGACCCATCGGCTCCGCCTTGGCTCCTCCCTCCCTCGGCTCCACCAGAGACCATCATCCTCGCGGCTCTACCAGGCTCCCTCGTCCCTCCGGCTCCGACTTGGCTCCTCCCTCCCTTGACTCCACCAGAGACCATCATCCTCGCGGCTCCACCAGGCTCCCTCGTCTCTCCGGCTTCGCATTGGCTCCTCCCTCCCTCAGCTCCACCAGAGACCATCATCCTCGCGGCTCCACCAGGCTCCCTCGTCTCTCCGGCTTCGCATTGGCTCCTCCCTCCCTCGGCTCCACCAGAGACCATCATCCTCGCGGCTTCACCAGGCTCCCTCGTCTCTCCGGCTTCGCCTTGGCTCCTCCCTCCATCGGCTCCACCAGAGACCACCATCCTCGCAGCTCTACCGGGCTCCCTTGTCCCTCCGGCATTGCCTTGGCTCCTCCCTCCCTCGGCTCCACCAGAGACCATCATTCTCATGGCTCCACCAGGCTCCCTCATCCCTCCGTCAATTCCTTTGATGTCCTGCCGTTTTCCAGCCCCTCCTCCCCACCTCCCCACCCTCCCTCCTCTGTTGGACTTCTTGTTACGGTGTGAGGACACGTCTTTCCGGAGGTGGCGTACTGTCAGAATTGTATTGTTCATTGTATTTTGATTTGGTTCAGTTTCTGTTTTCCTGCCATATGTATCCTGACCTATGCCTTGTTCGAAATCGGCCCCTATATCCTCATTTACTATTCCCAACGTTACTCCACTAATATAGTCCACTTGAAGGAGTGAATGAAAACAAGTGAGTGAATTCGGACACTGAGTGCGCCGGAAGGGCTGCCGCTTTTGCATAGTTTGTGCTTGCTGTTTAATAATTAATTGAAACGTAGCAAACTGGCAGCTCCAGTAGTAATGAAAAGATTTATCCTGAACTCTGTCATGGAAACTAGCATGTATAAACGGTAATTAAACAATTTAACAGTCAATTAAAAAGGAATTTATACCTGTATGATATTAGGCTGGACTAGCACGGTTTGGTATGGCAGCGCAGGAATTCATTCAGCACACGACTCTCACAGTGCATTATGGGTATTCTCTAGCTGCTGAGCGTACATTGGTTTTACACTTGTTATTGTGGTTCATTGTGGGATTGAATGAGTTAACATCCACTATGGTTTCGGACACCACTACAAATGGCTGTCCCCTCAAATAGTGCCCTATTTATGGGTATAGGGGGCGATTTCAGACACAGCCCTAGTTTCCCTGTTTGCCTGTTAGTCTAATTAAGTTCACCAGTTGATCATTAAGTTTCTTCATTTACCTCTGTGTATTTAAGTCCTGAGTTTCCCTTGTTCTGCGTCTATATTAGTTGGTTGTTCTGTGTGCTAATAATCTCCTGAGTGTTTGGTTTTTTGATTTATTGTTTATTAAAATTTTACTGCTGCAACTAGTTCCTGCATTTACTGCAACCATTTGTGACAGACAGTTGACAGCAAACATTTTTTCCCAGAATGTTCTGGGAATGTTAATGTTCCCAGAACAGACATCCTAATGTTCTCTGTTGGTTAGCCAGGAAAATCTCATAAATAAAACATTCCCTGTAGGTTTGGACAATGTTCCCCTAACATTCCCAGTATGTTCCCAGGACATTCTTATTTGGTTTCCAAAAAATAACCAAATGGGAACGTTAGGGGAACATTGTCCAAACCTACAGGGACATTGTCCAAACCTCCAGGGTGATGACTGGCTCATGCATCGCGGGATGCTCAAGCTCTCCGTCTGCGCTGGATCCACTACATATCCACACCCACTCCACAAACTCCACAAAATCTTCCCTTGGACCATCCACTGGAAGGCGTGCCTTGGACAGCGGTTCGGATAGCGATTCAAGTACGCCAGTACGCCAAACCTACATCCTCTTCAGTGTTTGTTGAGACTGCTGTGGCGTTCCTGAATGAATTTTAGCAAATCGGTTGAGTGAATTATTGAATCATTACAGAGATAGTTGCTTATCATCCGTATCTCCAGAAAAGAAAAAATACAATTCTTAAGGGAAATTAAAATTTTGTGACTGACGCATAATTTAAAATTCTAATTATCAGAACATTTTAAAAGAATTTTACCTTCATGGTAATGAAATTACAGATATATGACATTGCAGTTACTTTACGTCATAATATTACCAAAGTATTCCAAATATAAGTAGTATGTAACTGGAATGTTCTTGGTTATGTTATAACTTTAAGAGACCGTACTCACCACATTGTGAGTTGGTAAATTGGTGGTAATAAAATTACGAGCATGCAACATCACA
Source organism: Vimba vimba (assembly GCA_022828995.1). Lineage (NCBI taxonomy): Eukaryota > Metazoa > Chordata > Actinopteri > Cypriniformes > Leuciscidae > Vimba > Vimba vimba. The sequence goes on along the minus strand of CM040825.1, from coordinate 10,632,946 downwards.
GTTGTGTTCCATTTGTCCTCAAAAGTGGGAAAGTCCTAGTTCCCAGTAGGAACTTTTAACTGGAAACCCCCCTCAAGTCAAAGTGGCATCTGGAAAACCAATTTGGCTGCTCAGCGCATTAACAGTAAGTGAAACAGGAGTAATATATTGTTTATCATTAGCACTTATTTTTGTTTGTCTAAATAAACTCAGTGGTGCACACAGTACTATCCAACTGCTATTTGTGATGTGATTGAATGAGTCATGACTCACTTATAAACACACTTATAAAGGCACTTACTGATGTAACCTGCAAAACTTTTCTAACTAGATCACCAATAGCCTGTCTGGAATGTGCAAACCCAGACAGTTATATTAAAGTGAACCATTGGATTGGAACAAACCACACTCACTAAAACCAGTGCTAATGAGTCATGAATAAAACATCAAACTAAAAGTCAGAGAAAAAAAAAAATTAAATATCTTATATTCAGATCAGACCTGAAATCAGTTTAATTGAATGTATTTGTTACTGTTGGCACTGAGCTTTATGTGCATATCTATCATCAACCGAGTTCATGTCACTTCATTTCGGTGAATTATTTCAAACACCTGGTTCTCCAGAGCACTGGGATGGAAAAACAAACAAAACCAGCGCTACGCTGAACACACAGCGCATGCGCACAAGCATCACTGCCCCACATTCAGGTTATGAACATCAACACACTGAACAAACTATGCTTTGCCAAATGATTGAGGTCACTTATCCATTGATAAATAGTGTGCCTATTCCCTATTCCTATTATTATCATGCATAACAATAATGTCTAAACGGCAGATTAATATGACATATAAAATTTAATCTTAACACATGGCCACCCAGAGTATTTTTTCCTATTTTTTTGTAAATTTTAATAGGAAAGTTATCGATTAATCATGACTTTTGTGAATGTGTGATTTCAGTTGTTCCAACATTTTCTCGTAAATTTGGAATATATTTTAGAAACGAAAGTTATGGATGAGTCATGATTTTTATGTAGTGATTTCAGTTACTCCCATATTGTCTCCATATTGTAGAGAAATGTTAGATCACAGTGAATTCACACTAATGTAACAGAATGAGAGTTTGACACAATGATATCACAGAGGTCTCACGCGGTGAGCTCACAGAGCACAGAGTGAGTGTGCTGTGAGGTTACACTTTTAGCAAACACTGAGACCTCACGTTGAGACCACATCGTGAGTATCCTGGGAGCTATTCAGATCACTGTGACATCAAATTGTTGACTGGGCCAGCTTTAGGGTTTTAGGATCCTCTGTTTTGAATAGGAAGCTCCAGTGGAGGAATAGCAGCGGTGACATGTGGTTGTAGCGGGAAGTTATCATCAGCTGTCATCTCACAAACACAGTTCCATGTTGGACATTCATGTATATTTATTCAACGAATGAATGAAATAATGAATCACTTGGCTTAGCCTAAAACTGATTGCTATGGAGAAAGAGAATGTTCCTTGCGTGCACTTCGTTTATTGACACCTTTCTTGTTACGTGACAACAGTCTGTTCGTCCATCTATCTGTCCATGCAGTTTTTATGACCTCAGTTATTGAGACACTGCAGTGAATATTATATTAACATTATAGATTGACTTTAGGCAATGGTACAGCTGTGACACTGACAAAGAGACTAAACTATACTTGACTATACTTTATCAATTATTTAAGCAATATTATAAAGCCTTGTTATGACAAGATATGAGATATGACTAGCATGAAATGGGTCGAGTGATTTATTTCGACCTATTTAATAGCCTACTTTGCTGGGGGATTAGTATTAGTATAGCCTATAGTTGGTTGACTGGTAAATTAGTTTAATAAGACAGTTGGTAAGTGTGTTAGTTTGGTTGTTAATTTAGTGATTTTACTGCAAATTAACAGATCTAAAACTGAACGTAGATATATTAGCCTATCAAGTTTGTTACTGTTGCAGATTTCACAGAAAATTAGCTAGTTGTAAAGTATGTTAGCTAGTATACTAATTTGTTTAGTTAGTAAGTTATCTAGCTGGTTAGCAGTTTAGTCAGCAAGGCAGACTTGCTAACTTAAGTTTAAATATATATTTCACATGCTGTGACTGGTCACCACCAAAGTAGTTTTATTGCACTGCAGTGTTGCAAAAACTGAGATCATAAAAACGACATACATTAATTATCATATAAAATAATTCATGCTTTTCAATATAGAGATGGAGTTTAGCATGTCACAGACCAGATCGGCTATTGCAGTGTCTCTTAGGAAGTCTCTTTCAAATATGAAACACAAAACGTGACTAATTTAACAGTGTTAAGTTAAATAAATAATTTACAGTTAGAATCGACAGTGACGAAGTGAAATTATGCTAATCTAAATCATCTGGATAAGCGCAGCATGTATTATGCAAAAACAGCCTTTAAACATTAAAACGGTGAAGCGTAATATGATTAAATTGCAATATCTCTCATTAAAATGCGTCATTCGCACAACAACTGTAACATTAACAGTTTTTTTGAGGAATTTGACGAATTCGGTACATGGGAAATCAGGCGGTGAAAGTATTTCTGAAAAGTGAAAACCTAAACAAAACAACTAAAATGTCAGTCAGTGTTTGTCGGGCATAATGTCAGCAAACTTTCTCCGAGAACTGACAAAAATATAAATAGTTTGTCGTCGTGGTAGTGTCTCGTGTCATTCGTGTGTGATGTTTAGTGCACTCACCAGTCAGCAGGTCGCTGGACCCTTCACATTCTCCAGTAGTGTTCAAACTATCATCTCTAGATTTCACCTTCATGTCGTCTTCGCACGGAATACACTCAGATAAAATACCTCCTATCCCGCCAGAGAGAGAGAAACACTATTGCATTACCTGCCAATAAAGACAGGTAATGTATATGCAGGGCTTTAGAGTGTGAATAATGTTGTTATATTTCCATTAGAAGTTCCCATCGGTCGTCAGCTGCGTCCAGGGTTGAATTTGCTCCAGTATCCGGTTCGTTCATGCGGAACATGTGTAGACTGTTATGACTGTACTATCAAAGACAGTTCTTCTGTGTTATTATAAAAGAGTCTCTGCACCGCCTCACTGCCATCTGCTCTGCCCTACTGCAATATGAATGAAGTTGCTCAGTGAATCAGGACTGTGTCTCCAAGTCTGAGTCACACAGCATGTTTGGGCATCATCATCACTGGCACGTTCCAAATCAAATCAGAACCATTTTAGTGCGTTCCAAAACATTCCAGCGTCAGCAGTGGCACATTCCAAAGCAAAAGTATTTTTGGCTCTTTGTGAATAATAATTTTGTCTCTTTCTGGATCAATTATTTTTTTGGTTTCAAATCAAAAGCATTTTATTTTGTTCTGCCACAAAAACATTTCTGTGCATTGCAAATCTAAACTTCTTTTTGCATATGCCACAAATAATGCTTTCTAGTTCTCCAAAATAATTTTTGTGAATTCAGAATCAAATATGTTGCATTCTGGAATGAAATTTTCCAAAACTAATGATTTTTTTGTGTGTGTGTGTGTGTGTGTGTGTGTGTGGCATTTTCCAAATAATTTGGCACACATTCCAAATCAAAAGCATTTTTATACATTCCGAATCAAAGGCATGTTTGTTTTTTTTCCACATAATAATTTTGTGCACATTCTGAATCAAAAGATTTTTTTCGGCATTCCAAATCAAAATCATTTTTAACACATTACAAATCATAAACCTATTTGGCTTTTTCCAAATAATACTTACTCATTCCAAATCTTTTTTCTCCAAATCAAAGAATTGGTGTGCATTCAGAATCAAATATGTTGCATTCTGGAGTAACATTTTCCAAATCTAAAGCATTTTTTGTCATTTTGCAAATAATAATTTAGCATTAAGTATTAAGCATTAAGCATTAAGTATGAATCTTCTAAATACCTTTTCTTCTCAAACGAGTCTTCCAAATGTCTAAATAATATGAATAAATCATTTTTTGTGGTTCGAAATTTTGCACATATTTAATATTTCATAGACCAGAGCCTGTAGTGCAAGGATGATTTTTTTGTCGAGAACTATTTTTAAACCGTACTTCTCCAAAAAAAGATTTCTCTTATCTTCTCCCGAAAGCTAAATTAATGACATAATGCTGTTAGGATATAACTGTTAGGATGATTATGAATCTGTAAGCACATCTTCTAATATAATATTAGGTTTATATTTATCCATTTAAAGTCTGAAAACATGAGACCAAAGAAAAGGATGTGGGCTGACAGCACAGATTCTTGATCATGAGCATTTCAGATGCTCTAATAATAAAATACTGAGTCAATGCTCCTCTGATGCTCACAAAGTATGCACTTTGTAGGCCCTACATGTTGTAATAAAAAGCTTTTTAAGAACTGCAACAATGAGATCTAAGTTAGATGATGGGATAGAGTTATTTTAGATATAATGCTTTATATAATTCATGGACTTAACGTTAAAATGTGTCGATGGCATTATAGACATCGGCAAATATCCCTCAATAATATATCGTTTATGTGTTGGCCATTTGTTTTTTCAACTGTAAAAAAAAATACTGTAAAATTTACTGTAGCTTACTGGTTGCAATTTTTTGTCATAGGTCTGCAGAAGTTCTTATTGAGAATAAACAGGGGTTGTTTTGTTTGCAGTCACCATTATGATGATCAGTGTTTGCTTTAGTTTGGCTGTTGACCCTTTAGTTTTTCTCTGTTTGCTGTAATTGTGTGGACAAATTTGCTATGGCAGATGTAATCTGGTGATGTTGGCTGTGTATTGATGATGTCATCATTATTTAATACAGTATGTCATAAATAAGTAGTGACCTGATCTCATCTCTGTAGAGTCTCTGATTATCTGGGTCATTTGCAGGTGTGCTGTGTTTTTACAGTATAATTGTAGTTGATGATCACAGTATAGATCTCATATGATTCATGTGCCTTCAAGAGACCAGTTGCAAAAGAAATTGCTGAATAAGAAGTTAAAAAGTTTAAGAAAGAATAAATTAAACAAAAGGCAAGAATGAAGATAGAGACAGAAAATAAAGAGATTGAAGAGTGGAAATATGGTTGGGCAAGATAAGCCTAAAGAAAGAAAATCAACACTGATTTTATGCAATTCAGCCTTAGTGAAGCCAATGGATTCAGTCTCTAAGCAGCTTTTCAGGAAATCCGTTCAAACACGGGACTCTTGGGAGAAACTGAACCAGACACCCATCCATCTCCTCAGACATGAGGTAATGAAAGATCAGTCTGTGATCAATGTTCATTGGTTCGTCAAAATTTAGTCTCTCATTTTTTTTTTTTAAATTGTGTTCCGTAGATAACATGTTGCACTAAAGTTGTGGTCGCATTTACTATTGTTTGGAAAATGTTTTTAAGTTCTCGGGAGAGATCCAGTAATTTCAATAGAGTGCATTAAGGTGCGGTCACAATTACAGTTATGTTGAAAATTCATTGTTTGAATTTTTGCGAGTGAAATCTGGTAATTTCCTTAGAGTGCATGCAGTCAAATTTACCATTGCTTAGCAAACATTTGCAGGCGAAATCCAGTCAAGAATCCACACAATTGGGAGTTTCACATAAAGGAAAAATGTTTTCCACAATGATTTCTCTCATGACCGCAAATTTGCTTGCGATGACTAACAAAAAGCTGCTTGTTCTGAAAGTGTCTTGCTTCATTCACCTCTTTGCTATAGTGAACAGAAAATGGACCCTTATTTTTTCAACACACCTTTAGTGCCGGCCCACCTTTTCAGTGGTTCCCAAAGTATTTTTTCATTCATTTTTCCCCATAAAAAAACAAAATAAGTCTTCGTTAAAGCACTATTACATAAATTAGGTAACTCTATACAAATGTTATTGTTTTTAAAAGATTAGTTCACCCCAAAATGTCATCCTTTTTTTTTTTTTTTTTTTTTTTAAACTTCCATACTTTTGACCAATATTCCGTTGCTTGGTTTTAAAGGGACTTCGGAGAATCTGAATGAGTAACTTTTCCGCCCTTGTGCGAAACTCTCGATCGCACAGACTCCTATAGAATTGGCTGGATTTCACCCGCAAAACAACAGAGAATGTGAGCACACCTTCTGAGGACAAGATATGAACAAGCCACATGTGCGAACGTGCACTACCTTTATATAAAAATTTATGTAATAGGTGATATAGCCTAAAAGTTTAATTATATAAAATTGCTTGATTATTTAAAGGGGTGGTATAATGCACTTTTCACAAGATGTAAAATAATTCTCTGAGTGTGTATGTGAAGTTTTGTGTATTTAAAAATGCAGTTTTTGTGTCTGTCCCTTTACATGCAAATGAGCTGCTGCTCCCGGCACAGGGGGCGGAGCTTCAACAGCTTGTGTCCTGAAAATTTCAAAAACTTTTTTGTTTCTGTTTAAATGTATGTAGCTGATGTGGAGTTAACTATCTTCTAATCATTGATTAGCATATTCTGTCATGATAATCTATAAATCGCGTTCCCGGGGGCGGGGTTTATGTAAACTTTAGGGCCGGTGATGTCACTAACCCTGGAGGAATGTTGTGTAGTCCCTACCAGCCGTTTGTTGTAGTCCTTAAAAAGCAATTTCTTTAAAAGAAAATATCTCCCTTTGCTTTGAACTTTGAGCGTTGTCAAACATCAACATTACACACTAACTAAAGTTATAAAAGTGAAATCATAATCAACCACCCCTTTAACAAATTATTTTTAACTAAAGTGAACCTAATTTGAAGCCAAATTGCACCCAGCTAATGCATGATGTATTCAAATGTCACCATAACTTACATTTAAGCAGATAATGTTATCTTTTTTATAGCATATGCCCTTTGAAGGAAAAAGTAAAAGCTCTTTTATCTCACTGCCACACAAAAATGTCTCCAACTCAGCAGTTACGGGGAATAAATCCTTAATGGAAAGGAGTTTAACTTATTAACTGTTTCTTTTAGAGGTAAAATATAGACAATGAATAAAAAGTTTTTTTTATTTTTATTATTTATTAGAAGACTACAATGTGCTCACCGAAACTCAAACCAAGACACTGGCCATCATAGTGTATGTTGTACAAAATAAGATTTAATTAGGTAACAAACACCCATAAATAATACTAATGCAAAGGAAGTCAAATACTCATTTAGAACCAAGCCCAGGAAGAATTTACAAAGAATTTCTTTGAAACGTGTCTGTTTTATGTAGTTATCCTCCATGGTTTGATTTAAATTCTGACTTATTAATAGTAGAACTGGTTTGGATTCTAGAATGTTCTAAATCCAAAGCGACGCCGACAGCGGGTTCTCTAGAACTGGTCTCATATAAACTATCTTTCCAGAAATTATCTTTCCAGTGTGTGAAATTAATACATTTGTTTCTTTTTTTTTTTTTTGCTCAGTGTTACAATATAACTCAATATACAGCTGTTTTTAAACTGCAACTTCATATGTTTTCATGATGGCGCACTGAAACTTCTTGCAATACTGGGGAATACTGAGAGAAGAAAATTAAAAGACTGTCAGTCTTTAAAAAAATGAATGCATTCATACTCAAGGGTGGATCTCATTAAAACGGTCACGAGTCACATTTTAAAAAGAATAAGAAAATTATATTTTGCTTAAAAAAATGCCCATTTGATTTTTTTCAATATGACAAGTAAATGAGTCTCATTACCATAATAAAGATAAATATGATTTAAATTACAAAAGTAAAATTTTAAGTTTGCATTATGGGAGTATGTGTTTTTTTTTTTATTTAAAAAGGGCAGGATAATTATCATTACTTTATTATGGTACAATGAAAATAACATTGTCACATTATAATAATATATAAAGGTTATAGGAAAGGTGCTTAAATGTCATGAAAATTAAATCTGTTTTAGGAACGTTAAGATTTTCTTGCATTGTGAATATGACAAATTAAGTAAATTTCACACCCAAATCATTACCATAACATAAAAAAATTTAATATTTAAATTGCAAGTATGCATTATACCGGTAGTAGTCTTGAGTTATACTGTATTTATGATGTTTTACATTTGTTTTAATTATTTATATATATTTTTTGCCGTACAGTAATGTCAATTATTTTCTTTTTGCATTACGGTATTGGGAATTCTTTTCTTTTTGCATTACGGTTAATGAGAATTGTTTTATTTTTGCATTATGTAATGAGAATTGTTTTATTTTTGCATTACGGTAATGGGAATTCCTTTCTTTTTGCATTACGGTAATGACAATTATTTTCTTTTTGCCGTACGGTAATGGGAATTCTTTCTGCATTACGGTAATGGGAATTCTTTTGTTTTTGCATTACGGTAATGGGAATTCTTTTCTTTTTACATTACGGTAATGTGAATTCTTTTCTTTTTGCGTTACGGTAATGGGAATTTTTTTCTTTTTGCATTACGGAATGAGAATTGTTTTCTTTTTGCATTACGGTAATAGGAATTCTTTTCTTTTCGCATTACGGTACTGAGAATTTTGAGAAAATTTGTTTAATTTTAATGAAAATATGTAAGAGTGCAAATCTTAATAAAAATCTTAATGGCATTTTATTAACGCAAATTATAATTTTCTTTCCTTTAAATATATCAGTGATGACCCAGACATTTTTTCAGGTTCATGCAAGGTTATTTTGTGTGCATTCACTCGACTGGACACAAAAGCGGTATATAGAAAATGACTAAAATAAGTGGCAAGTCTGTGTGAGCACAATGGTTTGATCGGTTTTATACTAAGGCAATGAAGAATATGCAGTTTAATCAACTGAAAAAACACCAGACCACCAATATAAGGAGAAAAAAAAGAAGAAAAGAAAAGAAAAGAAAATACCACACATTGTGCAAAGATGGGCTGATTGCTTTGTTGAGCCAATACAAGTCTGTTCTGAGTGCGACCAAATACACACAGCATCAATAATACAGTCTGGGGATCAAATCCAGTTCTGTCCGCTGGAAAATCTGGTGTAACATTGAGAAGCCTCAGATGTAAAGGGTGATAGAAATGTCAGTATGAAGGTCCTAAACACAGGTAAAAAATGCTGTTGATTCAGGATATAGAGGAGAATTCCTTCAGCAGAAGATCCTGACTCATGGTGCTTAGAGACACGTTCTTCCTCACGTTCAGACTGATGGAGCGCACCTAGAAGAAGAGAAAAACAGCATCTGTTCATCAAAACAAATTGATATCCTGCTGCCACCATGAAAAGAAAAGCGTTGAGGCAGGTGTGTGTGGTCATAAATTCACTTTACATTAAAATTTAACGCAGCAATGTGTTCCTAAGGGCAAAGTGGGCTCAGTTAAGTAGGAAAAGTAGGTTGGATCGACACCAAAATGTTCGGCTTTACAATTCCAGCATTGATAACTTGACACAATGTACACTGTTGAATGTGATATACAGTTTTTACTTATGTTGAATGTGATATATTTACATATCATGAATTGACATTTATAATTCGATTAACATCACTATTTCATTATATAGTGGTAAAAATGAATAAATTACTGATTCATCATTTCAATCAATACATTAAATCAGCGAAAAGAACCAGGTTTTTGGACAAGAGATTGAATGTTATGTTTTCAATCAGATCATTTAAACCTCCTGGAAAGTTTTCAGTCCAAGGATCCAGTAAGTGAATATATTCGAACAGCCCTAATGTGGAGAAAACCGGCTGATTTCATCAGAGATGACGGAGAGAATAGTGTATTAGTCTTCAAAGCATGATCTCTCTCTCCTATTCTGTGATTGTACGGTGTTGTATACTGTACCATACAAGTTAACATAACCAAAGGAGCTTGCCAAGCGACTCAAAAGCTTACCAGCTCCTTGAAAAAGCCCGCTTCTCTAGGCTGCTCTGAATAACGCTCGAACTGATCCAGACCGTCCTGCAGCTTCAAGGTTAGTGTGTCGTAGTTTGACCGTACCACCTCCAGCACCTACAGAGCAGAGAACGACATAAACCACACATACAGTACAAGGAAATCTTACAGGTTTAACCCAACTTCATCTCTATGCTCAACATCAATTACCATAAATTTCAACTGTCCCCTCAGTATGGAAAAAAACGGTAACATTTTACAATAAGGTTCATTAGTTAACATTAGTTAAGTACATTAGTTAGCATGAACTAATAATGAACTGCACTTATACAGCATTTATTAATATTTGTTAATGTTAATTTCAACATTTACTAATACTTTTTTCAAATCTTGATAACATTAGTTAATGCGCTGTCAACTGACAATGAACAGCTTTATTTTTATTAACTAACATTAACAAATAATAACAAAAATGTATTGTTAATGGTTAGTTCATGCTAGTCAATACATCAACTAATGTTAACTAATGAACCTTATTGTAAAGTGTTACCAAAAAAATCGACACAAATCCACTTGGAAGACTATGTATATTATCCATGTTCTAACAATGGTCTAAAGACATGTGGTTAATGTCTAATAGGACTCCAGGAACACACTGGAATGATCACATGACTCCTGATACAGACACGAACCACCACAAATGGCACGCGCTTTCCGTCGCACTGTTCTCTAAATATCAGCTGACCAAGCAAGAACTCAATTTGCAAACTTTGCATTCATCTTATAAAATGTAACACAAAACATTTGCTTACTTGTAGCTGGTCAAATACAGGACAAAACAACACAACAAAACTGTATCTAAAGCTCCTTGACTCTGCATTAAAGCTTTTGTGGTTGAATAATTATGACCGCCGCTAGCGTAGCTAGCGAAAGCGGTCATATAGGGATTGTCAAAGTTTTTTTTTTTTTTTTTTTTCGTCATCTTACTGAATTTTCCGTCAACGATACCAGGGACACCGAAGCACCGAGGAACATGAAATTTGGTGGGCATGTAGCCCCACTAGACTTCTAAGGAAAAATTTCGTTTGGTCCCCGGGGGCCACTCCCCCCCCGCGCTGGGCCCCCGTAAATTTTTCGTCAACGATACCAGGGACACCGAAACACCGGGGAACATGAAATTTGGTGGGCATGTAGCCCCACTAGACTTCTAAGGAAAAATTTCGTTTGGTCCCCGGGGGCCACTCCCCCCCCGCGCTGGGCCCCCCCAAACCCAAAAAATGCAGTTTTTCCTAAATAACTACCTGAACCGTGGCACCGAGGATGAAGAAATTTTTATGGTATGTTGGTCTACTAGACTTTTACAGAAAAAATTCGTTTGGTCCCCGGGGGCCACTCCCCCCCCGCGCTGGGCACCCCGTGAATTTTTCGTCAACGATACCAGGGACACCGAAACACCGGGGAACATGAAATTTGGTGGGCATGTAGCCCCACTAGACTTTTACGGAAAAATTTCGTTTGGTCCCTGGGGGCCACTCCCCCCCCGCGCTGGGCCCCCCCAAACCCAAAAAATGCTGTTTTTCCTAAATAACTACCTGAACCGTGGCACAGAGGATGAAGAAATTTGTATGGTATGTTGGTCTTAAGGGCCCACATCAACCTAGCCCATAATCACTCATTTGTGATTTGCGCCCCTCCCATAAAAAATGAAAATGCAATATTATTCTGCTTTAATCGCCCCTATCTTCAGTTGAGATGTTCAGAACTGCACCATATTTCATGTGTATGATTAACTTGACATCCTCTGGGGGTATCCTCTGCTAAGTTTCGTAGAATTTCATCCATGGGGGGGTATAAAATAAATTCATTTATGTGCACATTTAGTGACTGTACACTCATCGGCCTGTAGATGGTGGTGTTGAGCGAAGGGTTGCTGGTTTAGGATGATACTGTCACACACACACATGCAGGAATACAAACAAATGCAAGCATGCACACACACTGACATCCACACGCACAGACACACACCCATACACACACATACAAATCCACATGCACAGACATACACACACAAACACACACGCGCACACACATGTACTGTACGCACGCATACATACACGCACAGACACACAAACACATACACACACACACAGACAGACATGCACATACTACTACTTTTTTTAGGTATATATATAAACACGCAATACAGCCAAATTGCTCCACGTCATTTATTTTTGTGGAAAGCCAGTGCAGGCCTGAGCGGCGGTCATATTTTGTACCGCCATGCGGTACATCTAGTTCATTATGAATTAGAGCTTTAATGCAGACAAACAGCCCTAGATAAAGTTTTTTGTTGTTGTTTTGTCCTGTATTCGACCAGCTACAAGTAAGCATATTTTAGAGTCTCAAAATTTGAAATAATTTTCATTTTTTTAAATAAAGCAAATGTTACGTTATGTTATGCTATTTTATTCCTGTATTTTAAAAATAAAAATAATGTTACAAAATAATTTAATTTAATTTAATGTAATGGTATTTTAATACATTTTAATAAACATTATTAAAACTGTAATTATCTTTTTTGAAATAATACTTAATATTTTCTGACATTTTATCTTGGAAAAAAAAAAATCAATATTTTGGTAGGTTCTGCTACATTTTTTGGAAGATTATTTTGGTAGATATTTAAAAAGAGAACCCCAAATTATATTTTTTTATTGAATTTCTCATTATATTCAGAGAGGTTTAGATGCTCCAAGACCGTTTGCAAATAGCACCATGTCCAACAACTGTCTTAGTCACAATGAGAGACAAATCAAAGCAGTTTTCTGTGGTAATTGTGGCAAGATACTCTAGCTTTCCCAAACTACAGGCAGTTTGAAGTCACATTGTGAACTGTGATTTTAAAGTGGATCGGTCTGGAATTTGACTGGGACAGGCTGATGGAAAGACACACACCCATACACTTCAACTAAACGAAGCGAGCCAGAAAGGGTAGATAGAGGTCGTGTGGAAGCATCTGGCACTGCGAGATAAAAGAGAAGAGATTTTGGGATTGCGACTGACAGCTGGCATTACCATCTGTAAAACTGACCTCACTTCCAGCACAGGGCATCATTACCCAACAGATCAAAGGGTAATTAAGCCACACCTGTGGCCACAAACACCTGTGACGAACAGCTCTTCTATAAGAGGGTTTTCATCCAGACACATAAAGAGTTTTTGCCTATTCAGATTCCACACCAATTCTCTAATTTCACAGGATGACTAGATGCCGTGCCACAGTACACAGGAACATAAATAAAGTGTGGATGGATTTAGATACATAAAAAGCTAGTTATTTCATTTCCAACGCCGTCATTTCCAGCACAAATTTAATGAAAATCTAAAATGTGGTAGAAATTACATTATAATTAACTTGACAATTGGTGTTCCAGATCGTAACGGTGAAATTTCGGTCCACTATCCATTATTACATTATAACTATTATTACAAGTCGACAATCTATTATTATTTTAATTTATTGTAATATATTTATTTTACTATTTTTCTCTTTTTAAAGAAGACTCTTATGCTCAACAAGGCTGGATTCATTTGATTAACAAAAAAGAAAAAAGAAAAAAAAAAGTAATAACTGTTTTCTATGTGAATATGTTGTAAAATGTCATTTATTCCTGTGATCAAATCTGAATTTTCAGCATCATTACTCCAGTCTTCAGTGTCACATGATCCTTCAGAAATCACTCTAATATGATTTGATGCTCAAGAAACATTTATCATTATTATCAATGTTGAAAACAGTTTTTTACATTTTTATTTAAGGATTCTTTGATGAATAGAAAGTTCAAAAGAACAGAATTCATTTGAAATAGTAAACAATAGTCACTTGATTTATTTAATGCATCCTTGCTGAATAAAATAATATATATATTTTTTTTTTCAAATCTTACTGACTGCAAACTTTCAAACAGTAGTGTATTTATAGATTTCAACATTATAATAACCATAAAATTATAATAATTACAAAGCTAAAAGTTTATTTTCTTTGCAGAAACCCATTAAAGTCTGTTGTTATGAGTTTATTTCTTTATTTGATCTTTATAAGACACTGATTTGTTATATGAGCGTCAATCTGATGTGAACGTATTCAGTTACCTGATCTTCTGAGAGCTGCGAGATGTGGTTCACAGCAGCGTACGACTCAATCTTAGGATTGAAATGGTTAATAATTGCTCTGAAAGTACAAAAACAAAGAAAAACAGGCAAAATGAGATATATTTCATAATCTTGAGTATGTGACCTGCACTGAAAAACACCACACTAGCTGTCCTATCACATGCGTGAGAATAAAAGGTAGCGTTATATGGAAGTTCAAAGGTGTGGTTTTTTCAAATGTGGTTCTGCTGTAATGCTTTGCATTATGTATGCTTTAAAAATACAACAACGGTCGACTTCTTTTGTGCGGCACAAACACATGGTGACGTCTCTGAAAGCACAGAGAACGCTTCCACATTACCTCAGACTCTAAAATCAATAATTTATTCACTACGCCCCAAACCAAACCAAATAATACAAAAACGCACACAATACCAAAGCCGTCCAATGTTAGTCATAGACTTAAACTAAAGCAGTCCATGATTTCATCCAGCATCTTTATAACATACATGTAACTGGTATGCAAATTAATATATATTATATAAGTATATAAATATTCAATAATATCTTTATCCTAAATTTTTCTTTTATAGTCATGTTTATGGCTTTTATAGAAAGTCCTTCAATGTAAAAAAAATTATAATATTTTTGCTAATTACAAAAAGTATTATATTTTAAAAACTATGATAATTTAAATAAAGAGTGAAATAAATCATCTCAATATTTATTATGAAAACTATTTAAAATGAACCCTATACAGCCTACTGTATCATATTTGATATGCAACTTCTATGGCCTCTAAATTATCAAAACAATCTGTCGTCTGATTTATAGTTTATACTTTTTAGCAAGTAAAAGAACTTTTAGTATAATTGTACAGACGTCCAGGTGGTTCATGTGTCCTTTTGAGGTGAAATCTTTACTGATTTTTATAAAGTAAACATGAGGATAACTTTCATAATGTTATCATAATATTTCACTTACTGGGCTGAAGCAACTTTGCTTCACACAATTAACCGTACATTATTTGTTAGAAACGTTATGTTAAAATGTGACTATCAAATATGATTATCAGGCTTTTGAGGAATGTTTATTTGTTCATCTCAGTTTAGCAAAATCACATAAGCAAGTGTGCCGGTTTTCCCCTGAATATCTGCACGAGCGCAAATATGATATTGATTTTATACAACAGCTCAATAAACAAAAAGTGTATGTGTTACATTTTAGACATGACAGTCTATAATAATTCCAGACAAAGCCAGAGCAGAGTTGTTGTGTGTCTGGTTCAACATTGGCGTGAATGAATCTGCGGTTTTGAACGAATCAATGAATCAGTGAGTCATTCATAAAGATGCTCTCTTGCTTCATTCCTGAATGAATCAGCCATTTTAATGACTATACCTAAATGTCATATCAAAAAATGTTAAATTCTGTCGAATCAAAATATTTCTTTCTAAAGCTATTTTTTGTAATGTCTATTCAATGCTTTTCTCATCTAACACTATAATGACTTTAAAAGATCTTTTAGGGGTAATTTTACAATTTCATCATATTGTTTTGGCCATATAAATATCAGCATTTGCTTCAAATTGCATATTTGTGCTCAGTTTTGGCCTCTGAATAAAACTGATGTGTTTTTCTCCTCTAGTATGAGCTTCAAATTCTCACTATATCATATTATATAAGCCATAAAAACACATGATGTATCAAGTATGATAGTTTCAATAAACCTGTCCATTTCAAAAGATGTTAATGTAAGGGTTTTACCTGACGTTGACAAGAGCGTGCGTAACTTTACTAGCGGGCTCCTTCCACTGGCCAGCGTTGGTGGAGACTCTCAGCACTGAGGCGTCATGAAGATCAGGTTAGTGCTTTAGGGATTATGGGAAAAAATGAGCATGTACACACACAGCAGGACTGAAGTGGTGACTTACCCATGCAGTAGAGGTTATCGAACACCTGATGCATGCGTATAATCTCGTAATAGAGCTCGTCGTAACTGCTGGGGGTGGGCAGAAACGTGTCTCCATATGTGATGAACATATTAAAGAGGTTCACCACCTACAAACAAGAAAGAACGAGGACATCAGGAAAGGTGAGAAAACGTAAAGGTTCCTAGAGTGTGAAATGTGAACCCCAAGTCTATCTGTACCGCTCATAGTGAGTGTGTTTTACCTGAAGAGCCAGCTGGAAGATATTGTGCTTTGCCAGAAGGATGGTCTCATTAGACAGCAGGAACTTCAGAAGGTTAATGAGAGCTGGAAAAACACAAATCAACAGAGCCATCTGAAGCTGTTCGATGACTATTTGACTATTTTGACCTGTGACCCCACACAACTGCCAGTACAGATTTAGATGATCATTAACAGATTCATTATAAGGGGTTGCAGAGAAATAGTCAAAGAGTTTTTTCTTTATTATTCTTATTATAAATAAAAACAATGTACAAATAAACACATGCACAAAGCAAAAAAAAAATAAATAAATGAACACACAAAAAAACACAATAAAAAACACTGTAAAAAAACAAAAACGAAACACAAAGCAATAAAATAAATAAATAAATGAACACAAAAAACAATAAAAAACACTGTAAAAAAACAAAAACGAAACACAAAGCAATAAATAAATAAATAAATAAATAAATGAACACAAAAAACGCTGTAAAAAACAAAAACGAAACAAAGCAATAAATAAATATATAAATGAACAAAAAAACAATAAAAAACACTGTAAAAACAAAAACGAAACGCAAAACAAAAAATAAATTAATAAATGAACAGAAAAAAACTATAAAAAACGCTGTAAAAAACAAAAACGATACAAAGCAATAAATAAATATATAAATGAACACAAAAAAACAATAAAAAACACTGTAAAAAACAAAAATGAAACGCAAAACAAAAAATAAATTAATAAATGAACAGAAAAAAACAATAAAAAACGCTGTAAAAAACAAAAACGAAACAAAGCAATAAATAAATAAATGAACACAAAAAAACAATAAAAAACACTGTAAAAAACAAAAACGAAACGCAAAACAAAAAATAAATTAATAAAATGAACAGAAAAAAACACTGTAAAAAAACAAAAACGAAACACAAAGCAATAAATAAATAAATAAATAAATAAATGAACACAAAAAACGCTGTAAAAAACAAAAACGAAACAAAGCAATAAATAAATATATAAATGAACAAAAAAACAATAAAAAACACTGTAAAAACAAAAATGAAACGCAAAACAAAAAATAAATTAATAAATGAACAGAAAAAAACAATAAAAAACGCTGTAAAAAACAAAAACGATACAAAGCAATAAATAAATATATAAATGAACACAAAAAAACAATAAAAAACACTGTAAAAAACAAAAATGAAACGCAAAACAAAAAATAAATTAATAAATGAACAGAAAAAAACAATAAAAAACGCTGTAAAAAACAAAAACGAAACAAAGCAATAAATAAATAAATGAACACAAAAAAACAATAAAAAACACTGTAAAAAACAAAAACGAAACGCAAAACAAAAAATAAATTAATAAAATGAACAGAAAAAAACACTGTAAAAAAACAAAAACGAAACGCAATAAAATAAATAAATGAACACAAAAAACAATAAAAAACACTGTTAAAAAAACGAAACAAAGCAATAAATAAATAAATGAACAAAAAACACTAAAAAACAAAAACACAGCAAAAAATAAATAAATGAACACAAAAAACACAATAAAAAACATAAAAAAACAAAAACAGAAGCAAAACAAAAAAATGAAATGAAAAAATAAATAAATAAAACAATGTAAAAAAGAACTAAAAATGTAAACAAAACAAAAGGATAGAAAAGGCATAACATAAAAATAAAAGAAGAAAAAGCTAAACAAAAAATAACAAACAGAAAAAATAATTATAATTTCAACACTTCTGCCTTTTGTTCGCATTGTAGCGATCATACCTGACCAGAAGTCTCTCCATGTGTAGTGCAGTCTAACTCTGCACTTCTTCTGGTAGCAGATCAGTTTGTGAATTATTTGAATGCAGCGCCTAAAATAAATAAAACAATTCATTCTCACCATATCCACATTTATCTAAGCGCTGCAGTATTTAAAACTGCTTATCCTACAGGGCTGCCGAATGCTTGATTCTGACTGGTTGACAAACGGTTTAAGGAGTGCAATTATTTTCCAGTAAACGTAATTCCAGGCGGGTCCATATCGCCAAATGTAATTTCAAAGTTATTTCAAAGTTATTCCTTACAGCCTACGACAGAAAATGAACCAAAACCCACAAAGACAATGAACACTAGCATAAAAATAACAAAAAATGTCCACGTTTTACCAACAAAATTACGTTTCTTTATCTGCGCTCTCTTTCTCCAGCTCTCACTCCCATAGAAACGCACACACATACAGTACATGTTACTCACACATAGAGATCCATAGGAAATTCCTTCATCATATGAGTAACAATGAACTCGACCATCAGATCTGCAAAGACAAGGAATACTCATATAAACGTTCACAAAATGACACATATAATCATAAAATCATTCACAAAAGAAATCCCTGGTTCTGAACACTCGACTCACCCAGAACCGCACACACTAAAGGTCGGGAGGGGACGTTCTTATCCGCGGCTTTCTTCCGGTGTCTCATGGGCTGAAACACATGTGATGTCAGTAAGACACCGGTATATTTAAGATATGACTTCAACCAGTCCAAACAGCATTGACTTTCATTGTATGGCATGTATTAAGACTTGGACCAGGTTGATTTCAGTCAAAAGTACAAGAGTTAGACTGCACAGGTGGGCTGTTTTCACATGGAGAGACGGGAGCTTTTTAAGTGGATTTACCGCAGCAGTGAGGCTCCTTTTAATAATGGATTGGATGTACCATGGGGTCAGGCAGTTGGCTGTTTTGTATGCCAGAAACATTGTTGCTGCATTTGGATTCTGCCATTTACAGACCTGGGAAATGAGACTCTTACCATTCTGTGCAAGTTGACCCTGAAGTTCATGTTATCATCATGGAGAAAGGCATCGGCATACTGGTCCTATTAAACAGATAGCGAGAGGACAAGCGGTCAAAGGAGAGAATCATTCACACACACACACACACACACACACACACACACACACACACACACACACAAAAAAGAAAGAAAAATACCTCAGCTATACAGGTCAGAATGATGAGGCACAGTCGGGCACTGTTGAGTCTGTGTTCATCTGAGAATATACAGAGAAAAACTATTGTAAGCTGTGCACAATCATGGTCTAAAAATAAGATAAATAAATGGCTCCGTTCCAAAATCTAGTGAGCTCCCTACGTAGGCAGCACTTTTAGGCATTAAGTGCATTAACTCAGAAGCTGTTCCAAAAGGTTATGTTTCCTTCTCTGATACCTTCTTTCGGCCAAATGCAAGACTGCATGTATCCTTTGCAAAGAATGCAATCCCATAATGCATTGCAACAAGCTCCAAAATCAAAAAATGGTGGAAGCAGCAGGAAAAATGCTGATTATAAATATAAGGTAATAAATATAATTCATCAAATACCAATTAAAAATTGACTAATTTATCAAAAAGTGTGTGAGAGTATCATGTCATTAGCTTAGCAACATGCTAACAACAAACTCCATTGAAATCAATAGTTAGCCGAGTCTACCAGTTCCATTTGAGTATGGATGCTGTAGGCAGGAAGGAAGCTCACTAGGCTTTTGGAAAACGTTGAGTACAGGAAAAGTGATATCTTGCCTTTGGTGTCCTGCATTATGATGGAGGAATATTTCAGGAACGTTATAAGAAGATTACTTGTCTGCAAGTTCGGGTCCAGAGGAAGCTCAGGATTATTCATCACTGCCAAGAGAGAAAGAAAGAATGGTGAATCATTTCTGAGAATGATCATTCGCCCCAATTCGTGTATTTCTACTACACACTAAAAGTATTAATTAGAAAGTATGTAGTATTAATTAGAAAGTCCACATTTTAGAGTAGCAAGACTATAATGATAACAACAAAAAAATATATATCCACGAGCAGATATTATCGGGAACAAGCACAAAAAGGACATGCAAGCATGGCTGGGAGATTCAGAAAAACACTGCAACAATAATTAAAGACGTTTTTAGATTATTTTAGTCAAAATGGCTGAAAAAAAAAACCCCACATGCAATATGAATAAATTGCATATCACTTTTGACCAATTGGTAGCGCTAGAGAAATTGAGTTAGAGACTCCGAAATTGCTGTGGTCTTTGTTCTGACTCTCCTCTATCATTGTGCCAAATTTCATAACTTTTTACCATATGGTTCCATGGGCTGCCATAGACTTTCAGAGCGGAATAATAATAATAAGAAGAAGAAGAACCCTAACGATTACAATAGTAATGATATTAATAACAATATCAGCGCAGACACCAGCGTACAACAATCTGTTTATTATAAGTGTGTGCTGCAGTTTTGTCATCTGACACTTTAAATGCTCTTGTTATTGTCCTTGGTGTGAATGGTCCTTAACTAAGATCAGGTAATTATACAGTGCATTTTTTGGACCAACCAAGTAATCAGTGCCATCATGATTATAGATAATTGAGCTCTGCTGGCCCATTCAAGCATGAGAACACGCCACATGCACCATGGGATTTTCAGTCTGCCAGATCTGAGTGGATTTAATATTTCATACAGCTAATGGAAATCAAGTTTTCAAAAGGATGCATTGCAAAAAAGCAGCATACAAGTGACACGTGATTTAGAGGCAAATGCAAGCGTGACGTTAGTTTAAGGAAGTGTGGTGCTGCTCTACTATATAACACAGACTGAAGGCACCGTTCATAGGGTCAACATTTATTTAAAAAGCTCAAAGCATTTTATTATTCAAACAAACCTTCCTACTGGTTACTGCTATGACCATTTAATAGTGGTTTGTTTTATTATCTAACAGCCACTGAAAGTAATATGAAGCAATGCATGCTTTTTCAGATATGACTTTTCCTGTAGTGTGTAATGAAACTGTTTGTGAATGTAAAGGTCTGCAAAAGTTTCAAAGATCAAAGTGCAGATAAATGGAGTTATAGACCTTAGTCAGGTTAGACGCCATATTGAATTTAACATAGATGAAAACGAGGCTGTGAGGGATAGATGTATAAAGGTCATTAAATTTTTAAAACTGTTTTGTGAAGTTTTTGTCTTCTGAAGACGTTTCATCAGCTGAACAATGGGTATGTTGTTAAAAGTACAATCAATTGAACAAAATTAAATCACTATCCTGACTAAGGTCTATTGTCTCCCAAAACAAAGAACCGATTCTGAACTGCCTGAAACAAGTCGTCACTCATCAGTAATTACAGTCTTACAGTAATTAAATAGTCTTACTTCCTGCATTAACCAGCGTAGCTTTGCAACAGATTTACAACCAGTCACAATAGACTGGGCCGTCTGACCAATCAGAGCAGAGTAGACCAATCACAACAGACTGGATCATTTGACCAATCAGAGCAGACCAATCACAACAGACTGGGCCATCTGACCAATCAGAGCAGAGTAGACCAATCACAAACAGACTGGATCATCTGACCAATCAGAGAAGAGTAGACCAATCACAACAGACTGGATCATCTGACCAATCAGAGCAGACCAATCACAACAGACTGGATCATCTGACCAATCAGAGAAGAGTAGACCAATCACAATAGACTGAACCATCTGACCAATCAGAGCAGAGTAGACCAATCACAACAGACTGGGCCATCTGACCAATCAGAGCAGAGTAGACCAATCACAACAGACTGGGTCATCTGACCAATCTGAGAAGAGTAGACCAATTACAATAGACTGAACCATCTGACCAATCAGAGCACAGTAGACCAATCACAACAGACTGGGCCATCTGACCAATCAGAGCAGAGTAGACCAATCACAACAGACTGGGTCATCTGACCAATCAGAGCAGAGTAGACCAATCACAACAGACTGGGTCATCTGACCAATCAGAGCAGAGTAAATCTTAAAGGAGTCATGACCTGTAATTTTCACTTTTCCACGAGAAAAAATGTATGTTATGATTGCCTAACGATTATACACTGGCCGGGAAGCCGATATTTAAAAGTGAAGCGTTTGTTTACCCCTGGGTTCGTCAACCAGCCCACGTGCACGCTCACTCAAATACGTGATGTTAATTTCTGCGTCGACTTGACGTCAAGTCGGCGCAGGATATACCATATATGGACACCGCAGACCTATGCTGCAGGAAGCCCGCCCTGCCCCTCTCCCCCTCATATTCAGTCGAGCGCCGCCATTACTGAATTCCGATTCGAAGTACGCACTCGACCGTGAAAGATGCAGAAACGTTCACAACTTGCGCCATGATGTCATTTTGGAATGATATGCTGAAGCGTTACCTGCGGTGTCAACCCCCCTCCTTCCTGCCACCAATCAACGCGCCCCTCATTTGCATTATTACAATGACCGTCCACGACAGCCAAAATATCGCATCAGATCTCGCGAGACAATAATGCCTTCAGAAATAAGGGTCAGAGGAGCTCTGTGTTTATTTTTTTTCCACTATTTTTCAACTTTTCTTTTTTAGAAGGGCCTGAAAGACTATAATAGAGCGTGGGTATCCAAGGTAATACTAGGTTATGACTCCTTTAAATCTAATTTGTGTTCATGTTCAATTCAAATATGGTGCATCATGACTTCTACTTTCGAGTTCTGCAGAAGAAAGAAGGTCGTTTGGCTTTGACATGAGGGTGAGTAAATGAGATCTCACAGAACTCACTGTCCAGAGAGGGCGGTGTCGTGCCCAGCGGGGTCGTGGGAGAGGCCGGGACCGGAGCAGCGGGGGTTGCTGACATGTCAATCTCTGGATGACTCTGTTGAAAATAAACCACGACCTCTTAATGTATAGCATAGGCCTATTAATATATACATGCAAGTGTAAAATAACGCCAATGTATAAAAGACAGTAATGAACAATACACTGTCACTGAGTAGTGCTGACCTGCGCGAGAACAGTGATGAAGTTTCTGTTGAGATGTACGGCCTCATACAGAGCGAGCAGGATGGCTTCATTAGTCCTAAAGGACAATAAAGTCATCAGACATGTGGAGCATTTGATGTAATACAAGAAGGGAAAGATTTATCATCATAACTGCAGCCTTGCTGTGCATAAAGAGATTCTTTCAAACACATTAAAGGGGATGTCTAATGCCGTTTCATGCATTCCGACGTATTTACACTGTTAAAGAGTTGGATTCACATGCTAAACATGGCCAAAAAACTAAAGACTCTTTGGAGATATGAAGGAAGCAATACTACTCTATAGTTACTGAAGATTAACATGAGATTGGCAGAAACTGTGTGTGTTACGTCCCATAAAAAAAAATCGTACTGACGTCAAACTTTTGAATGGGGGTGAATATGAAAAAGAATTGCAATTTAGGTACTATTTTTTTGTGATCACCAGTTAAAGGGATGGTTCGGAGTAATTTCAACCTAGGGTCCTTTGCACCATGACCTCGAGCCAAACACCCCCCCAGAAGATTTTTTCCCTTGGTCGAACATTATTAAAGTTAGAGCTTATTTAGAGATATTAGCCGGATGGCTTAATGCAGGCGCTAATGGATCCAAGGCTGTATCTTGTAAATTACCCTACTAATAATGCCCAGAATAGCACCAAACTTCTACAGTAGTACAAAGAGGTTCTGTACTCATAAAACGAGGCATTGGAAAGTTTTTAAGTACATCAGGAGTTTATTTAAATAACACTTGCCTGACGGCTAATGCTACCGCTAACCCGCACGTCGAGGTCACTTCAGTGATTTGAGAAAAGCCGTAAAAGTCCTGGCAGAAAGCGATGCATAAGGATGTAGTGTAACGACGCCCAGTTCCAGGAATGCACTAATATTTTGTTGGTAGTACCAGTTTATAACAATTATTAGTTAACACTAAGTTGTCAACACTTCGGAAAAAATAATAAAAAATTTGGATATACCAAATAACTGCCAGGACTTTTACGGGCTTTTCCCAAATCACGGAAGTGACCTCGACGTCCGGGTTAGCGGTAGCATTAGCCGTCAGGCAAGTGTTATTTAAATAAACTCCTGATGTACTTACAAACTTTCCAATGCCTCGTTTTATGAGTACAGAACCTATTTGTACTACTGTATAAGTTTGGTGCCATTCTGGGCATTATTAGTGGGGTAATTTACGAGATACAGCCTTGGATCCATTAGCGCCTGCACTAAGCCATCCGGCTGATTTCTCTAAATAAGCTCTAACTTTAATAATGTTCGACCAAGGGGAAAAAGGCTTCTGGGGGGGGGGGGGGGGGGGGTGTGTTTGGCTCGAGGTCATGGTGCAAAGGACCCTTGGTTGAAATTACTCCAAACCATCCCTTTAAAGGTGTTTTAGTTTTTACTTACTGCACTGACAGCTTCTCGTCTGCATCAGCGATGAACATACTGCCCACCTGTAGACCAAAGAAGTGTTATAATAAAACTGTAGTTGCAAAGTCACTTTCATTGAATGGGAAAAAATAGCAGCAAAGACATTCTGCAAAATATCTCCTTTAATGTTTCCCAAAAAAAAAAAAAAAGTCAAAGGGGTTTGGAAAGACACGAGTAAATGACAGAAAAGGTTTATACCATGCTGGTTAGTGTAGAGAAAAACCCTCCCTGGTTTTCTTCTTCTTTGTCTTTATACTGCCTGTGGATATTGGATAGAATACATGAAATCGTTCATATAAATGTTTCCTAAAAACAAAATAACAGATTGCATTGCATGTTACTTACTGTAAAAAAAAGTTGCTGCCTTAAATTGAGTACAATTAACTTGGATGTTTAAGTCATTTCAACTTAAATTACATTAAACTGACTTGTATCTTGTATAACATAAAAAAGTTAACTTATTTTGATGCGTTAAAGCAATGTAAAAAAATACATGTTGCCATAACTTATTGATAATATAATTTTTAAAAGTGATGTTACCTATTGTAGTCTGTAAGTGCGTGGTGGATGACCATTCCCATGCCCTGTGAAAAGATCGATTACATTAGATCTCTACATTACAACGACTCGATAACCATCTTGAATTTAAATAATCTCCCTAATCACTCACATCAAGGGTCGGCTCGTCATCCACTATTGACAGTTTGACGATGTACGGATTCACAGACTATATATAACAGAGGAAACAATGAGTCTCACAGAAATATTACAATCAGTGCTTCAGATATTTAGTGCTAAAACATTTAAAAATGTATTAAAAATTTATTGTGCTATATAAGTGTCCTGAGTGCATTCACCTCATACTTCCTGTAGTTGACCAGTAGAGCTAAAAGCACCACTGCGTCGTAGCCATGCTGAGATCGGCTGGAAACGTCAGACAGAATCTGGACACAAAGAGGCGGATGAGATGGAAAACGGTGCACTATTAATACTGAGAAATTACGCCAAACATAACGCAAGCAATCGCAGATTTACCTGCAGAATGGCCTCAAATATACTGTTGATCATCACATACTCCAGTATGGTGTTCTGACTAATATTATCTGTGACCTGAAAGACAAAAAAAACACATTATAACTAAAGTTGGGGGAAGATACTTCTAAAAGTAAAGAGTTACTCCCTAAAATGTAACTAATTACATTGATAACACATTTTGATTGTTTACTTTAGACATTCTACTGACTATAAGTAACTTATTCTACTAACCCGAACCCTAACCTAAGTCTACTAATGATCTAATGAGAGTTAGAGTCACTAGCCGCGTTTCCATTACCCTTCAAATTGCGCAAATTGAAAATACGCTCAATGGAAACACGTCAATTTCGCAAAAACTCGCATTTATCGCAAAAAAGTTTTTACACTCCCATGAGGTGGTTTTTCAGGCAATTCGAAAAAGAAATATTTCGCAAAACTGCAATGGAAACAGTTTTTGCGCATTTACGGGTCACCTGACGTAGTGTGTTTGGACAGAATACGAGATTAAATTCATAAAAGACTTAAAGAATTACAGGAATAATGGATTCTAAACCTCAAATAAATGCCACAATCAAGACCTCGCAGCAGATATGAGTGAGAAACACCCAGAAACACTTCATATGTGCCGCTCACAAGTATAATAAGGGTCGTTCCTTACTATTAATGCTTGGAAAACACTCATACATCTCCTTTGATTAATAATAATGGCTAGTGCAGTGGCTGGGATATAGTGCATAAACCTACCAACGTCCGTTGCCATAGTTTTTGGAATGATTTTACTTATCGCGAGAGGAAAAAATTAAGTTTTAGTTTTAGTCGCATAACATCGGTTAATGGAAACACCGTCATTTCGAAATGTTTTTTTGTCGACATTTAGAAAAAATAATAATAATTGCGCAAATCTGTAATGGAAACGCGCCTACTGATTATAAAAACCCACACTTACAACTGAAAGCCTTTGGGGAAAGTATAGCAGAGGGGTTCAAAGCAGAAAAAAGGATATTATATCACACTAGTCTCATGCGAACAAATGAACATGCTATACTTTTGAAACTTTGTGTATTTTAACACTTATTTTTGATCCAATGCCTTTCCCCCATTGACTTCCATTGTAAAAGGACCGTTTTTGCTTGCTTTTCCCAGCTGAGGTGTGAGTATACATGATTTTCTGTAAGTGAGAGAACGAAAGCGAGCAGGTTTTGTACAAGGATCTTACAGTGACCAGACACAGCAGCAGTTTTAGACACAAACTCTTCAGACTCTCTGACCCGTCGCCACACAGCAGACTGTCCAGGCTCTCCATTAGCTCCTGTGTGGACAATCACATCACAACTTAAACTTAAACTCAAAGCTGCAGATCACGTGTGTGTGTGGGACAAACGACTGACCTTCATCCTGAGCTCTGCTTTGTCAAAGCCCATCAGCATGTTGATGATGTCGAAGCCTGTGGCTGATTTGTTCTTTTGGTGAACTCCTCTAAAGAGCGCACAGAGGGTCTGAAGAAGCGGAGAGAAAGAGGATTCGATTTGTAGTCGTTTTCATTCAGATCTTTAGGTTAAAAGCAACTGTTACATTGTGTCTCGATGATGTGTTCAGCAAGTAAATGAATGCAAGGTGTGTCTCCAAACACAAAAGCTGATTTCACAACTACACAGTCTTATGTTTCCAACAGGTCAAGGTTAAACCTAAAAATCTAAAGAAAAATGTATATTTTGTAGATGTCTTAATGTTTTGAAAGAAGTCTCTTATGTTCACCAAGCCTGCATTTATTTAATAAAAGTACAGTAAAAACAGTAATATTGTGAAATGTTATAACAATTTAAAATAACTTTTTTCTATGTGAATATATTGTAAAATGCAATTTATTCCTGAATTTTCAGCATCATTACTCCAGTCTTCAGTGTCACATGATCCTTCAGAAATCACTCTGATATGATGATCAAGAAACATTTATTATTATTATCAATGTTGAAAAAGCTTCAGATTTTAGGATGATTTGATCAATAGAACAGCATTTCTTTGAAACAGAAATTGTATGCAACATTATAAATGTCTTTACTGTCACTTTTGATCCATTTAATGCACGCTTGATGAATAAAAGTATTAATTTCTTTCAGGAAAATAAAAAAAAATCTTACTGACCCCAAACATTTGAACGGTAGTGTATTTTTAGCACCATTAATACTTTTATGATAACTAAGCACACTTTGCTCCATAATTATCATTATCATAAATGCAAAATGATGTGTATAAATGTTTATCTTTCGAGTTTGTTTGTTAGTTATTCCTATTATTCTCAATGGTGATCCTTAGTCGATATAAAATTCTCAATACTATAAATAAAAATCATCCTATTCTGTCACACAATGAACAAAGTAAAATCAGTACAACAAACACTACCATAATGTATAAATACCATTTAAATAATATATCATTACGTTTGTAATGAGAATGGCATTATTAAAATACAGTGTATTGGAAAAAAAAAAGTGACATGAAAATAATATTATATACAAAATATTTCAGTGATCCCCAAAATATGCCTCATTTTCTTAATGATATATATATATACCTCTGAAAAAAATGAAGAGAACACTGCAAAATTATCAGTTCCTCTGGTTTTACTATTTATAGGTATGTGTTTGGGTAAAATTAACATTTGTGTTTTATTCTATAAATTACTGACAACATTTCTCCCAAATTCCAAATAAAAATATTGTCATTTAGATCATTTATTTGCAGAAAACAAATAATAACCTCGAATAATGAAAAAAAAAATAAGTTCATATTCATTTTATGGATGGTCACAAGCCATCAAACAAAGCCGAAAACATGAAAAGCATGAAAGCTGTGATTGAAAATCAGGGTTATTCCACCAAATATTGATTTCTGAAGTCTTCCTAAGTTAAAACATTAGTATTGTGTTGTTTAAAAATGAATATGAACTTATTTTCTTTCCATTATTCGAGGTCTGACAACACTGCATTATTCTGCAAATAAATGATCTAAATGACAATATTTTTATTTGGAATTTGGGAGAAATGTTGTCAGTAGTTTATAGAATAAAACAAACATGTTAATTTTACCCAAACACACACCTATAAATAGTAAAACCAGAGAAACTGATAATTTTGCAGTGTTCTCTTCATTTTTTCCAGAGCTGTATATATATACAGTGAGGAAAATAAGTATTTGAACACCCTGCTATTTTGCAAGTTCTCCCACTTAGAAATCATGGAGGGGTCTGAAATTGTCATCGTAGGTGCATGTCCACTGTGAGAGACATAATCTAAAAAAAAAAATCCAGAAATGACAATGTATGATTTTTTAACTATTTATTTGTATGATACAGCTGCAAATAAGTATTTGAACACCTGAGAAAATCAATGTTAATATTTGGTACAGTAGCCTTTGTTTGCAATTACAGAGGTCAAACGTTTCCTGTAGTTTTTCACCAGGTTTGCACACACTGCAGGAGGGATTTTGGCCCACTCCTCCACACAGATCTTCTCTAGATCAGTCAGGTTTCTGGGCTGTTGCTGAGAAACACAGAGTTTGAGCTCCCTCCAAAGATTCTCTATTGGGTTTAGGTCTGGAGACTGGCTAGGCCACGCCAGAACCTTGATATGCTTCTTACAGAGCCACTCCTTGGTTATCCTGGCTGTGTGCTTCGGGTCATTGTCATGTTGGAAGACCCAGCCTCGACCCATCTTCAATGCTCTAACTGAGGGAAGGAGGTTGTTCCCCAAAATCTCGCAATACATGGCCCCGGTCATCCTCTCCTTAATACAGTGCAGTCGCCCTGTCCCATGTGCAGAAAAACACCCCCAAACCATGATGCTACCACCCCCATGCTTCACAGTAGGGATGTTGTTCTTGGGATGGTACTCATCATTCTTCTTCCTCCAAACACTTTAGTGGAATTATGACCAAAAAGTTCTATTTTGGTCTCATCTGACCACATGACTTTCTCCCATGACTCCTCTGGATCATCCAAATGGTCATTGGCAAACTTAAGACGGGCCTTGACATGTGCTGGTTTAAGCAGGGGAACCTTCCGTGCCATGCATGATTTCAAACCATGACGTCTTAGTGTATTACCAACAGTAACCTTGGAAACGGTGGTCCCAGCTCTTTTCAGGTCATTGACCAGCTCCTCCCGTGTAGTTCTGGGCTGATTTCTCACCTTTCTTAGGATCATTGAGACCCCACGAGGTGAGATCTTGCATGGAGCCCCAGTCCGAGGGAGATTGACAGTCATGTTTAGCTTCTTCCATTTTCTAATGATTGGACCTTTGTGGACCCAACAGTGGACCTTTTTTCACCAAGCTGCTTGGCAATTTCCCTGTAGCCCTATCCAGCCTTGTGGAGGTGTACAATTTTGTCTCTAGTGTCTTTGGACAGCTCTTTGGTCTTGGCCATGTTAGTAGTTGGATTCTTACTGATTGTATGGGGTGGACAGGTGTCTTTATGCAGCTAACGACCTCAAACAGGTGCATCTAATTTAGGATAATAAATGGAGTGGAGGTGGACATTTTAAAGGCAGACTAACAGGTCTTTGAGGGTCAGAATTCTAGCTGATAGACAGGTGTTCAAATACTTATTTGCAGCTGTATCATACAAATAAATAGTTAAAAAATCATACATTGTGATTTCTGGATTTTTTTTTTAGATTATGTCTCTCACAGTGGACATGCACCTATGATGACAATTTCAGACCCCTCCATGATTTCCAAGTGGGAGAACTTGCAAAATAGCAGGGTGTTCAAATACTTATTTTCCTCACTGTATATATATATGTATGGGGGATGAATGATTGAACTTTGATTTTACCTGGAGTGCATTGACTACTTTGATCTGGTGCTCTTCGCTCAGGGCTTGAACACAGTGATGGAACAAACTGTTGATGTTGTCTTTGACTTTCATGACTTCATCCCCATCCAGAGACTCCAGCTTCCCTTCCAGATACTCCAGATTCACCTGGACAAAGCAAATACACATTATTAATCATAAAACGGTGTTCTACATCAGTCTAGAGCAAACACGTCTATGTGACCAGTGACCTTCATCAGAAAGAGCTCATCCCAGAAACGAGGGTTGTTCTTGGTAGGGTCTTCTTTCTGATGGGAAAGAGCAAAAACTGTGTTTACAATCTACAATATTACATTTGGTAAGAAATGAGGATTTCCACATTGATCATTTGTAATAATTTCACACTGTTTAAAGGATTTGAAAAGCAGATTTTTTTCTAAAACCTTGTAAGCACATGCAAATGCAAGCAGCACTGAAAATAAAATAAAACATGTCTCTTTTTTTATAATTTATTGTATTATTTATTTCTATTTCTATTAATTACAGATTTTATTATCAATATATCAAAAGTTTTCTTAGAAAAAGTTATTGTATTTCACAGATTTAATCTATACGATTATTTATTTGATAGATTTGTCCCTCTTCCGTTCAAAGACACTCTTTTTAATTTGATTAATTTCAGATTTCATTAAAAATATATTTAAAAAAAGTTTCTTGTGTTCAGAAAATGATAAGGATAAATAATCATAGTATTTAAGATAATAATATAATTCCTGATTAATGGTAAGACTTTCATCTTCCTTTCATAAACAAACTTTTATTTTATTGATAATATTAAAAACAGCATTCATACAAAAAACACAGTGTTACGAAACATAAATAAGTCAACAATCATTTTATTCAACAGGATAAATGATAATTTTTTTAAAGATAATAATATAATTACTGATTCTTGGTAAGACTTTTCCCTTCATAAACAGACTCTTTTATTTTTATAATAATTATATATTATATTAAAAACATAAAAACAGCATTCTTAGAAACAGTTTAATAGATTTAATTTAATAGATTTTTATGATACTTATAAATAATCATATTACTTAAGATCATAATAGCCTATAACTCTTGATTATTGCCAAGACTTTCATCTTCCCTTCATAGACAGACTTTTGTTTTTTTTATTATTTTTAGATTTTATTAAAAACATAATTTGGAATATTAAAATGAAAGCTCACCGCAAATATCTCCTCATACATGAGCACCACTTTCTCCTTCAGCGGCTTCTTAGAGGAGGAGGTTCTCCTCAGAAGTCCTGTTTTCTTCTCAGTCTGAGCCATGCTTACAACTGCAACTACACAAACACATGCACATTAACATGACAATCAAGCTGCCATAACAAATATCAAATATCAAAGATAACACATATCTTCCCTTGAAGTTTGAAACACGAGGTCGAGGTTCATAAATAACTCATGATGTTCTGATGCTGTCAGTTTGTTTACATGCATGTTTTGACAGTTTAGCTTTAGCATGTAGCTTTCAGGCATTATACTGATTAAAGGGACACGTTTGGCAGTTCAAATACAATCACTTGTAGACACTAAGAGGCATGTAATTATTCAAGATGAATATTATTAAATGATAATTCTCTATAGTCTCCATATGGGATGATCATGCTGCGAAACAAAGCTAAACTGCTTGACTCCCTTAGCTTGTGTTTATAACACAACAAATAACTAACATTCCAGCGGTTAATTTTAGGTGGGGTTTTTAATTGGAATATATTAGTTTAAATAACTAAATTTAATAAAATGTTCATACCCGAGTAAATGAATTACTGTAGCTGTCCCATCACTCTTGAAGCTAACCAGTGATTTCGCTCGGCTGACTTCCGGTGGGAGCCGAAACCCCGCCTATGTGTTGACGTCACGTCCGGGGCTCGCTTACTGATATGATAAATAGACGCGTTGTAATTTATAATATATACGTTATAATTCAAATTAAATGAGTCAATTGATTATTATTGTTAAAGATAAAGGTCAATTATAGGCATCGTGTAATCTGCTAGTCATGTCAACGGCTCTTTCAGTCGACAGCTCAGACAGACATCGACATGTAAGTGACAACGATGTTGTAACGTTTTAAAACATAAATACATTTTATGAAAATTAATTTATAAATAAATAAATTACCCAAATCAATAAAATAAAGTCTTAGAAATGGGAGGAAAAAATATGAGGAAAAACAAAACAATTATTTTTTTATGAAACGACATCAACAATCTTTTATGGATTTATAGAGATATTTAAAGGTATAGTTCACCAAAAAATGAAAATTTGTCATTAATTACTCTCCGACATCACGACATGAGCGTTCCAAACCTGTAAGACTTTCGTTCATCTTCGCAACACAAATTAAGATATTTTTGATGAAATCTGAGAGCTTTCTGTCCCTCCATTGACAGTCAACGCAACTACCACTGATGCTTTAATAAGTTCTTAAAGAGATCGTAAAACTAATCCATATGAAGCGAGCGGTCTAAAATATACATCTGTAACACCATCATACTTCAGTATGCTAAAGGATTTGAAAAGCAGATTTTATTTCTAAAACCTTGGTAGCATGAAAAATAAAATGATGAAAATAAAATAAAAATGTCTCTTTTTATTAATGTTTTATTTAATTTTAATGTTTAATTAATTATATAGATTTTATTAAAAATATATATGAATACAGCTTTCTTATAAACAGCTATTTAATTTATAGATTAAATTATATATTTAATTGAATAGATATTTATTAGCCTATATTTAAGATCATAATATAATTCTTGATTACTGGTAAGACTTTTCTCTTCCCTTCAAAGACAGACTTTTTTATTTTTTATTAATTTTAGACTTTAATAAATAAAATAAAATAAAAAACACTTTAAAAATTAAAAAAATTTATTCAACAGTTATTTTATAGATTAAATCATATTAATTTAATAGATTTTGATGATACATAAATGATCATGGTATAATATACATGATCATAATATAATTCTTGATTATTGGTATAGACTTTCCTCTTCATAAACAGACTATTTTATATTAATTATAGATGTTCTTAGAGAAAACGGAATTGAATTAATAAATCAAAAGTTGATTATCAATTGATATATTTCGTTCACGTTTATGATGCAGATAAATTATCACATCATTTAAGATCATATCATAATTCTTCATCAGCAAGACGTTCCTCTCCCTTCTCTGAGCTGCTGTATCTGCATCTGTAAATGTATTACTGTAGGTCTGAGCGTTTAGCAGTAGGTGGAGCCACATCCACTACCATTATATCCCAAGAAGAATGTAGCAGTGAGAAAAAACATAATTTGAAAAGGCTTGTGAGAAAAACCTGCCTCTTATAAGAACATGATCGCAGGCACCTCGTGTGTGAGAGACTCCAGCGCTCCTCAACTCACAGTGGGATAAATCACACACACGGTAAGCATCTCTTCTCACTCCACACACACACACACACACACTTAGGACTGCTGGGAAGATGGGGACAATCCTATTGTCTAAGGTATATTGTTTTTGCATTGCATTATAAACTCTATGACTTGACTTTTACATCATTTTGATTGATAACTATAGTAACGGTTTGCAAAATAACTACGAGTTTTAGTGTTTCACATTGAACAACTGCACTATAACAAAGTATCTTGTTATATTACACAAATACTTAGTACTTTTGAATGGGAATGAACTTCCGCAGGTCTTCACGGAAACAAAAGAAAGCGTGATTACACGAATAGGAGGTTTTCTTGAACAGAAAACAACAATTTCAACTGGAGGTTGCTTGAGGGCTTTGTCAGATAAATATGGTGTCTAAGTACTAGTTGGTACATGCCTTCAGTTGGACTACTTTTGAAATCGCTGTAATAGCCTTGTACTGTAGATTTACTGTTACTTGTTGTGTTTTATTTGAACTGTTTCTTTCTGACACAGTCTGGGAGGTTCAGAATGAGCTTTGGAGATTCGCATCCTCGGGGAAACCCATTAAATTCAATATTACAAGAGTGAATTTGTCAAGAACATTTCCCACAGTGTTGAAATGAGATCTGATGCCTCAGATATGCCGGATATGGTCGTTTGCACAAGGACAATGTGTTACTTTTAAAAATGTGCCATGGCATAATTACTTTTATGAAGTGGGTGAACGGGCACACTGTTGTTTTGTGGAGGACTCTGCCAAGTTTCTGCAGGACTGAGCCAGCGTCAACAGCAGTTGTATTCAAACGAAACAATGTGACCTTTGCAGCACGGATGAAATGTAATTGGGGTTTCGGTGGAAACGGTGCAGATGCGTTTGAAGGCGCATGACGGTGATTTATGAAAATGTGATCATGTTTTTTCCCCCTGTGTTGCAGGTCACAATGCTCGGGATCTGCTTGTGTTTGAGTGTTGCCGTCCGCTTTGCGGTATCTCAGGAAGCTGAAGCCCAGGAGCCTGTCACATACATGGCAAGTAGTCCAAAACACATAACAGCTGCTTATGGATATAGCTTATATTTTGTGTTTTGCTTTGTTTTTATGTGTCAAGGTGTGTATGCTATTGTTTCCGTTAGTGTTCTTATCATTATTCTTCCTTCTTCTTCCATTGGTATCCCATAGAAACGCTTGTGGGAAAGTTATGAAATTTGGCACACTGATAGAGGACAGTCTGATCTGTCTTCATAGCAAATTTGGAGTCTCTAACTCAATCCCTCTAGCGCCACCAACTGTCCAAATATGTTTATGCTAATAACTTTTGATCCATACGGGCAAGAGACAAAAACTCTGATTTCTTGGCACAAAATTATTTGATTTTCCTGCATAAAAATATTTACATTTTGAATTTTTACGAAAAACCTACTTTTTCAAACCTGTCCTACACTATAAAAATTGATTTTAACGGTAAATGACTGTATAAATACGACAGTAAAAACCTGTTAATTGGTTAACAGTTATACAGTGAATAAATGTAATAGATCTAACCTTACATTTAATGTAATTTTACAGAAAAGTAAATACTGTTCAATTAACAGTTTTTGGAAGTGAAAAAGAACAAGTCATTGTACCACTGAACCATTAATCGGCATTCCCATAATTCCCTGCATGACTCGTTGAAATAGGCTGTTTCTTCTTAGGTTTTTTGTATCAGTTATGTACATTAGGGTTTTATGTTACATCTAATGTTGTCAAAGGACTGTTTATTGCATTACTCGAGTGTCATGTGTGTCACCATGATGGTGTTTAGTATTTCAAATTCGACAAAAAGCACGTCAAAATGAACGTGAGGCCATATCTCTGTAACACTTAATCGAGATGAGTCTGGGTACATGTATTCACAAGCATGACCAGAGGCTACATGCAGCGTTCTGGCACAGCACTGGGTCAGGAGATATGAAAAATGCCTATTTGTGTTTATAACTTCTGAACGGTTTGCTCAAAAACGTATCTCTTTGGATTCAGTGCAGCATACCGAGTCGAATGATACCCAATTGATCCCATATTGACCATTTTGGGTGGTGGCCATTTTTAATTTTATTGCAAAATGCTGTATTTTATGAACACATTAGCGTATCATTACGAAACTCAGTGTGGGTCATCGGCCACCATGCCCTGAAGGTAAATTTTGGAACATCGCCACCTTCTGGTCAAAATTTATAATGAAATTTAAAAAAATATGAATAGCTTTTGAATAATTTTGGCTATTCTTTGAGTCATACCAAGAACAATGATAACAATTATGCCATATTCGGTCGAACTTCTTGTCCGCCATTTTGAATAGGCTTAGAGCATCTTCAGATCATTTAGTAGCTGCGTTTACATGGGCCCTAATAACCCGTTTGTAATCGGACTAGTAGCACAGTTGGTATAAAAAAGTCACATGTAATCCCGTCAGGTGGAATGAAGTGGCCAAATTCGAAAATGGCCAAATCAAAATTTCATTCGGACTGTAAGGGGTGGTTTAAAGCTTTTCTAATCCATTCCATAGTATATGTAAACACTAAATGTGCACATCAACCCGATCACTTTATTCAGTGTTTATGTAAACACTATGTTCGGATTCATCAATTGGAGTGATTTCGTTTCAATTGAAACAAAAATCATCCATTTAAACGTAGCTATTGTCACCTCAGCGCCACCTACTGGTCAAAAGTGATAAGCAATTAAATCAAATGATTGCATTTGGTAAATAATCTAAAAATATCTTTAATTACTCATTGTTGCAGTCGATCTGATGCTCCCTGCCATCCGTGGATAATTCATCATGACTTTTTTCGTGCTGGGCCACTTAATTGCTGCTTCCAGCTATATTTTTGTTTTGTTTTGTGTTTTATGTGTATTTATTTATTTTCAGAAATGTAGATCAGTGCTGGGTTGTGGCAGGAAGGGCATCTGGCATAAAATGTGCCAAATCAGCTGTGCGGATTATTCAGCTGACAAAAAAGGGAGCAAGAGAGATAGATAGACATAAACATAAATTTCACATAAGTAATCTGTATATGTAAATGTTGTTTTAGTGGTAATTTGCTGAATTTTTATCATTAATTATGAACCCATATTTATGATCTCTTGCATCTTACATATTTTCTTTTGCAGTGCACTGAAGGTTATGAATTTGACTTTGAAAAACAAATCTGTAAAGGTAACGCAACTCTTTTCCCCTCAATCAAATGTCTTAATAGTACAAGCATGAATGTTAAACCATAATATCTAATCATGTTAATCATGTGTCTTTCTACACATAGATATAGATGAATGCAAGACAGTGCAGGACGCCTGCAAAGGGGGCATGAAATGCGTCAACCATTTTGGTGGATACCTCTGCTTACCCCACAACGCTCAGATAATCGTCAGTAACGGCGAGGATGAGCCCACTACTGCCCCACCAGTGGAAAGAGGAGATGTTCAGCACAGGATAGCCCCCAATTACAGGGGCGAATACTCCAGAGTCATTCAAAGTGCAACACATACAATCCAGTGTGGTGTCGGTTTCATGCCAGACTCTCAGAACTACTGCAGAGGTGAGCAATAGCTGTGTCTACTTGGTTATTTGCAGTATTTGTTGTGATTATGGAGTTTAAAGATCTCTGTGAATGGTGTATGTAAAATAGTTTAATGTTAAATTTCAAAATGTTGTCCTGGTGTTCGTGCACCAAGTTTTTTTTGGTCTGAACATTGCACTATATCGGGCGAAACGCAAATACACTTGCTCTTCATTGGCATCAATGGTTTAATCAAGAACATTTAACTTCCATGGAACCTTCCCATTTCACAAAAGGTTCTTTATGTGGAAAAAGGATTATTGATTATTAGAATGTTCTCCACACCAAGACAAACATGGTTCTTCTATGGCATTGCTGTGAAAACCTCTTTTGGAACCTTTATTTTTAAGTGTGTACGCATTTTGGAAAAAAGAAGGATTCCTTAAATTATATCAAATTCCCCAAGAAATATTTCTGCCATATGGAGCAAAAATGTATTACAGTGGCACCCTGTGTCCAATTCTCACAAAATTTGGTACATAGCTTCTTGTGGACACCCTGCACATGTATACCAAATTTCACAATGAACGTATTCGAATTTTACTTTCAATTAAAAGTTCATTTCAAATGGCTGCTTAAATTTGATTGGCTGTTGTTTATTCCTGTTGATTTGTTCGAAACCATGTACTTCCAATACTATATAGAGCAGGAGAGGAGTTGTGAATGGCAGGGAAGTGACACAGCTGGCAGCATACGTCACATGAAGGTGGCAACATGGTACAGATGCCCTGAAAAGTGAAGCCAAAGCGTCTCGATCGCCCCCGGTGACTGGTCCTAGTATAGGTCATAAACCCCCCCCTCCCATGATTGACGTCATGATTGACAGCTGTGATTGACAGGTTCTCTGAGTGAAGTAGTCACTTAAGCTAAATATTTAATATCTAAATTTCTATAATTAATTAAAAAATCGAAATTAGATCGCTACTGCGCAGACTCAGGTCCCGAGGTCGCTATTGTGCAGACTCAGGTCCCGAGATGTCAGCGCCATATCGGGACACTGGCGGCTTCACTTCTCACCAGTGGAAGAGAGCGAAGGGGCATTGTCCATCTTTTTTTTACAGTCTATGGTACAGAAAATTGGCTGATAAAATGGAAAATTGCATTGGAATTTCATTGGAATACAGTGACAACACTGTATTGGAAAACACAATGGCTGGTTATGAAAATTGCATCACACAACGTCCGCAAGAAGGAGTTGAAAGTGTATAAATGAGATATACTTTGCGTTTTACTCATGCAAAAAATATTTTTGTCTATTAGATGATACACTCCAAATTTTGTGGCATAGGATGTGTTTGAAAAGATAGGTTTTACAGTTTTTAAAATTGAGAAAAAACTTATTCCAAAGTTCCAAAGTTATTAGCGAAATGTAAAGTAGCTTATTAGCCTATAACTAATAAGTTTGCAGCACTTGAAATCTAACCAGACCATGCTAACAAGCCAAACACCGACCCCTTGGGAAGTCATTGTGTCACTCTTTGGGATGTTGTTGTATCTGTTCAGAGGATGCAGTGCCAGAAATCTGCTTCCTCTGGGTCTGTCTTCTTCTATCTGGTGGATAAAACAATTTTTGTGTGTGTGCTAATGATGTTTTTCTTTCCCAACTTGATAGATGGCTCAGTCGTGTTACAGCATGCAGAATCCCTGTGCTAGAAGCAAACAATTTAGGTTGCATAAACCATTCAAGATGAGACTGAAAGACATGAATTGCAAAGACATGCCAACTAACATTTCATCCCAAAAGAGTAATACATTTGTTTCCCAATCTTAAATCATTTTATTAGATAGTATGCACAGTCATTTGCACGGATTCCATTTGCTGTATTTCTTGATAGCTAATCCCACTCCTGCTGAAGAGTTCAGGAGAAATCAGCATCTGGTCAGAGTTGGTTTATACTGGTTAGCATTGGTTTGATTTTTGGTCTTGCTGGTGGATCATACTGTTTAAGAGCAAAACATAGCTGGTGCAGCTTTTATACCAGTTTCAAGAAAAGTTTCTATTTATTGTCATGTGGTGACATCAAAAAGTAATACTATATTTTACTTATACCTTGAATTCATTTGAGCGTACACATCATAATCATTATTTTCACACAAGATTTTTTTTTTAATACATTTTTAAAGTAAAAAAATATATATTTTTTTATTTTATTAATTAATACATTTTAATTATATTTTTGGGGACCAAAACCACATGACATTTTACAACCTGAATTATGTGAAAAAACTATATATATATACATATGACACTAACCTTACAAACTAATCCAGTGAGAAGTTTTTTTTATCAGAAGTGATCACTGCATCAACCTGGTACCTTTAAACACGACTTAGTCTCCAAGACTAGTGCACCAACCATTGTATTATAACTGGTTCTTTCTGTAATCAAACAGCTAACAGGTTATGTGGAGTTGTTTGAGGAAGTATAGGTCAGGACATGCATCTCTCAGCCCATTAAAATGAGTCAACAATTAGCTTGGGCCTCTTCCCGCAAAGAGAGTCGGCCTTCCTTCGATGTTTACATATTTTCGGCCAGTCTCTTTCAGAAGTGCCTTGGCAGTGATTCCTTTGGAATCTGACACCAGTTTGTTGGAATTAAATCACATCATGTGGGTGATCACAGACTCCAGGTGTGCCTCTCTCAGAAAGGTGGGCGAGAAAACTGCAAGCTTTTTGTCTGAACTCTCGCCTGCGAGGTCTTGCACCTCATTCTTTCCAGTGTGCATCGGCCAGTTTGGCTATCAGCAGTGCTGAACCCCCTGAAAGGGCCCAAACGCTGGTCAGTAAAAGCTTTGGAAACAGTCGACAAGAGGCCCCCCGGGAGGCTTCGGATCTGTGCGTTGACATTATTCTCACATTAATGCTTCAAATAGATCACTAGGAGGAATCTGCCTGAATGTCCTTTCGTTTGGATAAGGAGGTTTTGCACTCACATGTGTTGCACATCCAATAGCCTGTATATGAATCACAGAAAACTGGGCTATTCTTGGGCCTTTGTATATAGTTACTTGACCAAACCTGGCAGATAAGCGCAGACCACCCATGATGGCCCCCACACTGTGAAAGGACACTCTCTGCGCTCCAGAACTAAGCTGGAAATCTCGCCAGACATACCAAAGAATGATTAGGAGTGCAGAAAAGATGTGTGTTTTGGATTATGCTACCTGTTGTTTTAAATAAGTGGTGTTATTAGTGTTATATTTGAGGAACTGAATTAAATGGGCAGTGAATTGCATTAACAGGCCAGCAGTTATTTTGTTTATTACTCATGTACTTGCATTTTTGATTTTTATCATTTGTCATTAATGTTCAATTGCTTTCCACTTTTTTTTTTCTTTTTACAGATGTGAATGAATGTCTCACTTCAAACCCCTGCCAACATCAGTGCTACAATCTGATTGGCTCTTACCTCTGCCAATGTGAAGTCGGATACGAACTGGCTTCAGACTCCGTCTCCTGCCAAGGTTATTGTTTAAAGTATTTTTTACACTTTTTAAACCTATGAAAGAAAGTATAGCCATTTAATTTTTGTTTTAATTGCATGCTAGTTTGTTCGAATATTCCTGGATATTTTTTAACCTAGTAACAAAGAAAACAATTGCGACTCTTCCCTAAGCGTATGTAAACAAATGAGTAAAGCATTCACAGTAATATGCTTACAAACGTCCGACTGACATTTGATTCATTTAGTTGAGGTGAATCTCAGTTTCTTAGCATGAGGGAGTTGCTAACATCGACACTATCCTGTTGTAGCCAATCAGATCAACACATTCACAATCAAACAGTATTTCAATGCCAATAACATTGCACAATGTATTTTCCCCCATGTATATACATCATATCTTAATGATTTTAATGACCATTGGACAATTGAGTATTATGTGATTATACATTTATAATTCATAAAGAAATATAGGTATTACGATATCAAACACAGAATTCAGTGTAGGTTTGATATTACTTCTACTAACCTGCATATTGCCAGCTTGCAAACGGAAGGATACGTTAGCTTAAGAGGGTAACCTGTTAGCATGTTATCCTTATGATACTGAATATTTATGGGTATAAATGTCATGTGTGAAATAGCCATTTAAATGAGATTAATTCATGATTTTTTCCCTCATCAGCTGAAAAAAACAATCCTTCTTAAAGTAATTTCACTTTATAGTTCTAGTTATCATTATCATCCCTTGTGAGAATGGGACTTAAAATTAAAAATTATAAAACTATCCATATATTATTTCAAATCAAAACAAAAAATATGTGGACACTTTCTGGTTGTCATATGTTAGTGTAGTGTAGTAAAATATTTGTTTAATTTTTATCGAGATGTGGTCCAGAGACATTCCATTGAAAACATCCTGGAATGTTACGCTGTGATTAGCAATATACTTGTATTTTCCAGACATCGATGAGTGTGATTTCTCAAACTACATGTGCCAGTTCCAATGTGTGAATCAACCCGGAGGATACAGTTGTGTGTGTCCTGAGGGATACCAGCTCCAAGGGACGCGGATGTGCCAAGGTATATTCCCGTTTGTTTAGTTCAGGGCTCCTGAAGTGGCTTCTGAAGTTGCTCATTGACCTTTTCCACCCTGTTAATAGATGTAAATGAGTGTGAAGCAGCACACAACTGCAGAGAAGATGAAATGTGTTGGAATTACTACGGAGGATTCCGTTGCTATCCCAGAAACCCCTGCCGTGAGCCATACGTGAAAACGGGAGAAGGGTGTGTCAAAAGTCCTAATAAAACCATGCTGTGTTGCAATAAAAAATGTTTTTTTAACCATTTAACTCTCCACCAACAGTCGCTGTCGGTGCCAGTCGCCAAATGTTTGTCGGGGACTGCCGCCTGTCATTGTCTACAAGTACATGAGCATCTTTTCCGATCGCTCAGTGCCTGCAGATATCTTCCAGATTCAAGCTACCAGTGTCTACCCCAATATGGTAAACACTTTCACGATCAAATCCGGCAATGAGGGAGGAGAATTCTACCTGAGGGTAAGATGTGACAATTTTTTTAAGGCAACCCTGTTACATTTGACTTTTTTGAGGTTGAACACACATGGTTGAAGATCAGTGCAAAATGTCTAATCATTTTTTCTGTAAAAGACTCTCACTATTATTTTTCATAACAGAGTTGAACAATTGAGCTTGACGATATAACTGTAAACATAATAAAAAAAACTTGTAGAGACTGTAAGAGATATTTACCAGTTTGAACCAGAACTCATGACCAGGTTTAGCACCAAACTTGTAAAAAGATGTGTTTTGGTTTGAATGTTAGAGGGTTGAAGACCAGTGCAAAAAGGTCTATTAATGGCCTTTTTTCTGTAAAAGACTAATCATTATTATTTTACATAACAGATTTGAACAATTGAGCTTAAAAATATTACTGTTAACAAAACAAAAACATATAAAGACTGTAAGAGATACTTCCCTCTGTTTGAACCCATGACATAAATTTTCCAAAACAGGTTCAGCGCCAACACTGCTACATTGAAAATGCTTTCAGGTTGATTGTTACAGGGTTGAAAATCAGTGCAAAAAGGTCTAATAATGGATAACAATGCACAACATTTATAGTCAGTATTCTTGCTCTTTTTGCTGAGAATTTGTTTCTGTAAAAAAAAAGAGAAAGATCACTGTTATTTTTCCATAACAGAGTTGAACAATTGAGGTTGACAACATAACTATAAACAATATAAAAAATTAAAACAAAAATGATGAAGACTGTTAGAGATACTTACCTCACTTTGATCCCATGACATTTCACTTCCAAAACCAGTTTAGCGCCAACTGTTACATTTAAAATGTTTTGGGGTTGAATGTTACAGGATTGAAGATCAGTGCAAAAAGGTCTAATAAGGACCTATTCTAGCACTGCAAAACTTCAGATTATTTAGTCATTGTTCTTGTGCTTTTTGCCAAGTTTTTTTTTCCTGTAAAAAAACAAAATCATTGTTATTTTCCCATAACAGGGTCGAACAATAATTGGGGTTGATGACATTACATTAAAAACAATTTATAGATACTGTAATAGATGCTTACCTCACTTTGAACCCATGACACTCCAAAAGAGGTTTAGGACCAACCCTGTTACATTTCAAGTGTTGTGTGGTTGAATGTTACAGGGTTGAATATCAGTGCAAAATCTAGGACTCCACAACATCAGATTACTTATAGTCGCATTTTTTGTCAAAAACAATATAAATAAAAAAAGTTATATTCAAAATAAAATGGGTCACTTTGACTAATAACATTTGCTTGTGGTGTAGTCTCTCTAGTGATTGTCTTTCTCTTTGTCTTTCAGCGCTCCAGTAATGTAAGTGCCATGTTGGTAATGACCAAACCGTTGACTGGACCTAGAGAACATGTTGTGGATCTGGAGATGGTCACCCAGAGTAATGCCTTGAGCTACCGTTCCAGCTCACTGCTGAGGCTCACTATTATAGTGGGTCCATACCCTTTCTAAATCATCTAGTTTGACTGAATCAGCACCTTGGTTTTATGTTTGTACTGCAGCTTACTATGTTTAAAATGTTCAACACAGCATGGTCACCTGGCCTTGATCAGTGGTTCTTAACTGGTTGGTTGCAACCCAAAAATGGATCATAGATGGAAACCAATTCTAAATCAATTAATAGATTCATTAATATTGGAATGTTTATCTTTATATGATAAATCTTTTGTATAATACATTTCATGGTACTGTATTGAGTCACCAATTAATGTCTGATGTAAAACGTGGGCCCCCGAAGCAAAACCACCTGAGAACCACTGGTCTAGATAGTTGCATATTTACTGGGATTCAAACAGGAATTGATTTACTAATCATAAAAAGTAGGCTGTCTGGTTTATTGAAGCTTTCAAGTAATTTGTACTTTGAAAAATGAAAGACAGGGTCTGAGAGGGTGACATGAAGACCAAGAAATATCTGAAAAACAACACAGCTGGATAACAGAAAGAAAAAAAAAACACGGTTGCTCAAGTTTCATTCTGAAAAGCACTTATAGGTTACTCTTTGTCTTGATAGTAAGAGGATTTTCTGCTGCATGGATCCATGTCAGTCTTTTAAAGGAATAGTTCACCCAAAAATGAAAAGTATGTCATGATTTAGGCCTACTCACTTTTTGACTTTCTTTCTTCTACAGAGCATATAAGGTGAAGTTTAGCAGAATGTCCCATGTGCTTGTTTCCATACATTAAACGTCAATGGGGAACAGAAGCTGTGGAGCTCCAAAAAAAAAAAAGACAAAACACACCATAAAAGCTCAGCTATATTGCAAGTCTTCTGAAAAGACCAAAATGTAGGTTATACACTGAAATTGTTCCCTCCACCACAGCTCTCAAATCTCTCCATATTCAAATCGGTGTTACAATTCGTTACGTCAAATGCAGCATTTACCAACCATAACTTTTGGCCTGTTTGGGGCCATTCACACATTGCAAAAATGCAATACGTGGGCAATGGAATGGGGGGAAAAAACAAGGTTGTTGAACTTATTTTAACTTCAGTTCTGCATTTTTAGAGTGCAGTGTCATGTTTAAAAGACACGGAGCTCAATGGCCAAAGACATCAATGTAGGTAGCACATGTTTACATAGAAGAACAATGGAAAAGTAACATAGAGGAATACAA
Organism: Vimba vimba; assembly: GCA_022828995.1. Classification (NCBI taxonomy): domain Eukaryota; kingdom Metazoa; phylum Chordata; class Actinopteri; order Cypriniformes; family Leuciscidae; genus Vimba; species Vimba vimba. Next base: position 10,587,962 of record CM040825.1, on the reverse strand, counting down.
AAACACATTCCATGTGAATGGACCCCTTACTGACACAAAACTATCATATGGTGCCAATTTATGTTTCTACCGGTGGGTGTCCACGCTCCGAAACCCCAAGTGCAAATACATTAACAACCATATATAAACACATCTCTATTCACCTCTGTTTCCATGAGCAACACACACATACGCAACAAATGACCCTTAAAAATGTTAACATGCTCGTTGCTTAATACTCAATTATACTTAGTGTTAGTTTTTCAAGAATAGGCCTGCGGTCTTTTTTTTCCGTGCGATGGTGCATTTGATGAATTCATTACACAAAAGTCATTTGTGTCTCACGAAGAGAAAATCAATATAACCAACCAAACAAAACCACATATTATTTCCATGAGTGTTGTCACGGGTCGCTCTCTTGCTGATATATACCTGATGATTTTGGAGTTAATTACTTAAAATGCAATTTATTATCATGGAAAAAAACAAAGCACTAGCTTTTGTGACAGGCTGTTATGCTGTAATGTTAAACATAACAGTAGAATTGTGTGTATTATGACCTGTCGGGACCCGATGTGAGATCCACCAATCAGAGAGGTTCCCGAATCTCAATCGATTTGGTGATTGGTTACGATGGAGGAGGAATATCTTGTGTTTTCCTCGTGCGTGCTCGAGCCCCCAAGCTAAATACTTACAATATAGTGCACAAGTCATATGTTCTTCTTTTTTTTTTTTGGTGTAATTTCCGTCCCCATTCGCTGTTACTGTATGGAAAAGAGCAGCATGAACATTCCACTAAACTTCTCCTTTTGCGTTCCTCAGAGGAAAGTAAATCATACGAGTCTGGAACGACATGCAGATGAGTAAACAATCATTTTTGAGTAAACTCAACCTTTTAATCTATCAATAAATCAAAGCTTTACGTTTCTTGTACATGGAATAAGTCAAATCAGAATGTAATTATCAAAAAGTGCTTATAGATTCCTTACTAGATTTGACTTTAGCTGGGGTAAAAAAAAGTGTTTTATAGGTGGAACATGCGGATAAGGCAAACAGAACTGCATATAGTTAGGTGGAACAGTTTGTGTCGTAATCTAATGGCATCCTTAGCTAATGGAAATCTGTGAATGTGTCCTCCGCCTTGCAAATACTGCAGAAATGACCTCCTATCCTATGAGAATAAGGCAATAATGTTTTGGAAACAGAAGTGATGTTTTCAGGAAATTGCTGGCAAGGGTTTAGGGTCGCATAAGCAATGGAACTGTTGCCTAACATGTCTGTACGGCTGCCAGAGCAGCGTTTGATCTTCTGCAGTGTTTCGTGTCGATGTTCTGTGACAAACACTTAAACCGTTTACTTAAACCGTTGCGTCACACCCAGCACCCCCAGAGACGTGGTCGTGGGTGAGGCCGGAATGGGTCGCGCACCACCACGGTGTATGAAACTATTTTGGCAAACAATCTTTATATTGGCTCCATAGTGATCTGACTAAGTATTGTAATGTAATATGGATGCCTGCAAGTCCTTATCTGTATTCTTATGATCAAACATGCATTATTTTGATTCACGCATGGTGAATGCTCCCTGTTTTTCTCTTATTGAGATCATTTTTTGCTTTTATCTAAATTGGTGTGGACCTGTTGTTTCTGCTCAGCGAGGACAACAAAGGTCTTTGTAATTGTCTAACTAACTAAAATGAATTGGATTTGCACCTATCGTTTATGTTTCTGTATTTTCAGTATGTTCTCAAGTTGCACTTTTTTTTTTTTTTTTTTTTTACTCATTCTTAGCCTTTGTGCCATTTTTTCGGCTGCAAAGATTTTGGAAATAAAAATAAATTCAGTAACAATCGTGTCATTTTTATATGCTTATTCATTTGTTTGCTTCATGTTAAAAAAAAATATATACATCTGTGTCAAAACAAACCAGAAAAGAAAATGCTCATGTTGAAAAATCTTTTGCTAGTATTGCATAACATGCATGGGTCAGTTTGGTATATTACTGGAACAGTTTAAGAGGACCACCAAGATTCATCTGCAGTTATTACCTCCTGCGGTTGCAGATGGGAATATATAACTATGTGATGTTGTCATGACAATAGTTGAGCAGTTCCTGTAAGAATATTTACACACTGAAAGCCAACTCATTTACAGAAAGCATGCAAGTCATACATGAACTGCATGTCTTTGCTTAGATTTCAAAGTATAAAAAAGAAAAAGTGGGCTATGAAGTAAATGTTTAGTGTATACAAAAAAAAATCTGTGGAGAGTTATATGAAAATTCGAAAAACATTAAAGTAGAATATAAAGTAATTTTCGAACTTTTTATGGCTAACTTATTGTTATTGAATAATGAGAATATATTATTAGGTAGTCATCTTTCTGGTGGTTTTATGTGAGAAACATGAGGTTTGATGGGTTAAAACTTTTACAAAACGTGCCCTGTTCTTTGCACAAGGCTATATACTACTGTAATATTGGTGTAAAATGTTTATATGTACAGGGCCCCAATGCAAAACCTTTAAAATATTGCTTGTAAGGGTAATATTTCAAAAGATTTTCTTAAGTTAAACTATTGTTTGCAACCAGCTGAAGATAGCATGTCTATCATAAAAGCAATAACACTATAATTGTCAGAGCAAAAAGGTGCTTGTACAAGGTCTAAAATGGAAAACTGATAAATGTGTAAAAAAATGTTTTTAGTTGTAAGCAAATTAAATGCGTGCGACGCTAAAAGCCTGAGTTTAGTGTAACTTTAAACCAATAGTTAAGGTAACAGCTTCATCTGCTGGTTATACGGAGTATCGCATCATTTACACAGCTCTAACAGAGCTGAAATCTGACAGGTCAGTCTCACAAAGCAGTTTTTGTTTTAAAAGACAGTGAAGTAATTTTGATTTACCTTATCACACATTTTCCGCCAGAAATGTCGGTAATATTAATGTTCAGGTCTAAGGTCCAAGAACAGCCAGTTCGCCGTGTATGACGTAAGCCATTTCAGTCGGCCAAATCAGATTTGAACCAATCACAAAGTCGGAGCGGTTTGCGTAGCCAATCGCAGCGCAGCACTGTGACTCACCATACATGGACAGCCATCACCATATAAGGAAACATCGACTCGCTTTATATGGAGGAAAGTAGATCTTTGGGTGAACGTCCTCGTGAGGTAAATTCCCTAAATAAGCGCGGAATCATCCTTTACACTCTCCCAAAAAACATTAAAATCGCCATACAACCAAAATATCGTAATTTACGTGTTCGACGTGAAATATCAAGCGTGATATCGACGTTGCTGTTGGTAACTAGTTCTCTTCGCGGAGGTAACAGTTACAGTGTGTGGTCGCGATGCGTCGTTTCCAAATGTGGCGTAAGTTCAGTTGAGGTTTGATTGATGGACTGTAGGCGGAAACTATACGTTGTAAACTTTGTACGATGGTCGTAAAGGGCTAGTTTTGAAAGGTTTGTTTTTGTAGTTTACAAGACGACTTCCATACAGGAATTAAACTAAGCATAGCTCTCGTTTAGTCCCGAGTTGTGTGCTTATTTGAGCTAATGTTTCTTAGCCTAGCATATGCAGGGTAAGTTCGGTATCAAGTGAAGAGATCTGCTAACTGTTAACGTACATCTACCGCAGACTGCAGTGGTGCTGCTAGCGGGTCGGGGTTTCGGAGATGTTGGGGGGAAACGGGAAGGCCAGGGGGGCTGGACGCTCAGGTAACGGCACAGGCTTGACCCATCTACAGGTGGGCAGCACATCTGGGGCTTTAGGGGCGGTGAACTCCTCCATAAACCTGCCCGATGGGGGCAGATACGACGACAGGCCGTCGGTCGAGGCAGTGCTGAGCGGCTCTGATGGAGACTCGGACTCCGGGGATGATGAAGAGAGTCCCGTGCTGGACAGGAGAGGAGTGAAGCGGGAGAGGAGCGAGATGGAGGTCGGGGGATCCTCGGGAGCGATCGCTGCACTGCCGGCGGGGTATGGAGGACTTTCCAGCGGGGTGGCGGGTGCAAAACCCGGCAAGAAAACGCGAGGACGGGTTAAAATTAAGATGGAGTTTATTGACAACAAGCTGAGGAGATACACGACCTTCAGCAAGAGAAAGACTGGCATTATGAAGAAGGTACGTTCAACCAGAACATGTACGACACCAATACTAGTGCTAAACCACTATGCTAATGCTGGTACTACAACTACTACTAATATACTAACACAAGTATTAAACACTACTAGTATTAATATTACTATACTGATTCTAATACTGTAGGAATACTAGTATTAATATCATTATACTGATTCTAATACTGTAGGAATACTAGAACTACTATTGCTAGTTCTATATTACTACTAGTGCTATATCAACTTATAATAGCACATTACTGATACTAGTTCCATTATACTATTTAATTGTATCCTTGTAATGTATTAATGTGCTGATACTAATTCTGTATCAATACTTGTACTATATGCAATTTACTGACTCTAGTATTGTAACATGCTACTATCAGCATCTACTATAATGATAGTGACTTCTGCTAAATACTGATAACTCATACTATACTGTTACTAGTACAATTATACATAAACTAGTACTGTACTTGTACTAATACTAAATGAATACTAGTACCATACCACTGTGTTCATAGTAATACTATACCATTGGTGTTAGAGTATACTGTAACAAGTAATATACCAATACGACTTAACATGCTAGTACTATACTACTGTACTATAACACCATACACTAGTTATGTACAACTGTTAGGACTTTATCAACATGTTAATGTTGTTATTGCTCCATTATTGTTGCTATATTTACAGATGTTAGTACTGAACCATTACTAGCACTATACATTTACTGATTGTGCATTACTAACTATACTGATACTCAAGCTATGCTGATACTAGAACCAGTATACCTTTACTAATCCTATACCACTATATTAGTGTTAGTACTGTACTCATACTACAGTAGTCAACATTTGAAGTGGATCAAAACCTTTCATCAAAGTTATACATGAATTTTGAACAATACCCGTTCTTGTCTCAGGACAACTTTGATTAACTTTTTTGATCCACTTCAAAAGTACTGTAATACTTTATGGCTAGTAGTGCCAAACCACTATACTTACACCAGTGCTGTACTGGTGCCATGTTGATGTAGTTCACTAACACTGTGGTGTTAAACTGTACTGTTACAAGTACTATGCCAATACTAGTTAACATGCTAGTACCATATTTATAGCTTTCTACTTTACAAGTACTAGTTCTATAGCTCTATACTGATACTAGTTTACCACACTATCATATATCCCTCCTCTGTTACTTTCTGATGTCTTCCGTGTCTCAGTTGAAGCTAGTTTCCTCATCTGTTCTGACTCATTTGTCATTGGCCCCTCAATTGTCATTCATTCCTGTCTCAGCAGAAATAGGCCAGATGACTGATCAGGTTACCACTGCGGTAGACTTTAATGCATTTGCATATCTTGAGGACCGGCCTAGTTTGCAGTGTAATGACAACCTGCAGTAGGTTCTCTAGTGACTGACTTATTAGTTGCTGTTAATCCCTTCTTACCAGTTCTTTTATCTCTTTTGCTTGGGCTGCTGTCATCACCTCTCGTCCTTCTTTTCATTGTTTCTTACCTCAAGAACTACAAATAAAGCTGCATTGCGTCACACAAGCACATTTGAATTTATTTGGCGCATACACTTCACAACATTTGTGATGTTTATCATCACTGTTGTCCACTCAATCAGAGTTGAGGTTAAAAAACACGAGTTCACCAGTGCTTATAAGTTAGTGTCCACTGGTGAAGTAAACGTCACTTTAGGATAGAAGATCTTATTGTTATCTTGCTTTCTTCTCAATTTCCAGGCTTACGAACTGTCCACCTTAACGGGGACGCAAGTTTTGCTCTTGGTTGCCAGCGAGACGGGCCACGTCTACACATTTGCCACGCGGAAACTTCAGCCCATGATCACCAGTGAGACGGGTAAAGCCCTCATCCAGACATGCCTCAACTCTCCTGATTCTCCACCCCGTACCGACCCTTCGACAGACCAGCGGATGAGTGCCACGGGATTCGAGGAGACAGATCTCACCTACCAGGTCTCAGAGGCAGATGGTCTCACAGAGCCAAAGGTACAGAGTTTCTACAACGTATTTTCAATCTACTAGTCAGCGAGTTGTCTAATAGACTAAGTGGTCAAAAGTAAGTTCTGTAAAATTACACTTGTTTAGAATTGTTGTTCAGAAGACACAGTCCAGACGTCTTTGTAAGCGGTGTTCACTTAGGACGCATTTTTCTGTTCACGATGGCAAGAATGGGTCGAGCACAATGGGTCTTGAGATCTTGAAAATGTAGTAGTTGGTAGAAACGTGAAAGTTGGAAGTAAAAAGTTAATGTGTTCATTTGATACATCATCTTAAGAATGATCAGGGGACACTACGCAACAAACTGCGCAGACCAGACACTTGTCGTTTGTTCACGTAAGACGCTTTGTTCACTATAGCTGGATGTTTTGAAAGTTGGTAGAAAACTTGATTCGGGATGCGTGGCGCAACTATGGAAGCTTGTTTCCGCCACTGAATAATAAATAAATAATAATAATTGCGACTTTTTATCTCACAATTCTGACTTTTTTTCTCAGAATTGCAATTCTGAGAAAGTTGCAATTCTGAGAAATAAAGTCGCAATTGGAAGATATAAAGTCAGAATTGCATGATTTAAAGTCGCAATTGCGTGTTATAAAGTCAGAATTGTGAGATATAAACTATTCTGAGGTAAAAAAAAAAAAAAAGTGTCTTTTTTTTCCTTAGAATTGGACTTTATCCCCTGGTTTCACAGACAGGGCTTAAGACTAGTCCTAGACTAAAATGTAAGTCTGAGCTGTTTCCACTGAAATAAACTTGCACTGACTGATCTTAAAAATATATCAGTGCCTTTTTAGTTTTAAGATGCACATCGGTAATGTTTTTTTCTAAGCATGTTTATAAAAATTACTTAAATGTCCTAATTGATCTATGGTCTAATCCTGGCTTAGTCTAAGCCCTGTCTGTGAAACCGGGCCTATATCTCACAGTTGTGAGTTTATATCTCACAATTCTGAGAAAAGATGTCAGAATTGCGAGATATAAACTCACAATTATGTGTTATAAAGTCAGAATTGCGTGATATAAAGTCGCAATTGCGAATTCTGACTTTATAAGACGCAATTGCGACTTTTTCACGCAATTCTGACTTTATATCTCGCAATTCTGACTTTATAACACGCAATTGCGACTTTATTTCACGGAATTCTGACTTAAATTCTGAGAAATAAAGTCAGAATTGTGAGATAAAAAGTCGCAATTATCTTTTAAAATGTTTTATTTTGTGGCGGAAACAAGCTTCCATACGCAACAGATTTACGTCCAATCTGAAGTTTAAAGAAGAACATCTAAAACATTCTAGTTGACCTCATTAATCTAGTTTAGTCTAGATTAATCTCAGACTAGTTGGTTGATGGATTATCCATCAACCAACCAAATCAAATCGAATCTAAAGACGAATCATCCTTTATAGTTCCACAGCTTGGTCCATCATTTGAGTTTCACTTTAAGTGGAAACCTTTTCCCATTCCTGTGTCTCTTGACCTTTGAGGGTCTCAGTTTTCCAGACTACAATAGCTCATTTTAATGTTGAAAGAACTTTCACCCAAAACCCCTTTTCTACTATCAGTATTTATCATGCAAATGCCAGTTTTGCGCACATTTAAGAACATTTGCGTCACCCCCGAGCACGTCTTTGCATGGCAGCGTCTACTATTCACAATGTCCAACTCTCATTGATAAGGATTAGATGCTGTCTACATGTCCTTATATAGTCTGGTTTTCCCAGTACACTTTCTTGGCTCATGGCTGATCACATTCCGTATAAGCTGCAGCTGTTTTCAAATTTGGATGACATATCCCCCCCTTTTCTCTACTGATTTAGGGCAAGTAGTGAGTGAGCATGCAGAATTAGAAAACCAAACCTCTGCTTAAAATATTGCTTAAAGCAGATCCTCAACTTGTTGAGCTGATGACAAGCTCATTTTGAAAAGTCATCATGGGAATGGTATCCTCCTCACACATAAAATCAATGCTTTTAGCAGATAATTTGAGGGGTTTTTGCTCACAAACATGCACAAGATCATTTCCTTTGTCACAGTTTGGGCAGGGTTTTTTGGTTTAGTTGTCTCAAAAAAACTTTGGTTTTATTTTTCCAGGTTGTTGATTTATTTTACAGACTAAAAGACTTATCTCCTGAGCTAGTGCACAAAGGAACAAAAAAAAGCACAAAGGAACAAAATGTACCTTGCACAAAAAAACAGTGCAAATAGATTTAATAAAGTTCAAATAGCCTAGTTTTAGTGCAAAATGAACAGTTTCAAGTCAGTATGTTCAAGCCCACCTCTGACTGATAATGTCCCCAGCGGTAGAAAATGTAGATGATGCTTGAAAACTGATATCTGGGGTTTAAGGCCCTTATCATCTCCCTATAGTTGACATGACCAGAACACAAAACATAAAAATAGCCTTGTTTTATCATTTAAAAACATTATCTATGCTAACTTAAGAGATGACCTACTAACAACCTTAACCGTAAAGTTACAACAACACCATTTACAGCTTACACACCTCCACCATGGAGCCTCCACTGTAGGAGAAGGCAGCAAACCTGTGGCACTCATCTTGCCTTTCCTCCATCATTTTTCCTTTTTTCTTTGCCAGTGTGAACGGATTGACGCTCGATGGTCTCCTCATGCCAGGATCGAAAGGGGTAGAGGCTATAACATTAATGTGAAAAGGGAAAAAACAAACAATAAACCGTTAATGCAGCCAACCTTAAGAATAAGCACGCTTTAGCAAGATAACTAGTTTAATGTGAATTCAACTTGATCAGTTACTGTCAAACTTAAAGCATTTTTAGCATCGATTTAGCTAGCTATCAATAGCCATACATCCAAACAATATCTAACGCTAACGTTACAAATTTCCTACTTCCCAAGTCGTAATTACGACTCCGAATGCAACGTAACATGAGGAGAGTAAAGATGGAAAGCTCCTAACGCTTATTTCCATATAAATTCACGGATAATTTTGTATCTAAGTTAACATGCTTTTCATTGAAATTACAAGTTCATGACATTTCCTCATATGGAGTCCGTTCGTTACGTTGCATTCGGAGATCGACTACTTTTGACTGACAAAATTCCAGCCACCGGAAACACTAACTGATAAAGTGAGTTGATCAAAACCTTTCTCTTTAGTAAACTCTGTGTACACAAACACTGTTCTCAATGCTGGAGTTCATGTGTAGAGCCTCTGGTGATACTTCCAGCAAAGTTTCATGTTGTGTCGAGCCTTCTTAGTGTTTTAAAAATAGCGATTTTTGATGCTATCATAGTCGTGCCCCATTCAAAGGCAGTTTGATCGAAAACGAAAATACGGTCAATCTTAAAAGTGGTGTTTCCATTCTAATTCTGCTTTTAAATGAAAGATTGACTCAGGTAGATTAACAAAAAAGAGCCTAGGTTCAATTTTGGCGACAGTTCTCCTTTAATAGAAAAGGCTTCTTGATATTATTCCTGTACCAATTTGATTCTATTTGAATGTTTAACAACGCTTACTTCATATTCATTTTTGTTCTTGTATCAAAATTGATATCAAGAATCGTAAAACGTTCATGGTTTATCGATTGTCTAAATGCAGATCGGATCTGCTCTAGTCTCAGTCAAGCTCAGTTTGGTGTATTTTCTTGTACCCTTCTTTTGATGGCGAAGAGAAAATGTTTTCCAGCTCACAGGCTGTTGGATCCGTCGTCCCCGTTCGGTGGGTTTTGTTGAGAGCTGCCTGAAATAGCAGCGCTCTCTCTCTCGCTGTGTGGACACCTGTTTTCCTGCGAAGGCAGCTGCCGTTCTCAGGATAGCCGTGACACAATTGCCTTTATCACACGACAGGCTCTGCTGCGGTCAATCACTCCTGTCCACCACAGGAAAACTCTGTGACATGACATTAATGTCGTCTTTCTTCTTCAGACCACAAAAGATTATCTTTTATTTTTAGAAAGTTTTAGATGTTTTCGTGCAAATTATCAGGGTTCGTACAAGGTGCTTGAAGTACTTGAATTTGACTTTTTGACATTCAAGTCATGGAAAACCCTTGAAAACAGCCATATTTATGAAGAGGTACTTAAAAAAGTGCTTTACTTACTTAAAATACAATATATTTTTTCGAAAAATACAATATTTTCACACAAAATTAACACTGCAGCCTGTCTGATAATACGAAGTACGGCAAAATCATAATATAAACTATTATTTATTGAACAATAATTGCCATTATAAACTTCGTATTTAATATATATTATTAAATACGTTATAAGTTGTATTTTGGATACTTTATATCTGTAATTTGAGTTTTAAAAATCCTTAAGATATTGTTTGATAAGTGAGATCTCGGATTGTAGTCCTTGAAAACCAAAAAAGTAGTGCTTGAAAAGTCCTTGAAAGTCCTGGAATTTCTTTTTACAGGATCTGCACGAACCCTGTATTATGAAAGTGATCCCAGACTTCTCATTCGTTTAGTTATGAATAGTCCTATAATTTGGTTTGTGTCCATCGAGTTTCAAATAAATGCGTTCCAGATAATAACAAAAAGATGAAGTACCTTTAGTTTGTGAAGTGTTATTTGACAAATAGGCGTTATTACATTATGTAATGTATAAATGGTTCTGCTTTTTGTCACAAAACAGTTTGGATAATTACTCAAACATAATTATCCATGAGCAAAGACTTCACTCATAGAATGCTGTTAACATTATATAATATATTTTTGACTATTTTGAGTATATTTATTATATAATGCGTCATGTATAATGCATTCAAATAGTTACAAATGTTAGTTTGATTCATACTTTTTCATACTGTGTGTATATATATATATATATATATATATATATATATATATATATATATATATATATATATATATATATATATATATATATATATATATATATATATATTCAGATCACACACACACACTCAAATATGTTACCTGTCAAGTTAACTTCAAATATTAAATAACTACAATTAAAAGAAAAATGTTTTATTTATTTTTATTTTTTATATATTTTTTTAATTTTTATTATTATTATTATTTTTTATTTGATTATTTTTATAATTTTTTTATTATAATTTTTTATTATATATATATTTATTTATTTATTTATTTTTTACATATATATTTATTTATTTATTTATTTTATATATATATATATATATATATATATATATATATATATATATATATATATATATATATATACAGTACATATACACAGATCACACACACACAAATGTTACCTGTCAAGTTAACTTCAAATATTAAATAACTATTTTTTATAATTTTTTAAATTTTTATTATTATTATTTTTATTTTATTTTATTATTTTTATATTTTTTTATTTTATTATTATTATTATTATTATTTTATAAAAGATTTAAAAAGATTATTGATTGTCCCTCTAAATTTGTGCTCGTTAAAATCTTTTAATTTCTGCCTTTGTTGTTGCAGGAAATGATGAAGCCCACGTTCACCTCGGCCACTTTACCTGGAGGCACCAACAGCACGACCACACAGTCCTCGGCGTCTTCCTCTCCCTCCTCCTCCTCAGTGGCCATGCACACACACACACACACTCACAGCAGCATCCCCTCGCTGTCCGGCACCACCGGTTGGCCCATGAGCGCTCAGAGCGTCTCCAGTGCGAACGGCACCGTGCTCAAAAGCTCTCCCGCGGGCGTGATGCAGCTGCCCGGAGGATTCACACTCATGCCAGGTGCGGGCCTGCGTTCAGTCGTGCCTTTGTTTTACTTCTTCCTTTTACAGATTAGTCCAGATTAACTCTTATTTGACTTTACAGATGGTTTGCATGATGCATTGCATCAGCTTGCATGACATTGTCGTGTTTTAATGCACATGAACTTATTGGCTTGCTTGCATGCCTGCTCACTTTGAATTCTGCTTCCAACTGATTTCGTCTGTGTAAAGGCCTATTCACATCAAGAGCGATGCAACAATCAAATCGAATCATTAAGAAACTCGCAACATATTTAGACAATTTACATGAATTTAACGTTTATCCAGATGTATTGATTCCAAAATCATTCAAATTCAATTCAGGAAGTTTCTATGTCCAACCCTCTACAATGCGAGTAAATTTCACTCTGGGCGACTAAATAATGTCAATCATTAGCCATTGGCTGATAAATTCTTAGATTTTACTCGCCGGTGTGTGTGTGTTAGATGCCAAGTATAAGTTTAGCATAGATATACTTTCACTTGCTGACACTGACTGAGCGCTTGAGAGTTTCGCTCTCTGTCTAGCGATCTGTACTAGTATTTCAAATTCAGCTCAGCGTACCTGTGTTTGACGCACCGTAAACTCTAGTGTGGAGGCGCACGACTCGCCGTCACGTTTCTCTCACACACGCAAAGAGAGAGAGAGAGAGAGCGAGAGAGAGTCTTGCATACCACACAAAATCGACGCGCTACATGTAAACGATATTCTTGTTTGTATTTTCCTGTCAAAATAACGGAGTTCATCTGGAATTATTCAGCTTTTAAGAACAAGGTAGTTTCTCCGAAACTAATGCGCAAATGGCGATCTCATTGGCTGGCGCTCATCCCCGTTTTAATTTCAGCAAATCAGTTAGTAGTAGGATTAACTTTTAATAACTACTATTATCAATTACTTTTTTCTTTTTACAGAAACAATGAATGACCAACAATATCTTAAGCACCACCTCCAGTCCTAAATTAAAATTCAGTTAAAATTACAAATATGCTTGATTATCATAATATTATAATATAATGCTTGATTGACTGATCTTAAGTGTACATTTAGATATTTAAAAAGCTGTGCTATATATATATATATATATATATATATATATATATATATATATATATATATATATATATATATATATATATATATATATTAAATAGTATATCAGTTTGGCGAGTAACCCAAAATATTAACTAGCCAATGGCGATTCTATTGCCAAGGTGTGCGTAGAGGGTTGATGTTTTTAAAGTTATTTTGATCTGTGTGTGTGTGTGTGTGTGTGTGTGTGTGTGTGTGTGTGTGTGTGTGTGTGTGTGTGTGTGTGTTTATGCATGCTTTTATTCATTTAAATCAATTATTTAATTCAAATTTAAGTTTTAGATAATTCAAAATTTCACTAAAATGTTTAAGAAAAAGCCTCCTCAAGTAGGTTGGCATAATCTTATTTTTTTTTCTTGGAAAATATTGCTATTTAAAAAAACTTTTGTCAGCCAGATCAGTCATGTGGTGCAGACAGCTTGAAAAAGTGTCATGGACATATATCATAGACCCTTACAATATCAGATATATTATCACCTTTTTATGACGAGGCAAGGGTAGTTCATGTGGTGCGGTGACTCAAAACCTGATCATATTTCAGGATTATTAAATATCATAAGACAAACTTTGAAGTTAACTTGAGAAAGCCTGACCAGAAAGTTTGAAGAAGTTTTAAGGCTTAATGTTTGATGGGTTTGAAGGCAATACAGTGGCATAATATTTAAAAAGAATTCTTTGAAAGCTGAAAAAAAAAAAATCAAATAATCAATATGTGTGCACTCACACATCCAGTAAACTAAGAATTTAAAACTTGGATCGTAAACATTCTTGTTCCTCATTGACCCACATATCAAACATTTACATCAAAGACTAAGATTATACACCGTATTCAAGATATGAATTGAGATCTGACTCGCTCGTTTGAGAGCATCAGGATGTTTATTGAAATATGCTTATTATAATATCCCCGAGATGATAAACCCAGCACTGTGAATCTGTTCAAACTCAATCACCGTACCAAACGTTTGTTCTCCAATTAGGCCTGTCACGATTATGAAATTTGGCTGACAATGAATTGACTAAAAAATAAATGCGGTTATTCCGATTAATTCCCCGTTTTAGGGCTTTGTCATAAATTTTTTGTTTGCTTCATTCATTAAATAATTATGATGAATTTAATCCTTCACAAGTTATCATTTTGCAGCGTAACATTCCAGTTAACAGCTTCAAATATTAAAGAAATGTATTGAATTTGGAAGTGAATTGGAGCCCATGCTTGCTGTGACTAGGCCTTGAACATGCGAGTTCTGCGTGGCTTGCTGAGGGTGTCGCTGTGTGTCCCGCAGGCGCCTCTCTCCCGCCTGGCACACACACTATTCCTCTCAGTCAGCTGCAGACACACTCTCTGGCCATACAGTGTCCACAGACGCAAAACAGCCACGCCATGACTAGCACCAGCACCTCCTCCTCCTCCGCTGTCCCCGCACACACACAACCCGCTGCTCAGGCCACGCTCTTCCGCCTGCCGGCCGCTGTCTCGCTTACAGGTCAGTGTGTCTCAGACTCTCAGTGTGTGTGTGTGTGTGTGTGTGGCGCCGTCTGGAGGGAAACTCAACTCACTGTGGGCGCTGCAAATGTGCGTTGGATTTGCATGCTACAGCTTTCTTAAATTATTTTCTTATAGTGGTGGCATTGCAAGTAACAAAACTAATGCAAAAAATAAGGGATTCTTCAAAACATTGTTAAATTTCAGATGGCACTTAGAGGCTTTTGCATCTGAACTCTTCATATATATATAAGTAAAATTAAAGAAAACAAATGTCACAAATGTAACGTCAAATTCGTTACATTTGTGACATTTGTTTTCTTTAATTTTACTTATATATATATATATATATATATATATATATATGAAGAGTTCAGATGCAAAATCCTCTAAGTGCCATCTGAAATTTTCTTCTAGAATGATAATTTTTATCAAGCTTGTATATTTAAGTTCAGTAATTTCACTTAAATGACAATTAATAGGTAATTTGCATTGCCATTTAAGTGAAACTACTGAAAATAAATAACCTTGAATTTGAATGTCGTTTTTGCCAGAATATCTTGCGAGATGTATGATATTCCATCATGTAAGCAAAGTAAACCATGATTACAAGGTGTTTGTGTTAATTTCTTCACTCATTGCATTTCGTTATCTAATTGATGACTAGTCTATTCTTGGGCTTTGGTTTAGACGTCTATGACGGCCCAAATTTTGCCTTGTTTTAGCCTAGACGTCTGGGCTGTGTATGGACGGCTATTGTCTATAACATTAAACACAGAATTGCTCGCTGGGTAGTTTATAAGTTTTAGTTTGCATTATTTTAGAATGATTGATTTTTTTATATATATATATATATATATATATATTAGGGCTGTCAATCGATTAAAAAATTTAATCGCATGATTGTCATGAGTTAACTCGCGATTAATCGCACATTTTTTATTTGTTCTAAATGTACCTTAAATTAATACTTTTCAAGTTTGTAATACTCTAATCAACATGGGCATGGATAAATATGGATGCTTTATGCAAATGTATGTTTATTATTGAAACCATAGTCAACATAGAGCATGAAGAGTCATGTTTCAAAGGTCATAGATGTTTTTCAAAGAACTTGTTCATGTCTATTAGACACATGAAGAAAGAACAAAGAAATACCAGGTTCCCATTACTTCTCTTTCTTTGCACTGAGCAATTAACACAAACATGTTTAGATTTTTGCATGACAGGGCAGCTCTTCTGAAAATGCTAAATGTACATTTATTATTTATTATTACATTAGTTTGTCTCTCTCTGTGCCCATTTTGATGAAGCTAAATTCTCAATAAAACTGTTTTCATTGGTATATTTTACTGTTTCTGTTGTCAAACAACGCAATGAATATGAAATGGTGACTGAAACGCGATCCAATAAACATAACCAGCTCTCCCTTCCAAGATGTTAATCTGCACAATAATCCTGATAATTGAGCCGTCGTCTGATGAAATCAAATACCGGTACACATAAGATAAAGACAATATATGTGCTGTGATTTCAGCTATACTTGCATGTAAAATTAGAGAAGCAACATAATATCTGTTTAACTGAATATCTGTGTTTATCTGTGTTTAACTGCGTCTCGCGCTGCTCCTCTCTGCAGCGCGAGACGCAGAGAGAGAGCGAGAGAGAGAGAGAGGCGCGGGCGCGTGCTGGGAGAGCAGTACCGGCGGTACCGGTAGATTCTCAGAAACTAAATAAGGTTTGGGCGCTTTTTTGAAGGGAAAATATCGCTAAATGGGTCTGCAATGTCGCTAAGTTGGCAACACTGTGTATCTCCATTTCTCCAACTAGGGGTTGGGCCAAGGGTCAAACAGAAAATACGCGCTGCGTTAATCGAGCGTTAAAAAAATAGAGCCGTTCATATGATTTTGCGTTAACGCGTTATTAACGCGCTAACTTTGACAGCACTAATATATATATATAAAATCATTTTAGGTTACATTTTTCATGTAATTTTTGCTTTTAAAGTTTATATTTCATAAACTATTTAAAATAGTTTTAGTTGTCGGGTGTGCAGTTCATTCATGTATATAACTATGGCTGGTATTAAAAGTGTTTTCTGCTGTTGTGTGTCAGGTGGTGCGATGCCTCAACAGCTACAGGCCATCCAGGTTCACCCCAGTCCTCAAAGCAGCGACAGCAGTCCCGAGATCAGCCAGACCTCCAGCAGCTCCGCCGGTACTCACTGCAACAACCTCCTCTCTCCTCTCTGACTCCATACTGTCGATCAGTCACACATCATCTGTGTCTCTTCTGCACTCCCACAGTGAGCCACACTGCTACTATAGTCACGTCCTCAGTGCCTTCTTCAGTGGCGGGTCACATGATGTACCCTGGAGCGCACGTCATGTATGCTACATCCACCTCTGGCCTAGCCGACGGGGGCCTGACTGTGCTCAACACCTTCCCACAGTCGCACGCTGCGATGCACGTGTCCCACTCGCAAGCCCAAGACTCAGGTCAGTCGGACAGATGCATGTGCGCATCGGTGTATTAATGTCTCGTTGGAATTGGCTTAATGAAAAGATATCGATTTGGAAATATTCTAAGTATGGGAATTCCATTAACTGTTGTTAACCCTTTATGACCTACCATAGAACAGTTCTGCCAGAGTATATCTTTGTATTTTTACATGCTGTGCTGTCATTCTTTTGAGCATTTTCATATGCCATACATCAAAATAATCCTTACCCTCCCAATTTGAAGGCTATGTTTGTAATAAACCAATAGTAACTAGATAAATATCTCAAAAGTGCAATAAACAAAAAGAAAAACAATTTTTAATATTTTTTTTCTACATATTTTATTCAATACAGAAATTTGGTAAATGTCAACCTCAAACTTGTCAATGTGAAAAACGTGCATAAAACAATTTAAAACTATACAGAATTGATTTGAACTGTTTACATAAATTAGTTTTTAAGATGCACTCATTTAATGAGTCTGTACAAATTGCGTAATATGCGTTTACAAACAAACAAACAAGCAAACAAAAAAAAACGTCCGTGTACTTTCGTTTAGAGTAGACATAACGTTACGTGCGCGCGTGTGTGTGTGAATGTGCTTGCATTTGTAAAAGTGTATTTGTGAGTGTGTAAAGGAGAAATAAATGATAAAATTAAGCAATGATAAAAAGACAATAACAAAAAGAAAGAAACATACCGGTACAGCAAATGGGAGTCAAACGGGAGTCAAACGCATGGTCAAATGACGCAGCTTGTGACGTCACAACATGTGACAAACCCTGGGGTCATAGTGCACAGAACGTGATACGTCAATGAGCATCGGAAGATGTAACTATCAATCGCAGATCTACAGAACATGTGTGCAAAGACGTGCAATGCATTTTTGTGTTTTTTTTGTAAACGCATATTACGCAATTTGTACAGACTCATTAGAGGGTGAAAACAACGCAACAGGAGCATGTTGGAGGCTTGATCTGAACATGTTACATCTCTGGTTTTGTATGCAAAAAGAATTATTGAGCTAGCCATTTTGTTTCAGTTTCTATAGGCTCTTAAACAGACACACAAAACAGTTAAACTAGTGGTTTTATTGTGTTTGTGTTGTTTGCTGGTCGTGTTTAGGTGCAGTTCCTCAGATGTTTCTCACAGGACCTCCAGGAACTGTACAGATCCCAGTTTCAGCCGTTCCGCTTCATTCGGTAATATATTAAAACCGTGAGCATTTCTTTACATGAAACTTCTGTTCACTGTATAATTTTACTTGTACAGCTTTCTCTGTAAGTTTAACTGCATTGTATCTAAACGTTTATCGGGTTTTGTATGTCAAAGGAGCTTCTGAAACATTCTAGCTAATACAAAAGAAGATCTTTTTTCTTTTTCTTTTTTTTTTTTACAATATTAAGCCTTTATACATTGTGTTACAAGAAAACAAAACATTACATTCCAAGAGTAAAGGCATAATGTTATGACAATGTTACGTTTTTATTCTTGTAACTCGATGCCTTTTTGCTCATAATATAATGCCTTTATTCTTGTGTTGTTAATTTTTTCCCTGCAACATTATGCCTTTGTTCTCGTTGCATTCTCGTTGACTTTTTTTCTTGTAATGTTATGATTTTTTTTTCTCATCATATGATTGTTTTTCTCATGTTTTTGTAACATGCCTTCATTGTAATGTTACATTTTTATATTTTCGTAACATTAGGCCTTTATTCTTGCAATGTTAAGTTTTTTGTAACACAATGCCATTATTCTTGTAACATTAAGCCTTTATTCTGGTAGCATTTATGACTTTGTTCTTGTAATGTTATGATTCTTTATCTTATAATATTATGCCTTTTTTCTTGTCATGTTACATTTTTGTTCTTGTAACATTATGCCTTTTTTCTCATAACATTTTTATATTTCCGCAACATTATGCCTTTATTCTTGTAATGTTATGTTTTTATTCTTGTAACACAATGCCATTATTATTGTGTGTACTGTGTTATGATTTTATTCCCATAACATGCCTTTTATTTTTGTAATGTTTCGTCTTTATTCTCGTAACATAATGCCTTAGTTCCTGTAATGTTACAAGATTGTTCTCAAAACACTTTTATTCTTGTAACAAAATGCCTTTATTTTCCAAACATTGCATCTTTATTCTAGTAATGTTTTGCCATTCTCATAACATGAAACATTTTGTTGAGACTTTTCTCAAAACACTGTATGATTGACAGTCAGGAACGTGTTATTCACTTTCTCTTATGTTGCAGATGCATAAGAACATGCAGTCACTGGGCTCCTCTCACACTTGTGTTTCTGCCGTTCCAGATGTTGATAAACCAGCAGCCCACGGGTAGCAGCGGCGCCACGCTCACGGAGCTGCGGGTGGTGAACATGGACAATCCCAAAGGAGACTGAGGCCAGTGTGACTGTTCACTCACTGATATTCCAGGGATCACTCATGCCATGCAATCAGACTGCCATTGTATTTATTACTGCCTTGCTGCGTGCCGTGGGGTTCACAAACCCATACATACAGGAATACTGAGGCGTAACGGGACGTTTGAAGGAGGATTGCGTCTCCTCATGGACTCATTTTGGTAGGTAGTGAGATGACAGATCATTTTTGGTTCACACGTACACACCGACACGCAACTTCACGTCAATATTTCATAGAGACGTCTGCACTATCACTGCTGGGTGTTCACCTTTATGCCGAAAGACTGATGTCGGACAGTGGGATACGAATCATGTAGAAATTCAAGCCTGTTCGCGGTACCACAGTTGAAGTATCTTCAGTTGAATCTTTCTTTCTTTTGGGAACGCCTCATCTGATCTGATTTATCATTCATTTTTGAGATCGCTTTTAAGATTTCAATCTTTTGAGGTAAAAAAAAAAAAGAGTTTTGTTGTGAAGTAAGTTCGGTGTGGGTTTAATGGCTGTTCGTGCGTCATTAAATCTTTTTCCAAACTTCATGTCATTTCAAACCTTTTTAACACTTAATTTGCCGTGTCAGACCTTCTCTCCATTTAATTAAATGGTGACTGGCAATTTTCTTTGTCAAATTTTCTTCATTTTTAGAGCTAAACAGCCTAAATGATTATTAGCATCATGAATCGGCAGGTTTGGAAAGACATGAGGGTGAAATGAGGCCTTGAAAACAATGCTGGACACTCTTGCACTGCCATCGACACTCACTGGGGGTTTTGAATACCATCATGTCTAAAACAAATATAATTTTTCGCCCTCATCACATCCTGAATGGCCTTTGTTCCTCAATTAGCAGTTTTACGATATCTCAAAACGATCTGATTATTTGAATATGCTGCTATAATTTGGATCTACACATGATCAGTAGTAAAGATGGCTTGTTGTGATGCTGTGCCAAACGATACTGTACCTGTGGATATCTGGACGAGAAGTCCACTTCTCTGCTTCAAGGCTTCAGGCAAACACAAGCTTAAGCCACTTGTTGATGATGCTGTAACAGAAAAACACTGACTCACGTTTGCTCTGCATGACAACGTACCGTAAACGCTGGTGCTGCAGAATCACAGGAGACTCGCTCTGCTTCGCGGCTCATTTAGTTCACCAGAATAATAAAATATGTGATGGATCTGCTATTAGGTACAAGAATGGCAAGTTTTGTTCAACACAACTGTTATTTTCACTGAATTTGCTTAAATTAAATACAATGTAGTTTAACTGTTTATACGTGCACCCACATATTAATATTGTATGTGATTTTCTTTTTTATCACCATACTCTTTGTTTTTGTTTTTCTTCTTCCAAATATTTGATTTGGTTTCTTGAAACGTCCAAAGGGCTGTATATCTCGACGATGTCTGCTTGTATATGCGTCTGGTCTCTCTCTGCAGATTTTTAAAGCGGCATTGGCATTGGCGGGCGTCCACGGGTCTCTTCCTCCACACACACACTGCGAGCGTGGAGCGTAAAGCCTTGTTTTCTCGCACTGCTTAACGGATTTAAGTGGACCACAGCAATACCGAGAGTTTCAGGAATGGCGGTTTCTCTTCTCTTCGGGGATTTTCGGTTTGTGGACCCGAGCACATGTTGACTGTTGTTTTTTTTTGTGTGTGTGTGTGTGATTTTGTTTTTTTGACCAGTGTAAACTGAAGAAAGAATGGGGGGGGATTTATAAAGCGGCCAGAACAAAAGTGTTTGATTGTTTTATTCAGTATTAACACGTTTTAAATCCAGGGGGAACATTTCTTGAGTTGTTGATTTCCATTATGATGTTTTTGAGTGAATCTCTTCACGAACTTGCCAGGTCATATTTCACTCCACAACCAGAAGGGAAAAAAACAACAACATATTTTTGACATTTCCATGACAATTAACCACATTTTTGCTCATTTCTGATGCAACAACATGATAAATCAGTGAGATATTAAATTATAAGGTGTTTAGGCATTGTCTAAGTATTTGTTGAACAGCTTTTTATAATTTTTTTTTTTTTTTTTATTCTATATTGCACTTAGTAATAATCACATTTTGGAAAAGTACACTTATCATGACATATTTTCAAACTGATAATTTTTTTTTTTTTTTTTACTTTATGCGAAGTACTATTATTTAATTTTTATTTTTTTTGAGTGAAATATGACCTGGGTGTTTTTATCGGCTGTTATCTTGTGAAATTGTGTGAACACTAGAGGAAAGTGTTGAATGTACCACCTGTATATGGCCCTCATTGTACATAATCTGATTTCCTACGTTAAGTAGCTCATATGGCTGCATATGAAATTAAAATGTTTCTGCACCCTGGATATATTCAGTGGACTGTATATATTAGTTTAAATGTGAAGCACGGGCATCTTGTTTTTCTTTTTCCCCTTTCCTTTAGCGAAACGTAACCAGTTGTGGATGAAACGTTTGCTTTATTCTGTTCATTATCTTCTACAGTGCCATTTTCTGAAGAATTAGGTTGGTTTTATTAGGTTGTTTGTTGGTTTGTTTTTGTATTACATGAGTAAAATTTATTAATTTGATTAAAATTTAAGTTGACAGTACAAAAGGTGAAAGTGAACTCTATTTTAACCACTAAAGCATACTTGTTGTAAAAGAAATGCTGTAATTATGTATAGCGCTTTCTTTTGTAATAAAAGAAAGATTTGAGAATAATTTTACACAAGCTTGACACTGAATCATGGATTTTAAAATATTGTTTTCATCAACTTCTTTCACGCCTGTCTGATGCAGCCTTATTATTTATTTATATATATTTAAAAATAAATTGCAGAAAATGGGAACATACAGAAAAATAAGCATGATATTAAAGCACATAATATCAACCACAACAATAACACTAATAGAGGAAACGACAGCAAAATAAAATGATAAAAAAGCCATAAAATATATTTAAAATTTGGCGACGCAGCGAATAGCATCTTATTTCTGCAGTAAGTACACTGTAAGGAGTATGCAACTTTAACGCTAACTATATTTAGCAGAATTGCATTTTTGTACACTAAAGTGGATTAGAAATGTAAAATTGAGTATATTTCCATCATAAGTTATTAATATACTCACAGAGGTGAATATGCAGAACTTTGTAATTGTGGCTTTCATTCACGTAACAGTTTCATGTTGGTTTCAAAAAACCTTGTTTAGGTTTCAGGTCCTTATTTACACAAGGTCCTCTGAGGCTGAAGGATTCATTAAAGTCACCATGAAATCAAAATGGACAATTTGTTTTCCTCAGATATTTTTATGGAATATTGCAGTATATATTATATATTATTTTTTTATTTTATTTATGTGCTTCTTAATCTTGAATCAAAACAACTTCCTCTTTGCATCTCTTTGCTGATGATGCGTTTACTGGCGCAAGGGCGGGGCAACCTGTCAATCACATGAGATCCACCAATAGCAAACCACAACCATCAAATCAATTCCCCATGGAAAAAAAAATCAAGCCCCGCCCTTCATTTATTCTTGTTCCAGAAGCCGTGGGAAAAATTCAGAGTAAAACAGTAAAAAGTAAATTGTTTAATCTAAACAAAAAATTATTAAAATAAATGAATACATTAAAATACATTTCTAACAGTACAGGACTATAGTGATCAGAAAAAAATGTAAAAGTGTAGCGTAATAGAATAAAAAAATTCAGGGCCCTGTGTGTCCTTCAGTCAATCGTTCGCTATCAAAGCCACTTGAAGGCAAGCCTGCAACCTTAGCCTGCAACAGCTAGAGAATACCCATAATGCACTGTGAGGGTCGTGCTGAATGAATTCCCGCGTGTGACCAGAAGATGGCGCTCACAGCCCAATCATCCATTTTCCAAACCGCTGGTCCAATGTGGGTACAGCGTAAGACCATACAGATATAAATCCCTTTTTTAATTGATTATTAACCTGTTTTATTGAGTTTTATACATAGTTTCCATTAAATAGTTCAAGATAAATCTTTTCATCTTACTACTGGAGCTGCCAGTTTGCTAAGTTTCAAATAATTATTAAAAAGCACAAACTATGCACTTAGTGTCCGACTTTTTTTTTTTGTTACTTTTTATGAAAAGTAATGCGTTACATTACTTCTGCGTTACTTTTTCTCACCTGGGCTGGGCTTCATTGATTGTTTTTTAATAACAAAAAAAAAAAAGTTTTATTTTGGGCAAATGTAAAGGCCCTTTCACACCAAAAGTGAAATGAACAAGCCTCAGGCTGAAGGAAATGCATATTTCACACATACTTGTACAGTAGAGGGCGCCGCTCACACACCTTTCAGCTGCTGATATTCTGAACTACAGAACAATAGGTTGCAGGAGAAGAAATTTCAACACTCTTATTTCTAAATCTAGTCTAAAGTAATTTTTGCTCATTAGTATGATTGAATTAGATCTTGAAGGTCAGCAGCAAAGACATTGGTTAATAAAGTGAGGTTAAATACATAAAGTATATTTGTCTAATTTAATATAGTTAATTATAAAAGTTTTGCGTAAAATTCTGAGATTGCATTTGACTGTTTTTATTCATTTTGAGGAATACTGAATGTTTTTGTGCAAGTGAGATGAGTAAATGAATGTTCACATTTAGTCTAGAACTAAAATAACATCATATGTACATAGCGAACACACACACACACACACACACACACAGCGAACACAACACCTCACTTTATTTCTCTCAACATGGGGACAGGAGAGCTGTAAGTCAATAAATGTGAAAAAGTAACTAGCGTTACTTATTTGAACAAGTACCATATATTTGTTGTAAATTGAAAAAGTAATGCGTTACTTAAGTTACATGAAAAAGTAATCTGATTACGTAACACTTGTAACGAGTTACCGCCAACACTGTCTCCCAGTAATAACAACTATCTTGGGTTGGTCAGTAGCATAAATGGGTAGCAATATTCAATTTGAAATGTAAAATGACACTGCAATATGTAAAATGGCAATGCATTTCTGTATTTAAATGTACATTTTTCATTACATTTGTGAAACGTTTGGTGCAAAATGAAAATGAAAATTCAATTATATAATTTACATTTGCCATTTCATATACTAGCTTTAAAATGTAAATTGAATACACACATCCGTGCGCTAGAGGACGCTGTGTGTCGTTCAGCAGGAATGTGTGTGTGTGTGTGAGTGAGTGTGTGTGTTTTTGGATCACTGTTGACATTCAGTCTGGCCTGCCGACCATATGAGCTCGTCCGAAGCAGTTTAAAGCCTATAATTTCTCTCAGCTGTAATGCCATTGGGGTTTTATTATATACCAGGACCAAAGCGCACAATCTAATGTAATGGTAAGTCGCTGCTTTATCCTCTAGTTTTATTTTATTTTCTCTTTCTCTTTGCAGATAGAGGCACAGTCACGTCGCTTGGGTTATTTTGCGGTTCTCTTTGGTCATTTTCTCCTTTTGCGTGTCAGTGTGAACATCGAAATGTTTAATAATGGCATCTTGACGTGCAGCAGACTTTGGTAATGTGGTGTAACGTTAGATGTAAAGTAGATCGTTAAGCTAAAGTGTGTTAGCCAGCGTGCTAATGCAATCACAGACCAATGTGGTTTGCGACATTAGTCAGTTCGAGCCAGTTTGATGAAACATTTATTTTTTGCAGCCCGATGTTTGTACAATATGCTATTAAGAGAATAAAAAGGAAGTTTTTGCATGATCAGATAAGTAAAGTAGATCATTTAAAACTATACGAGATAAACATTTAAATGGATGTCATAAAAGGTTTAAACAAACTTGTTTTTTCTTCAAAAGTCTGTTTATATGTAGTCTAAAAATTGTACAATGAACTGTATTCTTGTATGCAGTAATGAAAGGTACTAAAGTACAATTATAGATGACATAAGCTGTTTTGCCCCGCACCCTTTAATGGCCAGCTCATGTTAATACCCGTAATTTTTTGTATTATTGTTTTGTATTACAATTTTAATTGTATTATTAGTTTATCATTAGTTTTAACACAGTTTAGTATATTGCATGCTAGTATTGCTGTTTTCAGCGATGAATAGGAGTGCGTGGTCTGCTAAATATAGGCGTTGACTAACGTTATCTGTGATTGCGACAACAATGGCATTGCGAAAAATATCGATTTTTTTTTTGGTAGTTCAGCCTTAAATTCACACCATTGTTGAGCAAGAAATCGACAAGGGTCGAGGTTTGGCTGTTTATCATTAGCCCTGTAACTGCAAATGTGGCCAAAAGAAACTTTCTCAAAAAATATATACATTTATAATCAGGGCTTGACATTATTTATAATTATTATATGTGGCTAGTGGTTTTCCAAAGTTATTAGCCACCCAGCATTTTCACTGGCCACGATTTTGACATCGATAACAAGGGTGGAAAACTCTCATATAGATATTTTTAATATTATCTCATAATTTTGCAGAAGGAATATTAGGCTGCTGTCACTTTAAGACCTGACGCACGGATCCATTCTTTCTCAACCCTTTATGTTCATCTAAAACACAACTGTGTTTACGTGAATACTCGCCAAGACCGGCATTTTGACATTATTTTGTGTGTATTTCACTGCTTAAGCACAATACGCAGTGAAAAAGAGCTCAATTTAGTGCTTAAAGGGCGCTTTATGCGTGCGCACTTTGGGTGTGAGCACAAAATCTGCTGAAAGAGTAAAAATTATGCACAATAACTCGCCGAAATTAAAGCCCTGTAAGTTAACACCAACAATATTCATCCGGAGTAAATGAATCGAGTGAGTGAGGAGAGGCGGGTTTATGTGTAACTCACTGTCGGAGAGAGCAGCTGGTATCGTGTACGAGTTTAAAATATTTCAGTATTGATATTCGAAAAAATCTATATTTTTGACAATACTTCATGGCACTTTGTTTATTATTTCAGGTGCCTTTTTAAAAGACTACAATTGAAAAATGTATGTATTACTCAACGCGCCAAAGTGGCTATTAGGAGGGACTGGATACACACACATTTGGCGGGTGTTATTAATGTCAAGCCCTGTTTATAATATATATTTTTGCAAGCAAATTGCTAATAGTTCATTATATTATAAGGATTATTTTTCACCAGTGCCCAGTTTTTGAGAAGGCTCTTAAAAATGTCCAGTATACTGGATTTTTTCCACCCGTTTCCTGTGAACGGACAAACAGGGTGGAATTGGCCCTCAGAAACAGGAAATGGTTTTGAAGGGGACTTCCTGTTGCCGTGTGATGTATCAGTTCTGTGTGTTTGCAGGTGTAACTGAAGCGGATCTGAAGATGCTGCTCTCTTTGGGGATGCTGATGCTCTCTGCCACTCAGATCTACACCATCTTCACGGTTCAGATATTCGCCTTCCTCAATCTCCTGCCTGTGGAGGCTGATATATCAGCTGTACGTTTCTAACACTTGTCCTGCAACAGTTAATCGACATGCAACATTTAAACACACGGTTGTCAGACAGTAATTAATGGTTGCGTTTGTTTTTCAGTATTCATTCGACAATAAAACGGAGAACTTTGATGACCTGCCGGCGCGGTTTGGCTACAGGCTGCCCAGTGAAGGACTGAAGGTGAGTTTGCTGAGTGATACACCCGGTTATCATGATCATACATTTATGATCTGCTGTTATGTGAATGCAGCTTGATTGCATTTTCCACTGGTGAAGTCTATGAAGTGTATGGTTTATTAAAAATGCTGAGGTTACACATGACTGATGTAGGCATGATTTGATTATTACATAATTGCCTGCTTTTCTTAAATATTTTATCAACTGCAGTTAAATTTGGTACAGTGTTGTCATCCACATAAGGAAGTTTTAATTAAATATAGAAATTCCCCCTTTATTTTAATATTTGCATACTATTCAGAAATATGGCCATCATTGGTCAGATCACCTTAAACACAATTATAAATATTGTTTTATGTAATTTTATGTAATAAAATATTTAAAAAAATTCATGTGCAAATACTAATCCATTCTTTGTATATATATATATTATTATTATTATTTATTTACATGTGTATATATATTTTATTATTTATTTACATGTGTGTATATATATATATATATATATATATATATATATATATATATATATATATATATATATATACTATATATTTTTTTTATCATTTATTTATATATATATATATTTATTATTATTTATTTATTTATATATATTATATATTTTTTATTATTTATTTATTTATATATATATATATATATATATACATATTTTTTTTATTATTTTTTTTATTTTTATTATTATATATATATAGTTGCTGCCTCAAATTTTTAAGTACAATCAACTTGGATGTTCAAGTCATTTCAACTTATATTACATTAAAATGAGTTAAATTGAGTTTGTATAAATTAAGTTGAAAATTGCTTAACTTATTTTGATGTGTTAAAGCAATGTAAAAACATGTTGTCATAACTTTTTGATCATTCAATTTTTTACAGTGTATGTATTAGGGGTGCACGATATATCGGCCGCCGATATAATATCGGCCGATATGGTCATTTTTTTTACACATCGGTATCGTTCCGATGTCAAAATAGGGCCGATGTGAACAGGCCGATATTTGACGTGTGAAGTTGAAGATGAAGTTGACAATGCTGACTCGCGATCTTAGCAGTAGTGAACGCGCCTGAGAGAAATACACATTTCATACAGATGACAAGCAGAGAACAGTCTGTTTTCTTTCGTTTTGAATTGTTCTGTTTAAAAATAGATGTTTCAAGTTTTCTATATAGGCTATGTCTCAGGTCTGTGAGGCAGGTAGGTTTCGGTTCATTTGAGACGCGCTTCAGTTCACGCGCTTTCGCCTCCATGTCCTGATTAAATATTTTCTAATATTTACTTCTTATTTATTTTTGATGAAACATTGATCAAAATTAAGATACAATTAATACAAAACGAAATTAAATTTAAAGACAGGCTTTGTGCTTTCTGTTTGAGGTCTCTGTGAAAGTTTTAAAGCAGTCTTTTAGTGCCGCTTTAATCAGACGTGCGTAACGGAGAACTGTCCCGTCAGTAACATTGTTAACACAGTCCAGTGCGACGTATGTTTTTCCCCTCTTCATGACACATTTTTGATTGATCGTTTTTTGACTCGTAGATATTTGAATATATTGCATGATATTTGATACCCGTTCGAATTTGATTTTTCTCAAAAGTGACAGCACGTGTGATTTGTGGATAAGCGCGAGTGGAGAAACAGGCGTTTATTTATTCATTCTCAGTGTTGAGAAACGTAGTCTTCATGTGTTACGTTATTGTGTTAATAATAACTAAAGTTGCCTACCTAATTATGTTACATATTTATTTTGTATGAAAACTAGCGCGTTCGTTACTTATGGATTAAAAAGTAGGCTACCGTTGTATCAGTGCTGCGCGAGCTCTCTCACAAACACGGATGCACGCACACAGAGAGAGAAGATCATTGTAAAATGAAAAATTGACGGGCTAAGTTTAAATTTTGTTTTTGCTTGTTTTCTTTCTATCAAAATGTCAGAAAGCATTTTGTATTATCCATCGGTGTTTTTAAAATTCGTTAAATGACGGACGTTTTACTGTTAACACAGCCCATATGTCGGATTCGTCTTATAGCCTAGGCCTACTTGTTATTATTTTTAGAATAAGTGATTCCTTATGCTATTATTGGACTCCTGTCTATTCATTGTCAACTGTTTTATATAAATATGTTTGTATTGGCTAACATTTATTCAGTTAATGCGTGTCCTGTTTAAAATGTGCATTGTTCAAACGCAAAGACAGCACGTCACTAATAGAAGCCCTTTTCCCTGTGGGATTTAGTATGATATTTGGATATTGGAATAATAAATTAAGTAGCCTATCTTAATTGTACACAATGTTCCTGTTTTTTTTTTTTCTGTTTTCTAAGGGTTTCTTAATTTTAGACAAGTTGACCAGCACACATTATATGTGTGTCCTATGTGTGACATATTTTGCACACAGGTAAAGGTGCCCAATATCAGTCATTTCTAAAGTAAAAAAAAAAAAAGTGTTTTGGAAAATAGCTCTTTATTTGATAATCATTAAAATTTGTTTTCTATACAGAGATATCGACATCGGTAAATATCGGTATCGGCCATAACAGCAATATTAATATCGGTTATCGGTATCGGCCACAATTTTCACATCGGTGCATCCCTAGTATGTATGTGTGTGTGTGTGTGTGTGTGTGTGTGTGTGTGTGTGTGTGTGTGTGTGTGTGTGTGTGTGTGTGTGTGTGTGTGTGTGTGTGTGTCATTCAAAAGTTTGGGGTAAATCAATTTTTACTCCACAAGGATGCATAAAATTGATCAAAAGTAACGGTAACGACAATTATAATGTAAGTTTATTCATCAAAGAAAGTGAATTTGTGCAATATTTGTTTACAACAGTAATAAAACAGTCCAGTGAGAGTTTGATCAGATGAATATTAAGTTCACGCTGTAAGTGATCATGACAGCCCGAGCCAGATGTGCATGAGAGGAGAGTTCCTGCGAGTGTCAGGTGTGTCTGAGATGTGGAGAAGGCGGCTAGCGTTTAAAGAGAGATCTTTTGACCTGACCTTAAGGAAACACTATAATACAGTACAGGTCAAAAGATTGGAAACATTACATTTTTTTATATTTTTGAAAGAAGTCTCTAATGCTTATCAAGGCTGCGTTTATTTGATCAAAAATACAGAAAAAAAAACAGTAATATTGTGAAATATTATTACAACTTAAAATAATACTTTTCTATTTGAATATACTTTAAAAAATAATTTATTTCTGTGATGCAAAGCTGAATTTTCAGCATCATTACTCCAGTCTTCAGTGTCACATGTGACATCAAGTCTATCACATGATCCTTTAGAAATCATTCTAATATTCTGATTTATTATGAGTGTTGGAAACAGTTCTGCTGCCTAATATATTTGATGAATAAAAGGTTAAAAAGAACTGCATTTATACAAAATTAAAAAAAATTCTAATAATATAAATCTTCTTTACTAACAATTTTTATCATTTTAACACATCCTTGCTGAATAAAAGTACTTTTTATTCATCAAAGTATCCTAAAAAATTATCACAGGTTATGAAAAAATATTAAGCAACAGAACTGTTTCCAACTTTGATAATGAATCATCATATTAGAATGATTTCTAAAGGATCATGTGATAGACTGGAGTAATGATCCTGAAAATTCAGCTTTGCATCACAGAAATAAATGATAATTTAAAGTATAATAAATTGAAACCAATTATTTTAAATTGTAATAATATATCACAATATTACATTTTTTTCCTGTATTTTTGATCAAATAAATGCAGGCTTGATGAGCAGAAGAAACTTCTTTCAAAAACATTAAAAATAGTAATGTGTCCAAACTTTTGGCCTGTACTATAAGACTCCAGACATCGATGAGATGTGTTTTAAAGCACCCCTGTTATGCTTTTTCGGGTGTTACCTTTCATGTAGTGTGTGATATAGCTCTGTTGCTAGGTTACGGATCTCCGCCACATGTCGGTATTTACATGTCAAAGTTCGGCACATTTGAACCCAGTGCAAAATTTGCATTGGGAAATTCTTCATTGCGCCATTTCCCATTGAAATAACTGGTTTTTGCTCACTAGAGTTTGCAGAGCAACAGTAAATGTGATTTAAGTATGATATCAGAATTAATAAACCGGCTTTGATGTTGTCACTGACCTCCTAATCTGCTCACATGTCAGTCGTTTTCTGTTCCTGATTCGCTGATGTGAGCGACACCAAACCCCATGACACCAAAACCGTCAGAAATCACGTTACTTCACATCTGTGCCACTTCCCCATTCCAGTGTGATTTCCCCTTCAAACCAGTGATTTAGTTTTTTTTAGAGGTCAACAACCACCTTTTTTAACATTAGCTTCTAAGCAACAGAGTTCACCTTTGACCTGTTCAGGTGGACACGGCGTAATATACTTATCGTCGTCTGTTTTGTCTAAATATTGAGTTGGGAGTTAATCCTGTTGGGAAAATCCTGTTTTGGGAACATGCTAATCTAGTCATGAGCTGGTCAGTCACGCTGGAGCCGCCACAAACCCAGAGAGCCGCCCGTGCAACAGGAAGTGGTGTTCGACCACTTCCTGAAACCCCGACCTTGTGGCCGTTTCTGTTGCTGTCTTGTGTTTGGAGAAGTGTCTCGGCTCTGAATATGAATGAGGTCAGCGGCTCCAGATCTGCAGCTTTAGGGCCTTTTCTGCAGTGGAACATGTGCTGGTTATTGTTTACCAAAACTAAAATGATCAAAAAGTGTCTTCAATATTTGAAAAATACCTGAATTTAAGTAAAAAGTAAATATGATAAATATTTATAAAACTTAGACATGTCCCAAAACAATATATATATATATATATCATAGCATGTTTTATTTTTTATTTTTTAGAAATGCACTCATTTTACAATTCCAGCTGATGATTATTGAACATAATTTAATTAGTATTTTAAAATAGTTATTTAATTATGCCATAATTATCCTTTGGTTGATAACAATAAATGGCTGATATTAAAATGATATTTTGTCTGAATACATTTACAATGAAGCCTAAAATTACTACAATTTATTATAATTCATGAAGTATTTCATGTAATTATTTAATATAAACAATTACATTATGGCTAATTAAAAAAAAATCCATATTTTATATATATATATAAACATAAACATATAAATATTTACCGTAAATCGTTTTTCTCCTCATTTGAAGGGGGAAAATCTAATAATTTAAACATTATAATTTTAAAGTTAAAAGCATGAACAATTTATATTCATCTTTCATTACTTAATATAATGTTTTAATTAATATGCAGTTAATATAATTATTTATTAATAACAATTATATTAATTGCAGATTATTCAAACTTCTACGATTTTGTCTAAAAAATAAAAAGTGAAAACGTCACAACATTTCGGCATCACAATATTAAAATGGAAAGTATGAAAAATGTATATACTTTTTTTTTATTTAATATAATTAATTTAATTAATACGTATTTAATTATAAAAATTGTTATAGTGATTGTTTAAATGCCATACTATTTTGTCTAATTAAGTTTTAAAATATTAACATCAAATGTTTTAAACAAGTTTAGGCATCACAACAATAAAATTAAAGCATGAAAAATAGATATTCATTTTTAATAATTTAATATAATTAATTTTATTAATACATATTTAATATAATAACAATTATGTTATGGCTAATTATTAAAATTGTTTAAACAAACAACATAATTAAAATCAAACATTAAGTGATTTTACACATCACAAGTTATAACAATAAACATGTAACTTGTGAAAAATATATATATTTTTTTTCTTTTAATATAATCATTTAATAATAATTATGGCTGATTATTAAAATCCATATTTTGTCTAAATAAACTTAAAAAAAAAAGTTGTTTTAAGTGAATTAAGGCATCATTATAATGTACAATCTGAAAAATTAATATTTTAAATTACGAGTAGCTAAAGATTTAACATTTATCAGTGTTATTAAATTATTGCCTGCACTTTATTTTACAGTACGTGAACTCAGTGTACTTGCCTGAGAAGGCACTGGTAATATAAGGTTATGTTTAGGGGTAGATTCAGGGGTAATAACATAGTTATTACCCAGTTATTGTAATTACTGTAATAATTGCATAGTATGTGCATGGCATGCGGAGCAGGACTGTACTTTTCTCTTTCTTTCTGTTAGATAACAGCAGTTCATGAACAAATGAAGGAAGTGCCGTCATTAAATCAGCTGATAGCCTGTGATGTGTAGTGAGAGCGTAATGCGTGAATGGTGTCTTTCATGTGTTGAGACGTCTTGTGTTCTGGAGTGTTTTCGTGGCCTACTTCTCCTGGTCCTCGGTCATGTGCCTCACGCCTGGCGGTGCTCATGGCCCAATAACCCATTCCTCAGAAACAGGAGGGGTCCCGCTTGTAGCGACGCTGGCCGGAGCATTTCTGGATAATGCGGACAAGAACTGAGTCATGTAACATGATTTGGAAGTGTGTGAAGATAAGAGTGTGATGTTGCAGAGCTGCTGTGGTGTGTGTGTGTGTGTGTCAGCAGAGGGTGCTGTTGGGATCCGGTGGTCGTTCTTGAGCTGACACAGTTTGGTTTGATGTGGTCCGCAGGGTTTCCTGATTGGTGCGCGTCCCGAGAACGGCTGCGTGCCGATCGAGCCTCCTCCCCTGAGGGACAACCTCTCCAGCGCCTTCATCGTCCTCATCAGGCGCTTCGACTGCAACTTCGACATCAAGGTGCGTCTCTCCGCAGGAGCACCATCATTACACACATGTAGAGCTGTGGAGACCCATAATAACACACAATTCCCCCACAATTCTCTCTGAAAACCTGGGAAACGTTCACGGATTCATTGTACTGTAACTTCCTTCACAATACTTGAGTCATCATCCACTTCATTTCATGCTTTTCTTTATCTTACTTGCACTTTATTTTACAGTGTAATTATGCATTTCTGGACTGAGTGATGATAATTAACTACATGTACTTACTATAGGCTTTGGTTTAGGGTTTGCTGCATGTAATTATGCAACTGTAATATTAGGTAATACACATTATAATGAT
Source organism: Vimba vimba (assembly GCA_022828995.1). NCBI lineage: Eukaryota > Metazoa > Chordata > Actinopteri > Cypriniformes > Leuciscidae > Vimba > Vimba vimba. Next base: position 10,553,969 of record CM040825.1, on the reverse strand, counting down.
TATATAATGTAATATAATATTAGCAGGTACAACTTTTGATGTTAATTATGTATTAGTAAATGGTGAAATTAACAAACTAAGATTATAAAATGCTTTAGAAGTACTTTTCATATTTAGTTTAACTAATAGAACCGTATTGCAAAGTGTTATCATATTAATTAATATTTTGAATTAGCTTTTTTTTGTGTGCTTGTCTTTTTTTTTAAACATTTCTATTTAGCTTTAATTGTTTTTATTTCAGTTTTAGATTGTCATTTTAGTACTTGAACTTATTTCAGTTATAACTTATTTCTAAGTTTTTCATCTAATATTTTTGATTTATATATTGATCATATTAATATATTGATTTATATATTTGATTTTATTTCAGCTCTATTTAAATTACTGAAATTATTTTTAATAGTTTTGGTTTTAGTTAAGAATAACAATGCTGATTTCATGCTAACAGTCTATATATAATGAAAAATATTATATATTATTAAAAAAATCTTTTTACATTGAAAGATATTTTTGAAAATAATGAATATTTTTACACTCATCTATTCAAAGTGTAAGGAAAAGGTGTTATTGCTTTTTAATGGTTACACCACATGACATTTTTTCACATGAAATCTTTCTGTTGTAAATTGTATGAAAATATTTCAAAACCATATGAAACCAACATGGATACAAATTTTATATTTATATTATTAATTCTAATGTGGAATTGTGCCAGTTTTGACTGATCGATCATCATTTGACACAATGTGTGCCAGATGTTTAAAATTATATATATATATATATAATACATTTTTTTTATTCATTCCTTCAGTCATTATATTTTTTTTATAAATTATAATTAAAATATTTTTTATACAGTATATATATTGTTTTTCAAAATAATTTCTTAATAAATTTTATAAATTATATCTTCTTGAATTAAATTTTTTAAATGTTGTGTTTGTTATAATTATATTCTTTACTAATTTATATATATATATAAACATTTTTTTCTTTTCATTTTTAAATACATTATAAACTATTATAAATTATAAAATGTGTATAAAAAATATAAAAAGTGTATTTAAAAAAAAAAAGCTTAATCAAATCTAGATTTTTTTTTTAATAAATTCTGAAATACGTTTTTTGTTTTGTACAACTTGTACTAAAAATGTCCTACTACTGCTACTAAAAATACAAACGAGGGTAATAAAGAAACATTCCAAGTATGCAAATGCGCTCCTAAATGCAAAATTCCCCCGCTCTTCAAGACGTGCCTCAGTGCGCACACGTTTCACGCTGTTGGCGAATAATATGCAAAGACTTCAAGAGGGTCTGCCGACAGTTTCTGTTCACCTGCAGGAATTTGGACGACTTCCAAACGCCTGTTGCATATAGCTCAAATTATTTCTCCAATACCACAATAAACCGTTGGACAGGTTAATCATATACAGCGCTGTGGAATGTGTTTACCTTTTTAATGTAGAGAGAGAGGGGGGGGGGGAGAAATAGAGAGAGGGAAAGAGAGAGAGAGACAGAAAGAGAGAGAGGGAAAGAGAGAGAGAGAGAGAGTGAGAGTATGGTGGTAAAATAAAAGTAAAAAAGTAATACTTTTCTAATTCAATCCATTAAAATAGTTTGTCCTCTTGATTCGTTGCTCCTGATATTATATCTGCGATCTTCCCGTGACATGAGTGTGATAGATTTTCATTTCTGAGGAATGTCTTGAATGCTCTTATCTCTGTCTGCGCAAACATTCACTAATCACTGATCCAGCGCTGCCAGAATCTGACTCTAGACCACACTGCGAAGAGCACAGACTTTATAAAACACAATTATACTACACTGGAATATTTTGCAGAGATTTAGGTTGTAATATTGGTTGTTTTGCATGTGAAAGTGACAATCTAGTCGTGCAGTTCTTAGTTCTGCCATGAGTGGCCGCTGTCGTGCAGTTAAAGGGATAGTTCATATCAAAATGATCCCATAATTTACTCACCCTCAATCCTAGGTGTATATGACTTTCTTCTTTCAGCCGAACACAGTCGGAGTTATTATTAAGTAATATCCTGGCTCTTCCAAGCTTTAATAATAGGAGTGAATGGTACCTGAGATTTTGAAGCCCGAAAAAGTGCATCCATCCATCCATCATAAAAGTAAATCCATACGCCTCCAGGTGGATAATAAAGGCCTTCTGAAGCACAGACATGCGTATTTGCTTTATAAACTATAATCACTGGCTTCCGGTAACGGCCGTACGCAAGTCTAGGACCTCTGACCCGACGAGTGACCTCTGACCCGACACATGGCAAGTGACCTCTGACCCGACACTTGACGAGTGACCTCTGAACCGACACATGACGAGTGACCTCTGATCCGACGCTTGACGAGTGACCTCTGACCCGACGCTTGACGAGTGACCTCTGACCCGACGCATGGCGAGTGACCTCTGAACCGACGCTTGACGAGTGACCTCTGACCCGACGCATGACGAGTGACATCTGAACCGACGCTTGACGAGTGACCTCTGACCCGACGCATGACGAGTGACATCTGACCCAATGCTTGAAGAGTGGCCTCTGACCCGACGCATGGCGAGTGACCTCTGAACCGACGCTTGACGAGTGACCTCTGACCCGACGCTTGACGAGTGACCTCTGACCCGACGCATGGCGAGTGACCTCTGAACCGACGCTTGACGAGTGACCTCTGACCCGACGCTTGACGAGTGACCTCTGACCCGACGCTTGACGAGTGACCTCTGACCCGACGCATGGCGAGTGACCTCTGAACCGACGCTTGACGAGTGACCTCTGACCCGACGCTTGACGAGTGACCTCTGACCCGACGCATGACGAGTGACCTCTGAACCGACACATAACGAGTGACCTCTGAACCGACGCTTGACGAGTGAGCTCTGACCCCATACATGACGAGTGACCTCTGACCCCACGCATGACAAGTGACCTCCAACGCATGACGAGTGACCTTCGACGCATGACGTAGGGTGTAGGAGTAGTGTCAAAGGTCACTTGTCATGCGTCGGGTCAGAGTTCACTCTTCCGCCAGAACTAGACTTGCGTACGGCCGTTACCGGAAGCCAGTGATTACAGTTTATGAAGTTATAAATATGGATATTTTTCTTAAAAATACGCATGTCTGTGCTTCAGAAGGCCTTTATTAACCCTCTGGAGGCGTATGGATTTACTTTTATGATGGATGGATGCACTTTTTCGGGCTTCAAAATCTCAGGTACCATTCACTCCCATTATAAAGCTTGGAAGAGCCAGGATATTGCTTGGGGGGGGATATTGCTATGAGGATGAGTAAATTATGGGATAATTTTTCACTTTTGGGTGATCTAACCCATTAACTGTGCTTAGGCTCGCAAAACCTAGATGGAAAAGCAGGCTGTTAAAATTCATCATACCAAAAACAAGATGAGATAATCAGGCAGAGCTGAAATGTCTCTGACAAAAGCAAGTTTGTTCATCTCTCCTGCACCAATCTTCTCTGATCGTCAAGCTCACTGAACCAAGCCATACATGTGTCATGCAAGAGCAGAGTGTGCGTATGAGGCCTGTGCTTGTCTGAACACAATGCTTCTGTCTTCATCCTCGTCCTCCTTCAGGTCCTCCATGCGCAGAAGGCCGGCTACAAGGCGGCGATTGTCCACAATGTGGACTCTGATGACTTAATCAGCATGGGATCCAATGATCGTAAGTTCCTGCACACGAATGCATAAAACATGTAGCGGAGACACAGCTCGTGTTCTGCTGTGGGACAATGCTGTGATTCACAAACCCCAGCCTCTGTGCTGATAATAACCGCTGCTGTATTTATGAATTCTGACCGAGTCGTGATGCCGTTCAGGACGAAGCCATGAAGGCCAAGCTGGAGGAACCGACCTTCAGCGTTCTTGAAGGAATAGTTCACATTCATCATTTACTCGCCGTAATGTTGTATCAAAACAACTTTGGACCCCATTGACTTTCATTATATCAACTAAGACAGCTGCAAAATACCTCATTTTAATATATGCAAATTAGTGATGTCAAAAAATATCGATATTTCGATACATACACTGATACAAGCTGTGCGTTCTCGTTCTCTCTTCTCAGAATCCACTATTGCACATAATGTTAGTCATTCCCGTTGGTTTTGCGCTCACACCAAAAGTGCGTGCACCACTGATATATATATATATATATAAGATGCCTCTCAAACAGCTCCATGTACCAAATTGAGTTCATTTCCATGGGTTAAACGATCAAATAGACACAAAATGATGTTAAAATGCCCATCTTGACGAGTATTCAGGTAAACACAGTCAGTTTTGGAAAGGAAATAGTTGAGAAAGAAAACGCATGTTGTGTAACAGTATATTGGATCCGTGTATAAGCTCTTAAAGTGACGGCAGCCTAATAATCTTGTTGCTGTCTGTCATTAATGTTAATCAAAGAACAAAACAAAGAGAAAATCACTCGCTGCTCTTGACTGAATAACTTTTGTAACTTTAATTGTAAGCATTACCAGAGAATGTCTAATAAGGGGAGAACTTCCACCCTCAGTAAACTTGCGGCTTCTGAACTGGTTGCAGTTCCACTCTGGCTCCATATGAGGGCGCTCTCAGGACGAGTGCAGAATGAATGGAGGTCTATGGCGCTATACCCCTCAAAATCCACTTTTCTCAGGATATAATTTTTTGTCTAGTAATTTGAATGTTGTATTCGAAAGTAAATGCAAAGAAATTTGGGTGTTAGATTTTTTAGAGTCACTTATTTGCTTTAAAAAGTCTTTTAAAATGTCAATGACGACATACACATCGTACGACCAGAGATACTGCTTTACGGCAATCCTTCAGTCACTGGTGTTTTTTTGGTGTCTTCAGTCACTTTCTTTTCTCTCGAGGCTTCGACAACACAGCTGACACAGGTAAACACACGTGCTAGAAGAGTTTTTGTTTTGTTTGTTTCTGGTCCCGCTTCGGATGACACGATGCCATCAAGCGGTATCTCTGGTCATAATCCATCCTTCACTGACCAATCAGCGTTCATTAGCAGAATGCTAGCGTGTTATGGGCAACAACAACTCAACCTGTAAGAAATCGAAAGGACATAAGTACTCGGTCATTCAACTTTCGACCTATGACCCATGTTGAACTTGCAAAACCTACGATCAAATCTGAGATTTCTCAACGGCAATCGGGTGAAAGAGACACATTTAGCCGTCTAGCTCCATAGACTCCCATTCATTCTGCACTCATGGGCGATCGCCCCCAGTGGAACTCTGGTGGAACTACAACCAAAATTCGGTACAATAGGACTTAATAGGGAGTGCGCAGGCTCTCCGTAGACGGGCTCTGGCATTACGCTGTATTTAATTTTTACAATGAAGAATCCAGTGGTTTGCATTTGATTACTTTGTTGTATTTCTTACCTGAATACTACTGTTAGACCCACCTGAAAAACCTAAAGCCATGTTCATTTCATTTGTCTCTTTATTGTATTTATTTGTGTTATCATTTGCAATTTGTTTTTTTTTATTTTTATTATTGACTGTTTACTTGGCTTTTTGTAAATTAAAAGTTTCATATTAAGCCTTCATGCTGTAAGCTATTGCAACAAAATTATCAAAAAATTATGAGATAATAAAAATATCTATATGGCAGTTTTCACCATGGTATTGAAAATTGACATTTTTCAAGTTATCGTATTAGAAATTCCAGTATCGTGACTAATGCATAATGTAACAAACACTAATGTATGTAATGTTACTGAACATGTTAATTCATAACTTTATAATGTTACTGAATTATTACCATATTTCAATCATGGCAACTCTCCAAATAGATTGAACAGTGTTTTATTGATAATAATGGAGTGTAGGATTGATCGTGAGCAGATCTAGACAGGTGGTGCTGGGGAGGAGGAGGGCCGAAGAAAATCCTCATTTGTTCATTTATTTATTTGAAGTGATCTATCCCTTTAAAGTGGAGATAAAATCAAAATTGACTAGTAAAATTTTAAAACGCACTCCAAATAATAAGTTTACAAGGATTTGTTTAAAGAATCAGACTGAATCAGAATAAGATCTGGTGGAGTTTACTGTCTTAATGGACATCTGTATGTTTATGTTTTTTTGCAGTGGATATTCTGAAGCAGATCGACATTCCATCAGTGTTTATTGGTGAAGAAGCGGCCAACTCTCTCAAAGAGGATTACATCTATGAGAAAGGGTGAGGGCTCAGATTTCACTACTGAATACTTCACTGTTCTGATGCTTACTTAACAGAAACATCTGCTGCGGTGGCACTCCACCAGTCATATGACACAAGTCTGCAAATATAAAATATTCCCAAAATAGTTTTTCCAAACTAGCATTAGTAACGTCAAATTTTTAGGCTATATTCTCTGAAAAAAAATTGAAAGGTTGACATATATAAATATATATATCTACAGGATCAACTTCTTGTTTAAAAGCAATGTCTCACACACACAGTCTTGCTTTGTTTTCAGTGGTCATGTGATTCTCATGCCGGACTTTAGTTTGCCTCTGGAGTACTACCTGATCCCCTTCCTCATCATCGTTGGAATCTGCCTCATCCTCATTGTAGTTTTCATGGTGAGTCGCGATTGTGTGTAATAAAAACAACTGAATATATTAGTTTTGACTGACATATTTACGTCCTTTTAATCTCAGATCACAAAGTTCGTACAGGACAGACATAGAGCCAGGAGAAGTCGCTTACGCAAGGACCAGCTGAAGAAACTCCCCATTCACAAGTTTAAGAAAGGTAAGACATGTATTAAATAGGATCAAGCACTGAGAATGCACTGCGGTTCAGAGGTCAAATACATCAAATGTCTCGTACAAAAATACAGGACTGACAACCGTTTTCTGCTGCTGTGTGAACCATGTGACACTGAAGACTGGAGTAATGATGCTGAAAATTCACAGGAATAAATTACACTTTACTATATATTCACATGGGCAACTATGGAAGCTTGTTTCCGCCACAGAATAAAACATTTTAAAAGATAATTGCGACTTTTTATCTCACAATTGCGAGTTTACATCTCGCAATTCTGACTTTATTTCTCAGAATTGCGAGATATAAAGTCAGAATTGCGTGAAATAATTTCGCAATTACGTGTTATAAAGTCAGAATTGCGTGAAATAAAGTCGCAGTTGCGTTGTTATAAAGTCAGAATTGCGAGATATAAAGTCAGAATTGCGTGAAATAATTTCGCAATTACGTGTTATAAAGTCAGAATTGCGTGAAATAAAGTCGCAGTTGCGTTGTTATAAAGTCAGAATTGCGAGATATAAAGTCAGAATTGCATGAAATAAAGTCACAATTGCGAGTGACATCTTTTCTCAGAATTGTGAGATATAAACTCACAATTGTGAGATATAAAGTCCAATTCTAAGAAAAAAAAAGATAGTTTAAAGATAGTTTAAAAATAGTTTTTATCTCACAATTCTGACTTTATAACTCGCAATTGCGACTTTATATCATGCAATTCTGACTTTATATCTCATAATTGTGTATTATAAAGTCAGAATTGCGAGATATAAACATGCAATTCTGAGAAAAAAAGTCTGAATTTCAAGTATATTTCTCGCAATTGCGAGTTTATATCTCATAATTCTGACTTTATAACACACAATTGCGACTTTATATCACGCAATTTTGACTTTATAACCTGCAATTGCGACTTTATATCATAATTCTGAGATAAAAAGTCAGAATTTTGAGATTAAAAAGTCGCAATTACCTTTTTTATTTCTCACTCTGTGGCGGAAACAAGCTTCCATAGGAAACGGTTGTTTTAAATTGGAAAAAATATTTCACAATATTACTGGAGAGAGATTTGGGATCTGATTTAAACTTCATTGAAGAAATACATGTCAGTAAATCAGTTCTTTTAAACTGTCCATTTTGAAATGAATTCAGCCACAACTAATTTGTAGTTCCTCTGGAAATATAGAAAAATTCCCTTCCAAAGCCATTTCAAAGCAAAGACATACATTCCGAAATAAATATTATTGAAAAAAATATTGAGATAATACATTTTTATTTTCTTTTTTGTAAACGGTTAACATTTTCTGATCTTAAATGTCAAAGACCCCAATCAAGTTGATTTAAAATGGCTGGTTGGTCAATGGTTGGTGTCTTGTTGGAAAATGCAGTGTTTTTATGTTCTTCTACTTATTGCGTATATTAAAGGGATAGTTCACCCAAAAATGAAAATTCTGTCATTAATTACTCTCCCTCATGTCGTTCCAAACCCATAAGACCTTTGTTCATCTTCGAAACACAAAGATATTTTAATTCTGTCCCTCCATTGACAGTCTACGCAACTACCACTTTCAGACCCTAGAAAGGTAGTAAGACATCATTAAAGTAATCCATGTGACTCCAGTGGTTAACCTCAATTTTATAAAGGGACACGAGTGCTTTGTTAGCGCAAAAAAAACACAATTTACCACTTTATTTACAAAATATTAATCTCTGATGTGCATTTTACAACTTAAATTGTTTCTTTGCGCAAACAAAGCACTCGTGTCCCTTTTATAAAATTGAGGTTAACCACTGGAGTCACATGGATTACTTTAATGATGTCTTTACTGTCAAAATATAACTTTTAGCCTGTGTTTTGATGTTGCTGGGCCGTCAGCATTTTCCGTGCGGGTCGGACAGCCTGGCATTGGTGGCACGTGACGAATGTGGGTGAAGTGTGGCATTCCCCTCCCACCTCCGTGAATCATCAATCCTTTTTACAACCACATCAACACCGTGACCATTGACTGTGTGTCTGCATGAATGAGCACTGTTCAGCTCGCTCATAATGCGCTCAGTATCATTCTGTAGACGTTCCTCCTGAAGAAGGTGTCAGGCGTCACTTTCAGTGATTGCTGTTGAGTGTAGGGGATCTAGGTTACAGCCACCCGTGCTCACGGATCCTCCTTCAGATGAAAGGTGTGCGAGATTTCGTGAAGCCAGTGTTTTACGCTTCAGATACGAATGGGAGCCATATCAGTGTGAAGGTCACGTTTCCATTTCATCTGTTTACCAGATGTCATGTGGATCATTTATCTACCACATTATGAGTAAATACCAACTGGATGCATATTTAAAGTTAGTTAGGCATTGTTTTCTTTATATGCAAAATATATGGATATGAGGGAGGCAGCTTGTCTAAAGCAAAGATGTTAAAGCTACTCTCTTTTTTGGCCAATGAATCACATTACGAGTGTAAGGTGACGGAGAGAGAGTTTGTAACCAAAGCTGTTCAAAAGCTTAACTTTTCTGCAGACCCGTTCACACCAAGAACGATAACTATACAGATAATTCTAACGATTAGCGTCCACACCAATAAAAGATATCCTTCTGCTTATTATAAGCACGTGCCGCAGTTTTGTCGTCTGTCGCTTTAAATGCTCAAGCTCTATAAACTCGGGATGGATTCTTATTGGTTCTCAATGTTTTCATAATCAGATGGAAAAAATCGTTCTGAAAAAAGTAACGTTCGCCAGTGACATGGGGCCCTATCTTGCACCCAGCGCAATTGACTTTGTACACCAACACAAGTATAATTCCTATTTTGCACCCGACGCACAGCAGACTCTTCCTTCCACAGACACACGTCGGTAAGTTAGGAAATGAACTTGCGCTCCCGGGGGCGGTTCAGCGAAAAGAGGAGGCGTGTTCCGGCGCAAACGTTCCCTGGTGCTATTTTGCAGTTTCAGAAAACAATTCCGCCACAGACCAGGAATACACTCGTCTAAAGTCAGTGGCGCATGTTATTCAGATGCTATTTTAAAGGCGCATGCTTGGCTATAATGTAGCATGTGCACAACGCGCATACACTTTGCTTCTCTCATCTACACAGAAACAGCAGTTTTCATTTTTGCAAATCATAGGCTACATTATTACAAGGAAAAATATTACCACACGAGGGAAATCATTGTTGTGTCCATGAAGATGTGAAAAAATAGGCATAAATCTAGCTTACACATTTACCCAAATTATCATACGCCTGTTTAACCGAAGTTAATTTGGGTGTGTTTCTCCATCCCCAATGTCACTTCTCTGTGTTTTACGGCCCTGACGAGAACGTCGGTCTCCTCGGCTGTGAACCGCTCCTGGCGTGCGCCTGGCAAATCCGCCGTTATAATAGCAATCCGCTGTAGAACAAGCGCGCCTGCTCTTAAAGGGAATGTGAGATGTCGCTCTGATTGGTTTATTTCACGTTACGCCCAAACCACACCTATGAGTAATGAAGCTACTTCAGACCAACCCATTTTAGATTTGCGTCGGGCGCAAGAGTCATTTATCCCGCCGGTATAATAGCAACAGCGCCCAAGACCCACCCACAAAGTTACTTGTGTTTCGCGCTTGATACTTGCGTGTCAGATCGTTAAAACAGGGCCCATGGACTTCGCTGTTCTTCTAACTTTATAGTTAATTTGGATTTAATTACTATAATTTTACTTTATAGCTATTTTTTCGGATACAGGTAGTCTCATCTCAGGTAGTCTCTGACATGATGTTTTGCGGCAGTAATAGCTACACATGCTGTTGTTGTTTTTTTTTAACGTTTTTTGATGGTTGTCTACCAGCGTTAAGGCACAATAGCGCCACCTACAATGTTGGAGTGTATTAACATGATATCGGCATTTCATTTTTTAAATATCCTAATTATCGTCAATACCCGTATATTATAACACCCCCTTAATTGAGACCTTTGATGTTAAAAGCGTTTTGTCATTTTAACATATTTTATTTGCATAGTATATAACGTATTCATTGTGGATACGTTCGCTAGTTGGAGACCTAAGGAAAGCTGAACCAATAACTCAATATTTACAGATTGCTACATGAAAAGTGATATTATCCCCAAATCATATTAGATTTTAAATTGAATACTAGCTTCCTATTTACTGAATACTGTGCAGTGTACACTACATATGGCCTACTATTACTATCAGTATGCATTTCACAACCGTAAATATTTCAAGCAGTAGTCGTCACATGACCTCATCATTGAAATGCATTGTGGGATAGTTTCCATCCATGCGCCTAATTAACTGAAAAAAAAAAAAGTGTGTAATGTTGGACGGGGGAGGGGCTTCAGACTCGAGTTCATAGTGTATAAGTGCATAGTGTGTCATTTGGGACACAACTAAAGTTCTAGAGTATGAATGAAAGCCGTGATGTTCTTGTTGTCATGTGACCTACCAGCATCAGTTACGCATTCATAAATCCTCCCCCGTGGCCTGATGGGATAGTAAAGTGTCCATTGAATGCGCACTTCAGAATCTCGCCGGAAGTAGTTGGTCATCCGGGCACTTTTCTCCTTCTGTTTTATCAATACTGTGAATTTGGACGCACTGTTCTCTTGTCTTTTACCTACTATATAGTAGGGAATTATACGTATTCGAATGTGTGGGTATTTTCTGCAGAAAGAAAATAATGTTCACAGTATATATACTAAATACTAAATGAGCACATTGTTTACATTTTCATAAACCAGCCAGGAGAATATTCAAAACATTAACAATTTCAGCATTTAGATGAAAAGCCGTTTGTTGATCCACTGGTGCAACTTGCCCCAAAAGCATGTATATGATGAGTCCTCTCTAAATTTATGGGTATATCCCTTCAGTCAGCTAGATTAACCCACTGACACATCTTACCCCTATCACACAGATAAACGCACGTTTTACCCTCGTTTCCTCCTCCTCCTCCTCCTCTGCTGACTCGCTGGTTTTCTTCATCCGCTGCAGTGCTGATTCATCAGTCTCCGCCTCACTGACCCAGTGTGTGTGTCCTGTCATGTGACCGTGCAGCTGGACCACAGACTCCACCAACAGGCACCAGAAACACACACTCTCGGAAAACACACTCCACCAGCAGAGCGTGCAGATCAAGACGGCTCGGGGATTTCAGACCTTGAGAATCTGTAGCTGTCTCACCATTTCAGTGTAGCAAAGGCCCTGTTTACACCTGGTATCAAAATGCGCTTTGGTTGATCGGATCACAAGAGGACAGTACTAAATACACGTGTAAACGGGGTCTAAAACGTTTTGAGCTTTTCCACTTTCAACCACTTCCAGAGGTAGTTGGAAACGCATTCACCGGATTGCTTTCGTAGTGTAAACGTTTTTGTATGAAAAAATATATATTTATAACTTAAATAGCTATAATAGCTAGCAGACGGCCGCAAGCATACTGTGCAAGTCGACTTGCGTTACAAGAGTGACCTCTGACCCGACGCATGACGAGTGACCTCTGATCCATGACCAGTGACCTCTGACCCGACGCATGACGAGTGACCTCTGACCCACTACTCCTACACCCTACGTTATGCGTCGGGTAAGAGGCCACTCGTCATGCGTCGGGTAAGAGGCCACTCGTCATGCGTCGGGTAAGAGGTCACTCGTCATGCGTCAGAGGTCACTCGCCATGGGTAAGAGGTCACTCGTCATGCGTCAGAGGTCACTCGCCATGGGTAAGAGGTCACTCGTCATGCGTCAGAGGTCACTCGCCATGGGTAAGAGGTCACTCGTCATGCGTCAGAGGTCACTCGCCATGGGTCAGAGGTCACTCGTCATGGGTCAGAGGTCACTCGTCAAGCGTCGGGTCAGAGGTCACGCGTCACGCGTCGGGTCAGAGGTCACTCGTCACGCGTCGGGTCAGAGGCCACTCGTCATACGTCGGGTCAGAGGCCACTCGTCATGCGTCGGGTCAGAGGTCACTCGTCATGCGTCGGGTCAGAGGTCACTCATCATGGGTCAGAGGGCACTCGTCGTGCGTCAGAGGTCACTCGCCATGGGTCAGAGGTCACTCGTCATGGGTCAGAGGTCACTCGTCAAGCGTCGGGTCAGAGGTCACTCGTCATGCGTCGGGTCAGAGGCCACTCGTCATGCGTCGGGTCAGAGGTCACTCGTCATGCGTCGGGTCAGAGGCCACTCGTCATGCGTCGGGTCAGAGGCCACTCGTCATGCGTCGGGTCAGAGGTCACTCGTCATGCGTCTGGTCAGAGGCCACTCGTCATGCGTCGGGTCAGAGGTCCCTCGTCATGCGTCTGGTCAGAGGTCACTCGTCATGCGTCTGGTCAGAGGCCACTCGTCATGCGTCGGGTCAGAGGTCACTCGTCATGCGTCTGGTCAGGCCACTCGTCATGCGTCGGGTCAGAGGTCACTCGTCATGCGTCGGGTCAGAGGCCACTCGTCATGCGTCTGGTCAGAGGTCACTCGTCATGCGTGGGGTCAGAGGTCACTCGTCATGCGTCGGGTCAGAGGTCACTCGTCATGCGTCGGGTCAGAGGCCACTCGTCATGCGTCGGGTCAGAGGTCACTCGTCATGCGTCTGGTCAGAGGCCACTCGTCATGCGTCGGGTCAGAGGTCACTCGTCATGCGTCGGGTCAGAGGTCACTCGTCATGCGTCGGGTCAGAGGCCACTCGTCATGCGTCGGGTCAGAGGTCACTCGTCATGCGTCTGGTCAGAGGTCACTCGTCATGCGTCGGGTCAGAGGTCACTCGTCATGCGTCGGGTCAGAGGCCACTCGTCATGCGTCGGGTCAGAGGTCACTCGTCATGCGTCTGGTCAGAGGCCACTCGTCATGCGTCGGGTCAGAGGTCACTCGTCATGCGTCGGGTCAGAGGTCACTCGTCATGCGTCTGGTCAGAGGTCACTCGTCATGCGTCGGGTCAGAGGTCACTCGTCATGCGTCGGGTCAGAGGTCACTCGTCATGCGTCGGGTCCAGGGTGGGAATTATATAATTTTAGGGTCAAGGCCATTTGGCCTCCACCTTTTCTCTTTTTTTAGGGGCACCAAGGCCATATGACAGGGCACAAAGGCCATTGAGTACAATTCGATGGTTTTCCCATTCAGATTGATACCATAACATCCTAATTTGGAATAAGACATGGATTATGACTTTTTTAATAAAAAAAAACTTTTTTTAATGAGAGAGAGCGCCATTACATCCAGAAGGTATACACCCTCACACAACAATAGAAACAACACAAATGCCAATAAAAGCATTCAAAATATTCATTCAGTCCTCTATATCATGTGAGTGTGAGAGAGAGAACCATTTCATCCAGAAGGTATACACCCTCACAATCATTATCGCTCAGCGCTCAACGCAGTTTGCTTCGCGCTCCACTCAAATTGCCCCCTGCTCGCTCCAAAAAAGGAAAAAAATCTACATGTATATCACTTGTAGCGGTCCCCAAGCTTTTTTGCGCCACAGATCGGTTTAATATCAGACAGTATTTTCACGGACCGGCCTTCAAGGTGTGGCGGATAAATACAACAAAATAAAATACGAACGGCATAAAAACTGGGGTATTTTTTTTAGCCGATATAATAAATGTGAATCCAATGTGTAGGACTCGCAACTTTATTAGCAGCGTCCTCTAACATCGCGCCTAAAAACAACTGAGAAAGTCTGAACGACGAACCGGCAGAATTAATGATTATGAATATGTAAAATATAGCAGGAGACATTTTAATTGTTTACTAATAAACCATTTTTTTTTTTTTTTATGTCTGTGTCGGCTGGAAAGATGCTGACTCGCGATCTTCGCAGTAGTGAATGCGCCAGAGAGAAATGCACCCCATACACAAAAGAAATAGGCTATATTTTAAATATATTTTTGGAATATATGCAAATATTCATAATTGGCCCAATAAATATATTTTAGTTAAATATACTGTATGTAAAAATATGTAAATATTTCACACTTACTGTAACATCATATTTTTGTTATATTTCAGAATATATTTCAAAATGATAAATATAAGTGACCAACAATGCAAATATATTTCAATGTATTTGGAATATATGCCACATATATTTTCGACACTTTACGTAAAATATATTTCAATATATTGTTTTTCTGTATGGGACATCTGACATTTCATACGGATTACATAAGAGAGAAGTCTGTTTTCTTTCGTTTTGAATTGTTCTGTTTAAAAGTAGACATTTCAAGCTTTATATATATGTCTCAGGTCTGTGAGGCAAGTAGGCTATACGCTGAGTTTCGGTTCATTTATGAGACAAGCTCCAGTTTCGCCGGCGCCTTCCTGTCGTGATTATCTATTTTCTAATATATTCACTTCTACTTTAAATCCAGACAATTGGTTGATGAAACACTGATTAAAATTAAGATACAATTAATACAAAACGAAATTAAATTTAAAGACAGGCTTTGTGCTTTCTGCTTGAGGTCTCTGTGAAAGTTTTATAAAGCAGTCTTTTAGTGCGCTTTCAGAGCGCTCACGCCCGTAACGGAGAACTGTCCAGTCTGTAACATTGTTTTTTTTTTTTTTTGTGAAATAAATTTCTAAATAACTTATAGTCCAGTGCGACTTAGGCTAGGCATATGTGTTTTTTCTTCTTCATGGTGCATTTTTTGACTGTTGCGATTTAGCCTATACTCCGGAGCGACTTATTAGGCTACACCTGTATGACTTCTCATTTTCCTTTTTGAAGTAGGCTACTTTTTTCCATTATTGAGCTGAGTTTTGACTGAAAATAGTCTACTGTTGATGACTGTGCAAGACAGATGGATTCAGGGTCAGGCTTGACTGAGCATGCTTCAGACTCGTGGTGTGAGCGGAGCGGAACTGGAGCGGGAAATAGGGCGATGCTCCGTCCTTTTGAAATTGCCGCTCTGCGCTCTGTCCAAGATCCGCCCGCTCCCGCTCCACTCCGCTCACATGCACTGCTTTGTACATGGAACTTGGACAGGGCCAGGGCACACAGGCCACTGTGGCCGTACGATGATTTTTTTTTCACGGGGCATGAAGGCCAAAGTGTAGGGCAACGGCGGCCATGGCCGCGTGGCCGCGGTATAATTCCCACCCTGGTCGGGTCAGAGGTCACTCGTCATGCGACGGGTCAGAGGCCACTCGTCATGCGTCGGGTCAGAGGCCACTCGTCATGCGTCGGGTCAGAGGCCACTCGTCATGCGTCGGGTCAGAGGTCACTCGTCATGCGTCGGGTCAGAGGCCACTCGTCATGCGTCGGGTCAGAGGCCACTCGTCATGCGTCGGGTCAGAGGTCACTCGTCATGCGTCGGGTCAGAGGCCACTCGTCATGCGTCTGGTCAGAGGTCACTCGTCATGCGTCGGGTCAGAGGCCACTCGTCATGCGTCTGGTCAGGCCACTCGTCATGCGTCGGGTCAGAGGCCACTCGTCATGCGTCGGGTCAGAGGTCACTCGTCATGCGTCGGGTCAGAGGCCACTCGTCATGCGTCGGGTCAGAGGCCACTCGTCATGCGTCGGGTCAGAGGCCACTCGTCATGCGTCGGGTCAGAGGCCACTCGTCATGCGTCGGGTCAGAGGCCACTCGTCATGCGTCGGGTCAGAGGCCACTCGTCATGCGTCGGGTCAGAGGCCACTCGTCATGCGTCGGGTCAGAGGTCACTCGTCATGCGTCGGGTCAGAGGCCACTCGTCATGCGTCTGGTCAGGCCACTCGTCATGCGTCGGGTCAGAGGCCACTCGTCATGCGTCGGGTCAGAGGCCACTCGTCATGCGTCGGGTCAGAGGTCACTCGTCATGCGTCGGGTCAGAGGCCAGGTCAGAGGTCACTCGTCATGCGTCGGGTCAGAGGTCACTCTTCCGCCAGAACTAGACTCGCGTATGGCCATCTGCCTGAAGCCAGTTATTTTAGCTAATGAAGTTATAAATATGGACATTTTCATACAACAACGCATGTCTGTGCTTCAGAAGGCCTTTATTATCCACCTGAAGTCGTATGGACTTTTATGATGGATGGATGTGCTTTTTTGAGCTTCAAAATCTCAGGCTCCATTCACTCCCATTATAAAGCTGGGAAGAGGACAGGACATTACTTAATAATAACTCTGATTTTGTTTGTCTGGAAGATAGTTATACACCTAGGATGGGTTGAGGGTGAGTAAATCATGGTATAATTTTAATTTTAAACTTTAAACTTTGTCTTCAAAGTTTGGTTTGAAGATGAAAAATTTACCAATCACATCATTTCTAACACACACTTACCACAATCGGCTTAATCTCAGAAAGCAGAAACGAAAGCTACTGCTGTGTGTTTTTCCGTCGTCTCCGGTGTGTGTTAATTGCGTGAGCTTATTTCGTTCATTAGATCGAAAGATCTGAAAAAAAACACATACATTTACCAGCCCATAGACCCTCAAAACAGAACAGAAGAGGTTGAAAGTGGACTAGAGACAGATTAGAGCAAATATATATCACAAATATTGAATGTCTTATGAATTCGCAAATTCAAATCAATGTTGGTTCATTTTCTCTGGCCATAAAGTCAGTGCCAGTATATCATGAATATTGGATATGTTGCCCAGCAGTCAACTATTATGAAATGGCTTTCGAACACTGTTCTGGGTAACCCAGTAGTAGGAGGTTTTATCCTAAATCATAAACCTCAGTTGTGAACGAATGAAGAATGTGCTCTGCAAGGTCATTCACCTCACAAAGTGTTCAGATGTTTCAGTTTTAAACTGTGAATATCTGTAGCATCCAAACCTGTTCCTACAGACCAGCTTTCACTGTAAACTCTTCAACAAACCCCAAAGCAGTGAGCACAAATAAAGCCTGTAGTGACAGATATAAGCTTACCCATATACGGTCACACACAGACATGCTGGTCTGAGAAAATGTGTTCGTTTACTGCTTCTATAAACACCGGCCATCGGCAGAGTGGCTCCTTCATTGGTGGAAAGAAAAGAGAAAAAAGGCAGAGGAATTCACAGGGAGGGCAGGACAAATTCCTGGACTTATTGAGACTGGAATGTTTTCCTTGATCCAGGACACAGGATCTGAAAGGAAACGCTGCGATCACAAGTGTGCAGATCAGAAACACGTTTAGTCAAGATATTGATGTGAAATGATGTGAAAGGTCATTGCAATTTATTAATTACGGCTGTCAAAAATAAGCCATTAACTTTGATCCCGTCGGTGACGTGTTTGTCCCACACGCCGGTGTAAGTGCGGGGAAAAGTGTAAATATTTGCGATACTGATGCATCTAGAGGATCGATCCCCTTAGAAATATTGATACCAAACGTTTTAAATAGTAGTTGTGAAATATGCAAAAAAAATTGGTGACTGACAGCTCTCAATATGAGTTTGTGATTTTATTTTTAGTTAACAAATTAAAAAGCCTATAAAATGATGGCTTTCAAATATACTACAAAGTTGAATGGCTATAATTACTCATTTCATCACTAGAAACTGAGAAAATAAAGATATCAGTAGCATTTCTCTAAACTTCATTCATAGAATAAAATATCAAATATATTAAAATATACCGTCTTTGTTGTTTCTACATTAATTTGGAGATTCGGTGTGAAAATGTGCATTACAGTATCAAATATTACACATTTTTATGTTGTGTTTTATTATAGAAAAATGTAAAAGATTAATATCTACAGTTAGCTGTCTCTTAATGTCTTCTAGGTGACTCCTATGATGTTTGTGCCATTTGTTTGGATGAGTATGAAGAGGGCGAGAAGCTCCGGGTCCTGCCCTGCTCACATGGTGAGTTTCTGCCGCTTGATCGGCTAATAATGCAGTTTGGGAAGGACTTCACAGCCTAATATCAGCTAAAGGAATGTTCTGGATTCAATGCAAGTTCAGCTCGATCAACAGTGTCTGCTTTTTGTTTGTTTCTATGACCCAAATTATTAGTTAACTAAATTATTTATTTGTTGTGGTAAAATCGATGGAGTTGCCACAGAGCATTCGCTGAAAATGTGACTCAGGACATTCAAGTTCAGAATAATAATTCGAAAAACTCGTATATGAAATGTAATCAAAGTTATATATACACACTACTTACGGTACACTGTAGGCTATATTCAGTTTTAAAGGGATTGTTCACCCTAAAATGAAAATTAAGCCATCATTTTTTCACCCTGGTGTTGTTCTAATCTAATGCATTGGGCCGTTCTTTCTTTTACGGACCATATAATGAGAATTTTTAAATAATGTCCCATATAATGGCAGTGAATAGCGACCGGCGTCAAGCATTTTAATAAAGACGCAAAAGTATCACAGAATGATCCCATGCGACACTTATATTCCAAGTGTTCAGGGGGTTTATGATAGGGTTTGGTGAAAAACAAACCGAAATTTAATGTATTATTCAATGAAATTCCTGATCTTGGCCGTTGGGCTTCTCTGTGGGACGTAATTTGCAACCGAAAGCAATAGAGTCAGGAACTGCGAAACAGATTAATTGCATGTGTGTAAAAAAATAAACTGTTGCAAATGTCTAAATGGCTTGTTGTGTGCATGGGGCAAAAGAGTTCACGAAATAACCCGATTTGTACAGTTGCGTCTTTCTTTTACCTGCTCTTCCAGTTTTGGCACGATTCTCTCACTCGTTGAGTTTTGCAAGCGTGAAGAGGAGGGCGGGTCCACCTTCTTCATAAAGCCAATCACATGAGCTTCTCGCTGACTCTCAATTTACTCTTATCTGATTGGTTCAATAAACACGCCAGCCACCAGAACACATCTTTATCTTCATTTGGCTCAGAAACGTTCTCGTTGCCGAAATGGTACTGGTCCAGAAAAACACACAAGTTGTGAGAAATCAAGACTAGCAAATATGAGACATGAAATACAATGCCTAGAAATCCCCAAAAAGTATCCGTGTAGTTTCTTCACTGAGTCACATATCACCGGACAGGAACGTTTGTCTGATGACGAACACAACGGATATATTCACCTCAGAGAAGAAGATACATTGATTTCTCATAACGTGTGTTTTTCTGGGCGAGTCGAAGTGAACTCTAGCGCTAATAGAGTCTCAGTCGAGCACAGAAGACCAAGATCAGGATTTTCATTAAATAATAGATTACATTTTAATTTGTTTGAGGTATAATGCCATACTTATCATAAACCCCCAGAACACTTGTAATATATACGTCTTGATTTGCATGGGATCATTCGGTGATACTTCTGCGTTGATGCTGGTCACTATTCACTGCCATTATGAGTGCGAGCGGGACATTTTTAATAAAAATCTCCTTTTGTGGTCCGAAAAAGAAAGAAGGACGTTATTATACGGCATTAGAACAACACCAGGGTGAGTAAATTATGACTTAATTTTCATTTTAGGGAGAACTATCCCTTTAAGATTCATTTTAATTCAAATTACAGTAGTCAACATTTGAAGTGGATCAAAAAAGATCATCAAAGTTGTCCCGAGACGAGAACGGGTATTGTTCAAAACTCATTGTTGAAAGGTTTTGATCCACTTCAAATGTTGACGACTGTAGATATAGATCACGTTTGTCAGGATCTCTCGCACTAATTCTCTCTGCACCAATTATCAGCCTATCACTGCAAGTGTGTTGACCCGTGGCTGACCAAAACCAAGAAGACGTGTCCGGTGTGCAAGCAGAAAGTGGTGCCGTCTGACGGCGACTCCGAGTCCGAGTCCGACTCCGGGGATAGCGGAGGCGAGGAGAACGAAGCTTCGGAAAACACGCCCCTCCTGCGATCCCTGGCCTCCACCAGCGCCCATTCCTTCGGCACCATGTCCGGCTCGCCATCCCAGCGCGAAGTGGAGTCGTCGGACTACGACGAGCACAGCGACACCACCGACAGCGACGAGGAGGTCACCGTGGAAACGGTCGTCGTACAGCTGCAACAGGGGCGTCCCGACAACATGGAGGCCGACGCTTAAACGTTAGCCAATCACGACTCGGACTCTTAATAGAGATTCCAATACGTTTCATCATCACTTACAATTTATCGTTCGGAGTTTAACATACAGCGATACTATACAGCGAAATTTTCTACAAATCACGATTCCCCCCCTCCCCCACACACACCACCACACACCACAAATTTATCACTTTTTTTTATCATTTTTGCCAACCTCCGCAGATGAGCGTCACCTCTGGGAATGTGATTTGTGCTTGCTGACAAAAACGCCAAACTCATCTCAGACGTGTATCCGATCGCGAACAACTGCATGTTTTATACGACACAATGAGACTTTATTATTGAACTTGTACTGACACTGATGTCACACTTTTAGTTCGATCATTAACAGTGGAGCCGTTCTAAATATCAGTCACTCGAAGTGTAGTCTAACATCATTCATGTACTGTACGTAGGAAGTAAGTTGGGTAAGTAGGAGTTGGAGGTTTTTGATTACCGTTTTGAACCGTTACCAATGTCCGTTTGCCTTTTAATGTTGCTTTACTGTAAATATATCTTTCTGCTCACCCTTGTTTATAAGTAGTCTATATTCATTTCTCTTCATGAATAAAATACTACACCTTTTGCTGTTTTCGTCTCAGTTCCTCATCCATCATTTTGGAAAGTGGCACATGGTTTTAAGATAATAATAAAAATTAAAAAACGCTATATAAATATAAGTGGACCTATAAGGGGGAAATAGTTTAGGTTTTTTATACATTTTTTACATTTTTGTGTGCAAAAAAAAAGGTCCTCAGAGAAATGTTGTTTTGTGCAATAAAACTTCTCATGAATAATTTCCATTTGTGTGCAATAAACCCTAATCGCATTTTAGCTTATGATCTCTTTTGTGTGTGTGTGTGAAAAATCTGATTTTAGTTTGGTAATTTACACTATTTTTCTTTAGGGGGAAAAAGATTGCAGATTTCCTCAAATTCTTTGTTCATTACCAGATAATGAAATGTAGCCCTATTAACAAATTTTTTAATAACGGCTGAAGGTATGGCTACACAATATTTTGAAATATTGCAATGTACATATTGCCATGCCTTACGATAACAATGATTTTAATACTTTAAAGATTACGAAAAGTCCAAGTTTTAGATCAACAGAGTAGACTGTTACATATGCTTAATGTTATTAAATGCGATTAGCACAGAAAGATCCTGATCCTGAACTCAGCTCCGCAGCTTCTCCATACACACACACACAAAATGTCAAAAAGGCCTTCTTGGTGAGTATTCACAAAGAGAAAGCACACGTGTAACAGTGTATTGGATTTGTGCCAATTGTAAAGGGACAGCAGCCTAATAAACCTGATTCCGTACGTGTGCTTAATGTTAATTAAATAGCAAAATACAAAGAGAAAATCACTCACTGCTCGACTGGATAACTTTAATAAGAATCAGTGTATATTTAATTCATACTGTGAAGACTAAGCAGTGTTTTTTTACATTTATTATTTTCTGTTGTTAAATAAACCTAAATGTAGGCCTGAAAACCTAGACGTTAGAATGAGACTTTTTATGTAATGCTACAGTAAAACTGTTCACTTTTAGAGGTTATAGGGATATCATTTTCAGTTTTTAATTATATTTGAATGTAATTTAAATTTACTTTACACACTCAAAGCATTATTGTAACGCATATCACATTTTTTCTTCGATATCGTGCTGCCCTAGTATAAAGTTTCTAATTCTGTTTTAATGCAACAAATCAACAAAAATGGGGGGAAATGTGAAAATGATCAACCCTGACAAAAAAGCCCAACTTTTCCATTTTTGTGTGCAAAATAAGACTTTTTTTTTTGTGTGTGTGTGTGTGCAATAAAACAAATGTTTTCCATTAACTTTTTCCAATTTTTGTACAAAGCAAGAATATTTTAGTTTATTATCTACTTTAACTTTGAGAAAAACAGATTCCACATGAAATGACCCCTTTAAAAATAACATGCAAGCAAAACAAACAGACAAGTAATTTGGTTGGAATAGATTTATTTAATTTGTCTGTAAACAAGGTGGTGAGATTAATTTATGGCATTTCTTGGTTTATGCATATGAAATCAGACATGTCAGACTGTATCCAAGATGTATGAAAAAAAGTACAGGGAAACAAGAAATGAACTATAGTCAAGAGGTTTTGAACCTGTACAAATATCCCACAAGGCCAGAACTTCTGTAGATACTAAAAACCCCTGAACCAAGAACTGAGAATCATTTGGGAAGCTGTCTGAATCAATAGCAACAGATTCGCTCTACATTATGGCACAGAATACACATTATGATTGGAGTGTTATACATTTGGACAGACATGACTCGAAGGCAATTTATCCCACAGTCATGACGATTCATTCATGGGTTAACTTCAATTCAAGTGTTGAAAGCTGGCAAAACAAGACCGAAGTCTTATTTGTGACCAGACGCTAGTGTTTTGTTGGTGTAAATAACCCAAGCAATGACGAAAATTGGTCCAAATGAAAGAATTCAAACTGTATACTCCAAGCGCTTACACCGGGATACCCACTGTCTCAAATGGCAGTCGTCTTGAAAATAAAAAATATATATATTACATAAGCTAGCAAAACAAGTGCAATGATGGAATGTCCATGAACATTCAATATGGGGTTGATGGGAGAAAATGCTACCTAAGCCCAAAAATTACTGCACTCGACGGACCGCCAACTATTTAAGAGCTCGAACTCCCACTCCATGAATGTTGGTGCGACAAAGGGAAAGAATATGAATCTGTCATTCAGGAAGTGTCGCATCTACAGGTTGAGTTGAGGCGTCAATGACGACAAACTTTGGGTTGAGGAAAACTTAAAGAAGTGGACATTTGTTAGCGCAGACGGCACATTTAATTTGGCGCTAATAAAAAAATTGGTGTCAAATTAAAAACGCCGCCCATCCTGACTAAGGTCCATTCAAAGATATGCATACAGTCGACCTTCCCCAGATTTGATCTAGGAAAGGGAATTGAGTTTAGCTCAAGCCCTTGGTAACAAACTAAACACCCAAAATGCTTTTGTTTCATGAATAAACAGAAATGAGACACTTACATTTTGTCTTAAATGCATCATGTTTAGCAATGGAAAGTAGTTCCAAAATGGGAACGAACACAATAAATGGAAATATATGGGACGGGGTTATAACGTAATTGGGGAAAGGGTGGGTTTGGGTAGAACAAAAAGAAATTAGAGTTGAAAAATAAATGATTAAGCAAATCTCTCCTAGAAAAGAAAGGTTAGTGTTGGTAGGAATGAGCAGCTATAGGTGGGCAGGTGTCTTAATATCCAGATTTCCTCAGGTATTCAGCCATTATAAACGCTTTCTTGTTGAGCAGCCCTCCATGGGTACCTTCCTTGCCCATGACTAGAACCAATGCTGGAGTACACAGGAAAAAAAAAACAAGAACAAAAATCAACAAACTTGAGGGGCGGGGGAAAAAAAGAAACAACTTTCCCAACTCAAAAAAGGGATGCAATTGTTGACACAAGATTC
Organism: Vimba vimba; assembly: GCA_022828995.1. Lineage (NCBI taxonomy): Eukaryota > Metazoa > Chordata > Actinopteri > Cypriniformes > Leuciscidae > Vimba > Vimba vimba. The sequence continues at coordinate 10,529,746 of CM040825.1, read as the reverse complement.
ATTACCCTTCCTTGCCATTATGATGTCCAAAAACTTTAAATGGGTTTCAATGAGGGTGGGGGTGGGGGGGGGGGGGGGGATAATCTTCACAGCTTATTTTGGGAATGTGGGTGACTTGTTTTTTTTCCCTCCCTAAATTTCACTACTTGATCAAGAAAAAAAAAGAAAGAAGCTAAAACCCTGAATCTCTCAAGTATTTTGCCATTGAATATGCCTTCTTATTCAAGCCGCCTCCGTGGACCCCTTCTTTGCCCATTACAAGAACCAAGACTGAAAGAGAAAGACAGAGAAAGGAAGTTAAGAGGACAGGGAAATCCCAGCCCCAGAGAAAAAAAAAGCCAAACCAAGATCAACAAGCTGAGATAGGACAGAATAAAAAGCAGAGATCAAGATAACAGGCATGCAGAGTGAAAGATTGCAGGCTAGAGGAAATGCCTTTATTTAGCTACAACTGGGAACACCTTTTAATAACTTTCATTAACATCTCCCAAATTCAGCGAGGCTTGTGGCACTGATCGTTTGAAAAATAAAGCTTTGTTCGAGGCACTTCAGGACCATCGGGAGTGAGAGAGAGAGAGAGAAAGAGTGAGAGAGAGAGAAAGAGAAAAAGAGTGAGAGAAAGAGTGAGAGAAAGAGTGTAAGAGTGAGAGAGATAAAGAGTGAGGAAAAAGAGAGAGAAAGAGAGAGAGAAAGAGTGAGAGAGTAAGAGAGAGAGAGAAAGAGTGAGAGAGTAAGAGAGAGAGAGAAAGAGTGAGAGAGTAAGAGAGAGAGAGAAAGAGTGAGAGAGTAAGAGAGAGAGAGAAAGAGTGAGAGAGTAAGAGAGAGAGAGAAAGAGTGAGAGAAAGAGAGAGATTATAACTGAAGTAATGATTGACGACGGGCCGCTAAGTTATTCTTCAATTATTGTATTAATTTGATCAATTATTAAAAATCAATGTACTTCCGAGGTGGTAATATGGCATTACTTTATCATCAATTATCCCGCTTATACCACGATCACCACATCTTAAGATTTACATGTTTTTCTCTAAGTTTTTCATCCTTACAACACTTAAATGAAACTACTTAATTTAAGTACTTTCTAGCACATCTTGGCCATTTTTATACTATCCTTTGGTGGTGAAGAAACTTCAACACCTTATTAATGTGAATCAAGCATTTCACAGCACTGTGATATAATGAAAGTTATTATAGTGTTACCACTTCGATTAGATCAGATGGTCCAGTAATGACCAAACATTTCACTTATTATTCATTTGAACATTTAAATGCAAGCATGTGAAATCAAAATGCTTCAATCAAATGCAGGAAAGCAGGTTTAGTTCCCATCCTCAATGCATGCCATGAGGTATATGAAAGATTGATTCATGAAGGAACATTTTTATTTTCAGGAAACAGGAAATCCTTTCACATTTTAAAGTGCAAAAGACCCAAGAGGTGTGTGAGATTAGCAGAAACGCATGCAAACGAGAGGGAATGTACCTCAACAGGTCTCAGACACTTCAACACTTGAGCTCAAGTCTCGTGATCAACCGTGTGAAATGACTAGCTAGTCAATGAAATGCTACTTTTAGATTTGCTTTATTCCCCCAAACTCCTGGCATTACTTTGCAACACCAAATTCTGAAGGCTTTAAATGGCATTTGTCTCCCGTTAAGTCTATTTTTAGCTCTTAAAACTATTTCAAACCATTTAAAAACTTATTTTCACTTATTAAAAGAGCCCCACATATGAAATATAGTATTTGCAACAGTTAAAATGCATGATTTCATATTGAGGAAAGGCTGACATGTACACTTGAAAAAAAAATGTATTAATGAAAGGTAATTGTGAAAGAATATAAGAAAGGACTACTACCATTGGCAGCTTTACCGACAGTAATGTTGTATGTTGGCTCTCCTCCTTGACTCTTCGTCCTGATGTCCATCGTCCAGTCGCTGTCGACATGGAGACTGTCTCGGATGACCGAGCACTTCTTTGAACCTAAGGTCAGGCCGTTGGTGAAGAAACTTTCTCGGTCTTTCCCTACGAGGACGTCGATTTCTGTTGGCTGATATTAAAACAACACAATATTAATTGCAGAACTGCATCTTCTTGTCTAGTCTTTTACATTTTATTGTGGATTAATGATCAGCCAAATGCAAATCAACAAATGTAGGAAGGCCGGTAGATAAATATTGGAAAGATCCATGTAGATAATCAACTTTGCACTTGACATCAATGAATCATGAAGACTGTGTCAAAAGTTCATTATGCAGTTTTATACTAAAGCCTCTGTAAGTCAGTATGGTGGGCTGGTCAGCTAATGACACTCGCTGTTATTGTGCAACAGGCCGGGACACAATTGTTGACATCTGCCGGACAACTCAGTTTGATTTTATGAGGCGTCACGTGTGTGAAATGCATGAAGCACAAAGTCATTTTTAAAACAAGCCGTTTTCTGTTGGTCAATGTGGTGAATTTGCGCAACCAATTTGAACTATGAATGAAATATGTGAGAGGAACCTTTTATCGCCCTCACACGAAACGCTGATCGTGTTGACAGATACCGATTGAAATTACTAGATTTTACCCACAAAATTAGGGCTGAACGATTAATCGCAATAAAACCGCACGCGATTGGGCAAAGGCTGCGATTATTTTATGCGCCGGCGGCTGATTGGTAGTAAATGCTGCCCCATTTGAACACCAGGGGGCGCTCTCATGCAAACACATATGCCCCGCCGCAGAAGTACAATAATGCGCATCATCCAAGAAATCCCTATCGCTGTAGCTGAATAAACAGAAGATTGAAACGCTTTGATTAAACATGACTTATACATACACGACTGCCTTATTCGGTGTAAGAAGCTCATCATCTCAGAGGAGGAGGAGCTCAACTGTCGTTATGAAGTGAGTTTGGAGTAAATGCATGTTATTAAATGTTGTCTGTTGTCGGACAAGAGGTTCATAAATGCTTCTCATGTTTTGGAAAGATGTTTGACGCGTGTTGTTTTTTCAAATGCACGTTATAAGTGACTCAAACTCACAGTGCTTTCAGATGGAGCAGCGTTTACTGGGCCGTACTTCACTGACAAGCTGCACAAAAATAAAAAAATTTAAAAAAGCAACCTTTGCGATTTTAAAATCGCGATAAGCCATCTCGATTTAAGTGCGATTACATGTAAAGTGCGATTAATCGTTCAGCCCTACACAAAATTGTACAGATTTGCGCAAAACTTTTGCGATATTTTCTAAATGTCGCTAAAAAATTATTGCGAAATGACAGTTTCCATTAACCAATGTTTTTTCCTCTAGCGAAAAGTCACACCAAAAACCAAGGCAGCGGATGCTAGTAGGTTTACGTATATCGCAGCCACCGCGCTATCCATTATCTTTAATGGAAGGAGACGTAGGCGTGTGTACAAAGCATTATTGGCAAGTAAAGACCCTTATACTTAAACAGCTCATATGAGGCGTTTATCTGCTTCAAGGTCTTGATAAACTGTGGCATTTCTTTGTTTAGAATCCAGTATTCCCATGATACTTCTGTCTTTTATGAGTTTAATGAAGAACTCGTTCTCGTCTTCTGTCCAAACACACCGCGCCTTCTTTAAAGAATGATCGACTGTTACGTACGTCAGGTGACCTGTAAATGCTAAAAAACTGTTTCCATTGCAGTTTTGCAAAATATTTCTTTTTCGAATTCCCTGAAAAACCACCAACTTTTTTGGGATATATGGGAGTTTTTGCGAAATTGAGACACGGCTAATATGTACCTCATATTAACTCTTTCCCCTCGCCATTGACGGAATTTTCTGGCAATCCGTGTTTTCACTGTTATACTGTAGGCGGCGCTATTACACATCTTCAAGAGCAATGAATCTCCTGATCAAAATGTTGCTTTTTTATGAAACTTACCAACATTCAAGTGTTGATTAAAAGAAAGGAATGCATGATGCTAGAATAAAACAGGTTTTTTGTGTAAAAGCAGAGGCTTTGTTCTTTCTTTTGATACATCGCATGTTCAGATATTCATACAACAAAATATTCTGGGGCCATGAAATTGTTAAAAGCTTAAATGCTGGCACTGACTGGCAACCTTCCTCAAAAACTCTGACGGGGAGAGAGTTACGGTGCGTTCACATTAGCAAGATTATGCGGATTCCCAATCACGTGGATTCCTTTTAAAATGACTTGATTTTGACCTTGAAAGCTTGCTGAACACCCGTTTGTGTGACCGCACCTTTTGCTTAACTAGTCATGCAGACAAACCCAACAGCTAGTCAATTCTGACTATTGGTCGTCCAACAAATGACAAACTATGACTAAATATGCTCTATTTTGATCTTTAATTTTGGATAGATGTTTATTTCTAGAGTTCTCTGAACATTTAAAAGGATATTTCTGGAGTGTGATGAAAGCGCAGCTGAACGGAGGTTATTTGTTCCTTAAAAGGAACTTCTACCCGACAAATCTGGGAAAAATTCTGCCTAACCCTCAAACTGGAATGCATTAATCACATTAAACATTGGTTTTGTGTGTCAAATGCTGACAGATCAAGTCTGAACGTGCAGTTCTCTTATTGGTTTCATTGTCGTTCGCTCATCACACATCAAAGCAGCTTTGTTTTTGTTCTGGCTCACTACGAATCTACCGAGCCTTTTTCCCCGAGGCCAAACCACTAAAAGCAGCTACTCTTCGGTGAGAATCAGCCAGCTGATGTTATTTCCAGTAGGTTCGGAAGCGCTGGTATGGCAGTAGACACAGTCTGGACTAACTTTAACTTTAAGAAGCCTTTTTAAACTCATATTTGGCCAGCAACACAGGAAACTAAGCAGCAAAACCTACTCCGAATGCCATTCCCAACCCGCGTGACTGCCTGAGGCCGTCAAGCTCTAACGGAAGAAGTCGTACAGGTTTGGAGCAACATGAGGTGACTCGATTTTGGGATGGAGACGCCTTACAATCACAACTTGATTCATCTGAGCCTCAGAAACTTTCACCTTACTAAATTATTACGAAGGAAGATAAAATTAAGCATACAACAACTTTTCCAATCTCATTCCATAGTGAAAACCCATTAAAACTGTCCTTAACAGACAGTATAAGGATTCCTCCACCTTATAACCATTGAACTCCCATGACTTTTCCAGTCTTTGAAGATTTTCTTTTTTTCCATCTTGACAGTTCTTGTTAGAATTACTCACCAAGAGCAATTTCTAGTGGAAGAAATGTTAAAATTCACTAACATTTCCAGGTATTCAATGACCATAGGAACCATGCAAAAGTCTTTACGCCAAACATCACATGAACAAATGGGAAAACAGGTCTCGTCACATCCGCTTGTCAGAGAAAGTGTTAACAGCTAGGCCTACTTAGGAAATGACGGCGATATAAATGGACTTTTAAGGTAGTCAGCCAGCCTAGCTTGTTCTTTTTATTATTGCCATTTCATTCCATACCCAGATAGCACAGGTACGTCAGTAAGATGTCTGATAAAGATCTGTTAATCTGGAAAGCATCTGCTGTGTAAAAACACCTGTTAAACATCTTATAAAAAACTGTGTTTTACAAATCTTAAACATCTTAAAGACATCTTCTAAATGTCTATGATATGACATCTTACAATAGGAAATGTCCTATGGCTATTGCAGATGAGCAAACACTCATAGGCCTACATCTTGCAGATGTAAATACAGACATCAAATAGACATCTCCGAGATGTACTTGTGCTATCAGGGTATTAATATCCGAATATTAGTGATAAGAAGAAAAATAAAACTTTTAGATATCAATATGCATACGCGATAGACAGATGCAAAAGCAAAAGAGTTCAGATGCAAAAGCCTCAAAGTGCCATCTGAAATTTTCTTCTAGAATGATCATTTTTATAAAGCTTGTATGTTTAAGTTAAGTAATTTCACTTAAATATACGAGCTTGATAAAAATGATCATTCTAGAAGAAAATTTCAGATGGCACTTTGAGGCTTTTGCATCTGAACTCTTCATATATATATATATATATATATATATATATATATGTATGTGTGTGTGTGTGTGTGTGTGTGTGTGTGTGTCTATGTATATGTATATGTTATTGCATACTATAGTTCACCCAAAATGAAAATTATGTCATCAATCATTGTTCCAAACCTGTATGACTGGCTTTCTTCTGTGGAAGATAAAAGATGTTATTCTGATAAATCTCTGTAGTATCCATTCAATGGCCACCTAAACTATTCGGTTACCAACATTCTACGAACTATATTATTATGAATTGTGCAGAAGAAAGCAAGCCTTACATGTCTGGAACGGCATGAGAATAAGACATTGATTTAGAAGATTTATTTTTTATTTTTGTGCGATCCCTTTAACCTGTTAACCAATGTAAAACGAATCTTTACATATTTTAACCTAATAAGCAGCCACTGAATGCGGTCCATTAAGCTGGGGAAAGCACAGGACGGTGTGTAAATAAGCCTGTTATTAGATGAATTAACACCCGTTTATTGGGCGCCATCTTGGACTGGCAGGTACTGCGAGGATCCCGGATTCACGAAGGACTTTACGCACATTCCGCGGCTGACTGACCCGTGTGTTCCCGTACACAAGTGCAAGAACGCAGTCTGGTGATCCTAGGAGCTGATCGGCCTGTTTGCACTAACAACACCTCCCTCTTTATGACTGAAAAACGCATTTCTTTAACTTTAAACCGCCTCAACCTGAACTTCTAACGCGCGACACTCGGTTTTTACCGTCACGACGTCCTGTATTTCGCTTTTTTTCGACGAATACATCCATTTAACCTCGATGATATAGTGACAGGATTTAGCTTAAATAAAAAATAAATAAAACATACACAAAAAACTCTCATACTTAATGAAAAATTATCTCCAAATTAAACATCTGGTGTTCAATTTGCTTTTGTCCAGCCAGTGTTAGCTTTCATCCCCACTCAAGCTGATCAGGCCCTAGATTTCTAACAAACGGTTTATTTCGGCGCGTTTTTAAAACAACTCGTTTAAATCGCACGTTATTCTACGCGATGTAAAATAAACCGCGTCTGATGCGTGTTAAATTAAGCGGCATTTCTGCGCTTTAGCTCCAGCTAAACAGCAGTTTAGAGGCACGTTGCGAGTCCTGTCTGGGGAGGCAGACTGAAACACAGCCACAGTTTTCAGTCAATGACTAACGTTACATATGCAGCAGAAAGAGAGCTGTTGTGTTAATAACACTTATTTACCGTGATGTTTTTGAACGTCCCCACCGCATGCGCTGCCCACACGTATTTTGAGTCTGAGTTGCACCCAACAATGGCGGAGTCCTGGCAGCTGCCATCCGCCATCAGGTTATCCACGTAGCTCTGCCACGACATGTTCACCTTCTGGTTTCAAACGCTCCCACACGAAACTTGCTCTGAAAAGATGGGACTGACAGTCTTTTGCGATTACCGTATATTTGTGTGAGAGAGAGAGTCCCGTCCTGTCCTGCACGCCCCCTTCTCTAATGTGAGTTTGAGCAGTGAAGAGTCCCGGCTGTACGGCACTCTGGGTGTAGTCCCTCACATATCCCTCCGCGTAGGCTCGCTTAGACTGCGGTTCAGTAGGACAAAGCCATGTGCGCGGATTGATACACTTTTTGATTGGACGAATGGGTGTTCAGAATGCACGTATGAGAAAGTTAGTTAATGTGTGTGTAATATATTATTTAAATACTGAAAACAGTAACATGGTGCTTGGACTAGGCTACTACTTATAAAGTCACCATGAAATCAAAACTGTAGATTCTTATATATATATATATATATATATATATATATATATATATATATATATATATATATATATATATTGCAGTATTTATTATAAATGTTTTATCCGTGCACATCGTTATTTTTTTTATTTATTCATGTGTCCTTGTAGTCTTTAATCAAAATAGACCCGTTTTCACATTTTCAGGGTTCTCGGAAGCGGAAGTCGTTGTAGTAAACTTCTATGAGAGACTACATTAAATAAATATTATTATTTTTGTGTTCCCATTTGCTTAATTCGCCAAATAAAACTCCACAATAGTGTTTTCACAACTTTCAAAAAGAGTTTAAAAATGAAAAAAACATACAGAGAGATAAAGATGTAAATTTTACCCTTTACCGTCACTCCCACAGCCGCTAACCGCTAACACACTCACAGCAGCGTTAAATAGTTGTTTTTTAATTAGATAAAAATGTAAAATAAAACAAATTATAGTGTTATAAATGTACATACAATTAAAAAAGAAAAAAAATTAAATATAGGAAACTTCGCAGGATTTACGATGCTTATGACCGTTAAAACGCGTCATCACAGTCTGTGAAAAGGCCCCATAACTTTCCCTCCCTCATGATCATTGTTGTTAATGTATTTTATTATTATTATAATTTTTTTTTTTTTTTTTAAGTATTTAATCCTCTTGCAACTACTGGCACGAGAGCGGGACAACTCACACGAGATCGATCAATGGTCCCTCCCTACATTTATACTTGTTCGCGAAGAATTTTGACTCGTATACACGTCGCAATAGGAAAGAAAATACCATCAATTTATGTTTCATGCCTAATTTTATTTTATTACAGTTGACAGTAAACCTAGCTTGCCTTTTTATTACCTTTTCGGGTCTTTTCCTTCAAACAGTTTTGTTTACAGAGCTCCTCAGCCAGCGCCCTGTCCTCGTGACCGCGGTGATTCAGCAGAGACACGCCTCGCCGAGTCACTACTGATATTTAGCGTGAAATCAAGACATATGAGCTTCAATCTGAGTTGCAACAGAGCTGGGGAATAAATCTGGTTAGGATGGATGGAACACATATGGGTAGTGGAAGAGATTTTATTAACAATCGAGTTCATTAACTTTATTTCTCACTGGCTCTACATCTTTGTAACGTCCAACACTGACAAGTAAAGCTTATGAAACGAGACGTGAAAAAACAGAATTGCTCTGTCTGAAATGTTGACACAAATATAATGGCCTCTTACGACCTCTTGTGAACGAATCCTGTAACGACACAATTAGTCAGAGTCAGTTTTATGGACCTACATTTTATTTTAATTATATTTTTAGTAGATGGAGCTGCTTAAGTTTATTAATTCAGGAGATTTTTTTTTTTTTTTTAATTATCTTAATTTCATAATTGCATCGGTCTGTTATTGCCTGGGACAAAGTGTCAGTGTTCCTGTTCTTGAACAGAGAGATTATTAAAGCAGCGATTCAAATGCAGTAATTTCCCAGAGGCTTGAACACATAAGCAAATATTTATATACAAAGTAGCTGATATTTTCCATAAAGGGCTATGTGTGTCATTCTTTTTAACAAAGCCTCTTCTGAAAAAAGCTAAACGTTGGTGCAGTGCTGGTAGATTATTTACACATTGTAGTCGTTTACTAATTACAAATTACACAAAAAATTGTAGTTAGTAATGCGATCTAGATCATTAATTTCTGTATACTTTTAGATTACTTTTGACCTAACTCATTTATCCCATTGATTTGAATAGATAAACTTGTGCCATATAAAATACAAAGAGAAAAATTAAATAAATAAATAAATATATACACACACACACACACACACACACACACACACACATATATATATATATATATATATATATATATATATATATATATATATATATATATATATATATATATATATATATATATATATTCCATTCTTTGTTATCAACAATATGAAGTGCATTAAACATTACCGTACTATTATCATTACAGACTGGGGTTCGTGATGGAACTGCAGAGGGTTTGTGAGTTTAATGAAAAGCTATTAAGTAATTCAATCATAAACATTCAAATAAATAATTTTAAAATAAAAAACAATCAAAATAAAACATTTACTAAAAAATATATATTTGTTTACCTGCATGTCACGTGACCATTAACCGCCACCAGAGAACCGCGAACTTCGTTTTTATTAGTATTTATTATTATTATTGACCTAACTTATTAGCTTGAAATCTCTGGGGTTTCTTCAAGTAAATATATTGCTGCTGACAAAAAAGGGGAATCCCTTGCATTGCATGTTAATATAAAGTTATGTTTTGAAGATTTTAATGTGTTTGAAAGACGTAGGCTAAACTCCTCCCAAAGACATGTAATACATGGTTAAATGACTCACTGAGTGATAATTAAAATAATAATTAATGTGGAGCTGACTAGATATTCAATGTTGAGAAAACACTTGTTAAAAGTGAAATGTTGATCCAGTGATCAAATGCTGCGGTTCTGCAGTTGGTTATTATTGGGAGTTTTCAGGGATAGTCACATGACCAGTGTCTGATGTGTGTGTGTGTGTGTGTGTGTGTGTGTGATTCCACAAACCTGTAAAACCTTCTGAACGGATATAAGCAGTGGACGTTTTAGAAAGGAACATTTAAAATATAAAATAGAGGTAGTTGGGAGAATAAATGAATTATGAATAATTTATTGTGAAAATAACATGCAATCAATAAAAAATTAACTGTAGTCTGATTAGGAGTATTTTAAAATGTAATATAATTTAATTACAAGTTAGTTAGTTGACATGTAGTTGCAAAGTTACTCACAGTCAACAGAATGCTCTAAAGGGACCATAAAATACAGTGTATCCACGATTTCTCAAACACAAAGTGATGATGCTCAGTTGTATCTGCGCTAGCGACCTCTTGTGAATGAAGCTGGCATAACTGCATGAAATGTGCAGATTAGCAACAGTAAAATCATAAATATGATCTATGTTGAGAGATTTCAGAGTTATTGCCAAGACATGTTAGAACAGGTGTTTTGCTGATTTACATTTTGTGACAACAGTCACCATTAAACCAGTGTTTCAGCTCATTAGTAGAGCAAAAATATAATATCAAATATAAAAAAAGTTTTCTAAAAAAATAATTAAAAAAAATCAAACATTATTTTGAACAACAATTTGTACATTTTAATAATTAGTAAGTAACATAACAACATTCAAAGCTTGACATGTAGGCCTATTTTTAAAAAATCCCTCGTATTGAAACTAGTTCAAGTGTTCCTTCAATATTATATTGTTGAGTTTATTTGTCAGTGGGATTGGATTTAAACAGCTTCAACAAAAATATGATGATTTTGTCATTTTAGTTTGGAAAATATAATTCACAAATACAATCTATTTTAAAACATCTTTGAATTAGGCTAAGTGTTTTAAACTAAGTTTAACTGGAAATTGTATAGTTACTGAGAGTTTTAGTATATATATATATATATATATATATATATATATATATATATATATATATATATATATATATATATATATATATATATATATACGGTGCTAAAAGTTTGTGAACCCCTTGCAGAATCTGTGAAAATGTGAATAATTTTAACAAAATAAAAGGGATCATACAAGATGCATGTTATTTTTGATTTAGTACTGTCCTGAATAAGATATTTTAAATATAGTTTTTACATATAGTCCACAAGACAAAACATTTATAAAAATGTATTATAATTTTGAAATGAATTATAAAAATCCTCAGTTTTCCAGCATCTTTTGCATATTTGAACCCTTTCCAGCCGGCGGGGGTGAAAACTTTTGAACAGGACGAAGATGTCCGCATTTTTCTTACTTTGTTTAAATATATATTTTTTTTTCATTTAGTATACGGCCCTTTGGAAGCAACAGAAGATACTTGACATCCCGGAAGACAAATTGAGTACAATTTACATTGATTTTCAAATGCAAAAAGTTTTCACCCCTCGGCTTTTGGCAACTGGAAAGGGTTCAAATATGCAAAAGATGCTGGAAAACTGAAGAATTTCCAGGTAACGACACACAGTATTGAGAATCAAGGGTTCATAAACTTATAAATGGGGTAATATTTATATAAATTCAGCAATCTTTGTGTTTTGTGGACTATATGTATATCTTTTATGTAAAATATCTTATTCAGGACAGTATACTAAATGAAAAATAACATGCATTTTGTATGATCCCTTTTATTTTGTTAAAACTATACACATTTTCACAGATTCTGCAAGGGGTTCACAAACTTTCACACAGCACTGTATATATATATATATATACATATATAAGTGTCAGCAATTTCAAGAATTAATTGATTTGTTTCTTTGACTTAATTCCATAAATCATAAATCAGGGAATTCCTCCTCACATGTCAGTTCAATGAACATTTCCAAACATGTGGGATTTAGTTAAAATGTTTTTATTGTTTTACTGCTGATCCTGTTTTCCGTGCATTTGAAAATCCAGACTTGGAATCGAGTTGTGACTTTACAGGAAATGAACAAGGAAAACCCCCTTATAGAAATCCTGTTATTTTTGTAGATTTGTAAAACTAACCTGCAAGCAAAACACTATCATCAAAAGAGATTTGAGACTTGGCCTTGAAAGCCGTGAAATTTGACTTGGACTCCTCAAAAACCACGTCTGGTTTCAGTAGATGTACAGGATGTTCACTTTCCATGTACAACCACAGAACTTTGGCCTAAAACTAACCAAAAACTCTCATCACCTTTGAAAAAAACTCCCTGACACAAGTCAAAAACCCCGACACTGTCATCCAGATTTAACTCAGTTGAACTTCTCAGAGCGCCAGAATGAACCAGCCTGTTGTCACACTGAAGAAATTATTTATAAGTTATGATAACAAGTGATCAATTCATCAAAATTTGATAAAAATTGAATTTTGTTTTGACAACTTTTTTTGTTATACAAGATTCAACTCATTTTTTTAAAGTCATGTAATTTAAGTTGAAATGACTCAAACATATAAGTTGAGTAAGGGATAATATATAGCGAGGCGGTTGTTATAGCGAATAACAACCCCGACAGGCTGAACTGAACCTCGCTTCGCGTCGGGGTCTTGAATCAGCCTGAAGGGGTTGTTATTCACTATAACAATCACCTCGCTATACATTATCCCGCTTATTACATGGCTACCTACAAAATAAATCAATAATTTGACACAAAATATTGATTTAAAAAGGAGTTTATTGATTTAAAAACTATTGTATTGCTTCCGCTAAAGAAAATAGTCCGTTCCGCGTCCATAGCAACGCTCTGTTTTTCATGGCAACGGTGTGTTATACTTCGCAGCGGTCTGTTATCAAGAAATAACACACCGCAGAACCAAGCCATGTAATAATGGTACTTAAAAATTTAAGACAGCAACTTTTTTTTTTTTTTTCTTTTTTTTTCACAGTGAATAAAACAACTTCCCATTAAGATTTTAAATTTAGAGAAATTCCCTTGCTTCAAACCTTTTTTTTTTTTTTTTTTTTTTTTGGCATATCTCGGAAAAGCTGTATGAACCGGACGAGACCGCAGTGCAGACAAAGACAGTCTGTATGTCTGGCCGTGACAAATAGCACCTGCTTCAGACGCTCGACACAAAGCCCTCGTGTGGCAAAATGCAAACTGGTTTAAGAACTTGGTCAGCCAGCTAAAACAACAAGCGTGTCCCGTTCACCGCGGGACGGAGGCAGAGACAATAAACAGTGACATGTTGTGTAACTTCTGAGTGACACCAAATTCCCAAGCAACTTTTGTTGATATTTTGTAACTTATATAAACATCAGGATTCACCGTTAAATCAACTATTTACTCTAGAAAGGAGTTTTTAGAAAGCTACATCTGTGTCTTCTCATGTAAAAAAGCTTGTAAAGTGTTTCTTTCAGTGTGTCGCTCGCTTTTCACTGGTGTTTGCATCGGGGAGCGGAGAGGATGGTCAAACTCAAAGGCAAAGCAAACACAGCCTCCTCTGCTTATTGGAATAGACTCATGCCTAAAATAATGAGCTGAACTAATAAACAAACTCCAGCAAATATGTTTCTGTCTGCACTCGCTGCATTCCTTCTCGCCCCCTGCGTGAACTTTTCCCCAAAGGCGAAACAAAGAAGAAGTTGTATTTCGTAACATGATTTAAATGCTTGAAGAATGACTGGGCAAAAATAAATAAGTCTGTAGTTACGCATTAATTAAAACAAGATGGAATAACATCAGTTAATACATTTGCATTCTTTCTTTTTTTTTTTTGGAAATCATGTCCTCAGGTCTGCAATGGTTACTTCAATGTCTATTAAAAGTGAAGTAATAAAACAATTATTTATGTTTTCAGCAGAACTAACGGAAAACCTATTTTGGTGGTGTCCTGTCTGGCTTTCCAAATTTACATAAACCACCTAAATCCACCTGTGCATGACTCAGAATTTATACAACTAAAATAAAAGACCCTTTTGACAGAAAAAAGGCAGAAATGTAAGATATGTAAATAGCAAAACCAAAATATTGAAATATAATATAATATAATATAATATAATATAATATAATATAATATAATATAATATAATTTTATATATACATTTAAAAAAAATTAAAATATGTAATATAATATAAATCATATTACGTTACATTACACTATATTACACTATATTATATTATATTATATTATATTATATTATATTATATTATATTATATTATATTATATTATATTATATTATATTAGGCCTATATTATATTTGCAGTGCAGATTTTAAACACTGTTTACAGAACAATAATTATTATATTGTATCGTATTATATTATATTATATTATATTATATTATATTATATTATATTATATTATATTATATTATATTATATTGTATTATATTATTATATTTGTGCAGAATTATTTTTAATATAATATAATTTTAAATTATATTATAATATTTGCAGTGCATGAACACTAATTATTATATTATATTATATTATATTATATTATATTATATTATATTATATTATATTATATTATATTATATTATATTATATTATATTTTCAGTGCAGATTTTAAACAACTGTTCACAGAACAATAATTGTTATATTATATTGTATTGTATTGTATTATATTATTATATTTGAGCAGATTTTAAAAACTGCTAATTATTATATTATATTGTATATTATATTATATTATATTATATTCATGGGTCAGTTGTGTAAATGCACGAAGACGAAGGAGATTAAGTATAATAGTGTTTAATGACAAAACTCAGGAGATCAGACACAACGCAACATTGATGAGAACGGACAGAATGAGAGAGAACACAGGGTATGAAAACATGGAGGAAACAAAGGGAACTAATAAGCTAATTAATGAGACTACAGGTGAATATAATGACTAATCAACAACACAGAGAAACTAGGTTACAGGGAAACAATGAAACAGCATACATGTTACAATTATATTATATTATGTTTTATATTATATTGTATTATATTATAATATATGCAGTACAGATTTTAAACACTGTTCACAGAACACTAATTATTATATTATATCATATCATAATATATTGTATTATATTATATTTTATTGTATTATATTATACATTTGCAGTGCAGATTTTAAACTGTTCACAGAACAATAATTATATTATATTGTATTATTATATTATATTTATTGTATTATATATGCAGTGCAGATTTTAATCACTGTACACAGGAGAACATCATTTATTATATTATATTATATTATATTATATTATATTATATTATATTATATTATATTATATTATATTTGCAGTGCAGATTTTAATCACTGTACACAGGCGAACATAATTTATTATATTATATTATATTATATTATATTATATTATATTATATTATATTATATTATATTACATTGCAGTGCTGGTTTAAATCACTGTACAAAGGAGAAAAAGCAATTAAATGAATTAGTTGTTAAAATAATAAGATTATCAGACACTTTATCAAAGAAAAAGTGTAATAAAAGGTTTTGGGATGTGTGGAAAAAGTATTTATGTCGGCTGATTCCCCCTGACATTTATTTTGACAAGAAAACAAGAATAATGCGTAGCGATCGGTATTCCCGACGCATTTACGTACGCCTGTGCGCAGTCCACCCATAGTCCCGCGCGTGCGCTACGTAGCGTTAGCCATCTTGTGTACAGCAGCAGAGAGAGAGCAGCCGTTAGCTCGACAGACACCCAAACACACCCAGTCTACCCTCCACAGACTGTATCAACGCCAGAAGCGGATGGTAAACATGTGTTATCATGTGTCAAGATGTATATTGAGTGTGTTTCGTGGAGGATATGTGCTTTTGAAGACGGGGGAGTGTTGATAACTGAAGGCGCCTCAGAGTCGAGTGTGTCCAGCGACTGGAGTTTCATTCGCGCGAGCGGCCTGAGGGAAACTCTCACACCCGGACATGGCCTTCATTTAGGCCTCGGATAACACGGAGACGGGCTTGGAGGGATTAAACACACCTGGAATTAAGCTGTCATTGTGTTTGGAGCTTCGTGAGTTTCAATTTAACGGATTAAAAGTACTAAAAATGCCGCGATGAGGACGCACGCGCGCTGACGGGAGCTCGGAGGGAAGCTTGAGTTAGCGCGTGACGCTAACTGAAAATTACATGACATTTTCATATAAGAGGAGTTACTACGTTTAACTTGGAGCTGTACGCTTTAGTCTGACGTGTCGAGGTCGAAGTGACACACTTCACGCGCTTCAAAATGTCTAAAATGCCGTCGAAAAAGAAGAGCTGTTTCCAGATCACGAGCGTAACGCAGGCGCAGGTGGCGGCGAACAGCATCACGGACGACACCGAGAGTTTGGACGACCCGGACGAGTCCAGAACTGAGGACATGTCCTCCTCTGAGATGTACGACATGTCCAAAGGTGGCGATTTCGAGCCGGAGGCGTGTGACGTCAGTTTGACGGACGAACCGCTACATAATGACGCTGAAACCGCGAGCGCGCAAGATGGTGCCGTAACGACAGTAACGTTACCTGGCTCTCGTAACACAAGTGCGGTTCACGTAAACCCAAATGTCCGTGCAGTCAGTGGGACAGCAGGCCAAATGAGCCCATCCCAGACTTCATCTTCAGTTGCATCTACCAGCGCGTCCCAGGCGTCATCAACATCAGTTAGCAGTTCTGCTACAGTAAGTGGTTGCAGTTCCCGTTTCAGGGTCATCAAATTGGATCATGGTACAGGTGAACCCTTTAAACGAGGTAGGTGGACTTGCACTGAGTTTTATGAGCGGGATATGGACGCTTCCTCATCTGCTCGGACTGCGGATAACGCTAAACAACACGCCGGCACCGCAGACCACAGCGCGGACCGAGACGGCCTAGGAGGTTCGGTGGCGGCGTATAATGCGCTCACAGAACCGCATACGGACAGTGGTTACGTATCTTCACTATCAAACCCTCCTGTGGAGCTTCAAAAGCAAACTTTTGGGATTTTGCAGCAGGGATTAGGGCTTGTAGCCCAGAACATTTTCGGCGATGCCCATGCTAAATCTCCCAGCATGCCTTCTACAGCTCAACCACAGCCATTTTACCCTGGTAAACAGGCACAGAAACCTGGCCAGATGCTTCAGACTGTTATCCCGTCTAATCAGGCTGACTATAGGTTACAGAATCAGCCTCTTGGCTCTTCAGTGACCCAGGGCCCGTCAACGGTCCTGACTCCCGCAACGGGAAGCACTCATGTGCTGGGATTAGTCCCTCAGCCAGTGGATGTTCAGGGGCTTTTACCCCAGTCCAACATCAGCGGCGCTCTAGGGACCGTATCAGCCACATCTGCGGGTTCACAGGCACCAGTGCCGCTCGTTCAGCCGGCAGTAACTCATGCTGTGGTCCCTGGTGTGCAAAATGTGCCTGTTGTTCTGCCCAGTGCCTCTAATACCCCCCAGAGCATGCCAAAACAGCCCCCGGTCCCTGTTGTACCGCCCCAGCAGAACCAGCCTCAGGGAGTCCCGAGCGGTTTGGCAGCGGGACTGGGGGCTCAGACGAACCCCTCTATCTTTAGCCAGCTTCCCGGTGGCGTCGGCCCGGCCGGTGAGAACCAGAGGAGGACTGAGCTGCTGCTCCAGAGCTCGGTTCTTCTGGGAAGAGACGCCATCAGACCCCTGAATCCCGAGGGATTGCAGCTTCCCACGCCTGCTGTCAACAGCCTGTTTGGAATAGCAATTCACATTGATGGGGATGAGGACAGGTAAACCTTTATGCTTCATGTTGCTCAAGTTTTATTGACAATAGTTGCAAAAGAAAATTCTAAATTGTCAAGTAAGCCACATTTTATTGCAGGTGTTACATTATTTACTGTTAGTTTAATATTTACTTTGGAATAACTTTTGAAAGCATGTTACCTTGAAAACATGTCCTGTTGTAGGAGTTAACTTTGTCGTAGGTGGAGTTTTTTTTTGTGTGTGTGTGTGTTTTGGTAACACTTTACAATAAGGTTCAGTAGTTAACATTAGTTAACTACCTTAGTTAACATGAACTAAGAATGAACAATACTTATGCAACATTTATTAATATTAGTTAATAATATTAATTGTAACATTTACTAATACATTATTAAAATCAAAGGTTGTATTTGTTAGTTAATGCACTGTGAACTAACTTGAACAAACAATGAACAGCTCTATTTTTATTAACTAATATTAACAGATTAATAAATACGGTAACAAATGTATTGCTCAATGTTAGTTAATGCATTAACTAATGAACCTTATTGTAAAGTGTTTTTTTTTTTAATATATATGTGGGTAGTTTTCCCCCAAACCTGTCCCGGAGGCCCCAGAGTTGCACATTTTGGATGTCGCTTAACTTTACTCAACTGACCCAATTAAAATCAGCAGCTCATTTACATTGCATTGACATCCAAAAAGGCTTCCAGGACAGGTTTGGGAAGCGATGCTCGTATTTATTTATTTACAAACTCAAATCATGTTATACCAGACGTTTTGAGCTAAATACCATACGCCTATTTTACATGTCTACTTTAGCTAGATATAGTAGTGAAGTAATCCTGATCACCCTGTTTCAGGTGTGTTTGTCTTTTCTTTCTTCTGCATGACACAAAAGAAAATATTATAGGAACTATTTTGTCTGTTCAATGAAAGTCAGTTGAGTTCAAAACAATGACGGTTTCAATGGCTTTTAATCTTCATTTGTTTCACAGAATAGAAATGAAGAAAACATTGTGAGACTTTGTGAAGGGGAATTGAAAAATCAACTTGATTAGCTGGTTTAAACGTTCTTTGCATGAATAGCTCAGAGGAAACACCTAGCATCAACTGTTGGCACTTAGTTTTCCGTCCAGCAAACCACTTTACACTTGCTTATACACAGGGCTGCCTGTGGTTACAGTCACCTTTTCAGTGGTCAAACATTTGGAAAGTTATATTAGTATTAGTTTCTGACTCAAGTGACCTTGTGAAAGGAAAAAAAAATTCACA
This sequence comes from Vimba vimba, assembly GCA_022828995.1. Lineage (NCBI taxonomy): Eukaryota > Metazoa > Chordata > Actinopteri > Cypriniformes > Leuciscidae > Vimba > Vimba vimba. The sequence continues at coordinate 10,510,480 of CM040825.1, read as the reverse complement.
TCAAATTTACCCAATGCACTGTCCACTTATGGACAGTTGTTGTGTTGATACCCTGCTATTAAAAACGGTACAAACCAGTCTAAATAATAAGAGCCGCATGAGAAAATAAAGAGCGGGATGTGTTTGATGTTTAAAACGGTTATTGTGCTCAATAAGCCCTGAAAAAGAGCTCAAAGCGCTATGGGCTCAGGCCTGGAGCGCACGCAGAAAGCTGCCTTTCAGACGGCATGTGATCGTGAGTTCGGTTCTCTTTCAATTATTATTGCGCTTGAATGGTCAAAAATATGTTAAAATACGCAATCTGGCGAGTATCCACGCAAACACAGTCGGGTTTGTCCATAAACATAAACGGTTTAGAAAGAAATCAGGTGTGATCTAATGTATTGGATCTTTGCGTCAGGTCTTAAAGAGACGGCAGCCTAATAAACCTGCTGCTGTCTGTCGTTTAAGCCCGTTTCACACAGCGCGTTGATCCTGGGAAATTGCCGTAAAATTGCTAGAGCCACCATTAAAAATATAAAGCACTGTTTATTTAATTTGTGTTTTTCTTATATTGTATTAGTCATATTGATTGGAATTTGCGTCTTTGCTTATTTTAAAGATAAAAGATAAAATAATTTAAAATATATTTTAAGATAAAAGTTAAATAACTATATTGTGATATAAAATTACGTAAAAAAAATATAATATTTTGGGTCATATCACCTAGTGTTGTCACGATACCAAGATTTCGATACTTTTTCGATACTTTTCCTGAAAAGGGAGAAACACTCTCAAATATCATTGCTGTGCTTTATTTTAAAACAGGGACAACATTCTAATTATATAACACACTAATAAATGAACATATGAACAGCAGATATATTAAACATTTGAACTAAATATAAAATATCAAAATATACAAAATAAATTAGAGCAATGACATTCAAGGTAAAATTTTTTATAAATTTAGCAGCATTATCTCATTTATCATAAGAAACATAAGAGCTTTATCTTGATTCTGAACTTTGAATAAAAATATGAACAGCGATTATATTAAACAATGTTTAATATTGGTAACATATGATAAGCCTCATTGGTGATATATTTGGCATGTGGGGAGAGAGTTGTGGAAGGCCTATACTTCATGTTAAACATAAATATATAGCAGCAAAGACAACGTCGGCAGTGTTGACGGCAAAATAGGCTACAGAATAATTCGTTCTGTATTGAGAGGTGCAATATTTGAAAATCGATAATATTTTTTTAAGTTACATTTATATTGTATTTATGTCAAAACTTTCAAACATCAAAATGTCATTTATTAATATGTATTCGTGTCAAAATGACAGAAACATCTTTTCCTATTCTATTTTGCCTGGAAACGCTTCCAACACGCTTGCGTGTCGCGTGAAAAATAGGCGTCGGTTCTATTTCTAGCATGCATGCGTTTTCCGCGCGTCTCGAGATGCGCCCAGACGCGCGTGTCACGCAGGCAGTTAACATGCGAGCCGACATAAAAACGGACACGACACGCAGCCAGTGTGTCGCCGGCCTTACAAATCTGGAACGCGGTCATTCTCAGAAATATCGATACTAATAAATTAAGGAATCGTGACGTTTTTAATTTCCGATTTACTTTTGAAGTATCGGTGCAACAGAGCAAGGTAGGCAACGTACTTCCATATGTCACTCCTCGCGTCATCTTTTTCTACGAGTCGTGGACCACTTGTGCTCGCACATGCAGCCATCTCGCTCGCTGTAGTGTTTTGTCACATGACACTGACAGCGGCAGGTTCTTTGCTGCGTGCGTCAGGAACAAAACACAGATGTCCATAGGGAGGCGGGTTTTTTTTTTTCTTTTTTTTTTTTTAAGTATCGATACTGATCAATTTAGGTATCGTGACGTTTTTAATTTCCGAGTATCGCGATACTTTTGAAGTATCGGTACACCGTGCAACACTAATATCACCTAACCTGTGCAGAATTGTGAAAGGTTTGCGCGAATGTGATTGATATTATGATACAATGAAATTTAAGTTGTCGTATTATTCAATTACTTGTACTGTAGTATTGGTAATCGCGCTATTTTAGTCGGGTATCTTATCGAAGCCGTAATTTTGATATCGTGGCAACAATACTGTCCAGTTCCTAAAGATTTGTTTTCAATGCCACTGTTTCCTCCTCGTACGCTTGCCAGCAGAAGTTGAGCTGTTTTTTCAGTCTGACTAGGTGATGTTAGCATGTGTTTCCTATCTTGTGATGTGCAGAAGCTACGACCCAGTCTATGCACAAGCACTGATAAGGCCTTCAAATGTGTAACATCTGCATGATGTTATGCTACTAATGGATGTTGTTTACTGTCAGCGGTTGGTAGGAATCCAGGAGAAATCTGTACATTCTGTGCTGATGCTGCGCAACACGCCGTCCCCGTTTCTGACAGGCTTTTGAGGACTATTCAGAGGTCGACTTGTAACGTACTCCGGTTTAGGTCAAATTGTACACATTTTCTTTGCATAAGGCCATTTAATATTTCCATTATCGTTTGATTTTAATGACAATTAAAGGAGTAGTTCACTTCAGAATGAAAATTTCCTGATAATTTACTCACCCCAACGTCATACAAGATATTCATGTCTTTCTTTCTTCAGTCAAAAAGAAATTAAGATTTTTGATGAAAACGTTTCAGGATTTTTCTCCATATAGTGGACTTCAATGGGGTCCAACTGGTTGAAGGTCCAAAATGCAGCTTCAAAGGGCTCCACACGATCCCAGCCGAGGAATAAGTGTTTTATCTAGACAAACCATCGTTCATTTTCTAAAAAATTAAACATTTATATACTTTTTTTTAAACACAAATGTTCGCCTTGTGACCTGCTGTGATGCGCCACACATTACGTAAACACATTGAAAGGTCAAGCGTGACATACAGTACCAGTCAAAAGTTTGGAAACAGTACTATTTTTAATGTTTTTGAAAGAAGTCTCTTATGCTCATCAAGCCTGCAGTTAAAAAAACAAACAAAAAAAACAAAACAGTAATATTATGAAATATTATTACAATTTAAAATAATGGTTCTCTTTTTTAATATACTTTAAAATGCTATTTATTTTTGTGATGCAAAGCTGAATTTTCATCAGCAAGTACTCCAGTCTTTGGTGTCTTATGATCCTTCAGAAATCATTCTAATATGATGATTTGATACTCAGTTATTATCAATGATGGAAACAGTTGTGCTGTTTAATACATGTTTCTGGAATACTTTTTTCAGGATTCATTGATGAGTAAAACGTTAACAGCATTTATTCATAAAAACAGCATTTATTCAAAATAAAAACATTTCTAACAATATAAATCGTTACCATCACCTTTTATCAATTTAATGCATCCTTGTTGAATTAAAGTACTAATTTCTTAAAAAAAAAAAAGTTATTGTTCCCAAACTTTTGAACGGTAGTGTATATTGTTACAAAAGATTTCTATTCTAAATAAATAGTTCTTTTTAACTTTTTATTCATCAAATAATCCTGAAAAAAGTATCTCAGGTTATAAAAAAATATTAAGCAGCACAACTATTTCCAACATTGATCATAAATCATCATATTAGAATGATTTCTGAAGGATCATAAAACACCAAAGACTGGAGTACTTGCTGATGAAAATTCAGCTTTGCATCACAAAAATAAATTACATTTTAAAGTATATTAAAAAAGAGAACCATTATTTTAAATTGTAATAATATTTCATAATATTACTGTTTTTTTTTTTTTTTTTTTTTTTTTTAAACTGCAGGCTTGATGAGCATAAGATACTTCTTTCAAAAACATTAAAAATAGTAACGTTTCCAAACTTTTGACTGGTACTGTAGGTGGAAGTACTGACCTAGTGTTTACAAAGCGAACATGCAAAAGCATTTGTGGTTAAAAAGTATATAAATGTTTGTTTGTTTTTAGAAAATGACCGGTGGTTTGTCTAGATAAGACTCTTATTCCTCGGCTGGGATCGTGTAGAGCCTTTGAAGCTGCACTAAAACTGCAATTTGAACCTTCAACCTGTTGATAACCGTTGATAATCGTTGAAGTCCACTATATGGAGAAAAATCCTGGAATGTTTTCCTCAACAACTTTAATTTCTTTTCGACTGAAGAAAGAAAGACATGAACATCTTGGATGACGTTGGAGTGAGTAAATGATCAGAATTTTAATTCTGAAGTGAACTACTCCTTTAATTTAAACCATTTATCTAAATTTTAAAGTAGGTTTCTTAAGTGCTATTCTCATAATATGTGTTGTACTTTATGCTGATTTTAATCAAACTAAATTAATACTACTAGTATAATGCAGTACTATTGGCTTTTATTTTGGATTGCATTGACTTTAACTTTTGTGCAGCTCAGATTAGGGGAACAAAGATGCAGAAAGAGCTGCAGGAACTGTGTGTTATTTTGAGAATGCTCGGAAATATTGCAAAGTGGGCGGCAAATAAATTCGAGGTTTAAGGAAAGACAGTAAAGGTTGAGGAAGTGTAAGTTTTCAAAATGTGTACCATCATTGATGGAAGTTCATATGCTTTTCCTCTTTATTTGGCTTAAATACACACACACACACACACACACACACACACACACACACACACACACACACACACACACATACACACACACTCATAAATGGGCAGTGATATTCACCAAGATTTCTGGAAACAACCTTTTTACTTGGTATTTTGGAGGAGGATGTGTGTAAAGCTTAATTTTAGGTCTGCTATTAAAAGGGGAATTTGCTCCAAATAATCTGTTCTCTTGCCTTTTAGACCGAGAGACACCAGCGTTTCACTAGTTCATCTTTTTTTTTAAGGATACTGAAGATCATTGCATTAACTGATGATGATGTGAGATGTCACGGTTTTCTTGCATATCCTCCTCCACTAAATACCCAGGAAATGGCCCTTGATAATTTTGACTTTCACTCATCACTTTCTGTTCCCCTATTAACAGCATAAGAAAAAGGAAGTAACCTTTTAACAGATATGAAGATATGAATCAGTTTATTGACTTGTTAAAATGGTTGAAGCAACGGTGAACGCCTCAGGATTTGGTACAGGGTTCAGAATAGCTTAACTTTGAATAAGTTTGAACAGCTAGTACAGACTTTTGTCTCTCTCACTTAAAGTTTATTATTCTTTTAACCCTGTGTGGTTGTAGATTTTATCTTCCACGGGTTGTGCAACTACACTTACCTGACTCATGACTCATGCCGTCATTATCTATCAGTTTGTTGATTTTGAAGAATGAGTGTGGTTTGGCGTATAGCCATGCTGTTGTGCTTTGCACCTGTTTGAGACATGACAGTAGCCAATATTAGTTACTAGTTACTAGTTTATTTGAAACGCAGGTGTGGTGCTGATGTCTTATTCCTCACAGTAATGTCGAGGTGAGTCAGCCCCATCACGGCTCTCTGACAGTCATGGGTTTGTTGGTATATACTATGCCATTATGCCTCCGTGTTTTGGAAGGTGTGCTCTTGCACATTGACCTCACAGCTGAGACTGTAACTGACTCATAAAGGCTTCCAAAGATTCACTGCCTTATGCGAAACATTTTGAAATGTAAATTTACACACATTTAGGCCCAATCCCAATTCTATTTTATACCCCTTCGCCTGCCCCTAACCCTTTGCCTACCCCTAACCCTTGCCCCTTGAAACAGAGTGTCAAGGCGTAGGGGTGAAAATATTCCCCTAAGAAATGGGACACCACTACTACACCGTTACATGTCATTATACATCGTCGCTAGCACCTACGTCACAGGAGTTGCACCAATGTTTATCACAAACTTCCAAGATGCCGTCGATGCTATTTTTTGTATTTTTCTTCTGAAGTTTGCAGAAAACAACGGACATGATGATATCTTCGACGCCTAAAGCTGCGTTCACCAAACGCGAATAGAGCGTCTGACGCGAGTGATTTCAATGTTAAGACGCGTTTACGCGCGTCTGGAGGTCTTGCGGTGCGAATGAGGCGCGGCGCGGTGGACGCGAATTCGCCTCGTTCGCGCGTACACTTAGCTTCAAACCTTTGCTTTTTACACGCGTCATATTGTTAACGAACTTTAACTATTTTTTTGCAACCGTTTCATTGAAGAACATGACCGTAAATATGAACACAAGATTGAATGTGACAAAGAAAATGATTATTGGCAGCCATGTTGCCTCTGTAGCCGGTGTATGCAGGTACATTTCTCATACCCCTTCGTTTGAAGTGTGGTCCCGAAAAATCTTCGTTTCAAGGGCTATCTGGCCCTTCCCCTTACCCCTACCCCTCCAACCAAAAGAGAATTGAGACAGCCCCACCCCTTCACGTGCACACGCAAAACAGAGGGGAAGGGGAAAGTGAAGGGGTAAGGGGTAGAATTGGGATTGGCCCTTAGACTGTGTGCCCACTTTTTTTTTAGTGGACTTGCGACATTTCTGCCATTAGGATCTCAGGACCCCAAACTCTAGAAGGCTGTAGATTAAACGCCAGAGATTAAAAACTGATTTTTGTTTTGTGTGAAATTTCTTCTTGCCTGATAAACATCCAAATGTGTGATTAAGTTTCAATTTAAGGCCCTGTGTTTTTTTCACGCGGCTGGCGTATTCTTCCAGTTGTTTTTAAAACGCCAGGAGCGCATGAGGCTCTGAGCGCTCTGCGTTTTTTACCGGTTGCCGAGAGTTGAAGATTGTTCAACTTTAGGTAAAAGAGTGGAGGAGGGGCGGGACTAATACCACACCGACCAATCGCCACATTCTGCTAGTACAACGTCCACAGAGGACAACAGCAAGCATGATAACGGAACAAAATAATTTCAAACAAGAGCCAGAGCAAATACTTTACATTGTATCGACAGTTTTATAACGACACAGAAACGAACTATAGATTGAAATGAGATACTAGTAACACTTCTGATACACTTTCTGTATCATAGCAAGCAAAGCATCTCAACTAAAGAAAATGCTGCGCTGTCAAGCGCCCACAGCTAGACCTTTTCAGCTGACTAAACATGCTTTGGTGGACTTAAAAAAATACTCAATTGCGTTGCGTATATAAATTTGATTTACACTGTAAAAATATTATTTTTGAGAGAATGTATTTGAAGGCAACATGACACATTAGCCGTGTTTCCACTGTCGGGCCTAAAGCGGGCATGCTAGTGCGTGCCAGGGCCTGACGCGTTTCCACTGTCACTTCTGGGGCTTCATCTGGGCTTCCTCTGGGCCAACGGCCTGGTCCCGCCGAATACTTTGGTCCAAAGCGGGCCAACTGGGGATTGAGGAGAGGTCATGAACAGAGGCGGCGTTTACAGGAGTCAGGAGAGGGTCAACACCGCTGCTCATATCCCATGTCATCACACCAGGCTACCAGCTAACAACATTTAAGACATAAACAATTGAGTGTTGAGTGAGTGTTTGAAATAACTTCCGATTGCGATCCGACGGGGATTCTGATTACCGTATGAGGCAGAAATATATTTCTATGTGAGCTAAAGGCTACTTATGCTAACCATTATGGAAAATACCAAAGAGAGACTGCTTGAAGAACGTAGACAAATCATTTTATGATTATAGTTGTGTATTTATTTGGTTTCATATTTAATCAGTTTCTTTGTGCCTTTGCTATGCTGCGGTTAACTCGTATAACTTGTGTTTTCTGCTCGTGAGCTCCCTCTGTTGCTCTGGCTGAAAGGAGAACAGTATAGTGAGACGGGAGAGATTGCTCAAACTTCCTCAGATCGCTCTTTCTAAAGAAATGTGACGTAAACATATTTTATCAATAAAAAAAAATGTTAGCCTTTGGATTTCCACCCTTAATGGAGTTGTTTTGTGCATTCCTGTGATCGCAAATAAATGGAAGCAGGTGCAACTGACTAGGTATTTTCTCTTTTTATGTGAAATGTCAAATACCAGTTCGATTCAGCATGATTTATGTGCACTCCTGATACAAATCACTGTCACTGTCACTTTTTTATTGTAAAACATTGGTCAAATATCAATGCTGGAGTCTCAAGTATTTAAGTAAAGACCAAGCGTTCGCTTCTGTCATGCTCATTTTGTGATCTAGCTAGTTTTTAGGGCCGATTCGATACTATACCGATACTTGGGTGCCGATACGATATGTATTGCAATATTATTTTTTTTTTAAGAATTGCGATTCTACAAGTATTGCGATTCGATATTGCAATATTGCAATTTTTTAACACTACACCATCGGGAAAAGTTAATTCATATACAGACTGTACATGATGTATAAGATGAGTCATATTTACAAAAACAACTCATCTTTCTGACTTTTATTTCAGAAGCGTCATACAATACTACATTCTCTTGAATAAATGATTCAATAACAAATAAACATTTTAACAGTCACTTATCGCCACTTAGTGGCGAAACAATCTTATCGATAAATGCGTTATTTTAAGCACCAAGTTTCTATCAAAAGCTGATTCTGATGGCTATCGTAGACATCAGTGTTCATATTTGAACTTTAAACTTTTATCCACTTCTATGATAATTTTAACTATTGCATCACAGAAATCATGATACTATGAGGTTGAAAAGACTGTTTGTGAAGCTGTTTCATGACAACTCTCTCCGGGTCAGCGCCAACACAGCTTTGAATGTTGCGATATGATTTTGTCAAAGTTTAATAGACAGACGAATTGAACGATCACGTGAGTGTTTGAATCGAGATCACAGTCTTTTAAAGATGAATCGTGCAGCTCTACTGTCTTATATCTCTCTCAGTATATGAGCAGTGCGAGGGCTTTTCAGTGCATTCAGTCTCGCGTCTCTTCCACGCGTACACTTGGGATATTACGACACTCAACACTCATAGATAACAACACATTTCATCCTCTGTTGGACCGAAAGTGGCTAACTTCTGTCAACCTCATTTACAAGCAAGGACATTTTAGGGTGGCGCTGCGGGCCGACAGTGGGGAAACAGCTTGATTTTGTGCTCGGTGCTCAAGATCCGAGGACATTGACCCGTCCAGCATGTTGTAGGCCTGGCTCGCACTCGCCCAACATGGGAAAATTATTGGGATTTGCAAGTTCTCTCAATGAACTGGAATATATTTAGTTTCTTATGACATTTACAGATCTAGAAATTGAAAAAAACGTGAATATCCGGACGTTACTCTGTGATTTTTCCAAGTATGAGGAAGTGTTGTTACTGATAAAATTATTTTAAATGTATCATTAACAACACTTCCTCTGTTTGTATGTTCGTCCTTTTATTTGTTACAAGCTAATTTGGGTTGTGAGGGGTTATATTTCTATGGCTCCCTGTTATGGACACTTTTATTTTAATATCAGTTGATTAGCTGACATCCTGAAAAATAAATCAGAGTATTTGTTTTAACCCACTTCCTTGAATTAACTTCCATTCATTGTCTTTAGCGCTATAGAGTTATTACTCCTCTGTGTGCAGAAACCTGTTTCTCTGTAATCCTCTGTCAGCTTCACTTTCCTCAGGCCAATTCCACCCGTCACTCGTCATCTTTTGATGGAAACATCAAAGAATATTTCCATGAGCGTTTTTGTGCAGCATTTGAGCGAATTTCACTAATAATTGATTTAGGGTTTATAGTTTCCTGGTGTTACTGCATTCGTTTCTGTTTTGGGGCTAATTTACGCAACTCTTTCCAGCACACATGTAAACTTTGCCGATTTCAACAGAATTTGAGCACAAATCCATGAAGTCCTTTTTTTTTTTTTGCTTTTCTTCTATAATTTTTGTAGTGCCTCAATTTACAAGCTGTAGCCCATAACTTTTCAATTTGGTTTGATATTGGTTATTGATAACAATTTGCACGCTAATCATTTGCAAAATGCCTCCCCCCTCCATTTGCACGTTCATATATTATTAATCAGTACATTTATTCATTTAGCCTAAATTGCTCTAAATTGGCAAAATCACTTTCATGCATCAATTAGAGTGTAGCATTCTCAGCTCATTTCATAATTAATTAAATCCACAGGTTCTTCCTCAAAATTAGCTCCACAATGTGAAGTTTGGCTAAGTTTTGCCTGTCTTGGCCTATCAATGATGTGCAAGTTTTTATTTATTTATTAAAAGGTAATGTATTAATTATGAGGTATGTTGTTGTTCACCCTTATTTCTTAACCCAGTTTAGTTAACCATGCAAAACAAACTTTTCTGAACCTTTCTTGTTCCCAAAAACAAATTATAGTTTCTATCTAGACTTAATTGACTTAGTGGCCGCTATACGACAGATTTTTTTGTAACTATAAATGTTAAATTAAGTATTGTATTCTAGACCAAAAGTTTGGTCCTAGACCATATTTGAACAGATTTGCTTTATGGATGCTTTAGATTTTATAATTTTCCATACGTCTTGGACTTTTATATCAGTGAAGCCTGACTTTAAAAAAAGGATTCAAGACATTGCCGGTCACAGGATAATGGTCACTTTGTAACATTCAGTGTGTTGCATGATCGACCAAAGTAAATCGAATTAATCTCCTTTTAGTTAGGCTGTATAAACTTGGCCGTTAATCAATGCTATCATTTGTTTTCGGGATCCATGTCTCACTCGAAGGCTGTTCTGGCTTTTTCTGTTTGGCATATTCATGCTGAACTGAATCCTTCAGGGCTTTTTCTGGTGGCACCGACGCCAGTGCTGTTTTTCACTCTTGAGATATGAATGGCCATTCACTTCAACTTTGTCTCGAAAGCCCCTGAGGCATCCAAGCACTTTAAAAAAGCAAATTTGTTTTGATCTTTCCCCTCCAAACCTTTGACATTTCTATTTTACCTTATTCATATTTCTCTCTCTTTCTCTTTCTTTTTCTTTATCTGCAAGGAACCCCTCCACAGCTTTCTATCAAGCCTTTCCAATCGGCAGGTCAAAGGCCATCAGTGATGGGTATGATCGCTGTGTGTGTATCACATTGCACTCTTGGCAGCCGTGAGTGTGCATGGAGTGAGCATGGCATTTCTTGAAGTGGTTTCAGGCTCAAGTGTCAAAGGGCCATGACGCACCAAGTGTGGTCAGCCGTCGATGAGCGTCTGTTGGGCAGTTTTTGTGGTGCGTTCCACACGTCGACTCTAGTCAGGCTCATGTCAGCGGGAGTTCACCCGGTTCAGCATGTTGAATCAACGTCTGTGAGAGAGAGAGAGAGAGAGAGAGAGAGATCTGATTGGCTGTTCAGTTTAGCAAATTAGTTAGTGCGCTAGTGTTGTAAAAAGAATCGACTTCGGTACCAAGTCGGTACTGACATTTTAAAAATGTGACGATACCACCATTTCCCTCAAGCATTTTGAACGTTGTTGAACGGATTCTTAAACACCTCTGATTGGCTATTGTGTTTACGCGCTCAACATGTCTGTGATTGGCCATTGTGTTGATGCGCTCAACATATGTCTCTGATTGGCCGTTGTGTTCACCCGCTCAACATATGTCTCTGATTGGCCATTGCGTTCACCCGCTCAACACATGTCTCTGATTGGTCGTTGTGTTCACCCGCTCAACATATGTCTCTGATTGGCCGTTGTGTTCACCCGCTCAACATATGTCTCTGATTGGCCGTTGTGTTCACCCGCTCAACATATGTCTCTGATTGGCCATTGCGTTCACCCGCTCAACACATGTCTCTGATTGGTCGTTGTGTTCACCCGCTCAACATATGTCTCTGATTGGCCGTTGTGTTCACCCGCTCAACATATGTCTCTGATTGGCCGTTGTGTTCACCCGGTCAACATATGTCTCTGATTGGCCGTTGTGTTCACCCGCTCAACATATGTCTGTGATTGGCTACAATGACCAATGCTTCAAAAACATGTTGTCTTTGACGCTCTTCACAGAGCGCTTGCACAGATGCACACGGGAGCGTCTGAAAGCGGCGTCTATCAGCGGATCCGTCCATCAGTGGATATATTAGGGATCCGCTTATAGACGCCTGCTTTGAAAACGTTAACCATTGTAGCCAATCACAGGCTTGTATGTTGAGCGCATGAACACAATGGCCAACCAGGTGTTTAAGAATCCGTTCAACAGCGCTCAAAATGCTTGAGGGAAGTGCTGGTATCGTCACATTTTCTTAATTTCGGTAAAAGTCGGTACTTTTGACAACACTACAGGGCACGGGAATAAAAAGCGAAATTGAGCAAAGACAAGACGGCACGTACAGAAGGAGGTTTTAATTTGACATCATCTTACCTGAGCATTCCAGGGCCTGAATATTTTCATGACTGAATACCTCATGAGTTGTTTGTATTGTGATCAGCATGATTGTTATTCAAAATGCTAAGCTAGCGCTGCTTTGTTTGCGGTTTGTATATCTGCATCCTAGTTTCGGTTTCCCTATTTGAATGACGAATATAACGTTATTTCCTTAACCACACACATGCGAGTTGACAGCAGTAGCAAACCATGACTCTTGAACCTTGGCCCTCTTATCCCCTTCCCTCAACGAGGAAAAAGTAAACTCAGCCATAACTAAACTAAGTTACCCTTGACAAGAAATGCAACAAGCAAACAGCACAGTTAGTGTCAAGTCATCTTCATTTATATAGCGCTTTTAACAATGTAGATTGCTCCAAAACGGCTTTACAGAGATACAAGTGTGAGAGTTATCACCAAACTAAAGCAAAATGTGATAAAATGCAAATCCTCATTACACATAAATGCGTCTATTTCAGTGGAATATGGTGATAACTGGCCGGGTTGCAAAATGTATGACACACAAAACCAACAAAATGAAATGTAAGCCATCATATCATGACAAATTAGGGAGAGTCACTTCCAAATTATAACTGTGATCGTGGCATGTTTTAGCCCAGCAAGCAATGTTGAGAATCAATCATATCAATGGACTGGAACAGCAGCCGATTAAATGTAACAGACCGTAATAAGACCGTTTGGGGAAAATGTAGCTATTATGCAGAATTACAGCAATTGTGTGTAACGAGTCGGTAAATTTACAGATTGACCTGTAATTCTGCAAAATGACTGTTTTCTCAAATAAAGCGTAACATAAAACGGCCAACAATTCCAGCAGTAAAGCTTTAGCCTCTATGTGTTGATGCTGTCATCCGGGTGGATCACTTGTAAACTCTGCGGATGAAATGCTTTAAAAAGCTTTGGCTTTCTTCACCAAATTAAGCTCTTCATTATAAGTTGATCTTGAAAGCAGTGTGGATAATAAATTGGCAACAATGTCCAATAATGATGCTTGCGTTTTCCATAGTGAACAGCGCTAGCTATTTTATCAGCGTTTCTGGGGAAATAGGCAGATCTGAAGGGTTTATTTCCTCAAAAAGACTGAATTCCTAAAATAACATTACAACTGTTGACTTTATATTAAAAAAGTTTGTCCTTTTAAACTCTTATTTAAAAGTGTTTTAAATGACGGACTTAACATCTGTAACAAGTAACACCCTTTTTATGCAGTTATTACATTGTAAATATAGCTACTTTTTTATATTTTCATTTTTTAAGAAATGTAATGTACATCTATAACACTATAATGTTACAATACCTCAGCATTAAATTACTAAAAAGTAGTTAACACTGCTGTGAGGGTGTTTCTAATACAACAGAAAGTGATGGTGAATTTGACGTCTTTCTCTCTTCTGAACAACGTAATCAAGCTCTCTTTTCTATTTTTTCCTCTTTTGTAAAGTTGTGGAATTGCTATCATGTATTATTTCTTTTGCTATTGGAAAAATATATTTGTTGCTGTAGTCTCCTCTTGACCACTAGTGTACCCCAACTATGACTCCTTCCACTTCTGAGAGCCCTGGAAATGTGAAAATGGTCCATTGTTGGCAGGTTTTGCTTTGGCATCTTTAAGGGCACTCGTCATACACACAAGAAAGTGCTGATCAAGAAGATGTTTGAGTGATTTAGGTTGACCTGTGTCGGTTAGAAATCAAGTGGACCCGGAGTGTGTTGCAGCAAACATGTTCTCAACTTTTGGATGTATGACCCTACTTCACATCTCTATGTCAGGGTTCCTCATTTATGGTCCCTTCATGGTTCAGTTTCCGGCAGAACTAGTTTGATAAGCTTTTAAATATTATGTAGGCTAACCTATATGACAAATAATGCCTATGTGAGATTTATATGATATGTATGCCAGAATACACAACTTTTGCCCACATTTTTGCCCTGATTTACAGTCTGGATGAGTCTACGCTAGTTGCCAAATGTCAGAGCTAGCATATTTGACTTGACAGATTTAATTGAAAATTACGATTTGTATGTTGGACAGATTGATTTCAGTCTCCATCCAATTGGAGAATTTTACACCACCATTTTTCATGCATTTACCAACTATTTTGCATAAGTTTATGCATTCGGAACGACCTGAAAGTCTGGTAGTGTGTGTGATCCTTGCTCGGTTTTCCTCTGTAACATTAACAACGTTTGCAAGTGTATGATGCATAGTGTTTTAAAATCTGTTCAGACTTAAAGTCATCTAGTCTTTCCCATCCTTAAGCTCCTGAACAGATTTGTAATTGGCTCTAAGAGTCCTTGGTAAATGTCTGATTAAAATGTCATGTTTGATATATTTCTCTTTCTTTTTGATATATTTGTTTTTTTTATGTGGTTTTAAAGTACATTGAGTACTGGGCTTTCTTAAACCTCAAAGGCACAAATTGACATTTGATTATGATTGAGAAGTTGTTGGTTCTTGAACGAAGAGTCCTTGGTAAATGTCTGATTAAAATGTGTCATTTGTTGATCTATTTCTCTTTCTTTTTGATATATTTGGGTTTTTTTTTATGTGGTTTAAAGTACATTGAGTACTGGGCTTTCTTAAACCTCAAAGGCACAAATTGACATTTGATTATGATTGAGAAGTCGTTGGTTCTTGAACGAAGGGAGGGTTGTGCTGACATCGAGCCAGAGAGATTGAACATTAGCGTGACTCATAACTCTGGTGGGAAGGATGGTATTCATGTCAGATTTCTGATATTTGCTACATGTTTGCTCCTGTCCCCACAGTAGCACAGTGTTCAACCCGTTTACACCAGTCAAGCCATTGCCCTGAAAGAAAATCTGAGGCCTTTTGTTTTGTGACCCATATGCATTTGTAAGCAGGTCTGAATGACTGATTTATTGTGCTGTGACTCACCTGAATTTCTGCAGTTTTTCATGAACCGAATTCACATCTTGTATTCAAAACTATAAAACAATTTAACAGCTTTGTTGGTGATTGCAGCACTTGTAGGAAAAGCATGAGAATAATTGTTATAAATCATTAGGACAGGTTTTTTTTTTTTTTTTTAACGTTTGATGCTTATCATTAGTTTGACGTCTCTCTGACAGCATTTATGGTACAAGCAAAGCGTGCGATATGTCTTATTTGACTATTTATCCTGCTCTTTTATCTTCATCCAAACACTCCAGGGCTTTTAGTTACAGGCAGTTTCCATGAAAATACTTTTGTTTGAGAATATTTGCATTTTTACTCATGTGTTTGCATCAAGTGCCATTACATTTTTTCCAAAAAATTTTTTTTGTAGAATTAGTTATTAGTGATACTGGTTCCACCAGTTATATCTGTGAGTCATCGCTGTTCCAGAATTACAATATATTTGTAAATTAATGTAGAATATTGGTAACACTTTAGTTTAGGGTCCAATTCTCACTATTAACTAGAGCTGGGTGATTTTTTCCCCTAAAAAAAATCTGCGATTTTTTTTTTATTTTTATAAACTCGATTTACGATTCAATTCGATTTTCCCCGCCCATTTAAAACAAAATAACTGCGAACTGTAAATATATTTTAAAAATATATATTTACTGTATTTAATTAAAGTGCATCAACATAAACAAAATTGCAATGGTAAACCCTTTCTCTAAATGAAAAGTCACTGTGCAGTGTGCAACAAAGATTATTAAACATCCAAATTATTTATACTGTATTTGGATTGAGCTAATAAAACAACAACAAATCCTGAGGTAACTCTTATGCCTGGTTCAGATTACACGATTTTTTAGTCTGTTACGATAGTCACTGTCAGATTACACGATTTTGACTCCTAAAAATCTTGTCATGTCGTGGACAAGAAACATGTCAGACTACATGTTGTTTTCCGACCAGTCAACGCGAGCCGTTTCACACACTCATTCACTCGCACATATACACAAGCTCACTCACATAGTCTACACACACACACACACACACACACACACACACACACACACACACTCACTCACTCACTCACTCACTCACTTCGCGCGCCGTCGTCGTGGAGGACCGTTAAAAATTAAACATGCTAACGTTAGTCTTTTTGTCGTTTGTCGTGAAGCATCGAGGGCTGCGCCGCAGGGAGCGTGCTACGGAAACCCTGAAGAAAGATTTGGCGAATGCAAAATGTATGTGTACGCTATACTGAAGAGGGGGAGAAGAAAAATCGAAAAAATCGATTTTTTGAAGATATGAATCGATTTGACCTACCAACTCGATTTTTAAATCAAATCGATTTTTATTTCCCAGCCCTACTATTAACTAGTTGCTTGTTTAGCATGCTTATTACTAGGATATTAGCTTTTTATTAGTACTTATAAAGCACATATTAATGCCCTATTCTGCATGACCCAATACCTAAACTTAACAACCTTACTAACTAATAAAAAGCAGTAATTAGGAGTTTGAGGCAAAAGTCATAGTTAATAGAGAGAATTGGACCCTAATCTGAAGTGTGACCTGAATAGTTATCTTGAGGGAATTGTTCACCCAAATAAATAAAATCTAATCTTTGATTGCCAGACAAAGAGATATTTTGCAGAAAGTTCAAGCTGCCCTTCTCCATGCAATGAATCTAGTCAGTTATTTACTGAAAATCTTCCATAACTCAACTTCTTATGGTGCTCTATTTTATCCTGACATGTTATCAGTCTACTTATTTTGTAGTGAAAAGAGCAATTTGGGCAGTTTGCCAAATGTCACTCTTTTGGTTCAACAGAAGCTACTTTTTTTTCTTCTTTTTTTTGGTGAACCTGAATGTTTACCCTCCATTTCTCTTTTTGTAAAAATTTCCTTACTAATTCAGATTATGCAATCAATTGAACCTGATGAATAATTGAATTGGTTTGACCTTTTTTCTCTCGGATGTTCTAGGAAACTGCATTGACTGGCTAATTGAAGCACATTGTTGACCACTTAAAAGTCAGCGTTCAAATAAGAGATTAATTTTGGTAATTTAAGTATTTCAGCCTTACATCTTGTTTTATATTTAAGAATGAAGAAAGAAACAAACAGAGCAAATATATGTATAAATATATAACTAGTTTCTATAGCTTGTCAGAAGTAGATCAAGAAGCTGCTTATCTAACAGGTAAAGTTCAATTGTGCATTTACTTCTAAAAATAGCCAGACTTGGTTAAAGACAGAACTTTGAACTGTGTTATGTAATCAAAGTAAAAAAGATATCCTGCAAATAGCCATTTTCTCAACTGGGATATATGCTGTTGGGAGACCTCGACAGAAACAAGCTGTATACTAAACAGCAAATCAGTCTAAATCCAATTCATTAAAGATTTTTCTTAAAGAAAAAAGGATTTTACTTAAGATTGATTTTTGATTCAATAAAATCAGTGTATTCTTAGAAGTTGGGTTGACTGTAAAAAATAACGATAAAACGCCGTCTTTTCAGTTTCGAGTCGACTCGTAGCCTGGTTGTATCATTTCTCCCGATACGGCCCTCTGTAACCGGTTGGCGTGGGAGTGTCCTCGTAGGGCAGCGAAGCAAGTGCATTCTGGGAGTTGTTGACTTTCATCCACATGAGCCACAAAAATACATTTTCTGGCTTTTCTCAGTCTAGAAAGCACCAACTTCTAAAATAATTTCACATTTCTACTACATAAATGACCCAATTTAAATACACATTCATCTTTCCACCGGTGAAATATCCCTTTAAGAGCCCCTCTTTTGGACACCATGTGCTTGGCATTGAGTATGAGCACTTGACTTTCTGAATGGCTGCCCACTGCTCTGGGTGTGTGTGTGTGTTCATGGGTTGTAGTGTGTGTGTTCACTACTCACTGCTCCTGATGTGTGTGTGCACTTGTATGGGTTAAATACAGAGTAGAAATTCAAAGTATGTACAAATTCCATACTTGGCCTTTACGTCACTACACTTGACTTTTGCACTGTTGACAGCTCAATAAGTGTATGGGTTGTTGGACAGTTTGACAAGCAAAATGATTCACTGTCAGATTGATTCATTAAAGAAATATTTCACTTCAAAATGAAAAATGTGTCATTTACTCACCCTTAAGTTGTTTCAAATCTATATGAATTTCTTTCTTCTATTGAAGACAAAAGGAAGATATTTTGAAAAATATCGGTAACCAAACAGTTGATGGTATAGTTTTTTTTAGTTTTTCCTACTATGGAAGTTGGGTTATAAGTTCCTACTTATTACAGTGGGGTTCATCAACTGTCTGGTTACCGACATTCTTCAAAATCTCTTCCTTTTGTCTTCAATAGAAGAAAGAAATTCATATAGATTTGAAACTACTTAAGGGTGAGTAAATGACAGATTTTTCATTTCACTATTCAATTGAAAAAGTGTTTTCATAGTGTAGAGACTCATCAGCATATCTGTCCTAATTGTCCCCATTAAACAATGAATGCTTGCAGATTTAAATGAGCTTTAACTAAGCTACTATATGCACATTGGCGAACTGCAGGAGGCGCCTGTTGTAGAGCGTGCGGATGGAGCCGCAACAGGACCATTGGCTGATCCACATGAGGCCACCAGCGGTAGGAGGTCACTGATTCTAGGCCAGCTGTGTCCTGTCCCAAAACATTATGCAACAGCTCAACGAGTTAATTAGCGGCGTCTCTCAAGACTCTGGACTTGTTTACAGCAAATGTGTGTTGAGGATGAATCTCTCATGGCTTTGATTTGGAGCTGAAGGAATTACATAAACTTCACATGCCTTACAGGGAGGAGACCCTCTGAACGACTGTATGGCCGACTGCTGCTTTTCCATTGTATTTTTATTAGAGGTGGGCATAGATTAATTTTTTTAATCTAGATTAAAATGGCTCATTTGAATTCTGCCGAAGGCATTCAGAATATGTGTGCTACCCAAATAATGACTATAAAAGTAAGTCTTTGAGAACGGGTTTCTCAAGCCAGGTGGCGAATTAGACCAGGGGCTCATCTCCTGTTTCCAAAATGCATCACAAACTGCTTGAGAAAGCTGTTCTACTCATAGACTTTAAAAGGTTACTACTGTACTGTTACCATCCGTAGGCAACATTAGGTAGGCCTATGTTATTATCAACTACTATAGGCTATCAATTAGGGAGGGCGATATGGAGAAAATCCATATTGTGATATACATTGCAGCCTCTTGCAGACCCTGCTAAACAACTGCTAAATGTTTTTTTTGTTTGTTTTTTTTGAAAGGGTGTATGTAGTTTTGAGAACATATATTGTGCAAAACTGTAAGTATAGGCTACAACATAATTTTGCAGATAAATCAAATTTAAGTACACTAGCTGCAGAGACTTAAGTAGGTCTAATGTTTATTATGGCTTGGAGCTTATAAAACCCCAAATTTAAAATTAGAATATTGTCTAACTGATGTCTTTTCAGTTAAAAAGAAACACAACAACGATTCTTAAAATCGGGCGCTTTTAATAAAAAGAGATTATGTGCTACACCACTCACTAAGATATATTGGGAATAGTACGCGCGCGCTGGTATTCAGTGATATGTTTCGTTTTGAATTTGAGGTGGTAGAACGGATCACACTGGATCGTGTGTTAACTTACCGAACTGTTACACCACACAGTCTACATCGGACGGCTTAAATCTGAACCAAGTCCAAATAATGGATGTTGCACCGATCTTTTACACCAGCTTTAACTTTCAGCCGTGTTTACTTAAGATGACGACGAATATGATGCGTTGCGGCCGGGTGTTCCTCGCGGCCGCGGGTAGATTGCGTCATCATAGCTTGTGTAGCTTGAGCCAGCTCCCAACCCAACTTGGAGAATAGATTAACGGCGATATTTTTTTTATCGCGCGATAAGAGTCTCGCAGCGCGTTAACGCCGATAACGGCCCACCACTAATTTTTATGTAAACATATGCTTATATGAGTGTTAGGCCTATATAGGTATATAAAAGCATATGTTTATGCTTAACTGTTGCACTTGCATCTTTCTTTCTTTCTTTTTTTGCAGCATCTCGCGCACCACAGGCCATTCTGAAATGCCAAGTGCTCAAGTTAAAAGTTAAACGTTTCTCGTAGCAATGCATGAAAATTTTGGCAACAAAAATATTTTTGGAGGGCTAAAATAACTGGCTGAAACGGCGATGTTTAAAAGCTCTGATATACTCACAGCGGAGGTCTTTTTCGTTCTTCGTTTAGGGATAAAAAGGTGTTGGAAATACCTTTGCAGCGATAAACTGTTAAAACAAAAAAAAGATAGCTTTAACTTAGGGTTGTAACGGTATGAGAGTTTCACGGTATACGGTATTAAACAATCATTTTATTATAATCATCAGCTACAGTGACCCTTAAATGAATGACAACAGATAGGGTTTTTTGGTTGAACATATGGTTTATTAAAACAAACTTTTTAAATAAAAAATTAAATTAAATTTTTGGAAGTATGAGTATGAGTCTACTTTTTGAAAAAATAAGAACAAATAAAAGCTGCACATCTCCCATGTGAACAAACATGTCTAATCAGTTAAATTCAGAAAACCTTAACTTATTATTATTTATTTATTATTATTAAGATAATAGAGTCTTATGAAATGTATTTTATTCCCTCAGAAATTCTGGGTTGTCTAATCTCATTCTGGGGGTTTCAATTGCTGGGGTCAAATTAAAAAATGTTGGTAGATTTGAGGGTAACAGGAGGGTTAAGTTCTCTTAAAATATTAATTTTTAGCAAATATTATTTAGCAAATACTCTGAAGGAACAGCGTCAACCCTGAATCCATTATAGTCCAAATCAAACTTTTAATATCTTGCATCCATTTTTAAATTGCTCTTCTATAGTATTTCAACTTGTTAATCTCCATGAAAATTGGCAATAAAGTTGGAGTGGCATGAAAACACCAACCAAGTTCATCATGAGGAAACATTTTTAAAAAACAAGTTTGGACTTGAGATGGAAATATATATATTTTTTATATGAATTCCCTTTGAGTTCAGAAGAATTGTTTGTACGTGTTCCTCTCCACGTATATCCATGTTTGCTTTTATTACTAATTTCAGAGACTTTTCTCCAGAACTGAATTTCCCCAGTGTAGTCATTTATACTGGAGGAAGTTAGCTGGAACAGACTGGAATTCAGGTTTTCTTTGTTAGTCACGATGCAACATGTAGATATAATCTACTATATCACACTCATAAAACATACGGTGTAAAACAGGACGCTGAGAATGAGATTAGATGTTGTCATGTCTATTGATGTGCCAAGAACCACATGATCTCACGACTTACAGCTGTGTTATGCTCATTCATACTAGTGGTGGACCGATAATGTTTTTTTGATTGCCGATGCCGATATCTTAGAGAGCAGGGTGGCCGATATAAAGCCGATATGTGACCCTGGACCACAAAACCAGTCACATGGGTCAATTTTTTTAAATTGAGATTTATACATCATATGGAAACTGATTAAATACGCTTTTCTTTGATGTATGGTTTGTTAGGATAGGACAATATTTGGTCAAGGTACAACTACTTAAAAATCTGCAAAAAAATCGTTAAAGTTGTCCATTTGTGTTCGCGATTGTGCTGCATTCACTCACAAAAATAAATGTTTTACATATTTACGGTTGGAAATGTATTAAATATCTTCATGGAACAGGATCTTTACTTAATATCCTAATGATTTTTGGCATAAAATAAAAATCGATAATTTTGACCCATACAATGCCCACAAATATACCCACCCGTCAAAATAAATGTCCGGAGCGCTGTCAAAATAAAAGTCCCACTTCCAACACATCGGCCAATCAGAAAAACTTATCTGCCGATGCCGATATTTTAAAAATGTTAAAATATCGGCCTTGGCGATATATCGATCGACCACTAATTCATACTAACGAACTCAGCAAAAAAAGTGTACAAATAATTCTTAAAAACTTGCGTCTGTTAATCAAGTGCCGGAGGTGGTGAATCCATATAATCAATATTTTAACGTGCATTTTTTTATAAACTCATGACTTTTTTTCTTGATATCCACTTAGTTTTTGAAAGATTAGGATCTGACTTCCAAGTTAAGCCACTGCATTTTCTGGCAACAACTAGCGCAAATTCAGTGAGATTGAATTCATCATGATTGTTTTATTTGATTGGTTTCCTAGAAAGTAGACCTCTGGATCATGTGGAAACTTGTGGAATTGTGTACAATCCGGACAGTCTTTCCTAAAGGTCGTATTTGGGTAAACAACTCCAAATTTAGAAAGGTTTATATAGTCAGTTGGTGTATAGACACATGCAGTATTCATACGCAGCCAGTCTTCTTGGCAACAAAGACCCAGTGGCCACCGGAGACGACTTGGGCTTAATTGCAACTTTCACACTTTTTTGACTTTAGAGCAGAAGTGATGTCCCTGCTTTTTAATGCTAATGCATTCATGAAATTAGGATTTACACATGAATGGTTCTAATCACCATCGGCCGTTTAATGGAGGATTCTTGTAGACTGAGATATGCTTGACAGCAGTTTACTGCCTGAAGGAACGTGTTGGCTTTAGTTGCACAGGATTGTGAAAGTTAAAGGCACTTGATGCACTTTGGGAAACGCCTTTTTGTGTGCATGTTTGGGTTTGCATGCATGTGTGTTTGACGTGCCTGTGGTCCAGTTCCCTGATCAGTTGACACCAGGATGGGTCCTAGAAAGCACGTCGTGTACCAGAAAAGTCTTCAGCTTGTTTGTAGGAGCACTGAGTGCACACAATTAAATTGGAGACTGGTGACTTCTCGTGGTCCTCGTCCTTGAATGCGCTATACAGATACATTTTATTGAAAAACATTTGTTATATTCCATGTTTTTTTTTGGGTCATTCCTGTTGTTCGGTGCCTTTTTGCCATCATAAAATGTAGAACATCAAATAAAAAATTTGTTTAGTCAGGATAGGGTGATGTAAAGCATTTGAAAAAATATTCTAGTCAAGCTCAAATAAAATGTAACCATTTATTAAACAAAAATGTCCACCCTGTTAGAAAAAGATACAAATAAAAAGCATAAAATGTTTACTTTTTAAAGTAATACAAATATTGATACTCTTGTTCATTGTCACTGAATAATTAGTTTTTTTTTGTGTGTGCTGATTTTATGAAATTATTGTAAAAACAAACAAACAAAACAAAAAAACAGGGTGGACAAGTGGTATAAAGGATGGATGGATGATTTCTTATGGACAACCAGTTACAATTTTACTTTTTTTTTTTTTTTAACTGGACTTAGATGGGAAACAATATGTAAAACATTGACAAAGAACTATAAATGCACTACTACAACTTTAAACATAAGTTCACCCTCTGTCTCTCTGTTGGGTCTTAAACAGGGTGGACATTCTGACCTAAAATCAGACAATGAGCAAAAACAAGCTAACATAGAAGTTTATTAAATATGATTCAGTATTTTTGTATTAAAATTATGATTTTTCTACTAACTTTTCATATTTCCCTTAACAGGGTGGACGTACTAAGGTTGGCCACATCAAATTTGAAAGATAAAATTGGTAGAAATAGACCGTTAAAATTATCGAGGATCTCACTCACTCGCCCAAGTTGATTTCCCTCCAAAAGAAATCATGTCAGCTTTATGATGTAATGTCATTAAAAAAAATTATACTTTAATTTATAGAGAAAGTATTCAAAAATAACAGGGTGGACAGAGGAAAATGCTGAGATGTGGTGGTTCAAAATGCTGTTAAATTGTTTTTAATCAACTTCAATATGCTTAGAGTTCAAATGGTGTTATTTATGACTAAGACAGCTTTAACATTAATATTGTTCAACATTTGAAGGCAGTAAGATCATGATCTTCACTGGGGACACAAAAGGCACCGAATCCCAGGAAAATGACCCTTTTGTGTCTGTTTATATTCTGTTATGAGTGTAAGATTCAAGGAATGCTGTTTAACCAAATTGAAATGTATTTCAGGTTTGTGCATGTTAACCATCTGTATAAACAGAAACTACAGATCTACTTTCCTTTGTAAACATAAGCATATGTACTGAAAATAAAAGTTTCTTTTTTTCCCCTTAAATCTTCATGTTTCTACTGTAAGATGTTTAAATGTGTTTTCTTAAAATGCATTGAAAAGTCATCTGAATGATTTTTGTGTGCATTATACATCTTGTTTAATAAAACAATCGCGATGAAGAAAGCAGGATAGAGAAGAGCGAGTTCAGGCATAAACTGAAGCGGCGCTTCTGCGCATGCGCGACAGCGTTCCAAAAACACCGAAGCGCGTGGAACGTGCTGAAGACGTGTGACTCCGCCCCTCTCAGAAGCCACGCCCCTCTCGAGACCACAGATCCCTTAAATCTTGAGGAGCGCCTTCACTACTAACACACTCTTCTGCATCTGAGACTAACTGATCACCAGCATGCGCTGCAAAATGAGCTATTGTCTACCGTACTCCCCCGGATCCTCTCCTACTTACTCCGCCAGACTAATGTCATACAGGGCACGATGCAGGTAAATGTTATGATTTCATAACGGAATTAAATCGCGCAATGTTTTTTTGAGATGTGCTTGTGCTTCGGGTGGCTTTTTCCGAAGATACACTTATTTTTTTATACTTATGTGACTTGTGTGTCTATGTAAAAGAGCATAATTGTGAGAAAGCTGTATCTATGTAATATGATTATTATATTAGACTCGCACATGTTGGGTTTATTGTGGAATGAGGGGGATGTCACGTACGCCGCGCGAACTAGTTGCATTCATGAACACATCTAACGTTAAAGCTTGTATTGAAAGTTGTACGCTTATACTAAAACACGCGTGCTCGTGCTGCTTAAGACTAGTATATAGCACTTAATATTAAATTTATATATGTATGTTAAAGCCTTGATGGTTTTGAATGAACACTAGATCTCACGCAGCGCATTGCACTCAAGACCATCGCAAAAAATAAAAACAACTCGAAATTAAAGTGTAAAGTTGGACAGTTTTAACTTGTTTTAACGCAATGGTCATGACACAAAATGATGTTGATGTGCCGCGCGTCTTCAATGATGAAGTTAGCGTAGATTGTAAGCAAGAACACGTGTCTGAAAGGCTAACGACAACATTGAGCGCGGTTTTTTTTTTTTACATTTTTTTTTTTTTTTTTAAATTCGGTCTCTTTTGTATTGGTTAACAAAGGTTT
Organism: Vimba vimba; assembly: GCA_022828995.1. Lineage (NCBI taxonomy): Eukaryota > Metazoa > Chordata > Actinopteri > Cypriniformes > Leuciscidae > Vimba > Vimba vimba. Next base: position 10,485,118 of record CM040825.1, on the reverse strand, counting down.
TGCCAACATAAACGTGATTTTAAAAAAAGGGTAAATATGGTGCCAGGTATGGTAAATTAGACCCTCTAGTCAATAATTTAATATTTGATAACCAAAATGACACATTTAAATGTAAAAAAAAAAAAAATTATTCATGCCTTGAAATAGCTTGAATGCAACTCTAAACTCTTGCTTCATTCAGTATAGTTGTAATCATGAATATGCAAATTAAACGCCTCCACTCACTCACACCAGCTCAGAATACCTGATCCACTTTACTGTAGTGAACGCTGCACAGTGGCAAGTGGGAATACTGGTTTAATTCAGACTTATACAGTGTATGTTTGAACCAGAAACTGATTCAGAAGAAGTGGAAGAGTGAATTATACAGTCAGTGACACCAGTCAGAAACACCAGCGATTTCAAACCGTGTTTTTCACTGCAGTTTTAAGGAGAAAATACTCAGCAATGGTGTTGACTTATGAATTTGCACATGGTTTGTCTTAAAGCATATTAAAAACACCACATATACATTTTAAAAATGATTTTCAGCACAGGGGGACTTAAATGTGCTGTAAACATCAGGAACAATGAGAATTTTGCTGGATATCAGCTGTCTGCTGATATATATATATATATATATATATATATATGTGTGTGTGTGTGTGTGTGTGCAATAGTAGCACACTTTCATAACTCCATTATTTATGCACAAATTCTGAATATGTTTCTTAATGGATGTGTGTGCATTCCTGATTTTTATCTTGTTCCACTGAATGTATTTATAGGATATGTGCTGATAAGCACAACAAGGAAATGTCATCTGGATTTACAATTCTGAGTTATTGCACATGAATAGTTGGCAGTTCGTTAGAAGTGTGATTAAATTGATATGTAACGTGCCTGACAGGACTTGAGATTATGAGATCACCAATGCAAACTCGTTTCTTCTTTTTCTAAAGCATTGTCTTTTGTGTTTGTCCTGCAGTGCCTCTGGTGCCAGTGTTGTGGCCATTGATAACAAAATAGAGCAAGCTATGGTGAGTATTTCAGTTATTTTTTAAAAAATATATATTTTTGTTATTTTACTTGAGGCATAAAGGAAAGAAACGTCAAGGGCATACAACTGTCAACTGATTTCATTGAAGTAGTTTGGAGTAATCTTATATCACTATTTATTTAAAAAGTACTTGAACGAAAATGCTTCACTGCTTATTGATATTTAAAAAAAAAAAATGTTGTAAGCAAAAGCAAAGTTATGTGGTGTGACCTACATACAGAAAATACTTGTCAGGAAATGATAATTTATGACCCTCTGAAGACCTTCATGACTGCGTCAAGTTCAACAAATCTCAGATAATTTGACGTTTTCATGACAAGGCAAGGTTAGTTCAGGTTGTAAGGTCATGTGATGCAACTCCCCAAAATGTAGTGATTATATATATATTTTTTTTTAAACTTTATTGTTACACCACATGACATTTTTGAAGCATTTAAAGGGTTAGTTGATCCAAAAATGCAAATGATCTCATTTAATACTCGCACTCAAGCCATTTCTTCTTTTAAGCCGAACATAATCAAGAGTTATATCAAAAAATATCCTGTCTTTTCCAAGCTTTATAATGGGAGTGAAAAGTACCTGAGATTTTGAAGCCCAAAAAAGCGCATCCATCCATCATAAAAGTAAATCCATAATCCAGTTAATAAAGGCCTTCTGAAGCACAGCCATGCGTTTGTGTAAGAAAAATATCCCTATTTACAACTTTATAACATATTTAAGCCCTTTTTTGGCCCTTTTCACTCCCATTATAAAGCTTAGAAGAGCCAGGATGTTACTTAATATACCTCAGATTGAGTTTGGCTGAAAGATGAAAGTCATATACACCTAGGATGAGGCTTGAGGGAGAGTAAATCATGTGATCATTTTAATTTTTGGCTGAATGGCATAAAAGCTTATCAAATCCATAAGAAACCATTGTGAATGCAAAAAAGTAAATTTCTAAGCGCTCTCATCCGAAACGTGCACCTAATCACGGTCCTGCTCTTCTCTCCAGGACCTGGTGAAAAGCCATCTAATGTACGCGGTGCGCGAGGAGGTGGAGGTCTTGAAGGAGCAGATCAAGGAGCTCTACGAGAGGAACTCGGTCCTGGAGAGGGAGAACGCAGTATTAAAATCCCTGGCCAACACGGAGCAGTTGACTCAGCTCACCTCCCAGAACAACATCCCCGGAAGCTCTTCTCCCCAACAGACGCCAGCCAACGCAATCCTGCAGGAAGGAGGCGAACTCGTGGCCTTGCCCCCGCAACCCAACGTGTCCACGGCGTGAAGAGGGGCTCTGGAGACTTGCATAAAAACAAAACAAAAAACCTGCAAAGGAGATTTTTTTTCGTTTGCCACTTGCGGAGAGCCATGCTTCGACTATCCTTGCTGCTTGGCTTTCCCAGTATTAGACAATCATTTTGGGAGAAGCAAATTTGGTTTGGCTCTTAAGATTGCCGTTTGGTGCAGGCGATTGGGAAAGAGTTCGGTAGAAAAGAGAAAAGTGGAGAGTTAGCTGGAAGCTAACACTGGAAATGGAGGGTAACTAGCATGGAAAAGCTTGGGAGATTGGTGTGTTTTCCAGAGCCGGCGTGCATGATTAAGTCCTTTCATCAGTTTAGTTTTACTGTTTGCATATATTTATTAGAGGGCTGCTATTTTCATAATGTAAATTGAACAATGTAACAGAGGTCTATTATATATAAATAAATATATACATATATATATAGAAACTTTCTTTGGGTTTCTGAAATGTAAGATAATAAGTTTTAGGCAATAATGTCCCCATGGCACAGTTCCAACACTAAAGGTGATTTCAACAACGTCGCTGATGCACACAAGTCCTGTACAGGTGAATTGGTTTGGGGGTTTGAATGTACATGTGTATAGATTGTAAAGTATTATAAGTATAGCCAGTTGTACAGGTGAGCATCAGTTATCAAGTGTTTTTTTCTGTTGGATTTTATTATATACTTTCCCTGAGTACTTAAATTCCGGTTTTCAATTCTGAAACGTTCTTTTTCAAATCTGGGATTGGGATTGGGATTGGGATTGGGATTGGGGGGGGAAGAAGCTGTGAATTTGATCATATTTGTAACCAAAGAAGAAAAGCTGTGTACATTCGTTTTGCTTCGCACATTTTCTCGCTCGCGTTTTTATTTTTTACTTCGTCACGTCAAACGATCCTTTGTTGCTGATTAGCATGTTCTGCACACGATCTATCAGACCATTTTCTTACCTCATGCTTTTTTTTTTTTTTTTTTCTCTTTCCTTTATTAAAATAACTTAAGCAGTCTGTGAACGATGTTTGGTCTCTTGGAAAGTGAAAAGTCCCTGCAACGCGCAAACAAAACATTTGAGCCATCTGTTTTCATTTGCATGGTGTTGTTGTACAACTTGATATACAGACAAATGTTTATTACATTGCAGAAAATGTACAAAATAAATTACGATTTATATTCCCAGGTGTAGTTTACACTGATTACTGTTCTTTCAAAAGAATAAGTCGTCATCATAAATAAAAGCCGCAAAAGTGTTTGCAGTTCACAGATATCATTTAAAGTCATGTACCTATAAGGCATATGTCCTTTGTTTATAATGTCTTTTGTGCCTCTTGCACTATTGATGCAGCGATCTGGTTTGTTTTATTTTATTTTTGTTGCCCAGTTTGAGCCAAACAGAAATATTGTACAATCAATGTACATTGGTCTGACTTTTTTTTTTTTTTTTTTAGGTTTGCTTGGTTTTCTTTTTTTGTTGAAGGAAATGTAGTATACAAGCAAAATGTATTGTACTTGATCACTGAGCCTTTGAGAATATCTTAAGAATACCCTTGTAATGTGCTGTTTTGAAACGTTTAGTTTTCTGTCAGAAATAAATTACTGTTCCATTGAGAACTAGACTATTTTAAATGTTTTCTAATGTTCTTGTGCATCTCTCTCACACACACACACACACACACACACCTACCTTTTAAAAGCCAACCATTCACTAAAGGTTTTACTTGGAAGAATGTTTGTCCTGCATGATGTTAGACTTTGGTTTTAATAAGTATATTAACTGACATGAAACTTTTTAAAGATGAGTTTCACACACACACACAAATAATTATATTGTTTTAAATGATAAATGAAAAGTACAGAAAAAGAATCTCACGCGTTTTGGAGCGTTTAGTTTTGGAGTTCTAAAAACGCGGCAAATGAAAATGAATTTTAGGGTATGTTAACACGACAACAATGTACTAAAAACGAAAAAGTTTTTTCTTTGTACAGATAACAACATTGTCAAAACGATCCCCTCATGAAAACGACTTAAAAGCGCTGTATTATTCATGCCATGTCAGTAGTTGGCGAAGTCACTTTGTAAATGAACATGCAACTATCGACTGAACACATAATACACATGCATGACATCACCGTTTTCGCAAATTCATGTTTTTGTGGTTTACATGTAGACACTAAAGGTATCGTTTTCAAAAACTTGCACTTTGAAATCCGTTTTCAAAAGTTTGCTTTTTTCAGGCCGCCAAAACGCTGTTGTCGTGTAAACGAATGAACAGCCAAAACGCATAAAATGTTTTCGGTTTTTAGTTGAAGAAAGTGTTGTGTAAACAGCCCCTCAGGGTATTTTTACTGCCAACTGTTTTAATAAAAATAGAAAAGTTTTTCGTTTGCGATTTTCGCGTGCAGAGACAGCGTTGTTAAATCGATCCCGTTCACGATTCTGCAAAAACAACTAGAAACACTGTATTAATTTCATGCCAGGCCAGTGAATGGTGATGCCAGGCTGTACAGAAACACTACGGGAATTAGTCCTACTCACAAGAGCGTTTAAGCGACAAAACCTGACATGTCTTGAAATACAACCAATGTTTTGAGGTGTGGTAACCGTAGTATAAGCAGTTGACTGCGGTTCGTTTAATTATTAGAAAATAATGCACACCCGAAGTGTAACTCTGCTTCACGTCGTGACCACATTACCACCCCAGGTGTGCATTATTCTCTAATAATTCAACTGACCGGAGTCCATTATAATACAGTATAGTCAACATTTGAAGTGGATCAAAAAAGCTCATCAAAATTTGTTCTAAAACAAGCAGGTAATGTTCAAAATTAATGTATAACTTTGATGAAAAGTTTTGATCCACTTCAAATGTTGACTATTATATTATATTATATTATATTATATTATATTATATTATATTATATTATATTATATGGCTTGGTTGAATTCTAATGTAGAATGCGGTGTGTTATTTCTTGATAACAGACCGCTGCGAAGTATAACACACCGTTGCCATGAAAAACAGAGCGTTGCTATGGACGCGGAACGGACTATTTTCTTTAGCGGAAGCAATACAATCGTTTTTTAAATCAATAAACTCCTTTTTAAGTCAATATTTTGTGTCAAATTATTTATTTATTTTGTAGGTAGCCATGTAATAAGCGGGATAATGTATAGCGAGGCGGTTGTTATAGCGAATAACAACCCATTCAGGCTGATTCAAGACCCCAACGCGAAGCGGAGGTTCAGTTCAGCCTGTCGGGGTTGTTATTCGCTATAACAACCGCCTCACTATCCCTTACATATTATATTATATTATATTATATTATATTATATTATATTATATTATATTATTATATTATATTATATTATATTATATTATATTATATTATATTATATTATAATATTATATAATATTATATTATATTATATTATATTATATTATAGTTTGATGTAGTGACTGGTTGCAGCTTGCACAATCCTAACATAAATTATACCTTCAGAAGCAAAATGGAAATATCCTGCCCTTGGCTCTAACTGTCAATGCAAATAAAATGTCTTGATTTTCATGTGTCAGCTTGACATGACTCGTGGAATATGTCCTGTTGTAGTTCAGTGTTCGTGTACTGAAGTTACTGACATAAACACGCCTAAGACCATTTAGAAAATATTGTTGAACAGCGCCACCGTGTGGTCAACATGAGGCAATTTCAAATATATATTTTTTTATTAAACACACTTATTTACAAAACACAATTTACAAAATCTCTCGTTGGGAGCCTTATGTGCATAACATAGTTAAACACAATTAAATAGAACAAATTTCGACAAAGAAAATAAATACAAATAAATGTAAAATAAAATAAAGGCACTTCAGTCCATAAGGCATGTCAAAGTTGTTCACATACATATATTGTCCTCAGTCTTCATATATTCTTAAAATAAAGTTACATGGAAGCTTTACAAGTTATAATGACAAATATTTTGAGACATCTTCACATAGAGTCTTTCAGAAGTTTCAAAGAAGCAAAGTATTCCCTCAGTTCAATTTTAAACACCATTAGGGATTGATTTTTGTTTTGCCATTTACATTTCTGAATATGGTATTTACCCATAATTGTTATGATATTGTAAATTCTAAAAAGTTCCTTTGGAAAGTTTTCATTACCAAAAAGAATTTGCTCTAACTTTAATTGTGTAATTCTCTCCATTTTTGTTTCCAGACAATTCATGACATCTTGCCAGAATCTTTTTATCACTGGACAAGAGAAAAACAAATGTTCAATAGTTTCATCTTCCTGGGAACAGAACACACATGGCTCCACTTCAAAACCAAATCTCTTTTTAAGCATTGCTGCTGCTGGATAATATCCATTTATAATTTTGAATTGCATTTCTTTGATTTTAGGAGGTATAGGCCATTTCATGAATTTTATGTATTTATTTGTTATTTTGTCATCATAATGCCTTATTTTTATATTTTGGGCAAAATCATGAAATAGTTTACATTTGAATATTTTGCTAATACAATTATTGTTACATTTTTCGCTATTTAGGGGAATTTGGTTTAGTTGCAGTTTAGGCAAATTTATTTGACTTTTGGAATAATGTAAATAGTTTTGTATCATATTTAATAGGGCGATTGGTATTGCTTTACATACCTTATAATCCCTTATTAAACTTTGTATATTAAATTTTGTTTTAAAAGCCGTAAACCTAAGAAAATTACCTTGTTCATCTAATATATCTGTGATGAAAATGATTATTTTAAATATTTGTTTGAACAACCAGTTTGAAAAATTAACAACAGAGTAACAAGTTGAAAAACTGTTTCAATTTCTTTTTTAAAGTTTTGTTTCTTTCTTGGTTTCTCTTTGCTGGAGATAAAAATATGGCTTCCACATAGAATAATATTGTATTAGCTTAGATGGAAATTTCACTGGTTCCATTTATTTATTTCACGTCATATTTAGTTGTTTAGTTATTTTCAATTGTTAGTAAATATTTTTGCTGGTGTTTATGTTACCGGCCTCAGATCTAGGGGAATCTGGGCAGGTACAAAGCCACAGGCTGGATAGCACTGTGGGTTGGAAAGTAGTGGAGATACAAAAATTATGTCTTTCTCAAGCGCTGGATGTTTATTTCTGAGAGCTTAGTCAAATATCTCAATAATAATACGATGAGGTCATAAACCGTAACTGAACCATTACATGGACCATATAATATAGAAATGGTCTATAACTACACTGAATACAATAAACAAATCAATATGTAAAGCATTGGTATATATCAGATAAAATACAAAACCCATTAATAACATACTGTGAAATAGATACCAGTCTTACTGTACAATACATGAAATATACATCAACAAATGACACTATAAATTGTATTATATTTTGAAACAATTGGTATAGCACATTCAAATATGTAGACATTTACATATTACACTTTAAACATACCGATGTTCACTTGACACAACTGTTTACAGTCAATACAAATACAATACTTTTTAACAGAGATTGGAAAGGTTTACAAATATACCTGTGGGTTGGAAAGTAGTGGAGATACAAAAATTATGTCTTTCTCAAGCGCTGGATGTTTATTTCTGAGAGCTTGAGCTACCGTCTCCACGGCAACCCAACTGAAACAGTGTAACGGCTTTTCACTTTTTTTAAAAAGTAACAAAACAGAAGAAGTTTTTTTCAATTAAACTAATATATGTAGTCATTTTCTCTACCCATTACATTTACATTTACGGAGGTTACACATAATATATAGGTAATTTCTCAAATAGCCATTATTTGTCATATTTATAAGGTTATATTATATTAAAAAGCTTATCAAACTAGTTCTGCAGGAAGCTGAACCACGAAGGGTTCATAAGTGACATTCAAATGTACCAAAATAGTGCATTATGCTTTTAATCCATAAAATCCTCCATTTCACTTTTATTTTGAAAAGATGATCTGCTTCCGCTATTTCAAGAATGCTCATCTCTGTCGTCACATCCGCCTATCTTGTTATGGTGCAGGACGCCCAGTGGAAACACCTAACGTTACTACCTGTCCGGAGACTTTCTGTGCTTAAATCTGACCTAAACTCCAAATCAAGCCGTTTCCTGGGGTGGAGATGGACATATCCGTGGAGGCGGAAGATGGAGAGCGCAGGTAAATAAAAACGCTTGACATTTACAGTAGTCCTGAGTTTGACAGCTAGACCCACAGCTTTAGTTTTGGAGATTATTGTGCTTAACTAAGCAGTTTTACCACCTCTTACTCCTGTTTATACATATATTTAAGAACATTTAACTGATATATGTGAAATAACAATCTTGTTTGCTGAGAAAGCTATCGATTGCAGCTTTCATATGAGCTAGCCGGCTAGTGAAGTTGTAAATCCTACTATGGTATAATAGACGTCCATTTTGAATATTAATTACGCCGCGAGACGCTATTCATCAATGCTATCATCTGATTGGCTGAACTGTGGATATTAGTAAGTGGCGGCAGTCAGTTTTGCAGAATCAACCAATGGGAGACGCTCCCGCAAGTGTTGGAGCGTGACCTAATTCATATTAATGAGGCAGACCCTCTTCATAGTGCGATTCAGCATCGTATGTTCTAGCAGGTTTCAGCAGACCGACTTAAAAACAACATATGACACCAACAGTCTTGTGACTCGCTCACAATTAGCTGTTAAATAGCAGACGTAACCGCGAAATTTAATTTTATGCTGTTATTTTTCCAAAGTTAGGCCTATTTGCACGACGAGCCTCCAAAAACTCACACTCATAAAATGACAACAGAAACTCTTGTTATTTTGGCTCATAATAACCTTATGAAACATAAAAAAGAGTACTTATTATGGAAATAATGTATTTTAAAAAGAATATAGTTAAGTGCGAACTGAATGTTTTTGGACACTTAATTGCAGGTTTATTGCAATAAAATGAAAATGTGTTATAGTTGAAATATTTTAGATTTTGCCAATTTTATCTTTTAAATTTGATGTGGTCAACCTTAGTACGTCCATCCTGTTAAGGGAAATATGAAAAAAGTTAGTAGAAAAATCATATTTTTAATATAATATTATTTAATCATATTTAATAAACCTTCTGTGTTAGCTTGTTTTTGCTCATTGGCTGATTTTATGTCAGAATATCCACCCTGTTTTATCAGAATAGCCAACAGAGAGGACAACATAGTGATTGTGAAAGTAATTTATGTTTAAAGTTGAAGTGCATTTAAATGTATTTGGCAATGTTTTACATATTGTTTCCCATGGAAGTAAAATAATGCCAAATGTTTTTGAAACAAAAAAGCTTTTGTTGAATTGCACTACTTGAAAAACATGCTTTGCATTAACCGTGCTTGCATGAACAAAGAACATGGTTGTATATTTAAGTTGTGAATATTTCAATTCCAAACATTTCACACACATTTTCATTATTAAAAATTCAATAATCCATATTCAGATTTCACTTCCAAAATATTCCTTCTAATTTTCAACTAGGCAATTTTCAGTCCATTTTATTTCGCTTCCACAAATTCATTGGTTCAAATTCGACAGAAAATTCAACATTTCACATCAGTTTGTAACTTTAGAGACAGTCCCCTAATTTTTAATAATGAAAATGTGTATGAAATGTTTGGAATTGAAATATTCACAGCTTAAATATACAACCATGTTGAATTTCAGCCCATAAAAATGCAAGTCCTAAAAATACAATGCATTAAAATGCAAACACGGTTAATGCAAATTCGATGCATTGTGAATCTCTGTTATAATTTTTTTCACCCTGTTATCATTTTTCCCACCCTTTTGTCATTTTGTCCACTCTGTTATAATTTTTTTCACCCTGTTATAATTTTTTTCAACCTGTTATCATTTTGTCCACCCTTTTATCATTTTGTCCACTGTTATAGGGCTGGGACAATAAATCGATGCATCGTGAATCTCTGTTATCATTTTTTCCACCCTGTTATCATTTTTTTCACCCTATTATCATTTTTTCCACCCTGTTATAATTTTTTCCACCCTACTATCATTGTTTCCACCCTGTTATAATTTTTTTCACCCTATTATCATTTTTTTCACCCTGTTATCATTTTCCCCACCCTTTTATCATTTTGTCCACTCTGTTATATGGCTGGGACAATAAATCGATGCATCGTGAATCTCTGTTATAATTTTTTTCACCCTGTTATCATTTTTCCCACCCTTTTGTCATTTTTTCCACCCTGTTATCATTTTTCCCACCCTTTTGTCATTTTTCCCACCCTATTATCATTTTTCTCCACGCTGTTATCATTTTGTCCACTCTGTTATCAGCTTGTCCACTCTGTTATAGGGCTGGAACAATAAATCGATGCATTGTGAATCTCTGGTATAATTTTTTCCACCCTGTTATCATTTTTCTCCACGCTGTTATCATTTTGTCCACCCTATTATCATTTTTCTCCACCCTTTTATCATTTTGTCCACTCTGTTATAGGGCTGGGACAATAAATCGATGCATTGTGAATCTCTGGTATCATTTTGTCCACTCTGTTATCATTTTGTCCACTCTGTTATCATTTTGTCCACTCTGTTATCAGCTTGTCCACTCTGTTAAGCAGTTTTTTACAATAATTTCATAAAATCAGCACACAAATTTTCTTTACTAGAGTATCAATTATGTTGTACTTTAAAAAGTTAACAAAAATGCCTTTTAGGCATTTGTATCTGTTCAATACAGTTCAATACATTAAGGGCACTTCTTTTTCACAACACTCTTGTGACAATAGTACTGCAGCGTGAGGCACGCTATGTGTTTATAAATATGTAGTAGCAATTTGCATATGTGTCGTTTCAGATGGGAACACTGGAAACTTCTGTCGAATCTAAAGACGACTGTTGAAGGGCTGCTGTCGACCAACAACCCTAATGTGTGGTCCCGCTATGGGGGTCTTCAGCGCCTGCATAAGGACATGAACAACATCCTGGGCCATGGCCTCAAACAAGAACAGGTGTGGTAAAAACAAGATAGAAGTGTCTCTGTGTTTCATGAAAGTCCTGGAAACCCCAGGAATGTGTCCTAAAACCACAGCCTCATTTACCTGGAACTATTAGACACTGAAAACCTCTGTGGCGGATCAAACGAGGAAGAATGTTTCTTATATTTTTGTCATTAGATTAGATATGGCCTCTGTGACCTTTCCAACCAGGAAGATGATTTTATTAGTTTATAGATTAACAACATGAAACCGAAACATCATTATAGCTTTGACAATCTATAATAGTTTTTATTTACTTAAAGTTGGCATGAAATTGAAATTCACTGTATCCTTTTTTCTAAATGCATGTTATGGAACATTTTGTGAATGATTCATCCATGAATATATTTTATTTTTTTGGAAGTTAACATGAAATGGATGTTGCAATAGTCTTTTCCTCCCTATATATATATTCTTTATTTTTTTACTTCTGTCTTTGGTTGTTTTACAGACAGTCAAAACTACCATTTATCTTTACATTAAATTAATTTAAATTAAATTTAAATAAACTAAATTAACTAAAAAAAAACATTTTAGTTCTTATACCTAGTTTTCATTGCTTTTTTTTATTTATTACATTGTTTTTTATTTTAATGTCAGTTTTTCGTCTTTATAACAGCTTTGACTTAAATTAACAGAACTTCCCAAATAAATTATTTTAACGTATGAATCATTACACTGTGGTGCAAGATCTAACTTGATTATTTTGTTTTGCAGCTTTACTATAAACAGAAAGACTACTGGCGTTTCGTGTGGTGTGTGCGGTATCTTTGCCCTCATCTCGCCCGTCACGTAGAACAGGTATTCGTCAATCCAAAGGATATTTCCCACTTGATAGAGCTCTTAAAGGTAGTTCTGACGTCTTCAATGACGCCTGACTCTCTTCCTGTGCAGTTCAGTCAGTTGGAGCCGGTGCTGAGCAGTGGCGTTCAGAGCGTCGGCGAGGGTTATAAAGCTGAGCGTTGGCTTTTACACAGTCTCCAAGGTCACATCTTATCTGCCCAGCTCAAACCACTGCTGCAACACAAGGCAAACACACAGAAATTCTACAATGGTATCTCAGCATCTACCAAACATCATTATCACTTGTGTGGTTTGGTTCTGATGATAGCATTGATGATTGATGATCTTCTGTAGATGTGGCCTTCCTGTTGAGTGAACCGCACGTGTCTGCCATGTTCCAGTGCCTGGAGGCGGTGGAGCAGAATAACCCTCGGCTGCTGGCTCTCATAGACACCGTCAGGGTCAGACATTTTACATTTAGTTTTTATATTCTTCTGTTCAAAGGCATGTGCATTTAGAGCAGTGGTTCCCAAACTTTTTACAGTGGCATTTCACATCCTTCTGCGTCCCCCGTCTCGTCCACTTAGACTGCAGTCACACCTTTTCCATTAAAGTCCCCCAGTGGTGAAAATCAAGCTTTTAATGTTGTTTATATGTCTGTGTAGTGTTTTTACACTAAATTGTAAGTGAATGTGTAAATTCACATTGCGGAGTATTAAAACTGCAGTGAACCAAAGACAGTCTCAAAAACACGGTTTGAAATCGCTGGTGTTTCTGACGTCACAAACTAGTGATCGTCAATGAGTGGATCTCTGAGCTGCTGTGAGTGAGTGGAGGCGGGGCTCATTTACATATTCATAGAACCACGCATACTAAATGAGACAAGGGTGTAGATTTACATTCAAGCTATTTTAAGGCATGAAGATTTTTGTTTTCAAAGAAACACTTTTAAATATGTAATATTTAGTGATCGAAGATGAGTTTTAATGGATACAATGATACACCAGGGGACAATATTTGCCCCCTTAAATTGATTTTCAGGTGCATTTTAGTTACACTTTATTTTATAATTATTTGAATAAGTAATGACTGAGTGATATTAATTAACTACATGTACTTACTATAGTGTTACAGTTAGGGTTTGGTTTAGGGTTAGTTGTAATTATGCTTATTACTGTTATTACTATAGTAAGTATATGTAGTAATATGCCTGTTAGAAATACATGCACATGTTATTTTAATTAAATTAAATGTTAAAAACTCAGCATCTTGTACGCGTACCCCAGTTTGGGAACCACTGAATCTAGATGATGTAATTAAGCATAACAAAGAAGATAAATATTTGTTCTCTTTATTGAACACATTTTCCTACCTGGGATGGAAACTCGTGTTTGAGAATATAACTCGAGTTGCCTTTAAGTCACAAATCAATACTGACTCAACTTGTAAACAATTGACTTCAGACTTGAAGAAAAACAGTGTGATTAAATGTTTAATTAGATGTTAAATGTATGTTGGCTGTAATACAGCAACGATTGAGAGTTCAGGACACCCTTTTTGCACTGACAAACTTGAGACTCTGCAGTGTAATATATATAACTTTGCTTGAGCAAACAAACTTTTGGGTTTCATCCACTAGTTGGAATGTATTTGTTTGGATTCATGGAGGCCAAAGTTCATATAAAGCTTTTGTAATAAGCTAAGAAGGGTTTTCATATTATACCATAATATTTGTGCATTTGTAGGATTAGCAACAGGTAGTGTTTGTGTTTGTTTTATAGGAAAGGGTCCATAATCTCACAAACCTGGTTGTAATCTCACTGCCGTTCAGAGAAAGTTGATGTAAGATCAATGTGTCCAATAAGAAATTAAGTCATTTGGAGAAAAAGAAAATTCTTCAGACAGAAATCTTTTGGTATACCAACGTGTGTTTATTGCATTTCATGTTTATTGAGAACAATTATTCAGGTCATATTTTGAACATATTATTTGGTCTAATGCGACATATAAAGATAGTTATACATCTATATGTTATAGATCTTATTGTGAGTGTTTCAACAATGTATGTTTAATTTTTGTAAAAAAAAAAAAAAAAAAGACCTTTCAAGGTTTAATCAAAATGTAAAAACTGGACCTTTTACAGTATGTGGCCAGTAGTTGGCAATGTCACTTTGTAAAGAAACGCTAAAATTGCACTTTGAAACTCGTTTTCAAAGGTTTACATTTTCAGGCCATCAATTGTCGCTGGTGTGTAAATGAATGGCCAAAACGCATAAAAAGTTGTCCATTTTTAGTTGAAAACGGTGCTGCGTAAACGGCCCCTTTAAGCTCACGTTCATCTGCCTTCAGTTTTGATAGCCCACATATCAACAGTGGATAGTCAAGCACCCGCCCTACATTTTCCTGTTTTGATAATCCATTTCACTAGATGTGCGTCACAAAACTGAAGAAAAGATCTGTCTCTACTATCGTTTCATCACGTCTTTAAAACATATTCACAACACTATACTAAGAGTTTCTTTAAACAAATCGTGTTTTTGCGCTGTGAAATGTTCACATTGTGCTGCAACCGATTATGCATGATTTGAAGTTTGCTTCAGTTTGTTCAAAATTTGTCAGACTAGATTTGTGCCTAGTTCAACAAAACTCTGTTGCATTCTCAGTGTCGCCAGAAGGGACGCTATGTTAGCATGAGCGCAATCTTTCTTCATCTTTTACATCTTAGACTCCCTTCCTCTTTAGGTTATTTTAAACGAAACCTGAAATTACATTTGCTAGAATTAGCGTTTGGTTCAGGTTAATTGGCAAGAGGCTCTTAACAGATGTTTGTAGTCATTGTTTTGTCTGAAAGTAAAATTTTATTTATGTAATTTTATTGTGACTGTACAGCACATTGGTCAACATTACGTTGTTTTAATTGTGCTTTATAAATGAAATGAAATGAAATCTATGGTCATTTTTCTCTTTCAGCTAAACTACTATAATGTGTTTCTAAAGTTAGAAACCATCAACAATGTTATACTGTATGCCTGAGTGGCCTTTTATTGTGGGCAGCCTAAGGCACACCTGTGCAATAATCATGCTGTCTAATCAGCATCTTGATATGCCACACCTGTGAGGTGGATGGATTATCTCGGCAAAGAAGAGGTGCTCACTAACACCGATTTAGACAGATTTGTGAACAATATTTGAGAGAAATAGGCCTTTTGTGTACATTGAAAAAGTCTTAGATCTTTGAGTTCAGCTCATGAAAAATGGGGGCAAAAACAAAAGTGTTGGGTTTATAATTTTGTTCAGTGTATGTTAATGTCTTCTGTCTCTTGTGTTTTTCAAGCTTTCACATTTGAAAGAGTCTCCTCCGTTGTGTTTGCTGAAGAGCCAGAGTCTGTGTTTGCTGCCCGGGGCCGTAGGAAGCTGGAGGCCAGCGGACGTCTCCCAACCCCGAAGACTCGCCTCGTCCCAGAGCTGCCTCGCAGAGATTCCCAGCATCCCCCTCTCCAAGACCAGCTCAGGTCAGTAGATTCACAGCCAGAACAACAGGCCGCTCTGTGCCTCCATTACCACACTAAATGCTTGCCTTGTTTACACTGAAAAATGTCCCGGACAGAAAACAGTCCGTTGTTTGGCGAGGAAAACTGGGAATGGAAGGTGGGCTGTTAGCAATGCTTGCGGTGAACGAATTTAACCATTCCTCAAAATCACAGTGAATCTCTTTGTTTGTGTTGAAGATGTTGCTCCGTCCAGCAGTGCTCCGGGTGCCCCATGGGTGTGCGGGACAGGACATCAGGACGCAGGAACCCCCCAGATCTCCCTCACCGAACCCGCCTCGCCCGCTCCGCCCGAGATCCTCAGGGATTGTGTGGAAGCGGATCTGGACGACGGGCCTGAATATCTGGCTATTGGTAATCTGGGGAAGCACAAACGCCGCGACTCGTCGAGCTCCACGCAGAGCAGCGAACACATGGGCACTCAGGCTGACGCCCACACTCCTGTGGCTCCGCCCCCTCCACGCCGCAGCTCTTTCTCAGAGGCTCCGCGAGCCACAGGGCGGAGCTCGAGGGGACACATGCGCTCGCTGTCCGACACCGGCCTCAACCAGAAACTGAAAAATGGTGCGTACAAACAGTTGCATTAATTGGGTTCTCGAGAACACAGGCCTTGTCCAAAACTAACTATAAGTCGCAACTACTAATAAAACAACATTTATTAGCGTAAAGTCCGTTCACATCAAGAACGACAACTATGGCAATAACAATAACTATAAAGTTTTAATAATCATTCAAATTCTATGACAGTGGTCTTCACTATATTTTTCATGCGAGCCGCACTGATAGGACAAAGTCAGTAGGAGAGCCATTTTACCGCAAAGTATAAAAAGTTACATCCAGTCATAAATACCATGTCTGCCTATCAATCTGTCACCCCTGAACAATACAATATGCAATGCAATAAATACAAAAGGGTGAAAAAAAAACATTATTTATGATTTATCAGTCAAATTTGTAACTGAGACAAGATGATTTCCTTTAATGAAAAAAAAAAGAAAAAAAAAAGGGATTTCCAGAAAATATTCATCCCAGAATGACCTTAAGTTATTTTTTTCTACATTAGCCCATCTTGTAGGCCTATCTAACCAACCAAGAGCGCATGCAGCGTTAAGAGCTGGAAAGACCGCCATATAACTGGCATCTCTGCAGAGACTGGATATTTACATGCACAACTTCTGTTTCAGTCGGACTGAATTCATTCCGATTGATGAATCTGAATGTATTGTAGTTTACATGAACGCTAAACATCGTGATGTGATACATGATTGGGTTGATGTGCGTGTTTATAAGTCAAAAGATTCAAATCGGAATATGAACATATGAACCGTTGTGCCGTGCTGTTTGTATTTATCACGCAATAAAAATGCCCAAAGTCGTCTGTATGATAATCTGAAACAAGGACTGGTGAGCCGTTGTCCTGCTTCACTTCACAGATGCTGAGTGAAAGGAGAATTATAGAATGACAGGACACTCATTTATGTGACACTTTATTCATCAGGAGAACAGCTCGTTCAGCGCGTCAAACGTCGTCCTTTCAGTTTCGGTTTTCAGTCGATCAAGTTTTTTCACGTTCTCTCGATAAACCACCCCTTTCAATCCGATCGAAATTATTTGTAATAGAGCTGACACTTTTAGTTTTTAAAGGGTTATGTTAAAGCCCTACTTGTTATTAATGGTTTTATGAAATATCTCTAGTGAATGCATTATCATATCAACGTATTATATTTACCGCCATGCGAGCCACAAATTAAAGCTTGGCGAGCCGCGCAATGAGTAACACTGTTCTATGAGAATAGCTGTCTAAACTGACAGCCAATCAGAATCCACCTGTACTTTAAAGAGGTTTAGCATGAAACTGATGAAGAAAATGGTAGCGTGCGCTTATAATAAAAAAAATGTAATTGTCCGTTGGTGTGGACGCCAATATAGTTATCATTATAGTTATCGGTATAGGCATCATAATTGATGAGGTTTTTTACATTTTCAAATTCTTGTTTTATGCTTGAGCGAGACAACAGCTATTAAATGCATTAAAATGTCTTCTTCCTAGTACTGTTTGGAAGGTTCATTCAGATAATTAATTTAAATTAATTAGTAAATAATTAAATATTAATATTAAATATAGTAAATATTAACTTGTGTTATTATCACTATGCTTGACATTTAATGTCTTATTTTGTTGAATTATAGCAATAGAAATATTTAGTTTCTTCTGATTTTATGTGTATTTAATTATCATATTTGAATTAGGATGTTTTCTCTACTTTAATTGCTGTATATTATCAGTTTATGGTTTAATGCTGCCAATTTTTTAAGAATGCCATTGTTTTTTGTCAGATAAATACTATTCTGATAGTGTAGCTAGTTATTTTGCAACCAAAGAGGTAGTTTTATTATAACCCAAAGCCAATGTCAAAATTTCTCATATTCACTTTCTTAATATAAAAAAATTAGAAATAAAATAAATTTGTAAAGAAGTGCAGAAATGTAAAAATCTCTGTAATTCCTCTGACGACGGATTATGCTTAAACTCCTAGTCTCTAACCATTTTTTCATGAATAATTTAGTTCCTGATGTATAAAATCGAATCCCACTCTAAGTTTCGTCAGTTTTGTGTTTATGTGTTTATACTGTACGTGACGCTATGAAAGTTAAAAGGGTTGTGATTTCTTGTTAACTCTATCTTTGATTCTACCTAATTATCTTGATTTAAATTTCAAAATGGCTTCCCCAACATTGCATGCAAAGACAAAAGACAAAATAAACACAGTAAATGGATCTCCAAGCCTTGCTCCGATCTGTTGTAGCTCTTGTGCTCTTTCGTCTTGCTGTGGATGAGGGTGAAATATTCTCTGCTTCAACTCTATTCTCTCTCTTTTTCTCCTCTGTGTGTAAAGGAGGTGGTCACAGGAAAATCACCATTATTATCGAGGACCCTGCCGCAGGTTCGCAGTGCCGTGGTGCTGCATCTTGTCCACCCCTTCATTTCTGCCACCTTTGCATGATTCACTTTTGCCGCTTTTTATTTTGATTCTCTTTATTTCAGCCTTCAGCATCGTTTTTAAGCTGTGACACAGCATTCCTGTCCTGTGCCGTTCCCTTTTGTTCTTATTTCTATGTAGTGAAAATACGCCGTTGTGCCTGGGACAAATTGTCTCTGTTTTTTTTTTTTAAAGTCTTTGCATTTTTTCCATTCTGTTATTAATTAGAAACTTTCAAGCACTATTTGTTGTGTAGATCTACATTATCATTGGTGTTTGTTTATCATCATGAATCAGATCCTGCAACCAGGAAGAAGCATTTGTTAGCTTCCTTATCCTATATAACATATTTGTTCATAATTAGTGTCATGTTTTTCTGCTTTTTTCCCAGAATCTGTTGCGGCTGCACCATGTTCGAAGACCTGTGGTCCTTTCTCGCCCCAGAGCAGCGACAGCAGCTCCCACAGTTCACTTTATATGGAGTCCAGTGAGTGAACGCAGCTTTCATGGGTCAATAACGTGATGCTCTCTATCTATTAATCTATTCAGAAATACATAAAATATGTAGTTCTGCCTGAATACACCAGTGCAGTGATGAGCATTCTTTTTCAGTTTGTAAATTAAAATTAATTTAGTTATTTTTTGGGAGCAAAAAGTACAAAATGTCAGGGTGGTACAACTGTCCTGATATAATGAAGAAAGAGTCAAATTTAAAATTATATTTTTTATTAAAATTTGCACTTAATATTTAAAAACTTTTGTCCATCTAATCAAAGTCATGTTGTGCGACCAAAAAAGTAATGCGGTACAACCAACATGCTGAAACATGCTTAACTCTGGTGGAATTTTTTACCAAAACATTTTACTTTTAAAAACATGTAAAAAAATCATGGACATGATTAGAAAATTTAAAATGGTTCTGCATTGGAAATGAATGGGAGGCGAAAATTAATCTAGTGGAAACATTTGGTCCTGCGGCTAAACAAAATCTTACTGAAAGCAAATTTTTTGAGATATCAACCTCATATTTGGAACACAGCTTGTTTAGAATATATATTGGAAAATATATATTTCATATAATAATAGAAAATGGTATGTTTGTACATTTTCATAACAATAAATGTAAAATTTTAGAACTTATTCAAGTTCACTTTTTAAACTCTTTTTCACTTCACACTAATCTGCTAAGTGTCATCTTTAAAAAGAGACCAAACTTCAGTCTGTGCTCCAAAGCATTCAAGATTTATGGCAGTTTAAGTTGGAAATTTAATTTTCAGGTCTATGCTCAAAAGTGAATAAATGGATTATACTGCATAAATATAATTTAGCACCATAAAATCCCCTAAAAATACAAAATATTAAGTAAATAATATTGTTGAATTAAAATATAGTACATTTATTTAATTGAAATAAAAAAAGAAAGAATTGTCATATTTGAGTGTCATGTGGTGTCATGTGAACAGTACCAGAGGGTTAATAAATATCTCATAATTTGACCTTTTTATGGCAGCAAGATTAGTTTTGGTTGTAAAATGTCATGTTACAACTGTCCTGATATTTTAACAAAAAATGAAAAAAAATATATATGTCAAAGTCATGTGGTGCAAAAATCAAGTGGTACAATCAACATGCTGAAACATGTTTTAACATGCTGAAACATGACTTTTTTTTTCTGATGGCAAGTTTAGTCCAGGTTGTACAACGTCATGTGGTACAACTGTCCTGATATCATAATGAAGAAAGAATGAAATGAGGAAAAAAGTAGTTTAAAAAAAGTAGGCATGAACTTTTATTTTTTTTATAAATGTTTATCAACTGCTTTTCTGCTTATTAATATCTAAAAATGTTTTCTCCATCTAATCAAAGTCATGTGGTGTTACCCAAAAAAAAAGTCATGTGGTACAACCAAAAAATGTTGAAACATGCAGAAAAACAACCTTAAAATATCAGATAATTTGACCTTTTAGTTTTGGTTGTAAAATGTCATGTGGTGCGACTCCCAAAACTTTTTACTTAAAGTACATTTTAAAAGAAATATTCAAATAATCAGCAAAATATGAACACGCATATATTCAAGGTGTAATACTTTTTTTTTTATTACTTTTTACTTGATGGATACACCACATGATGTTTTTAGTCATTAAATTGAGACTTTGCTTGAAATTAGTATAAGATTTTCTAAACCATATGAAACCAGCATGAATACAAAGAGTACATTTTAGCATGCTTTTTTTTTTATTGCCTTTTTTCCATATCACATATTTTAGTGATCATAAATTAGGTATCATTCGAAAGCTTAAACACTCAAAATTCATCCTGAGAAAAGTGGACATCGAAATTGGACATTGCATGGTTATGGATACGGTACTTTAAAACCTTTTAAAAAAATTTAAGATACTTCAACTTCAAATTTCGAAAAAAAACTTGGTTAGACATATGGGTTTGATTTTCTAGCAATTTTTGAGTCTTAATTATTTTGTAAAAAAAAAAAAAAAATATGTGTATATATATAATTTGTTTTTTTTTATAAAATAAATGTTTAGTTCAGAATATTTAGGTTTGTCTTTCAAAGCATTCATGAACTACAATCATTTAAGTACAGATCTATGTTGACAAAAAAAGGGTGACAGTGAGAGATTAGAGGTTAAACTAGATGTTTCCTTTTCTTTATCATGGACAATCTTATATAATATTTAAAATAAGCATTGTTGTTGAGCATCCCTTCATGCGTACTTGCAGACGGCCAGTACAACAGCGTCCCGGACGGGTTGTTCCGCAGACCGTCCGAGGGTCAGAGTCTGATCAGCTACCTCTCCGAGCAGGACTTCGGCAGCTGTGCTGACCTGGAAAAGGTGAGCACAAACTCCTCACTGCGCTCAGCATTCCTCTTTCTTATCTAATGTGTGTTTTCATAACTCTCATTCATATCCCCTCACTGCAGGAAAACGCCCACTTCAGCATCTCCGAGTCCCTGATAGCGGCCATCGAGCTGATGAAGTGCAACATGCGCAGGCGGGCAGAGGAGGCTGAGGAAGAGGGCGACAGCGACTCAGAAATCCAGCAGCTCAAGCAGAAAATCCGCCTGCGCAGAATGCAGATACGCCGAACGCGGCTGAAGCCAACACTTTCCTCTAATAATCGTAAGATGAGATGTTTAATGCCTTTTAACATAAACATACTTTTTTGTTCTTCGCTCAGGGTTCAAATGAAGTTGGAAATACCTTTGCAGGGATATACTGTTAGTGAACATCCCGACGCCGAGAGCGACGTTTAGATGAATATGTAAATTTGTGCTGCACGCTTTTCTCTCATTAACAAAATAAACGCACAACAAAAATGACAGCGGTGAGAAAACAGCAGTTAAGAAAGCACCTGATCATAGAGATGTGGATGTTTGCACCAGCTCTGCAATCAGTCAAGTCACGTCACGTTTATTTATATAGCACTTTATACAACGGATTTCTTTAAAGCAACAGTATTAAACATGAAAAAAGTCTCTTTCAATTAGAGTTACAACTACAATTTCTACTATAAGTACAGGTGAAACTCGAAAAATTAGAATATGCTGCAAAAGTTCATTTATTTCAGTAATTCAACTTAAAAGCTGAAACTAATATATTATATAGAAAATTACATGCAAAGTGAGATATTTCAAGCCTTTATGGCTTACAGCTTATGAACATTTTCTAAATTTCTGAGATTTTGCATTTGGGGTTTCAAACATGCGTTTTCTTTCTCAACTCTTTACGTTCATCTAAAACACAACTCACTGTGTTGCCAAGACTGGCATTTTGACATTATTTTGTGTGTATTTCACTGCTTAAGTGCAATAAGCAGTGAAAAAGAGCTCAATTTAGTACTGAGAGGCGGCTTTATGCGTGCGCACTTTGGGTGTGAGCACAAAATCTGCTGAAATTAGTACAATTTGTACAATACGCACAATCCCTCGCTGAAATTCAAGCCTTGTAACAGCAACAATATTCATCCGGAGCAAATGAAACGAGTGAGCGAGGGGAGGCGGGTTTATGTGTATCTCGCTATCGGAGAGATGACAGAGAGAAAGAGCTGCTGGTAACGTGTATCTGTTCTGCAGAAAATGAGTTTTCGAAGTATTTCAGATATTTCAGTAATGATATCAAACCACGGCCTCGTTAGAATGATGATGACCCGGTGTGAAAAGCCCTAATATACTCAGCTTTTATCCCCCACAGAGGTCCCATCTGTTGACAGTGGGGGCTCACAGAGGAGCTCCCAGGACTCCTTTCACCCCTCTGACTCCGGCTCGGATAGAGAAGTGGAGGACATTGAGCTCAAAGGTAGGAACTCTAGATCTCTGAATGCGACGCCTTCATTCCCGCTTGTGATCATATAATTATCCTCACGATTGCCTTCATTGCCCATAATGTCATGTGATGAGAAGTGTGTTGTGTGTCCCAATCTCATTACCTATTTCACACTGATTATGCTCATTTTTAATTCCTAATTTGTAGCTTTGAATCAAGTTTTTCTTGATTTGGTTTGTGTGTTTTTGCAGGAAAGAGCAGAATAGCAATTGCAGATGTTATTATACTTAATACATCATACTTCAGTGCGCAAGTCAACGTGAAATCAGAATGATTTCTGAAGGATCATGTGACACTGAAAGACTGGAGTAATGATGCTGAAAATTCAGCTTTGATCACAGGAATAAATTACATTTTACAACATATTCACATAGACAACATGTCTTTTAATATTATGAAATATTATTACAATTTAATGTTTTTTTCTGTATTTTTGAGAGCCTTGGTGAGCAAAAGACATTGTATAAATATATTTTGACACTGCCTTTAGCAGTTTCTGCACTGATGAGCTGTGACCAGGACGTTTATTAAGACCGTAAATGTGTCTAGTTTAGATGTTGTCTCTGGTCTGTGTCTCTCAGATGGCAGTGATGGTCAGTCCCTGCTGGCGGTGTCTCAGAGCGGCCTGTCCCTGTCACTCGCGTCCCTCTTCTCAGGTACCAGAGGCAGACGGGGCCGAAAGGGAAGCCATGTGTTCAGTCTCAGCTTTTGCTGCTTGATAAATGATAGACTACGGGCTCAGAGGAGTTTAGACCTCTACAGAAGTAGCTGTTTCTGCTTTTTCCTTGGCTTTGCTTGTTCATCTCCCCTCATCCCATCCCGCGTGTCTTCATGCATGACGTATCAGCCTTTTGTTTGCCATGTCGCCGCTTGCTGTCTGTTATTTATGGCACTAACAAATAAACCTGCAACCTTTAGCACTGCTAGCAGCAGAATGATAAGATGATAAGAATGGATGTAATAATGTGGCCGAATCACTTTTTGTTAATATTAATCATTAAGTCTGTAGTTTTCTTATCTTAAAGCTTTTATTCATAGCCAATGCCATGAATCAGCTTTCTGTCTTTATGGTTATTGGGATTGATACCATTTTGTTATGTAATTTTAGGACGTGGGATATTTGGGAAATGAAAACTGATCAATCCTTTGCAACTTGTTATATTTTTTTAAATGTATATATATATTTAAAAAAATATAACTAGTTGCAAAGGATTGATCAGTTTTCATTTCCCAAATATCCCACGTCCTAAAATTACATAATTACAACGTGTTTTAAAATGTAACATTCTATTATTATTATATAATTATACAATATTATACTATACTATACTATACTATACTATACTATACTATACTATACTATACTATACTATACGTTTATTTTATATAATATAATATATATGCATAGACATTGTTTCTCAGCATCTATATAACTTAACATTTTATATATATATACATACAGGTGAAACTCGAAAAATTTGAATATCGTGCAACAGTTCATTTATTTCAGTAATTCAACTTAAAAGGTGAAACTAATATATTATATAGACTCAATACATGCAAAGTGAGATATTTCAAGCCTTTATTTGTTATAATTTTGATGATTATGGCTTACAGCTTATGAACATTTTCAAAATTTTTGAATTTGGGGTTTTCATAAGCTGTATGATAAAGGCTTGAAATATCTCACTTTGCATGTAATGAGTCTATATAATATATTAGTTTAATCTTTTAAGTTGAATTACTGAAATAAATGAACTTGTGCACGATATTCAAATTTTTCGAGTTTCACCTGTATGTATACACACACACACACATATAAAACAGTATAATAATAAGTATAATGAAATGTTGCATTTTAAAAACAAATATTAAATATTAATATACATTATACTTATAATTATTATTATATACAGTACATGTATACATATGCATACATATACTGTATAAACATATACTCAGAATTTATATAGTTTTTTGTTTTTTTGTCTGGCCTCTCGTATATTCAAAATCTTTTAAAATATTTATAAAGTTCTCTAAATATTTTAGGGACACTAAGAATTAATCACATCTCAATAATATAAAAATAATACAAAACGGTCACATTATGACTGGTGTATTGGCGCACAGCTCTCATTGGAGGAAGCATTGAGTGTTTCTTCTCGTTGTTCTCAGACGCAGACATCAAACGCTGCGTGTCCAGCAGCAGATCCTTCCTCAGCTCAGACTCCATGTAAGCACTTCTGAAACCTCTCAGTGACTCTGCAGTTGAAGAGACTCCATTTTCATTGTTTTTTTGTTTGGGCATCATTGACTGATGCTTCTGTGTGTTTGTCACAGCTCTCCGTCCATGCTGCAGTCCAACTCTGCCGAGTCCGTGGCGATGGGCCTCCTCAGGCAGTTTGAGGGCATGCAGCTGCCCGCCGCCTCTGAGCTCGACTGGCTGGTTCCTGAGCACGACGCCCCTCAAAAAGTACCTGTATTTACATCCTTAGGCCTGAAACAGACTCTATGCAAATATACAAATTTACACTTCCTTGTGTGAAGTGTTTTCTGTACTATTGGTCAACTGAGTAGGGCTTGATGGAGTTTTCCGTGTTTTCAGTGTTATACGGTAGGGGGCGCTATTACACATCTTCTTGACTTAATGGCCAGTGCTGATAATATTGGAAAATAATGGTTTATTTAATCATTTATCATGCTATCAAGGCAAGACTATGGAAGCTTGTTTCCGCCACTTAAAAAAAGAAAGGAAGGTAATTGCAACTTTTTATCTCACAATTCAGACTTTTTTTTCCTTGCAATCACAATTGGGGCTTTATAACTTGCAACTCTGAATTTATATCTCACAAGAATTGAGATATAAAGAATTGTGATATAAACTCACAATTGCAAGTTATAAAGTCATTGCGAGTTATGAGAATTGCAGTTCTGAGAGGAAAAAAGCCAGCTCACAATTTTGACTTTAAAACTTGCAATTGCTGGAAAAAAGACTTTCTCAATTTCTCAAAACTGCGCTATTGTATCTCCCAATTCAGACCTCAGTATTGTGAGATAAACTCGGAATTGCTAGTTATAAAGCCCGAATTGCGATATTTAAACTTTACGTGAGAAAAAAAGTCAGAATTATGAGATAAAAAGTCGCAATAACTTTTTTTGTTGTTTATTCCATGGTGGAAACAAGCGTGAAACGGGTGAATACGGTAAAAATATTAAAAAATAATAGATATCACACAATTCCCCAATTGATTAATCGCAGAACATTTAAAGGGTTAGTTCACCCAAAAATGAAAATTCTGTCAGTAATTACTCACCCTCATGTTGTTCCAACCCCGTAAGACTTTCGTTCATCTTCGAAACACAAATTAAGATATTTCTGATTAAATCTGAGAGCTGGATCACTCCTCCATAGGCTTCTATGGGATCGAAACTTGCCGGCCCAGAAAAGTTAGTAAAGACATCGTTAAAGTAGTCCAAGTGACTACAGTGGCTCAACCACAAGTTTATCAAGCGACGAGAATACTTTTTGCGCGCAAAAAAACAACAAAAATAACGACTTTATTCAAGTATTAATTTTCATTTAAACTTAAACTTTTTCGTCAATGATATTGCATGTTGATATAGTCTAATGACGTTGATGTCGCCTCGTCACGGTCTTGTCTTGACGTACATTTTTCGTCATCGATATCATTAACAAAATGAACACTAGAGCAAACCCCTGATTTCTGGCTCAGTTCAGGAGAAAAACACTCATTACGAGAAAACTGCCTTTAATATATGTATTATAATTGAAATCTACAGATGCATATATATAAAATTTAATCGAACAAACACTTCAGTGTGCATTTTGGATGTTTTCTTTCCATTAGACTGAAAGAAGACATGTTATGGAAGCAAAATAGCTTCAAATCTTACCTTAAAATTTGGATTTTTCTGTTTTACAGCTTCTTCCGATGCCAGATTCTCTTCCCATCTCACCGGACGATGGCGAACACGCAGACATTTACAAGTTACGCATCCGAGTCCGAGGAAACTTGGAGTGGGCTCCTCCTAGACCACAGATCATCTTCAACATTCACCCTCCTCCAAAGTAAGACCATCACCATTCAGCCTCATTCTCTTTAATACATGACTCTGTATCTGTTATATCTCTCCATTGATCCTATCAGGAGGAAAGTGGTGGTGGCGAAGCAGAACTACCGCTGCGCTGGCTGTGGCATTCGCATCGATCCAGGTACAGAACGCAGATGCCCAACACAAATAACCTGCTTTACTTGAACATGTGTTGACTTGAGCGCATTCTCTTTGCAATAGACTATATAAAGAGGCTGAGGTACTGTGAGTATCTGGGCCGGTACTTTTGCCAGTGCTGTCACGAGAACGCACAGGCCGTGGTGCCAGGAAAGGTCCTCAGGAAGTGGGACTTCAGTAAAAGCTACGTCAGCAACTTTTCCCGAGACTTGCTGGCCAAGATCTCAGGAGACCCGCTCTTCAACCCGAACGACATCAACAGCGGCCTTTACAAGAAGGTCAAAGCCCTGGAGACAGTGCGCGTACGTCACATGAACATGACTGTATCTTATCAAGGCGTCCTTATCACAGTGTAATTACATTCAATGTTTTGTAGGGACTTTTTGTTTGTGATTTGTATTTGTACTCGTTCTATTACAGGCGTTGAGGGAACAGTTAAACCACATGAAGAATCTCTTAAAAACTTGCCGTTTGGCTAAAGAGTAAGTGTTTTCATTGCATTGTTTTAAAGTTTGAAACCCCATGAACACTGCATTAGAAGTCTCCTCTCTGTTGACAGTGTGCTGGATCAGTTTGACACACTTCCCGGACATCTGACCGAAGACTTTCACCTGTTTTCTCTCAACGACCTCAGCGCTGTACGTAGCGGCTGCCTGGCCCCAAAGCTGCGGGATCTGCTCCGCCTCGGCTCCTGCCACGTCACAGACTGTGTGGTGAGAAAACACTTTCGATAGGAGTTACATAACTTTTCATTTCTCTAGGCGTCTGAAACGGGGAATTGAAATTTCATCGTCTAGATTCGTTATTCGTCTCTTGTGGTTTTCCCACAGCTCTGCCAGGCCAAGGGCTTCATCTGCGAGTTCTGTGGAAATGACAAAGACATTATCTTCCCCTACGAGCTCAACAAGTGCCTGCGTTGTGATGGTGAGCATTTATAGATGCATTTTTATATATGCATTTAAATATTTTATATTTTATTATATATAAAATTAAATATATATATTATTATATATAAAATTATATTTTATATATTTAAAAAATATTTTTTTTATTCATTTTATTTATTTTTATGCATTAATATATGCATTTATTTATATCATGTTATTTATATTTATTCATTTATGCAATTTTAGTTATGCGTTATGTATTTAAATATGCATTTATTTATTCAATTTTATTTATATTTATTAATTTATGCATGTTTTATTTATGCTTTTATTTTTGTTTTTATATATGGGTTTATTTGTATTTACAGTTTTATATTAATTTATGCACGTGTACATATTTATATTTATGCATTTATAAATGCATTTATTTATGCATTATGCATTTATTTGTTCAATTGTATTTATATTTATTAATTGATGCATGTTTTTATTTACACATTTATATATGCATTTATTTATTTACATTTTATTTATATTTATGTATGCATGTACACACAATCTTATTTGTGCATTTATTTATTTATTTATTTATACATTTCCATTTATGCATGCATTTATTTATACAAATTTATATTTATTAATGTATGCATTTAATTATTTGCATTTGCATGTGCATTTTATTCATGCATATATGCATTTAATTATTTATACATTTTTATTTATGCTTTCATAAATGCATTTATATATTCAGTTTTATTTATTTATGCATGCATGCGTCTATTTCTTTATGCTTTTCTATGCATGTATTTATGCATTTATTTATGTATCTATACATTGTATTTATTTATGCATTTATTAAACTAGGCTAAAATGTTTTCTTTGGGTTGTCTGTTCATCTTTCTATCTTGCACTTTCTTTCCTTTGCCATGGTTGGTTGTAATGGTTGGTGTGTGTTTGCTTTGCAGATTGTCGTGCGTGCTATCATAAGACCTGCTTTAAGGCTGGGAAGGAGTGTCCTCGCTGTCTGAGACTTGCCGAGAGGAGAGAGCGGATGGCCCGCAAGAACATGGAGGAGCAGGAGGACGGAGATGAGTGCGAGGCGAGCGGGACTTAGCACATGATAACACCAGTAAGATCTCACGAGAGCACAACGGAACAGTGAATGTAGAGACTGATATTCAGAGAAACTTTTCTTGATTCCAGCCCCAAATAAGCTGCTCTAAAAGTCCTGCTGACCGCAGCATTATTGATAATTAAAGCTACAAAGAGTTTATGTGCAAATAATATGTTTCAGCTTTTAAGGATTGCTGCCTTCGTACAGAAAACTACTGCTTTTTACGATTTGCCATGTTTTTGTTTGCTTCTGTTGCCTCCGTCCTTTAAAATCACATTCGTTTTAATCAACAGGGTGTCGAGTCCCGGGTCGTAAACTTTTATGTGTTTTGTTTTTTTATGTGTCCGCGTTTTGTTGGTTATATTTATTCATGTATCCTGTCGCGTGCCTCATTGATGGCCGTTGGTTTGTAACGATGAGAGACGGAGAAGGGCAGCTGAACTCCAGCGAGTCTTGCACAACCTTTGTTTCCCGAGAGGTTTCTAGAAGTGTCAGGTTCAAACTTACTGTGTTGAAGATCAAAGCTACTAAGACAATAGGCCTCATGTGTGAAATGCCAGCAGAATGAGTTTGTGTGTTATCGTAAACATTCATTTGAATACAAATAAAAGTGAAACCAATTTTTGCGTAAACATCTGTTAACGATTGAAGTGCAAATTGTTGTATACAAGAGTGATTTTTTGCAGAATTTTGCACAAGAACTCCATTTACTTTGTTTTGCAAGCAATTTAGACAGAAAATGTTCTGTTTGTTCGTAAAACCATTTCTGCATAAATTTGAATTTTGCGAACGTTTTAGCCAGAAACCATTCTTGCGGAAGTTGTTTTGGTTTGGCAAATTATTTTAGCCACTTTTCCACTTTTCTTGCTTACATTTTTATTTTTTGGTTCTGTAAATTCCTTGTTTTGCTCTTTTGTTTTAATCCCTTACTAAATTCTTTTGGTTTTATGAAAGATTTACACAAGTACAATTTGCTCGCGCATAAAATCATTCCTCCATTGACCGTTTTAGTTTTGTGAGCGATTTAGACAGGATTTTTTTTTCTGCTCATTCACAAATCCATTCCTGTGGAAGTTGTTTTTGGTTTTCCCCCAAATATTTTCTCCGAAATTTCTTCTGCTCGTATATGTCAAGTCTGTCTTGCGTAATTTTTACAATGAATTTGTCAAATTCATTCATCTTTTGCTCTGTAACTAGGAACCTATTCTTCCACAATTCCTTTAGTTTTATGAGCGATTTACTCAGAAGCTTCTTGTTCTCTTGTAAAACTGAATGCGTCAACTTGCGTGAATGCTTTTACAAACCGTATAAACTGAAATTTATTCAGCTCATTTCACAAATGAGGTCCTATACTGGTCTTTATTTGTTAATTTAAAGGCCTTTTTGCTTTAACACTTTGCACCTACCAAAAATGGCACTTTGTTTGTATTGATTTCCTGTTCTGTGTTAAACAAATCTTGTCTTGTTGGATCTTTAATTTGCACTAGTTTGATTGATGTTTGTTTGAACAAGAACTGTATTAACGTTTGAACTGGAACATCATTCCAACATCTCACATTCAGTCCAAAATCTCAAATGGTCTTAAACCGTGCTTGTCCAGTGAAGCTGCTCAAGCAAAAAGACAGTTGTACCAAAGTGTTATTTGATTAAAAGAGTTTATTGCATTGGTAAGTCGTATTATAATTCATTGCATCATAGTTCGACCAGTTAATGAAGTATCTACTGTAATAAAATATATTCCTTAAAGACCCTATTTGAGTATATCTGAAGCAATAACAACCATGTGCTACTTTGCCACAAGCATTAAATGACTTGAATTGCACTGACTTTACGTCTATGAGATTGAACGAGTGAACAAACTTGCTTTTGTATGGTTGCTTATGAGCTATAATATTAAGTTTATAACTTTTTCATTTGATCCTGCTGATGATGTCTCCACTTGAGCTTACTCTTGTAAAATTACTGAATTGCCTTTTTTATTCAGGGGCTTTTGATGCACTATTTGAAAAATGTACATAAATAATTTCTTATTGTTATAAATATGTTACTGACAATTAAAGATGTTTAGAATGTTTTTGAGTCATTATTGTGTCTCTACGTGATCACATGCTCTAAGGGAAAACAAAGAAAATGTATTTAAACATTATTTTCCTTAAATCTGTACTTTTTCTATTGCTTCATCCAAATGCACCACATGCATATGATTACAAGTGCATAACCTGTGATTATCAGCAGGTAAATGCGGAAGAGAAGGAAGTCCAGGATGTATCCCACGTGGCACCACTGGTTCTGTAGATGGTCTTCCTTTCGTAGAATGGTCAAATAAGAGTTCATCTCACTAAGATCCTTACTGATCTGTCTGAGTTCAGGC
This sequence comes from Vimba vimba, assembly GCA_022828995.1. Classification (NCBI taxonomy): domain Eukaryota; kingdom Metazoa; phylum Chordata; class Actinopteri; order Cypriniformes; family Leuciscidae; genus Vimba; species Vimba vimba. The sequence goes on along the minus strand of CM040825.1, from coordinate 10,453,500 downwards.
ACATCCAGTGTCATGGTTCCAGACGCTAGGGGACAAAAAAAAGCAAACATTTAACATCTGAAAGTTAGTATGCTATACATTAGCTGTTTCCATCCACCTCTTTTTATGCAACTTTTGGGATATCCCATGTAAAAACACTGGATGGAGACGCCAAGATAATTTTTTTTTTGATCTGATAAGAAGATATGCACATAAACTACAATGGAAACACATTTAACGAATGAATCCCTTGATGCGCTACAAAAAAAGTAATGTGACTTTGCCTCAACAGAGCATCTGATTGGATTTACTGGACTAACCAGCGGACTGATTTCATCGCACAGCATCTCAAATATTGGTTTGGTCGTTCTGAAATGCTGATGATCTTGTGATGATGATGACCTCTCAGAACCATATCACACGATTGTGTTTCCAAACACCAACATCCGCCTCCGAACGCAGACATGACAGTTTTTATTGCGACTTGGCATGGTTGGATTAAAACAAACTCTGGTGCGATTGCTCTGTTAATGCGGTTCATTTGAATAAGTGTGAACTGTTTTGACTCCTTTACACATTTTATAAGCTTTTCAGCTGGTCAAAATACCATCATATAATGTAGCTACACACATGCAATGAGCGCATTTAGCCTTGAACACAGCATTGTTTTGGGTGTTCGGTAAGTTCCGTCGCGATATACGTAATAAAAGCCGACCAATCAGTTTGTGAACGTATCCTTATGCCTTTAGGTTCGGTATCTTTAGGTTGAGTGTTAAAATGCCAATGTGAACGCTAAGAAGACCAGGACTAAATTTAATTTAATTTAATTGTTTTGGTCCAGACCAAACAAACCAAACTATAACAGTATAGAATTTTTATTTCAAATATTTGGTGCCAATTTCCCAGGAAGTGATGACTTTGTTCTCTTTAACACATGTTTTATGCCATATTTAAATTTTGCGCACAAGTTAAATTCACAACTTTGGATGGAAACATAGCTAGAGAAATTTTGCTGGGGAGTCTTACCATTAGTGGCTGGCTGTCGACTGAGTGTTGGGTTGGTGGCTTGTTTCTCTTCTAGTTTGGCTAAAGGGTCTTCAGGGAAACTGTAGCAAATAAGCCGAGCAATGAAGTGCATCACCAGCACCTGTACCCAGTGCGGCACCTCCCTGTACCTCATTGAATTATGGTGGAGTACGCAGGTAATGAGGACCGTCTCCAGTAGACTTATGACCATGAATGCCAAACACACGGAGAAATAGATACCTAAAGAGGTGAAACCAAATTTTAGAGATTGATGAGTGTTCATATTATACCACATAAGTAAGTTCTTGATTCTAATTGATTAACACATCTCAAGCGCTCTGGAATACTTCTTGGTCCATCATGGTCTAGTATGTTTGCATAATGACTGTTAAACAGGACAATTCACCATTGTCCATGGCAAAATACTGGTGATACATTCATGTCTCTCGTATGTGTTTTGTTTAGCTAATGGCATTGGAGGACTTCAGTATAAAGCTGAAAGTATACAACATTTGATAGATGGTTAAAAGCTAAAGATTCTCCAACTGAAGCAAGAGAACAAACTGTTGCTCAGAATAATAACCACTAAAAGATAACTAGTCCATAAAAAAGTTCATAAAACAATAATGAAATTTAATTGAATGTTTAATACTAACATTGCTAATGCTAATGGGTTCACTTTGAAAATGGACGTGAAGTCTGACAAACTTTCTACATTCAATGATGCTGGGATTATGTTTGCTGTTAAACTCCTTGAGATTTAAATATACCTTATGGCTATGAAGTAATCCAGATTTATTGAATTACCAGCATGAGGGTGAGTAAATAACCAACTGTAATTTTTAGATGACCTGCTCCTTTAAGAGGAGCCTTAATAAAGCAGCCTACTTTACTCTCCAGGGTGTAATCGACCAATGTTCATCATTTGACATTCACACATTGCCTCATACAGGTGTGTTTTGGTTAATTGACCTATTAAAGGTGTTCCATTAGCAGTGCTGGGAAGCAGGTCGTTCATAATGAGAAGAAACACCGTATATCCCAGAATGAGGGTCATTTTGAAGGAGGATCGATCCACGCTGTGCGGCGGCAAGTAGAAGGACAGGATGTCAATGATCATGAGGAAGGAGCTGGGGATGATCAGGTTCACCACATACAGAATCGGCCGTCGCTTTATCACCACCTGCAGGATAGAAACAGTAAAGGTCCGTTCACACCATGAATGATAACGTAACCTTGGCTCCCTGAGATGAGGGAACGAGTATTGCGTAAGGCTATCTTACGCTATGGGAAAACTCCTTTTCTCGAGAATATTGAAACCAAATCTTTAAAACGCAGTGCAGCTGCACAGCATACACAGATGAGCGGTGAGCGCGGTCATTGGCTGTGCTGCGGCAACTGCATGAACCTATGTCGAGGCAGGAACCAATGTTACGTCAGTAACCGAGACGGTCCCTTTCGGGAGGTCTCTCGTATTGCGTAAGACTAGCTTACGCTATGGGAACCCCCTTCAAAACGCTGCATATGCTTAACTTTGCTCCATACAGTAGCCCGAGGCAAGATGCCTGAGGCTAAGAAAGAGTAAAGTATGAACATTGGGTTGGCCAGTCCGTGACGGGCTTCGTATAGGGAAAAAACAAGGAATGGGCCTAATAAGGGCCAAACTCTTATAATGTATATATATTTAAACCGTAGTTCGAGTTTAACCAGGACCGGATATATATCGGGCCCAAGGTTTAGGGGGTTTGTGCTTACACATTTTGTATTGAAAGAACCCTTGCTTGCAAAGCGGGAACTTCCAGGTTATAAAACCTCATAAATGTGGACGGTGAGGCCCAGCCGGCCGCCACACAGATATCTTCAATTGGGTATTCTACTTGACCAAGCCCAAGATGAGGCCATGCCTCTTGTGGAATGAGCTCTGACACCTAAGGGGCAATGAAGGCCCTTAGACTCATAAGCCAGCGCGATAGCATCAACTATCCAGCGCGATAATCTCTGCTTTGAGACGCCGAACCCCTTGGCGCGGCCACCAAAGCATACAAAAAGCTGTTCTGACTGTCTGAATGAGGCAGAATGCTCCAGATAAACTTTGAGAGCCCTGACGGGACAGAGAAAATTTGCGTCTCTTTCATCCTCTGGTGAGGGAAGAGCTGCTAGTGAAATAACCTGTGCTCTGAACTGAGTCGAGAGCACTTTAGGAATATAACCATGCCTTGGCTTGAGGACGGCTCTGGAGTCGTTAGGCCCAAACTCAAGGCAGAATGTGCTCACTGATAGCGCGTGTAAATCGCCCACTCTCTTGACTGAAGCGAGCGCCAGTAAAAAACGGTTTTGAGCGAGAGGTGCTTCAGGTCCGCAGACCGAAGCGGCTCAAACGGGGCACCCTTCAATGCTTCCAGGACCACGGAGAGGTCTTACACTTGGTATTCCGCATGAGTAGGGGTCCAGGCTCTGTGCTTTGCACCAGCCAGACGACACCACCCATTTCTGAGCGTAGAGGCGCCTAGTTGAGGGCGCTCTTGCTTCAATGATGGTTTTTAGCACCCTATCCGGGAGACACCTGGGTACCCGTTAAGGGGCCATACATGAAGGGCCCACAAGTCAAGATGGGGATACCAGATTTTCCCGTTCGCCTGCGTTCGCTCTCCTCAGCGGAATTGGCCATGAGGTTGTTTCCAGCAGTTGTGTCAACTCGGAGAACCAAAACTGGGTCTTCCAGAGAGGGGCTATTAGTTTCACTGCACACTTGCTTTCCCTGATCCGTTCGATGACCTGTGGTAGCATCGTGACCGGAGGAAATGCATATAGTGGACTGCTCGGCCAGTCGTGGGCAAGCGTGTCCTTGCTCATTGAGAAAAATGTTCGGCAACGAGCATTGTCTTCTGAGGCGAAGAGGTCGACCCCTGCCTCGCCGAAGATGCTCCATATCAGCTGAACCGTCTGAGGGTGAAGAGACCATTCTCTGGATAGCATATCTGCTCCCTGGTTCAGAATGCCTGGCACATGCGCCGCCCTCAGCGAGCGCAGGTTGTGCTGAGCCCATAGAATGAGACTCTTGGCCATGGCATGCAGATTGTTTGACCTGAGAACGCCCTAGCGATTTATGCAAGACACCACTGCCATGTTGTCTGTTCGGACCAGGACGTAGTGGCCTTATAGATATGGGAGAAAAGCTTTCAGTGATAGAGCGACCGCTCTCTTCTCTAGACAGTTCATATGTAGGCGCTTCTCCAGGCTTGACCATAGGCCAGAGATGGGCCTGCCCTCGTAAAGGGCCCCCCAACCCCCTCATCTGTCGAGATCACTTTTCTCTTTGAAACCACACCCATACTCACGCCAGACTGATACCAGTCGGCCGCTTTCCAGGGTGTCAGGGCTTTGATGCAGCCGTGGCTTGCTCTGATTAGTAAGTGGCCAGATCGCCACCTCCCTCCGAAATATGTTGGCATTAGTGGAATTGCATTAGCATGGTTTAAATCATACTTATCTGACTGCTATCAGTTTGCAGCAGTAAATGAAGAAATGTCTTCTCGATCAAAAGTTCAGTATGGCGTACCACAAGGCTCAGTACTAGGACCGATGCTTTTCAATCTGTACATGCTACCCTTGGGAGATATCATTAGGAAGCATGGAATTAGTTTTCACTGTTATGCTGATGATACTTAGCTCTATATTTCTTCACGCCCTGACGAAACTTACCAATTCAGAAAATTAATGGAATGCACAGCTGATATAAAAAATTGGATGACTAGTTATTTCCTACTGCTTAATTCTAAAAAAAACAGAGATTCTAATTATTGGACAAAAAACTTCCTCACATAATAACCTAGAATAGGCTGCTCTGTCAAGTCTTCGTCATTGGTTAGGAACCTGGGGGTGCTCTTTGATACCAATCTTTCATTTGAAAGCCACATTTTAGGATCTATTAAACCGCATTTTTCCATCTTAAAAATATATCTACATTACGTCATATGCTCTCACTGACAAATGCGGAAAACAATTAGTCCATGCGTTCATGACATCAAGGCTAGATTATTGTAATGCTATTATGGGTGGTTGCCCTGCACGCTTAATAAACAAATTACAGCTGGTCCAAAACGCAGCAGCTCGAGTTCTTTCCAGAACCAGGAAGTATGACCATATTAGCCCTGTTCTGTCAACATTGCATTGGCTCCCTATTAAACATCGTATAAATTTGAAAATATTGCTGATTTCTTAAAAAGCACTAAATGGTTTAGCTCTGCAGTACTTGAGCGAGCTCTTAACGCATTATAGTCCTTCATGTCTCAAAATCAAATCTCAATTTGATCTCAATTTTTGCGATCTCAAAATTCCGGCCAGTTGATAATACCTAGAATATCAAAATCAACTGCTGACGGTAGATCCTTTTCCTATTTAGCACCAAAACTTTGGAACAGTCTTCCTAACATTGTCCGGGAAGCAGACACACTCTGTCAGTTCAAAGCTAGACTAAAACCACATATCTTTGACCTAGCATACACATAACACATTATAGACTTCTATAATTCAATGTTAGGCTGCATAGATTAGGTCAGCTGGAACCGGGAACACTTCCCATAAATCCTGATGTACTCGTTACATCATAAGAAGAATGGCGTCTACTCTAATATTAGTCTCTCTGTTTATTCCGAGGTTTACCGCAGTCCGCTGGATCCAGGGCGTATCCAGATCTGATGAAGGACCTGCGCCTGGACACGACGACAACGCAGTCCTGAAGTGTCAACTAGTCTCTCCCCTGTGAAGGCCTTCCTCCCCTCCCTTTACCTCTCTACAGATAAAGTGTTGTCGGGATAATTCCGGTTTGTGTGGCTACGTGGAAGCGATAATAATTCTGTATTATAAATTTTAAGGCCAGACAAGTAGTTTGTTGAGGGTTGGTTTGTAGGGAAGGACTACACGCCTGCGCACATATATTCAAACACGCATACCTATAGCCTGAACTCGTAATACACATGTGCATGCCATCAGCATTCTCACGGGTTCGCGTTTTTGAAAGTTTGCACAGAAAGAACTTAAGAGTTTTCTGTTAAAACGGTGTTGTATTAGCGCCCCCTAAGTTAATAACTAATGATCGTTGCGACGGAAGTGAATCAATCAAAACTAACTTTAGCTGGACAATAACTTTATTCTAGAGCTGCTATAAAGCCAAAACAATCTCTGTTACTTTATTTTCCTATTATCAATGTAAAGCCGCTTTGGAACAATCTACATTGTTAAAAACGCTATATAAATGAAGATGACTTGACTTGACAAGACTGGAGACTGGCCGCTGTGAGATAAGGACCCGGCCGTCCAGCCGTCTTGTGCTTTTAATGCTGTATGAACAGCATTCATGTGCAGGGGCGCATGCTTTACAGCGGGCCCACCCTTTATCACATCTCCAGCGCGAGCTGGGGGGGGGGAACTGATGTGGAAACAGTTTTTATGTGTAGGGGTGCGTACTTTACAGTGGGCACACAATCTACATTTATTATCTCTCCCGCGTTGGCTGGGGGGAGAGTTAATACCGTGTTGGCAGTGATTATGTGTAGGGGTGCGTACTTCATAGTGGGAACACGCACTACATACATTACACTTGATAAGCTTGATACTGTGGGAACAGTGCTTATGTGCAGGGGTGTGTACTTTATACTGGGCACACAACCTACATTTAATACACCTCCAGCGCCGTGGCTAGGAAGGTTTTCGAGGGTACCCGTTTCATATGCAGGGGTGCACACTTGTAGTGGGCACACTGCCTATATTTAGAACACCTCCAGCATGGGCTGAATGAAATCTGGGGCCGGACCGCTTCATGATAGGGACCCGGCCGCCCAGATGCTTTTATGGTCGTATGCTATTGGCACAGTGCTTGAGTGCAGGGGTGCATACTTTATAATGGGCACACAGCCTACATTTACAACACCTCCAGCATGCGCCAGAGGGGGAAAATGGTAGAAAGCGCTCTTTCTTTATTAGAGTCGCTGTTGGAACAGCGTATGTTTGCAGGGGAGCGTACATTACAGTGGACTCAAAACCTGCATTTTAAATACCTCCAGCTTGAGCTAAAGAGGATTGTGTTCACTACCCCTTTTGTAGGAAGCCAGAGATGGCTCTTTAACATTACTAAGCTGGCCATGCTTCGTCCAATCGCACTTATACTGGGCTTAGATGGGGGGGCGGGGTCAAAAGTTGAGCCTGACCAACCCCGTCTTCGGACGCTGCCAAAGAGAGTGAGTCACACGGGGGCGGCGTGGGCTGTGTGGGCTCACCTGTTTTTGAACGCTCATTAATACTCGAACCGTTGTGAACGGGAGGGTGCGAGGGGCGGGGTCGCTTTCTGTACATAAGAAAGCTGGCCGCGAGCGCAGTGAAGAGAGTTGCATAATTTTCATCTGCTGCCAGAGCCGGGATTCGAACACAGGTCAGATTTCACCACCTAGCCACAGGGGGGAATGACATAAGACAGTTAGCGCGAGCAGAGAAGAGAGCAGCATGTTTTGTGTTGCCTGTAAAACAGCATTTGTTTGCAGGTGTGCATGTTTTATAACAGGCTCGTTTGCTGCAATATTGACATTTCCAGCTGCCCGAACTAAAGAGGGGACTGGGAAATGTGTGAGAAATGGAGGTTGGTCCGGCCTCGGCGGGACTCAAACATTCTCTTTCTTCCTTTCGCCTATGTGAGTGACGCAGTTTTGAAAACTCACAGTCTCCGTCTGGGTCATGCAGAGAGCTCGAGAGGGGGCACGAGGGCGGGGTAGCTCTCTTGAACGTAAAGAGAGCAAGCCGCGGGCACGAGGCGCGAACATCGCTCGTGTCCATCTGCTCTGACATCCTTTGTGCGTGGACACTTCTTTTGCGCGGCTCAAGCAAAGGGGAGGAAGAGCGGGAAACGCAGGCTCGTTATCGGCGAAACCAGCCAGTCGAGCCCGCAGGGTGGGGAGATCCATTTCGTGGCACTCAGGGCAGCTGCCCTTACCGAGTGCAGCTACCGCGTGGTCACAACCCAGACAGGAAGCGCAGAGGATGTGACGGTCTCCGCCGAAGAGAGGGCCTCTGCACGAGGCGCAGGTGGTTCGAGCCATTTGCAACAACGCCTCAAATTTGCTCTGTTAGAAAAAGTGTGACGCAACGGCGAACAGCGGGCTGAAGGTGGCGTCCAGTTGAAAAAGCAGGAAAGCCGGCGCCCTCAGAACTGCAAGGCGGGTGGCTTGTTCCGCTGAAGGCTTTTCAACGGCGGCGAGAAGACTTCTTATCCAGAGATCAGCGAAGTGGTGAGTTCACTGAAGGAGATCAAATCTGGAGTTCCTAGGCAAGGAATGAGTTCCTCGGGCTACTGTATGGAGCGAAGTTAAGCACGTGCAACGTTTTGAAGGGGGTTCCCATAGCGTAAGCTAATCTTACGCAATATGAGAGACCTCCCGAAAGGGACCGTCTCGGTTACTGACGTAACCTTAGTTCCCTGAGATGAGGGAACGAGTATTGCGTAACCCGCCGTGCTACTGTGCTGTGATCAGGGGATTGCTTCAGTCGATTAAACCTGGAGTTCCTAGGCGAGGAATGGGTGCTTATAGCCATAAGCCACACCCATTCTGGCAGGCTCTGACGTGCCAGGGCGAGAAGTGCCCTGATTGGTTCGTGCGTCTGAGCCGCCTTGCCATAGGTTCGTGCAGTTGCCGCAGCACAGCCAATGACCGCGCTCGCCGCTCATCTGTGTATGCTGTGCAGCTGCACTGCGTTTTAAAGATTTGGCTTCAATATTCTCGAGAAAAGGAGTTTTCCCATAGCGTAAGCTAGCCTTACGCAATACGAGACCTCTCGAAAGGGAACTATATTAGCGTCCACACCAATGCACATTTATTACAAACACGTGCTGCAGTTTTTTCATCTGCTGCTTAAAATGCTTAAGCTCTTTAAAGCAGGATGGATTCTGATTGGCTGTCAATGTTTTTAATTTTTCATCATCTGGAAAAAGCATTATTGGAGCGAGTAACCCCATTTTATTGTCTCTAAAACTCAGTTTGACATGCCCGGGATGGCTTCCCAAGCCTGACTTCGGGCAGCGAGGGGTTGGAGAGTCGCAGATGGCAGCCCGTCGCACTGTAGTGGGGGGCTGACGCTTGCAGCAGCATGAAACGGAGAAGAAATTCTCTTTTTGTGAAGGAGTTTGTTTTTTATTTGGTTTGCCATAACAGCAGGAGATGGGGGTCCAGTACTAACTGTTTTAGGAAAGAAATTTGGCTTTCCACATGAAATTTGCTCTTTTGTGTTTGCCGGAAAGCGCTGAGTCAGCTGCGAGTCTGGATCTGAAGAGCCTTTGATCTGCTGCAGAGGCTGTTCTTTACGGTGAGCAGAGGCTGCTTCTTCTTCGGAGTTAGCGAGGAGATTAATCTTCGCGGTGAAGGAGAGTAAATCTGACTTTTGTCTGAAATTCACAGACATGAATCAACTCACAGTTCATGAACCATGAACGCAGTATTTGGAGAAAACTGAGTTTCCCCATAGCGATCAGAGAAGATTCTCTGACGCAATGTGAAGTGAACTGTATCGAAAAGGAACATATTGTGGCTATTTACAACACTATTTACAACACACTCAAATTATTTTATATGCTATGTAATCCTCCTTAATTTTAATGTGAGCGGGCATGACCATTTGTAAATTGAATGTGTCTGGCTTCCAGTGTCAAATCTGCTTTCACAAAACAGCTTATTATGCTGCTTGATATTGCAAACTGGTATTTCATATTATTTTAATGTATTGTCATAATTATAAACAGTGGTTTGTAGTGCAAATAGTGTTACCATTTACTACACTTTGTTATTCTAGTTATTTACCTATAGAAGATAATGAATCGGAAGTCTCACATTCACAGAAAATAATTTACTTCCATGCTGCAAAATAAGATGGATAATTTGGCAAATATAATTTGGTTGTGAAAATGTACTGGAGAAATAAAGAACCATGCTATTCTAAACATAGCCATTTATACCTGCTGCTTTTGTCCCTTTCTTACCCAGAAAGTGATGATGTCCCATTCGTCTATTCCAAACTTCAAAATGTTTGCGTCACCCAGTATAACCACCAGCTCCCATTCTCCACTAGCTTGCAGGTATCGCTGTGAGTTTTCGGTCATCTCCGCAAAGGACAGGGCAGGACTGACACGCACATCCTTTACTGAAGGTGTTACAAGTATTACAGGTATTAGAATTACAGTTAAAGACACATTCAGGAACCTGCTTTGCCTAATGAGCTAAATTAGTTGTTGAATTGTATTCATTTGTTTTCATGTCAACATGACATCAGTTTATATTTTTTTGTTTATTAATTTATTCCAAAATGCATTAAAACTTCCATGCTATTCCCGCATACAATGACTTGAATACACAGCTACTATGAGCATGTTTTAATTGCTGTATTAACAAATATTTTTTTAACCCCCTGATTAACAAATATTTACCATACAAATAAACCATTAAAAGAATGAAATTCTTGAAAAGAAAATCTTAAGAAGATTGAAATACAATTATTTTTATGTATTTATTATGGAAGTTTGTTTTTATATCTCACAATTTGCTCAACTTTTTTCTCTCAGAATTGCGGGTTTATTTCTCACTGTTCTAAGAAAAAAGTGAGAATTGTGAGATATAATCTCACAACTGTGAGTAATATAGTCCGAATTGGGATATAAACTCACAATTGTGAGTTATAAAGTCCAAATGGTGAGATATAAACTCACAATTGTGAGTTATAAAATCCGAATTGTGAGATATAAACTCACCATGGTGAGTTAATTAGTCTGAATCATGTGATATAAACACAATTGTGAGTTGTAAAGTCAGAAATGTGAAATAAAAAACTCACAATTGTGTGTTATAGTCTGAATTGTGAGATATAAACTCACAATTGTGAGTTATTCAGTCTGAATTGCAAGACGTAAACTCACAATTATGAGTTGTAGTCTGAACTGTGAGATATAAACTCACAATTGTGAGTTATGAAGTCTGAATCGTGAGATATAAACTCAAATTGTTGAGTTATTTAGTCCAGATCGGGATATATACATTCCCAATTGTGAGTTATTTCGTCTGAATTGTGAGATATAAACTCACAACTTATATTTAAACTGTTCAAAACATTTTATTATTGCCATATGCAATATTACATTACTACATGTGAAAGTCCACAGAAACTAAGAAACGTGGACCTTCACAGGCCTCAGAAACACACAAAGGGAAACGCCTCTATGACAAATATGCACTGAGACGGCAGGAAATGTGGAGAGCAGTGAAAGCGGTGATGTTACTGGTATGCATGTAGGAGCCGAAGGTGAAAGAGCAGTTCTGTATGTCGAAAGGGAAGCTGAAGATCTCAAGGTTACAGGCGCTAACAAGCCTCAACATCCTGTCATAGCGGATGTGGCCCGTGTGGTTCACATACACATAAGGACAGGCCTGAGATACATCGTCATCCACACTAAGAACCACAAGAGAGAGAGGACAAATATTAATTTAAGTTGAAATTATTTTATATTTCACTTGTAGCCTATATTATTATCTTCTGCGAAGACGTCCATTACAATTTACAGAATTGGCCTAAATACAAGATAAACACTGGAAAAATATTACATAGCTGATATTCATTCTATAAATCTTCTGAGGTCTTTGGATCAACTGAGACGCATATAAGGCTACTAGAAGAACATTTGTTCATTATTTATATATACCTTGCCAGAATATTAGCTATAGTTCTGAGAATTTTTCCTGTTTGCTCGGTATATACAAATATTAGGAATATTTTTTTTAGCACCCCCCCCCCCCCCCCCCCCCCCCACAAAAAAGTCCCGATCCTTCCCACTAGATGGCACTTACAACTCATAAACGATAATGTCAGGAGTCCAGAGATCTTTGACAGGAAGAGAGATCTTCGTAATGCCATCACAGGGTTCTGGATCCCAAATGAGGAACTCATGGAACCAGTACTAAAACCAAACATGATTAAATTACAGGATTGTGTAATATTCAGGCGATTATTCAAACATCTCTTAGTGTTTATGCACCAAACTTACCAGCCTGAGCCAGAGGAATGTGGTAAGAATTTGTGCTTTTTCATTCTGCAAAACAGAACAGGGATCAAATGTTCAGACGCAAGGATAATTTACACAACCAGACACATATAGCCAGTCCCGTATTGACTCACAACTCCCAAGATTGCGTAGAGAGTGAAGGAGATGTTGGTGATAGTGGGGGTGCTGAGGTTGACTGAAGGTCTGAAGGACTTCTTGTCAATGACTTGCTGTAGAGATTCATAAGTGGGTCCACTTTGTCCGTCTTCACACTGAAGCATATTCACCAGACACTGCAACACTTAATAACACAATAAACCAGGGAAACTAACTTAGTCTAACTTAATTTTCACATTTATTAGCACTTTTTAGATGCTGAAAAGATGCTGAGTTAGATGCAAATACTGTTGTACACTGAAAAATATGGTGTAGAAACAATTTTCACTCAGAACTTAATTTCACAATGAATTGAATTAAACATGAAATTTTAAGAGAGAAAGACTGAAATAGTATTTTCCTGTGAAACATACTCTTATAATCTTTGTTTCATTTACAACTTGGAAAAATCTTTTTTTACAGTGTATAAAGAATTCTGCCACTTTTAAGGCAATTACTTTCCAACATTTCCAAGTGTATATTTTATCTTGTTTGATCATCCCTTATAGATATTTTAGCATATTTAACTTTCAACCGTAAATTAAAGTATTTTCCTTTTAGTCTATGTTATCTAATCTTATCTTGCATAGAAAGCAAAATAAATTCACAATGACAGCAGAATTAAGACGCTGTATAGAAAAAGTAATTACTGTAATTTCACACATCTTCTAGAAGCCAGCAAATCTAACTTTTAAACTTGCTTTTAAAATAATTGTTCATTTTAATTTTTTTTTTTTAAAGACAATTGATTCTGAATAAAAGGTAATGCTGATTCATTATCAAGATATTTCATTATTGTTTTTAAGTTTACAAAGACAAAACTGACCAAAAGTATTAAGTCCGTGCTCCACATATAAGTTCAGTTCATTACCTGTAAGTAGAATAAAACATGCCAAAAGAAAACGCAAAAGATGTCCCATAATGCTGTGTGTAGATGAGATTTCCTATTGTACTATTACTATTGTACTATTTCTACTGCTCAAGTTTAAATCACACCGCTTACTTCCACAGGTGAAGTGTGCTGACTCTTTACTGGCAACATCATGTGCGGTTACATGTTGTTTAACACCTTCGGTAACCACTGACCTAGCTTGTTTTAATAGCTTTGGATCCATTTGGTTGAACTCATTAGTGATCTATCTTGTTTTTCCATTAGATGAAAAAAACATGTTCAGTGTCACACATTTAATTAGAAGAAAGAACACCGGATTCACACAAGAGCTGTTATAGCTCTTTAAGATCCATATAAATAGATAAATCTACTTTTGCAGGGTTTTTTTTTATATGCCATGGCTAGTTTTTTATTGTCATGATCCCACCTTTAAATCCACAGACTGGCCTTGTTTGTATGGCACCTAACATATAACATTATTATTATTTTATTTTTTTAATTAACATGCTGCATTATTATTGCATTTTCATCATTTACCATAATTAATAATTAAAAAAATACTTTAAAATATTTATTTCAACTCAACTCAACAAACACTTTGAAAATACTACGCCTTTTTGTCTAGACTGTACGAGTGCAACCACAGAACCATAATTGTGCTTAAACTCACAACAATAAAGAGAGTATACAGTATAAAGAGCACACGGTCAAACTGGACTTGCACTGACTTGTCCTTTCTTTGGAATATCAGTCATGGTGTTTTTGTAGAAAGTACTTCTAGATCTGTTTGCTGTAGACAAGAAACAAGAGCACTGTTGGAAAACATATTTTACACCAATGATATGAACTCTGACATAAAGTTTGCACAAATAACTCTAGTGCAGGGGTTTTCAAAGTCAAGGAAAGTGGGCCTCCCTTTTGACACAACGTACACAATGGACCTCCCTATCCCCCTATTTTGATTAATTTTATAGTCAAAATAATAGTGATCAGTGCGCTGAGAGCACCGCACACACATGGTTTGTTTTGCGCATCAATAATAATGAAATAGAACATTGCAAAACATCAATATAGAGAGAGAATTGAGTCTCATTTCCAGCTCAAGGACTCTCGATGGATGTGGCAGGGACTGAGGACTATCTGTGCCTTCGGAAACAAATCCTCCGCAGTGGTGAGAGCAGATCCGCTGCTGGCCGACGAGTTAAACACCTTCTACGGCCGCTTCAATTGCAACGGCGGCAGTGCGACTCTACTGACCCGCGCGTCAGGAAGCAGTATGCAGAGTAGCGATAATCCTGTAATCACCGTGTCAGAGGATGAGGTTCGAAGGGCGTTAAAGAAGGTGAATGTCAGGAAAGCAGCCGGACCTGATGGGATAACCGGCCGTGTTCTGAGGTCCTGCGCTGATCAGCTCGCTGGTTTGTTCACTTCTATCTTTAATGAGTCCCTTGCTACCTCCGTGGTTCCCACCTCATTTAAAAAATCTGTCATTATCCCAAAAAACCCTCTTGCCTGAATGACTATCGCCCAGTTGCCCTCCCATCAATAGTTATGAAGGTTTTTGAGAGACTTGTAAAGAGCCACATCTGCTCATCCATCCCTGTTACTTTGGACCCTCTTCAGTTTGCCTATCGTCCAAATAGATCTACTGAAGATGCCATCTCTCTTGTCCTCCACTCTTCCCTCACACACATGGACAGCAAAAATGGGAATTATGTAAGGATATTATTCATTGACTACAGTTCAGCTGTTAATACTATAGTCCCCATCAAGTTAGCTTCTAAACTCACAGACCTTGGCCTAAACTCCTCACTCTGTGACTGGATTCAAGACTTTCTCACTGGCAGACCTCAAGTGGTGAAAGTTGGCCAGTTCACCTCAAACTCCATTACTCTGAATGTAGGAGCCCCACAGGGCTTTGTCCTGAGTCCCTTGCTCTACTCTCTCTACACGCATAACTGCGTGTCCTCTCACAACTCCACATCTATTATCAAATTCGCTGATGATACTGTGGTTCTGGGCCTCATTTCCAACAATGATGAGACCACATACTTGAATGAGGTAGAGAGACTCACATCATGGTGCCAGGACAACTGTCTCTCTCTGAATGTGTGTAAAACTAAAGAGCTGATAATGGACTTTAAGAAGAGACAGCATAGACCTACACTCCTCTTATGATCAGTGGGACCCCTGTGGAGAGGGTGAATAGTTTTAAGTACCTCGGTGTAAACATCTCTGAGAACTTGACTTGGACTACACACATACAAACACAGGTTAAGAAAGCCAGGCAAAGACTGTACCATCTGCGACAGCTGAGGAAATTCAGGGTTTCACCAGCAATCCTGAAAACTTTCTATTCAGGGACCATAGAAAGTGTATTGACTCAGTGCATCTCAGTGTGGTATGGAAACAGCACCAATCAGGACTGCAAAGCATTACAGAGAGTTGTGCACTTAGCTGAGCGCATCTCAGGGTCTGCTTTCCCCTCTCTGCAGGACATCTACCTCAAACGTTGCAAAAGTAGAGCTGTCAAAATCATCAAGGATTCAAATCACCCTGGTAACCCACTATTCACTTTGCTACCATCTGGTAAGCACTTCCGTAGCCTGATGGCAAAAACTGAGAGACTTAGGAGGAGCTTCTTCCCCTAGGCCATCAAGCTCCTAAACTCTAACTCTGTGTCATAACATCTTACGACTCTTGCACTTTTTGCACAACTTTTTGCACTTTCCTTCTTATAGTACTATTTAAGTCAACAAACAGACTGACCTGCACATTTATATTTATCCTTTTTTTTTTTCTTAATATTTATGTATATTCGGTTTTTGTATTCTATCTAATTGCACTGTCTTTGGAGTGAACCTGACTTACATTTCACTGCTGGTTGTACTCTGTATAATTGTGTATGTGACAAATAAAATCTTGAATCTTGAATAACGGACTCTAGTCTCGTGTGCCTAATGCATGACTCCTGTATGTCACTGTAATCGTCTTTAGCTTAGTTACAATCGTCATCCATCAAAACTTTACTAGTGCAACACTGGTGTGCTTTATCCAACCGAGAGCTGTAGTTTGAGTATCATTATGTTCATGCAGCAGTTGGGTGTTTTGAACAACCGTTCAGTCTAAATTTTACAGCACCATGAGAAACAGCTTGGGATGCTCTGAAACAATTACAGAATAGGAGAGAGATCATGCTTTGAAGCCAAATACACTATTCTCTCCACTATCACTGATGAAATCGGCCGGGTTTTCTTCACAAGATTTCTTCATACAAGCAAGCTGAGCCAGATATTTCAGGACCAGAAAACTGAGCCACTTAGGTAAGGGAGGAAAGTCACGGGAACTACACAAGATATTGGTGATGATGACAGTCTCAAGTAGACTTGCTACCATCAAGACCATGCAGAGAGAGAAAAACACATCTAGATCGAGAGAGAAAGATTAGATCAGATAAGGCTGGAGGTGAAGAAGGATTTCCTGCTTCTGAAAGAGTCCCAGGCTGTTTTTTTTGTTTTTTTTAAACTTATTTTTTATTGAACTTTTTGCTAAGCAGTAGATAAAGCATTAGGGCCAGTGCCCAAAATACAAATAGTCTATGCAGTCAAGGAGATATAAGTAGGAAGTACTCAGACTCCAAGCAGAATCACAGAGTACATAATATAAACCGATTTGACAGCAGATTATGGCCCTACATCTTTAGACCAGGCCAGACCTAGGAGGCCAGATCTCAACCTGCGGGATGCAGAGATTCCCAGATAGTCCAAGAATGGGTCCCATGTCCGGTAAAATAAAAAGGGTTTGTCCTTCATTGCTGTGGAAACGGCTTCAAATGGGATAATGCTCAATACAGTTTGCTGCCATTGAGTGAGAGTAGGAGCTTTATCAGAAATCCACAAGACCATGATACATTTCCGGGCGCAATGTAACAGAATGTCCAAAAGGTCTCTATTACGAAAGCCTGCAGGCAGTTCCTCATTTAGTCCCAATAGGCAGGTCCTTGCTCCCAGGTGTAGATGGCACTTGAAAATAATACTGAACTGTTGAATAATTGTAGACCAAAACTGCTGGATATAAGGACAGCTCCACAAACAGTGGATAAATGATCCAGTAGCAGATTTACATTTCACACATAATTCAGACAAAGTAGGATTCATTCTGTGTCTGGCCTCAGGAGAGATAAAGAGCCTATACAGAATCTTAAACTGTCTCTCCCAATAGGAGTTGGACAGCAGGACCCTAGAGGGCTGGCCACACAGGGCATTCCAATCATCAGGATCAATCGTGCCCAGATCAGATTCCCATTTACCCTTAATTTTGTCAGAATTATCTGCCTTTAGATTACATAGGGTCTTGTAAAGCTTTTTGGAGAAGAATTTAAGTCCCTTATCATTTCGAAACAAAGATTCTATGGGGGAGATAGCCAGCCCTCCAGGGATTTTTTTCAAGTTGCTCAAAATAAAATTTTTAACCTGGAGATATTTAAAAAAATCGTTGTTGGTGAGATCGTATTTGTTTTTCATTTGAGGGAAAGTGAGAATTGAGCTTCCCTGTATCATGTCCCCAATGACTGTAATACCTTTATTTTTCCAGGTAACTAGACCTGCCCGAAGACCAGGTACAAAGTCAGGGTTTTCATGAATAGGTGTTAATAGAGAAAAGTTATTACTGTATCCCTCCAACCTCCTCACCTTACGCCATATGTTAATCATGTTCCTTAAGATTATATTGTCTCTCACCAAAGCTGTGATATTGTCAGAAGAAGTGTATAACAAGTTCTGCAAAGGGATGCTGCCTAAGGAAGCCGATTCACACCTAAGCCAGGTAGAATTAGGGTCGTCTATGAACCATTCCAAAAGAAACTTAAACTGTGCTGCCCAAAAGTAAAATAAAAAAGAGGGTGCGGCCAGCCCACCATTTGTCATAGGGAGGCAGAGAAGACTGTATCTTAGCCTGGGTCTCTTCTTACGCCAGATAAATGATATGATAGAACTATTTAATTTTGTGATAGCTTTCTTTGATATCATGACCGGTAGCATCTGAAACAGATACAGGAGCCGGGGAAGTATGTTCATTTTGATCAGATGAATACGACCCAGAAGAGACAGGGGCAAACCACACCACCTATCAAGATCTCGCTGTATATTCTGTAGGAGGGGGACAAAATTTAACTTATATAGGTCTTTCAAACAAGGTGACACTTTTACGCCCAGATATGTGAATCCCGCAGGGGACCAACGAAAAGGCTGTGAGATGTTTGGGTCTGGTGTTTGTGTGGAACATAGGTACATTGCCTCACTTTTAGAAAAATTTATTTTGTAGCCAGAAAAGGATCCATAGTAATTAATTAATTCTATCAATTTGGGAATAGATTGTGTCGGTGAGCTTAAAAAAAATTAAAACGTCATCCGCGTACAAAGAAATTTTATGTTGACGATTATTTAAGAGGATTCCACTAATATTGGTATCCTGTCTGATGGCAGCCGCTAAGGGCTCCATAGCCAACGCGAATAACAGTGGGCTCAAAGGGCAGCCCTGTCTGGTCCCTCGTTCAATGCTGAAGTTGCTGGACCGGAGCCCATTTGTAATTACAGCTGAAAGGGGTGAAGTATACAGAATCTGGACCCATTTAATAAATACTTCCCCAATGCCAAATTTTTGGAGTGTAAAGAAAAGATAAGGCCATTCCAGCCTGTCGAAGGCCTTCTCAGCATCAAGCGAGATGACCAGCGCATCAGTGCTGTACAGGGAAGAGTGCTGAATAATGTTAAGCAGGCGTCTCACATTGTGAGAGGAGTATCTACCGCGTATGAAACCAGTCTGGTCGTTGAGAATGACAGTGGGGAGAACAATCTCTAAGCGTGAGGCCAGAATCTTTGCAAGAAGCTTAAAATCCAAATTTAAAACAGATATAGGCCTATATGAGGAACATTCTTCAGGTGGTTTACCCTTTTTAAGAACCAAGGAGATATTGGCCTCCATCAGGGATGGTGGAAAGGCTCCGGCTGTAAAAGAGGATTGTAGCATATCTAGAAGAGGTTTATTTAAACTGGTGTTGAATTTTTTATAGAATTCTGCATTGAAACCATCAGGGCCTGGGGCCTTATTGTTCGGGAGGAGTTGGATACAATTCTTAATTTCACTCAGAGTAACTGGTCTGCACAGATCATGTCTCTGCTCCTCTGTAATTTTTGGTAGTTTCACCTTTGAGAAAAAATTTATCATATTTTGCTTTAAGGGCGGTATGAACTGAGAGGTATACAACTGTTTATAAAATGTTCTAAAGGAATCATTAATTATTTTATTATCATAAATATGTACACCAGAAGAGTCCCTGAAGTGTGAAATATTCTGAGCCGAAGTCCTGTTGCGAAGGAGATTGGCCATATAACGATTTGGTTTATTTGCCAATTCGTACATCCTTTGCCTCATGAAAAACAAAGATTTTTCTGCCTTTTTTGTCAGTAAGCCTTCTAAAGCTGTCTTAACCACTTGTATATCCTTTCTGAGTTCTTCTGACGGAGATACATTGTATTTAGTCTGAAGCTGGTGCAGATCCAACTCAAGTTCCCTTTCAAGGGAACTCGCGTTGCGTCGAGTTTGACGCTATGGGAACGCTTTGCGTGATGACGTCTTGAAGCACATGTAAAATCAGTCCAATGGTGTGGCGGAACGTCAGAGGCGGGTGACGTCACGTACCAGGAAGCTATAAAAGCCGGCCCGAAACAGAAAACGAAAGCTTTCTGAGTCTTCAGTTGCGCTCTGTGTGAAATCTGTCTGTATATTTGGTGTTGTCTGTCTATATCATATATATATATATTCAGTATGGCGAGCGAGCAGCAGTTTAGAGTGTGTGTCCATCCCTGCCCGCGTTATTTAACGGGAGGTGACACACACACTCTTTGTGTTGTTTGTTTGGGAGAGGAGCATGCCCAGTCAGCACTCGAGGGTGGTGACTGTGTGCATTGCTGTGCGCTTCCATTGCGTACGCTCCGATCCCGCTTGGCTCGGTTCAATCCCGACCACGCTCCCCAGGGCTCGGGTCGATCTCAGACCTGGGGTTCACAGATGGATTTATCAGTGGATGTTGAGACGGGCTCTGCCTTATCTCAGCATCCGTCTGATAGATCCAGTGCCTCTTATCAGGGTGTGGAAGCACGCGCTGCGGTTTCTTCCCCCCCGATAGAGGTACCAGTACTGCAACTATCCAGCTCTGAGGAGTTGGATGTTGTGAGTATTGTAGCTGAGTCTGAGGATTCGCCACCTCAGTCTCATGCGTTTGAGGAACTGCTCGATGTCATTACTAGAGCTGTTGACAGACTGTCTATTGAGTTGCCAGAAGATAGGCAGGACGTTCGTTCGAAAAGTAAGCTCGACGAACGCTTCCTGCCATCTCGTGCGCAGCCCCAGCGCAGGAGCCTGCCGTTTTTCCCCGATCTCCACACCGAGGTGTCGAGATCGTGGGCGAAACCAGTGTCATATCGAGTGTATACTGCACAAACATCACACTATTCATCCATTCACAATTATAAAGAGCATGGTTATGGGGAGATGCCGAAGGTGGAAGAGACGCTCGCGAGCTATCTCTCTCCAGCAACGGCATCTTCTCTGAAGGCTCCTGCACTTCCATCCAAGCCAGTAAAAGTAACTTCTTCCCTGGTTCATAAAGCTTATGCCGCCGCCGGTCAAGCTGCAGCGTGTTTACATACAATGTCCATAATGCAGGCTTACCAGGCTGAGTTATTGGGTGATTTTGAGGAGGGCGGGGGTATTAGTGCTGATACGGTGTCTGAACTGCGTAGAGCCACGGATTTGTCTCTCAGGGCCACCAAGGAGACGGCTAAATCCATCGGCCGCTCTATGGCAGCCCTGGTGGCCACTGAGAGGCATCTGTGGCTTAACTTAAGTGACATAAAGGACAAAGAAAAACATGTTCTTTTAGATGCACCAGTATACACGCAAGGGTTATTTGGAGACGCAGTTAATAGTGCTGTAGCGAAGTCACAAGAAGCTTCAAAACAGGCAGCTGCACTTCAGAAACTTCTCCCCCGCCGTTCTTTCTATGAGGCTGCTGAGCGGGAGCAGCCTCACTCCTCTAAAAAGAGCGCTGAGCACCGCGCCACTCAGAAACAGAGCGTTTCCTCCCGTGCTCCCCCACAAAAATCTCGGGGACACGGAGGGCGCTCTCAAACCCAGCAGTCTTCGAGGGGTAAAACGGATCTGCGGACCGTTATTACCGCCAAGAAGGCTGCTGGGAAAAAGTCCTGATGTCTGAGGGCTCAGGACAAATGAGGGTAGTCCCCCCGAAGCAGAGCGGTTAACACCTCTTTTCACGGTGCCCGTCTCTCTTCGGTGCCCTCAGGGGACCGTTCTGCCAACCCTGCCGCCTCCGGCGTTACAGGGCGCAGCGGTCTCCGGCGAGCACATATCTCAAGGTCCACCCGGAAACGTAGTGGCCTCGGGATGCCCGCCCCCTCTGAGGAGGGTGCTAGAGCAGTCTGTTTGGTCGTTCCCTGCCGGTGCGCCGTTACAGGGCGACGAACCGACTGCTCAACAGCAGGAGAAAAATACGGTGCCGTCTCTCTTCGGTGCCCTCAGGGGACCGTTCTGCCAACCCTGCCGCCTCCGGTGTTACAGGGCGCAGCGGTCTCCGGCGAGCACATATCTCAAGGTCCACCCGGAAACGTAGTGGCCTCGGGATGCCCGCCCCCTCTGAGGAGGGTGCTAGAGCAGTCTGTTTGGTCGTTCCCTGCCGGTGCGCCGTTACAGGGCGACGAACCGACTACTCAACAGCAACAAAATCCAGAAACCAGTCTCGAGAGACTGGTACCTCTAGTAGAATCTTTGACAGCGTGGAAGCTACTGTCAAATGTTTCTCGTTGGGTCCTGCAGACCGTGGAAAAAGGGTATTAGATACAATTCTAGTAACGCCCACCGCGGTTTATGGGGGTCCTGCCCACAATGGTGGGCCCCGAGCAGGTTCTGGTTATGGAACAGGAAGTAAACACTCTGTTAGACAAAGGGGCCATAGAATATGTACCTCCCTCCAACAGGGAAACCGGGTTTTACAGCCGGTACTTCATAGTTCCAAAGTAGGACGGGGGATTGCGTCCCATTTTAGGTCTTCGAGTTGTCATGCAGCTCAAGTTCAAAATGTTAACATTGAGACAATCGTGCCACAGATTAGTCCGAGGACTGGTTTGTCACGATAGACCTCAAGGACGCATATTTCCATCCGTCCGTGACATTGGAAGTTCCTGAGGTTTGCTTTCGGGGGCAAAGCATACCAATATCGAGTTCTTCCATTCGGCCTGGCTTTATCACCCCGCACTTTCACCAAATGCGTGGATGCAGCTCTGGCGCCTCTGCGCCTCCGGGGTATTCGCATCACGAACTACATCGACGATTGGTTGATTTTAGCTCAGTCGCATTAGATGGCGGTTCAACATCGAGATGTTGTTCTCGCCCATATGAAAGAGTTGGGGTTACGGCTGAACGCCAAGAAGAGTGTGCTTCTCTATTTTAGAGGACCACTTTTTTAGGCGTGGTTTGGGATTCAGTGTCGATGCAGGCGCGCCTGTCATCGCCACGCTTCGATCCTGGCAGCTGTGAGAAGTGTAAAGCTAGGCCAGCTACTCACTGTCAAACAGTTCCAGAGACTGTTGGGTCTCATGGCAGCAGCTTCCAACGGGATACCTTTTGGACTGCTGCACATGAGGCCCCTGCAGTGGTGGCTCAGGACCAGAGGGTTTTTCCCCGAGGGGCAACCCATTTCGCACAATCAAGGTCACGCGGTGATGCCTACGTGCCTTGGTTATGTGGAAGAAACCTTGGTTCCTGTCCCAGGGCCCAGTGCGGGGAGCTCCTTGTCGTCGCAAACTGCTAACGACGGATGCTTCCCTCACGGGTTGGGGAGCGATCCTGAGGGTCGCTCATCTCAAGGTCTGTGGGAAGACCATCATCGTTCCTGGCATATCAATCGCCTAGAGATGTTAGCTGTCTTCCGGGCTCTGAGGAGCTTTATCACAGGTCTCAGGGGACACCATGTGTAGTACATACGGACAACACGTCGGTAGTCGCCTATATCAAGGGGGTTTGCGCTGGCACGCCATATCCTCTTGTGGTCCCAGGGGAAGTTGCTGTCACTCAAGGCAGCCTACATCCCCGGGGTCCAGAATATAGGAGCAGACACTCTGTCGAGACAGGGGCCGAGGCCCGGGGAATGGTGGCTCCACCCCCGAGGTGGTGGAGCTGATATGGAAATTATAAGTGGGTCTGTTTGCGTCTCGAGAGACGTCTCACTGTCCACTTTGGTTCTCCCTCACGCATCCAGCTCCTTTGGACTGGATGCTATGGTGCAGACGTGGCCGAGGCTACGTCTGTACGCTTTTCCCCCAGTTGCTCTGCTCCCGGGAGTTCTGGAGAGAGTTCGCAGGGACCGGGTTTGCCTGCTTCTTATAGCCCCGCGCTGGCCGGGCAGAGTATGGTTTCCCGATCTTGTGTCGCTCCTCGACGGGCCTCCTCTGGAGCTACCCGTCAGGAGGGACCTTCTGTCCCAGGCGGAGGGCTCGATATTTCACCCCCGCCCAGAACTGTGGAACCTGTGGGCTTGGCCTCTGAGGGGGCCCAGCTCATAGAGTCAGGTCTCTCAACTGAGGTTGTTGAGACCATTCTACAGTCCAGAGCTCCCTCCACGAGGAAACTTTATGCCCTGAACTGGAGAGTATTCACCTCTTTGTGTAGTGACCGTCGGTTGGATCCAGTCAACTGCCCAATTGGTACAGTTCTGGAGTTCCTGCAGGACCGGTTCACTGCAGGTCTGACCCCGTCCACCTTAAAGGTTTATGTGGCGGCCATAGCTGCTTACCACATTCCTTTGGGTGGAATGTCTGTGGGGAAAGACCCCTTTGGTATCTCGTTTCCCTCGTGGCACTTGGAGGTCCTCCTCCCTTTCGAAATCGGACCAGGAGGCTAATAATTTGCTTGCCCTGTTCGGGCGTTAGACGCGTATGTCCACAGAGCTGCCCTGTGGCGTAAAAGTGACATTTGCTCCCCTAACAAGGGAGGTCCAGTGTCTAAGCAAAGGATGAGCAGTGGGTGGTTGAGACTATCTCACTTGCTTATGAGGCGGCTGGACAGCCTTCTCCTTTGACTGTCCGGTCGCACTCTACGAGGAGTATGGCGGCCTCTAAGGCCCTTATATCAGGAGTTTCGTTACAGGACGTTTGTGTTGCGGCAGGCTGGTCCTCACCGCACACTTTCGTCAGGTTCTACTCTCTGGATCTAGACTCTGCTCCAGGGTCTCATGTTTTGTCTTCCTAGTGCTGCTCACCAGATTTCACACAGGACAGACATTTGTAGCTATGGAGGCGTTGGTATAGACGTTCCCATAGCGTCAAACTCGACGAAACGCGAGTTCCCTTGAAAGGGAACGCCTCGGTTACGACTGTAACCTCGGTTCCCTGAAGAGGGAACGAGCGTTGCGTCACCTTGCCATATCTCCTTCATGCCTGTCAACACGACTTCAGACTTTACGAAGCTTTCGTTTTCTGTTTCGGGCCGGCTTTTATAGCTTCCTGGTACGTGACGTCACCCGCCTCTGACGTTCCGCCACACCATTGGACTGATTTTACATGTGCTTCAAGACGTCATCACGCAAAGCGTTCCCATAGCGTCAAACTCGACGCAACGCTCGTTCCCTCTTCAGGGAACCGAGGTTACAGTCGTAACCGAGGCGTTTTCTTTGCTCTTTCATATTGTTCTTTTTAAGCCTAGCAGTGTATGATATAATTAGACCGCGGATATAGGCTTTCATGGTGTCCCATATCAAACCAGGGGAGACATCAGGAGTCTTATTTACTTTAAAAAAATCTTCCAAATGTGTTTTTAGATATTCCTCAAAATTTGGGTCGTGATTTAAGAAGGAGCTGTATCTCCAAGGTCGCCTTTGACCCACTGGGTTTAGGTTGGCTAGAGTTATATAGATTGGTGCATGATCAGAGATAATGATGTCCCCAATATTGCAGTTCTTGACATTATTTAACCCTCAGGGGACCACAAACGCGCCCGCGCGTTTTGCTCGTTTTTTTTTTTTAGCAATGAAAATAAACACCAAATGCTCTGTTAATTTTGATCTTTCATTTTCGTGTAATACATCAATCGATCCTGTTCAGTTTCTATTTTTTTTCTGTATACTCACAATAAAAATAAAGTGTTTTGCTTTTTGACAAATAAAGAAAAATTAACATGATGCGATTTCTGCCTTCCCTCTGTCCGTGAACTCCCATTTGAAACGCGTTCGAAAATGATCAATAACTCCGCGAAAATTTAGTCAAACAGGCAAACAGACCCACGGGCATAAAGCTTGAGATCGCATCTGTTAAAAGAAGTAACTTATATAAAAAACAAATATTCTCAGTTTCTGTAATCTGTATAAAAAGAGAGCGACTCCTGTCGAGCTAATTAGGAGTTCATTCACAGTAATGTGACCACTCCCCGGAGAGCGCGTGCTATTCAAACGCAAATTCTGAGGGGTGTGAAACGCCCATCAGCTGTAAACACAGCGTGTCGCGATCGAGTGAGGCATAATATAGCCTACCTTATGGAGAAACGATTCCTCAGAACAGTGCTGATGAGGAGCAATATCTCCTGATATGAGGAGCAGATCCTGCTGCGCTGAGGAGTGAGGTAGGCTGTTTTCTTTTCTCACGTGTGGAATAACGTTATGGAATAACGTTAGTGTAGGCCTATGCAAACCGCAAAAAGATGAATCGCATTTCTATAATATGACTCGCCTTTCTGTGAGATGAATGAAGGGTACATATTTGTAAAGACTGTTTAGCCTGAATATGAATCGCGTGTCTGTGTGTGAAAGAATAAACTGCTTTGCTATAGCCTACTGAGATGAGTAAAAATCCACTGGAATATGTTGAAAAAAATGTATTTGTATAAGCAACGTATTAAACTGCAAAAAAAAAAAAAAAACTATTTTTGTCAAAAATAAAGTCATAGACTAAGATGTTAGATGTTCCAATGTTGGCTATATTCAAACTAATGAATACATATGATAAAATTTAGGCCTATAATCTTTTTTCTTTTTTTTTTTTTACAAAGAAAGAGTACACTTGAAATATTGTTGAAATTGTAATTATTGTTGTAATTGTAACATTTTTAATAAAATAGCAAAACATATTTACAAGAGAAATGTAAGCGAAATCTTAAATGGTCAATATAAGTCTTCTTCTAAATACATCTTTTGTCGTTGCATTGTGGCTCAGTCAGTGTCACACCTGAATGAATGGCTCATTAGGCAGTCATTATGCAGAATGGGTGGGGAGATTATGCAGAGATTATGCAATCTAAGGTGTAAACTACTCCTCCCCCTTGCATATTGGCTTTCCAAGCAAAACCTGTTTTACACCATTTAAATCAATGTATTTTTTTTTGTGAACGATAAAGCAAAACTATTTTCACATAATTTTGAAGCTAGAACACAAAGGGACAACATCCATTAGTCAAAAGTCTTGTGGACACATATTTAATATGTGTTTTGTGGTCTTAATTCAGCAACTTTCATTTTAATTTTTTCCAATAACCACGCATAAACATTATTCTCTTAAAAATACAAACATCTACATACACGTTGCTCGCATATTATGGTAGCCCTGTTTGTGCTATATAGAGTGAATTTACACCTTTGCCATTAACATGTTTATAAATAACTGAAAAAAGCACAAATGTCAAGGCATGTCAGAACATCTCAAAGGCCCCCAAAACACTGTGGTCCCCTGAGGGTTAATGTAACTGTGGGGGTGAGAATAAAGTCAATTCTGCTGCATGTTTTGTGAACACCAGAATAGAATGTAAATTCTTTATCTTTAGGGTGTAAGACACGCCAGGTGTCCACTAAATCGAGTTCTCTGCAGGTGTCCAATACAGCTCCAGCTCTTCTAGACATTATATTCTGTACTGAAGGTGATTTATCCATTACAGAGGAGAAGTAACAGTTAAAGTCCCCAGCTATAACTGAGTTAACGCAGAGCCAGTCAGAAAATAAAGACATAACCTGAGAAATGAAGTCATTAGAATGTACAGGGGGAAAGTAAATATTAAGGAGATGGCCCTCGAGATGGCCCTTTAACATTGCATATCTGCCGGATTTATCAGAGATAGTTTGGACGTCAGATAGAGGTAGGTGCTTGTTTATTAAAATGGCAACGCCCCTGCTCTTACTGGTAAAAGATGAGCTAAACACCTGACCAACCCAGTCCCGCTTCAGCTTTAAATGCTCATCAGCAGATAGGTGTGTTTCTTGTAGGAGAGCTATATGAACCTGTTCCTTCTTTAAAAAACTTAGAATTTTTTTCCTCTTAATAGGATTGTGTATGCCCCCTACATTCCAGCTACATATTTTAAGTGTGGGTTTGGTACTGTCACTTGTCATCCTGCTTTGAGAAAGACATACCGACTGAATAGAAAGATAGAAAATAATCAGAGCTCCCTGAGGCCAGACTATAACAAAGGATACAAAAAGAAGATAGATATACTGCTTTGCTAACATTTAAACCATAACTATAAACAATGAACAACAAAAACATTGACATTGGGGTCAGACTTTGGTCTGTTACACCCAACAGGGGTGTGAGCTACCTTCCCAAATGGGGTAGATATAGGAAGATGCTGGACCAGCTGTTGCACTCAACCACACTTGAACCTGCAACACATCTCAACCGCTGGCCCGCAGCTCTTATCAAGAGGAAGAACAAATAAACTGCAAACACAAGTGAGCACTAAACAGACTAATATGAGAGGGAAAGAACAAGTCTGCACATCAGTAAACCCAGCCCTAACTTAACAGGCTGTAGAAAATGGGCGAGCTTAACTGTATAGCACATCCAGTAAGTCGACCAACAGTGAGAAAAACACTAACAAGTAATAGTTCTGATGTGAAGTTCAAGTTTATGTCTAAACAAAAAGATGTGGCAATAAGAGAGAGGACCAGAGTATACTTATGCCAGCCAGTGAAGTGATGGAGATCAGTCAG
The DNA here is from genome assembly GCA_022828995.1 of Vimba vimba. Classification (NCBI taxonomy): domain Eukaryota; kingdom Metazoa; phylum Chordata; class Actinopteri; order Cypriniformes; family Leuciscidae; genus Vimba; species Vimba vimba. The sequence goes on along the minus strand of CM040825.1, from coordinate 10,425,336 downwards.
CAGGGCTCACGGAGGGAGAACCTTCGCGCTGCGACATCTTCTCCAGAAAGGCAGCCACGTCTTTGGGATGTTTGAAGAATTTCTCCTGCCCGCGTGATTGATCCTCAGCACAGCTGGATACAACAAGGCAAAGCCGATCCCTTTCTCCTTGAGCTGTTGCTTCACCGGGTAGAATTCCTGTCGCCTCCGTACCACAGCGATGGAGAAGTCCTCAAATATCATGAGTATCATTGTAGACCAGGGACTGCGCCTTCCTCGCCGCTTGCATAATCCGTGCTTTGTCCTGGAAGTTGTGGAGTTTTGCGATGACAGCCCGGGGCCGCTGTCCAGGGGGAGGACGACGACCGAGGACGCGATGACAGCGATCCAGTTTAACGGAACCGCCATGGAAGCTCACCTTCAGAAGCTCCGGCAGCCAGGTGCTGAAGAACTCCACCGGGTTAGTACCCTCGCTGCCTTCTGGGAGCCCGACTATGCGTATGTTGCACCGCCGGCTCCTATTCTCTAGATCGTCAATCTTCTCCAGGGCAGCCTCCATCTTGCTCTCCATCTCAGCTATCCTAGCACCGTGGGAGGCCGCGGCGTCTTCGGAGTCGGAAATGCGATTCTCGGTCTCAGTAATCCGCGTTTCCAAAGTGACGAATCTAGACGAGCACTCGTCGAGCTTCTTCAGAATCGGGTCGATCTTTTTGTCGAATGACGCCTCCACGCCCCTGAGTACCTCAGCAGATATTCTTTCCGCCAAGCTATCGGCATCAACTTGACCCAGGCCTGGTTGTGTGGAGGCGGCCATGTTAGCTTGGCCGTGCCGCGGCGACTGGTCCTCTCCCGATTTAGCCGGTTTTGCGTTAAGGTTAAGTTTTCTCTGAGTTCCAGGCATTATGGTGTTTCTAGCAGAAGATGTCCACTCACTGCGACCAAATAAATTGAGAGAAAAAAGGCTAAACGAATGCCGAGCTGCGGGAGCAAAGGAAATGCGCCGCTACTCCACCATATGCGTCACGTGACCCCCCCAGGCTGTTTTTTAATTATCTCGTAAGCATAAGTATAGATCATAGAGACCATTAGTACCATTGATGGTCTACAATTCTTTTGAGAAACGCAGCCTATGCTGTTTTATGCCAGAACCTAGACCTGAAAAACTTAAGCCCAAAGTATTCTTCAAACTTATCCCGTTGGTGTTGTGAAAAACTTCCCCCCATCGGTTGGTAGAGGAGGAACAAAATGTATACAGTGACTGCAAACATGCTAAAGTAATTTCCAACTTCTGGGCTAATTGCTTCTATGGTGTTGACTCCAACTAAATTCAGGGACTGAGCTGCGCAGGGTACATAACGCATTAAAGGATTTCTCTTAGATGCGCTTGAAGTCCATCATACTTTCCAGACATATTACTGGCGTTGTCATATGACTGGCCTCTGCAATTTGACAGCTCCAAGCCTAAGCTGCTAAATTTTCACCTGTGTGGCTTTCAATCGGCTCAAAAGCGAGAAAACTCTGAAAATAAGAGTAAGTTGATCAACGTGGGACCGGTCTGGGGTTGAGTCGACAATTACAGAAAAGTATTTGGCTACCCTAATTTCATCCGCAACAGTCTGCCTAGTTTTTTCACCCATCACATCAATAAATTCCTCACAAGCTGACAAATAAGAAGCATTCCCGTTGCCTTTCTTACCAAAGTTTTCAATATGTCTAGCTAAGAATGGGTCAAACTGAGCTATCAGTTCTAGAATCCTGAGGTAATTTCCATTTAGAGGTGACCCCAGCAATTCATTATCACCCCTAAAGGCAAGTCCTCTCTCCCCCAGAAACTTGATCACCGCCACGACTCTTTTGAGGACCTCTCTCCAGTATTGTCTTGCTCCTTCCATTTGTTTTAGTAAAGATGAATCACTGGTTGCGGTGCCCTTACATCTCTGATGTAAAGATAGCATGCAGCTCCTGTGCACATCACTCTTCTCATGATCCCTAATGCGTTCTGAGTGTTTCCAGCCACTAAATCCTTTCACAAACTGATTATGCTTTTTTGAGAAAAGCTTTACATGCAAAACAATAAATATTTCCATTTGATGGAGAGAACATGACCCATTCTCGAGAGACTGTCTGTCCATTTGGTAGATGAGAAGTAAGTAAGTCATTGTTGAAGCAATGCCTTTTACCACCAATGGTCCTATCCCTTGGATCATCAGTTATGAAAAGCCGCTGCACCCCTTTCGATGAGAATAGATTTAACAATATCGCTACTTGTGTCTCCCCATAAAGCTGGATCTTTAACATTGTTGAACCAGTCATCCTGCATTGATGATCCATGCTTAGGTGCTGGTTGCGTTTTATTAGGTTCGAGGTTCAAGCAGCCGCTTTGGGAAGTCTCCCATTCAGGTGGAGGATGTCACTGAGGTTCATCAGAGCAGCTGGGTACTAGGAGACGGCAAGGACAGTGAGAAAAGGGGGCACAGTGGTGCATAATTAAAATGAGTTGCAGAGGTGGAACAAGTACTAAAATATTGTACTCAAGTAAAAATACCAATACTTTGATGAAATATTACTCAAGTACAAGTGAAATTACCTATCTGAAAAATTACTCAAGTAAAAGTAATAAGTAGTTCATTTAAAATGTACTCCCATGTAAAATCTCTCCCATGTAGTGAAAATGGGAATGCTACGAAATACTATGACTTTAATCTCGAAATGCTACAACTTTATTTTCGTAATTTAAGAAAAAAAAAAATTACGTTGTGGTTCAGGGCTTCCGTAATGTACTTGTGGCAACTATTTTATTCTACGGTTCATAAAATCCAGTGGTAAATCCGACCTTGCTAACCAGCCAAACTTTGACCCCTTTGGTTTACCAAAATACTCTTATTGGATAGGTTGCACCAGTATCCCATGCTACATCAACATATGCTGGTGACCATTTGGCCTTTTTTAGCAGGGTCAAGATGAAAAGATACAAAATTAGAGAATAAGAAGGTTTGAGAAACATACTAATGAGAGGTAAGCAGCAGGAATAAGGTGTAACCCAGGATGAGTGTCATTTTGAAGGAAGCACGGCCCACACTTTGAAGAGGCAGGAGGAAGCTGAAGAGATCCAATGAAAGCAACGAGATGAGTGACAGGCACCTGACCCATAGAAAGTGGGTTTGAGTCCCGTGTGGGACAACTTTAAAATTGTGTATAAAGTTGTCATTTCAATTCCTTTATTATCCAGGTAAGAGCTGTACTAATCTTTCTTACTCTTGGATTAGGAATAATTGTGTTTTTTTTCTTCATTCTGTGTTCGTTCTCATCAGAACTTCTGTTCATTTTCATTTCATCCTATCTGTACTTCTGAACCTATATGTTCTTCATGTACATTCTATTTCTGCTGTTTTTGGCTCTGCATTGCGCTACAGCCCTTTCAGCGGCTTGGCCCCGTATTGCTGCTTGCAGCTATATTTATTAGGGGCCAAGCCCCAAAGGGGATAGCCCCTATTGTATCTGTTAGTTTATTATTATTTTTCCCAAATGGGAGTCAATGGCAGCCCTATGAATCGTAAATAGGAAAATGATGAAATTTGGCACAATTGTAAAGATGGTCATGAAAAGTAATTGGACCAATTTTGAAGTCTCTAGGACCAACTCTATAGCGCCACCACCAGTTCAAAAAGTCAATATTCTAAAGGTTTTACCTTTCAAATTCAAAATTCAAAAAACTTTATTATCTATCAGCCAGTGACAGAAATTTGTCTTAGGTTAAAAGGCTCACATATACACAGTACAATCACACACATCACAAAACACAATTAATACAAAGAAAGTACCTTACAAATATGTAAATAAATAAAGGCTTTAATACAATATACTAATAAAACTTTTTATTTAAAATAGAAATTGCAGTAGGAATAAAAGAGTTCCTGTAAGCTTTCTTTTTGGCCAAAGGAGCTCTAAAGCGGCAACCGGATGGCAGTAACTGAAAAGAGGGGTACAGAGGATGAGAGGGGTCAGTAACGATGGAGACTGCTTTCCTCTTTACTGCACAGTTATAGAGATCTACAAGTTGAACCTGTGGGGCCCCAATAATTTTAGAATCCTGTTTGATAACTCTGTATATTTTTTTCTTGTTTTCAGCAGAAAGAAAATTAAACCAGGATGCAATATTAAAGGTCATAACTGATTCAACAAGAGAGTGATACACTGCTATCAGGATATTCTGTCTTACATTAAAAACCTTCAAACTTCTCAAAAGAAATAAGCGCTGTTGAGTCTTCTTATAGATGCTTTCACATGCTGAGTAAAGGATAGATGCCTATCAATCTCAGTACCCAAAAATGTGAAGGTCTCAACTTGTTCCACTACCTGCCCCCTATAAAATAGGTGATAACACACAGCCCTGAGGAACCCCCGTATTTACAATAATACTATTAGATTTAAACCCATACAATTTAACATGTTGGGGTCTATCTTTTTAAAAGTCCTTAATCCATAAAACAAGAGTTGAGTTAACTTGTAGTGTCTGCAGGCAATTCAGTAATAGACAAATGTTCACTGTGTTGAAAGCAGATGTAAAATCCATAAATAAAATCCTAACAAATGAGTTCGGAAGGTCCAGGTGTCCAGTCACAACTCCCCGTTTTGGCTTATAGGCAAACTGGAGCGGGTCCAGACACTCAGTTACCTTGGTGGTAAGCTCCCGCCACCACCTTCTCCATGCACTTACAGAGAATCGAAGTGAGTGCCACAGGTCTAAAATTTGTCATCTCCTTGACATGGGTTTTTTTAGGAATAGGAATAGGTATAATGGTTTTCTCCTTCCATGCTCTAGGTACATACCCTGTGTTAATTGACAAATGGAAAAGCTGAGTCACCATCCCACCTAGTTGGGTCGAACACTCTTTCAACATGCAGCCCTCAAGTCTGTCCGGACCAGGAGCTTTCCTTGGCTGTAATTTGGAAAGGATGGAAACAACCCTTTGCTCATCCACATTGATTAGTGTAGAGCCACAGAAATCTTTGGACTGAGCCGCACAGAAATGAGTGAACAGATTTTTTTATTCATCTTTGTTCAAAAGTTATGATGTCGCAAACTTAACGAGGTCGACCCAAAATTGGTTCAGAAGCTATAGCTCGGCCAAACTTTGATCAATCGAAAAGAAAATTGGTATGCTTCATCGGAGCCATGACCTGAAGGTCCATGCCAAAGTTGGGAACAGCGGTCATGAGATCTGGAAAATGGCTATTTTGGCCAATAACTTTTTAACAGTTTGTCAGAAAATCACAGATGTGGTATCTATGGATTCCTTGTGTCATTTTGCCAGGATTGGATGTACCACATGTCCACCATTTTGAATTTTGTTATAAATTGCAATATCTTTTAAAATATTTGACATATCGGCACAAAATTTGGTAGAGATGATCGACACCATGTCCTGAAGGTACATGAGAAGTTTGAACACAGCGCCACCTAGTGTTCCAGAGATATACGTTTTTTTTTTGCAGAAACGCTTATAACTTTTGAAAACATAGTTCAAAATTTGATTTATGTATGTCATTAAGTTCCTTGGTTTATGCCGATTCCGACAATATCCCATTTGTAATTTTCCAACAATGTGACTGTCCGCTATATTGGAGCAAATGATAAACAGTTTTTTCGCTACTCCTCCTACAAATTTTGCCCAATTTTATCCAAAATTTGCTCAGATGATCTTTGGACCAAGCCACACAGAAATTATTTTTGATAGGATTTGAAACGAATTTTTGATAGTTGCCACCGTTCCCGGGATATTCCTCTCTGAAATTGACCTAGCCTGGGTTTGTTGTCTTATGTTAGTTAGTTTAGCATGCTAATTGGTTAGCATGTTAACCAGTTGCCATTCTTTCTAATGTGGGTCTTCAGCTATCAGGTTAACCATACTACAGTGAACAAAATTATAAACGCAACACTTTTGTTTTTGCCACCATTTTTCATGAGCTGAACCCAAAGATCTAAGACTTTTTCTATATACACAAAAGGCCTATTTCTCTCAAATATTTAAATCTGTGTTAGTGAGCACTTCTCCTTTGCCGAGATAATCCATCCACCTCACAGGTGTGCCATATCAAGATGCTGATTAGACAGCATGATTATTGCACAGGTGTGCCTTAGGCTGGCCACAATAAAAGGCCACTCTAAAATGTGCAGTTTTATCACACAGCACAATGCCACAGATGTCGCAAGTTTTGAGGGAGCATGCAATTGGCATGCTGACTGCAGGAATGTCCAACAGAGCTGTTGCCCGTGAATTGAATGTTCATTTCTCTGGGATGAATGAAGATCTGTCACTAAGTTGTTTCTTATAAATGGAACACACAAATGTGTATTGTATGTTCAATTTTTTTTATATGTATAACAATCGTTGTCTTTCATTAATGGACTGTTTGAAACATTAGTGACATTATTGACTGGATATCACTTTAACATTATTGGCTTGTGTTAATATGGGTGTGGTAATGGGTGTGGGCATATAAGATTGGCTACATTGTTACTTTGTTGCACACTGAAGAAGGCACGCGCTGAAATGCGTCTGTGCAAATAAAAATAAAAATATATTTAAGCATAGTGCGGCCTCTCTCTCACTTTATATGTTCATTTCTCTACCATAAGCCGTCTCCAAAGGCATTTCAGAGAATTTGGCAGTACATCCAACCGGCCTCACAACCGCAGACCACGTGTGACCACACCAACCCAGGACCTCCACATCCAGCATCTTCACCTCCAAGATCGTCTGAGACCAGCCACCCGGACAGCTACTGCAACAATTGGTTTGCATAACCAAAGAATTTCTGCACAAACTGTCAGAAACCGTCTCAGGGAAGCTCATCTGCATGCTCATCGTCCTCATCGGGGTCTCAACCTGACTGCAGTTTGTCGTCGTAACCGACTTGAGTGGGCAAATGCTCACATTCGATAACGTCTGGCACTTTGGAGAGGTGTTCTCAAACCACTGAAGTGACGTCGACGTCCGGGTTAGCAGTAGCATGAGCCGTCAGGCAAGTGTTATTTAAATAAACTCCTAATGTACTTACAAACTTTCCAATACCTCGTTTTGAGTACAGAACCTATTTGTACTACTGTATAAGTTTGGTACCATTCTGGGCATTATTAGTAGGGTAATTTATGAGATACATCATAGGATCCATTTGCGCCTGCACTAAGCCATCCGGCTGATTTCTCAAAATAAGCTCAAACTTTAATAATGTTCAACCAAGGGGAAATTTGGCTCGAGGTCATGGTGCAAAGGACCCTAGGTTGATTTTACTCCGAACCATCCCTTTAAATGCTGCTCGCAGCTTTAATTATTATTATTATTTTTTAATTAACATGCTGCATTATTATTGCATTTTCATCATTTACTATAATTAATCATTTAAAAATGTATTAAAATATAATTATTAACTCAAGAAACACTTTGACACAACAACCAGAAAATCAGGAGCATATGATATTTCTATTATAAGTTTTTCCTCAAAATGAACTGGACAGTGACTAAAGTTGAAATTGCTTTTCATGCTGTACCAAAACTAATAAAACTTTTTGGTGATACAGATAAAACAGAATGTCAGATTTAGTTTACAGATTTCAATCAGATTCAGATTTAATTTAATAAGTTTAAATATACATTTGATATTATTTAGATGATAGTTTGGCTTGTTAGCATAGCCCTTTTATCCCCTGGTAGTAGATACCATAACAAACCCATCTTTCTTCATTGTCGGCCATTCAAACGTAGCCATGCATTTCTACGTTCATATATGTCAATGTCTTCTGTCTCTTGTGTTTTTCAAGCTTTCACATTTGAAACAGTCTCCTCCGTTGTGTTTGCTGAAGAGCCAGAGTCTGTGTTCGCTGCCAGGGACCGTAGGAAGCTGGAGGCCAGCAGACGTCTCTCAATCCCGAAGACTCGTCTCGTCCCAGAGCTGCTTCTCAGAGATTCCCAGCACCCCCCTTTCCAAGACCAGCTCAGGTCAGCAGATTCACAGCCAGAACAACAGGCTGCTCTGTGCCTCCATTACCACACTAAATGTTTACTTTGTTTACACTGAAAAATGTCCCGGACAGAAGGCAAGGAAAACTGGGGAGGGAATGTTGCTCCGTCCAGCAGTGCTCCGGGTACTCAATGGGTGTGCCTGAGATCCTCCGGGATTGTGTGGAAGCGGATTTAGACGATGGGCCTGAATATCTGGCTATTGGTAATCTGGGGAAGCACAAACACAGCGACTCGTCGAGCTCCACGCAGAGCAGCGAACACATGGGCACTCAGGCTGACGCCCACACTCCTATGGCTCCTATGAGGGGATACATGCGATCGCTGTCCGACACCGGCGTCAACCAGAAACGTCTAGGTTATGTACAGTATGTAACCCTCGTTCCCTGAAGGAGGGAATAGAGACGTAGTCGACATGTCGACTGATTGGGATCATGCTTAGGGAGTCTGTCATCTTCGAGTATTGAGAAAACGAGCCAATGCACACATTGGCATAAAATTTTGCATCCACGCTCCGCTCCACAGCGCGGGTAGAAATACGGAAGTGGAAGCACGCACCACTTGTTTTTCGCTGAGCGGAGCCCTGAGTCAGCGGTGGTCCAGCAATAGTGGTGACGGGACTACGCCTCCGTTCCCTCCTTCAGGGAACGAGGGTTACATACGTAACTGAGACGTTCCCTTTCAGTCACTCACGTTCAGCATAGTCGACTTGTCGACTGATTGGGATCCCTATTAAAACGCCACTAGTGCTGCCACCTTCCAGTGCCTAGACAAAAGTGCCCCAGTGCCTCCTGATTCCCCCGCATTATTGAGGTGGCGATAGGACAGGGCTTAGGCCAGGGAAGTCACTGCTGTTCCACAAGACCCACTCAGTCAGACTTGTTAACACTGGGAAAGCGTGTCCTTTCATTGGAAAGGAATACGTTGCGGAAGCCACATCCTGCCCATATGGAGGAAACATGTGGAGGATACACATATGGACTGGGCGTTACCGGGCAGTACAACATATGGAATGTCACTGAGGTGTCTCCAGCCTATAACAGGGGGGAGACTCACCAGTCAGTGACGGCAGAGCGGGCTCTGCCAAAGGAAGACACGGGCCGCAGGGAGCCGTACCATGGAAAAATACACATATGGTATCACCATAGGGATCACAACATATGGGACCCAGCCTAACACAGGTTCCACCAGTGTATACGAGTGTTAGGCCTGGCATCTGACGCTCCGCCATGTCCGTTGCCGAAGGGTGTGGAGGAACTCAACAGGGTTCGGCTAAAGAGGAACTCTACTGGAGCAAGAATGATACACGTATCCAGTCCATAGGAGGGGAATGGCGCAGCAAGCCGACACTTCGAACCGGGCTTACAGTGAACTGGCTTCATGTGAAGGGAGCCCACGGGAAGCAATTGGCTTGACACATAGGCTATTTTTCTAGCGAACGTGTTTGGTGTCGCCCAGCCCGCAGCTCTAAAAATGTCTGTCAGCGAGGCACCCTGTGTCAACGCCCAGGAAGGAGCTACACTCTCTCTTTTTGGAGAGGCTCACTACCCAGGTGGGCACAGTGCACCTTGGGTAAACACACCAAGATGATGGCAACCACTATCCAGTGGGCCAACATCTGCTTGGAAACAGCCTTCCTTTCTGCTGGTCTCCGTAACAGACAAGAGCTGGTCTGAGGTCCTGAGGCTTTGCATTCTGTCCTGTTATAACCGCAAGGAGTGGAAGGCTCAGAGAAAAGCCAGGGCTGGGTCTGCCTCCTCCGGGGCAGCGCTTGCAGGCTCACCACCTGGTCCCGTTTTAAGGGAGTGGTAGGAACCTTGAGGACATATCAAGGCCGGGGTCTCAGGATGTTGTGAGAGTTGGCCGGCCCGAATTCCAGGCACGATTCGTCAACCGAAAATGCGTGCAGGTCCCCTACCTTCTTGATAGAGGCAAGCAACCAGGAGAACTGTTTCTTCAAAAACAGGATTTTTAACTCCGATGCCTGCAGTGGCACAAAGGGGAGGTCTCTGAGTGCAGTAGCACCAGAGATAAGTCCCAAGAAGGTATAGAGGGGGCGCAAGGTGGATTCAGGCTCCTTGCTCCCCTCAGGAAACTGACGATCAAGTCGTGCTTCCCCACGGATTTGGATCCACTGCATCATGATGTGCGTTAACCCTCTGGGGTCTGAGGTGTTTTCTGGATCTTGGAGGTGTTCTGACATGAGTCAACACCTCCAAGTTATTAATAACAAAACATGAATGAATGAGAAAAGAATTATTAAAAGCGCGATAAGTCGCGAAAGAGAACTGAATTGATGCTGTGCGCGCGCTCCGAGCGCAACACGGACAAGCATAGTAGCCTTTGTCTTCGGTTGTGCGCCTAAACGGCCAAATAAACACAGAAATATATCAAAATGACAAGTCGAGTATTCACGTAAACACAGTGTGCATTCTCTCTCTCTCTCTCTCTCACACACACACACACACACACACACACACACACACACACACACACACACACACACACACGCACACGAAAGAGGATTTATGCTCATCACTTGGTAACTCAACATCACAGTGAAAGCCCTGCACAATTAATTACATATTGCAACTTATTTATTGTTTGCAGAATATTTGTTTGTTTTTAGTTGTCTATGGACCTAATAATTATTACTGTTGAAATTTTATTGAAAAAAAGCATGTCTTTAATAATATATATATATATATATATATATATATATATATATATATATATATATATATATATATATATATATATATATATCAGGGTTTCCGTTGTCCGGTAATTGCCGGACATTGGCCGGAAAAAAAGAAATGTCCGACAAAATTAAATCTCTCCGGTCAAATTGTCCGATTAAAATTGCCTAATAATCCCGCCCCCCTAACATAAGCCTAAATAATAATAATAAGCCTAAAATGTATAAAGCAAAAATACACCGACCTTTGGCTATGTTATAAAGGAAAAGGCTCTACCGTTAGAAAGTTATTAAACATTATTACATGGCTTGATTGAATTCCAATGTGGAATGCGGTCTGTTATTTCTTGATATCAGACCGCTGCGAAGCACTAGCGGCGCCAGGATTTTGATTGTAGGTGGGCCTACAGAAAACTGGATAAGCCAAAAAATAAAAAAATAAATAAAAACGGGTTCCCCTTCATCTCCATTTCAGCGCTTTTCTGGACACTGAGGACAGCGACTAAAATTATAGGCCTATTATTTTTAGTTTATTAACAGCAACAACGGCTGTAAAGATGAAGTTGACGATCGCCATCTCCGTAGTGAACGCGCCTATAGAGAGAAATGCACATCATGGATTACATAATCAGAGAGTAGCCTATTTCTTTTCATTTTAAATTGTTGTTTCAAATATCAAATATCCACATAGAAATGTGTGCTTTTTTTTTTTTTTTTGAACATACAACAATGGTAAAAGAAGAACAGAATCAACAGAAAGACATACAGAATACAGAAAAAAAAAAAAAAAAAAAAAAATACAAACCTAAATAAATCCCGCTTCCCCACCCTACCCAGCCTTATCCTTCCGTCTAAATACTACTTTATTATAGTTAGAGGGAAACATTAATTTCCACTGCCAGGTGTGAGATAGTGAATGAGAGGTAACCACACTTTTTCAAAGTGTGGGAGTTTATCCATAAGAATATATTTTATTCTCTCTAAGTGGAGAGTGTTAGTAAGATCTCTAAGCCACATCTTTGTGGAGGGTGTTTCTTTATTTTTCCAATGCATGAGAAGTAGTTTCTTTGCGGTGATGAGACTATAGGACAGGAGGCATTGTTGGTAATTGTTTAACCTTTTAATATCATCTGAAATTCCTAAAATAATAATGAGTTCATTTTAAATTGTTAAAAAGACATTTCAAGCTTTCTTAAGATATATTTCATGTCTGTGAGGCCGACGCGCTGAGTTTCGTTAAATTAGGATGATGCGCTCCCGTTCACGAGCAATGCAAGTGACCGCGCGGGCGCCGTCATGTATAGGCCTATCGTCTGCTATATTAAAAATTATTATTATTATATTAAATTTAGGCAATTGGTTGATAAAAAAATTATTAAAATTAAGATACAATTTATACAAAACGAAATTCACTTCAAAAAAGGCTTTCTACAAAACAAAAAAACTTAATTGGTCAAGATCATGTCTGACCCGCTCCATTTCTCTCGATATTGCGCATATCTTACACGTGCGGTTCACTTTTCATAATCCACTTAAATTAAAAAATAACTTTATAATATTTTAACAAATATTAAACTAAATTAGCTTATTTAATGGCTACAACACGTATAGTAGACCTAGACTCTATTTGTACAAATTGCTGCACATTCATTTTATTCTGAATTTTGCACATACAAGTTGAAAGGCATTTGTTTGTGCATGCATAGCAAAACATATCTGCAACATTTATCAAGTTCACTGATAATTATGCGTGCATTTATTAATTATTATCTTAATGAATAATGAAACAAGGACGAAGCATATAAACTGCGTTGTTTGTTTAGAATGGAATGGATCGCAAATAGATCCGAATGAAGAAACGTACAAAACCATAGTAGAAAATGGGTCTCGAGTGTTCCTACAGAGAGGGGGTTCTCGCTGAAGAATCGGATCAAGACGAAGCAGCGAAGTTGCCTTGCGGAGAACAAGGTTACGCGGCTTATGCGCATTGCAAGTTGTGGAGAGACACTGGGAAGTTCGCTTGAGTAAAAACAATAGGCTTCAGATAGTTTATGTGGGGAAGGGGGATTGGTTTGTTAAACTATGAATGTGAAACCATAGTAAAAACAATTGGCGTTGATTGACGCCAATCGGACGTTCATGTTTTTTTCCGTCTATTTGAAAGTTAGGCTAATAAACATGTTGCATTCTATATGGCCTGATTATGTCATTTTTTAAGTTACATAGCCTGCTTCCAGTTTTCCTCAACTTGACTAATTAAGAGGCGATATTTGACCGGCATATTATCAAAATGTCCGGAAAACGAAACCTCTGCCGGTCACTTTGACCGGCACCATTTTTTTCTAGCGGAAACTCTGATATATATATATATATATATATAATTATTATTATTATTTTATTTATTTATTTATTTTTACTGTGGCTCTTTTGGAAAAATGCATTAACCAAAAATGAAAAAAATGGCTCTTTGGTCAAAAAAGGTTCCCGACCCCTGCCCTAGAACCTCCGCTTCAGAACCAGACATGGAGTTTCCAGAGGCCTGGCGCGGGTGCTAACGGTACCCCGTCCCTGAGATGTCTCAGAGGAATGGGTCAGGAAGGGGCTGTCGAGAGAAGCATAAGTTCAGTGGAACTAGGTCCAGTTAGGCCATTAAGGGGCAACTAGGAAGACCTGCTCCTTCTCCTTCCTGACTTAGCACAGTGTTGTGCAAGAAGGCTCACTGGGGAAACGCATCTTTGCGTAGGCCCCGGGGCCAGCTGTGTGCCAGCGTCTCCGTGCCCAGGGTCTTCCGCTCGGTTGGGGAGTAAACAACTGGCAGTGGGACGAGTTCAGAGAGGCAAACAGATGTAACTGTGCGGTCCCGAAGTGATCCCAGAACAGCTGGACCGCCTGGGGATAGAGTCTCCACTCTCCCTAGGCCACAGGCTGTCGTGAGGCCTCGGCGGCGGCACGATTGAGCAGGCCGGAATTTTAAATGGATGAACCGACCTCAGAAGCTTCTGACTCCATAGGAGGAGGTAGCGGGAAAGTTCCGACATGCGAGGGAAGCGTAGCGCAACGGTCGCAATGTTGTCATTGGCATTTTGCGGCATCTCAAAGCAAGGTGTACTGCTAGCAACTCAAGGCAGTTAATGCCAATGCAGTCGGAGGCCCGCTCAGAGGGCCCCTCCGCCGGTGTTGGTGGACACTTGTTCTAGGGGCGGCTGGCTCGGAGAAACGAAAGGTCTGATCACAGGCTGAGGGTTTGGTGGTAGGCCAGGGTGATTGTCACACGGAGCGTGCCGCTCTGCCACGGCCACCTCGGGACTCGGCTGTGAAGCCAGTGCTGAAGTGGTCTTCATGTGGAGGAAGCTGTTCTATATGCCATATGCCCCAGGAGCCTCTGAAAAGTTTCAGTGGGACCCTTTCTCACTTTTGTATAGCACCGACCGGACACGTTCCTCTTGAGAGACGTGTTGGATTGAGTCTCCTTACTATTATCTCCTGAGAGATCCTCAGCCTGTGGGCGAGTTTACTCTTATCCCAGTTGACCCAAAGACCTAACTGGCTGTGGAGCACTCGAAGGGTAGGACTTTGTACTGACTTCGAACCCTTGAACGCAAAAACACAGGCATAGTCTGCGTAATGGAAGGATAGAGATCTGAAGTACGCGTCCTTCAGATCGAACGCTGCAGACCAGTCTCGGGGATGGAGCATTCGAAAATGCGTCCGAAAAGGGCGTAACCCACCACCTTTCTTGGGTACAATGAAGTACGGGCTATAGAAGCCGGTCTTCTTATTGGCTGGAAGGACCAGCTCAATCGCACCCTTCGCCAGTAGGACTGCGATGTCCACGCGCATGACAGGTGCACATTCGCTCAACACCGGAGTGTAGCGAACAGCGCTGAACTTGGGCGGACGCCGGCCGAACTGAATCGTACCGCCGAGTCTTATGGAGGTCTGAGTGTGTGATGCAACACCTACCTGTCTCCACAGGTCGGCAAGGGGTGTGTGAGAAGGCGTAATTAGGTCCTCGAACCGCACCCAGCTGCCGGCTGGTGACACAAGAGGGGGCTGAGGGGTGCAAGGCTTTACAGGGTTGCACACCGCCAGTCTGACCCTCTTGGAACCCAGGAACAGAGGAATTTGCTCTTTCTTCGACAATTCGGGTACTGTTGGACTCCGGGGAGCCAACGGCGGAACAGTAACCATCTGAAGAGCTCTTTCCCCCATTCCTGGGTGGCCTTTCTCAGGGACGCTTGGTCTGACGCTTGCCACATGGTTTGGCAGCGCCCGAGACGGGCTGGGCGGCCTGCCTGCAGCCGGCTCCACGTTGAGGCCTGGTTGGAGGCTGCTGCCGTGGCCTAGCGGGAGCGGAGCCGGCAGCAGGGGGATGCCCTCGGCGACGAGCAGGCGGAGGATCTGCCACCGGCGGCGGGGTGGAGGCAGCAGTGGGCCGCCAGGGCAAGATATGCCGGATGGCCTCCGTCTGCACCTGGGCGGTAGAGAACTGTTGGGCGCAGTTCTCTAACGTGTCACCGAAGAGCGACCTATTTCCCTAGATCCCCTATTTCCCAGGTTGGTTTCCCAGTCAAGGAACCGAACCTTGTCCGTATCCCCCATATCGCCCAGGTTGAGCCAGAGATGGCGCTCCTGGACCACTAAGGTGGACATCGCCAGAGCGATCGCGCAAGCCGCACCCGGCCGTACTCCGGAGGGCGAGGTCAGTTGCAGAGCTCACCTATGAGCGCACGGCCCGGGCTACCCTCGTGCATTTCCATGAGTGCCTTGGCCTGGTAGACCTGTAGCAATGCCATGGCATGCAAAGAGGAAGCGGCTTGCCCACAGGCTTTGTAAGCTCTGCCCGTAAAAACGGACGAGAACTCACAGGCCTTAGAGGGGAGACGAGGATACCCCGCCCAAGAGGAAGCGACCGCCGGACACAGGTGTGTTGCAATAGACCGCTCCACTGGAGGGATAGCCTCATAACCCTTCACCGATCCTCCATCAAGGGTATTGAGGGGGAGGAGCTACTCAGGCAGTCTCTGGCAGAGAAAGGTGCCACCCACAACCTGGTAAGCTCTCCATGCACTTCGGGAAAGAAAGTGTTCTCTCTTTGGGCTGAGAACCAGCGCAGCCCACCCTGAGAAACCACTCATCCAACCAAGACCATTCGGGACACGGTGGAGGATTCCACGTGAGCCCGACAGCCTCGGCGGCCCGTTTCAGCATAGCTGACATCTCTGTATCTGGCTCAGGCAACATTACACTCCCCGAAGGGGATCTCCAGACCTCAGCTCACCCTCTGATGCTGCAATCGGCATCCTGTCCTCTGGAGGGGCCCCGAATGAAACGGCTGGTCGGCCCATTACAGAGGGACCAGCGCGCTCAACTGGGAGCCCCACTGGCTGCGGTGTGATAGAGGAGTGAGGGACCCACAGGGATCGGTTACCGGGCGGGGAAACCATCACTACGATCCTCTGATCACCCATTCCACTCGGCACCCTAGGGTGGGCCATTGTAATGGGGACTCCACCTTCGCGGACGAAGGTGAGTCTCGATCTCAACGCCGCGATAGTCATGTTCTTGCAATGAGAACATGAACTATCCACAAAAGCTGCTTCAGCATGCTGTAATCCCAAACACGTGATGCAACTAATGTGACCGTCAGAGGGGGACGGGGAACGACCGCATCCAGAAACGCACGGGTGGAATGTCATCTTGAAAAAGACACAAACACACCCGTGTTGCTCTTTCAGGAAATGATAAACTCTCACCAGTGCCGGAGCACACAGGTTAATGATCGCGGCAACACTGATAGGGATGGTGCAGTCTGTACCAGTGAAGCACTCACCTTCTTCGCCCTCAACCGGCCGTCAGACAAACAAACACAAAATGGAATGTTGTTAAACTGTTTTTTATTTGTTAATTCAAAGGCCTTTTTGCTTTAACACTTTGCACCTACCAAATTGTTAAACAAATCTTGTCTTGTTGGATCTTTAATTTGATTGATGTTTGTTTGAACAAGAACTGTATTAACGTTTGAACTGGAACATCATTCCAACATCTCACATTCAGTCCAAAATCTCAAATGGTCTTAAACCGTGCTTGTCCAGTGAAGCTGCACATGCAAAAAGACAGTTGTACCAAAGTGTTATTTGATTAAAAGAGTTTATTGCATTGGTAAGTCGTATTATAATTCACTACATCATAGTTCGACCAGTTAATGAAGTATATCCTATATATTCCTTAAAGACCCTTTTTGAGTATATCTGAAGCAATAACAACCATGTGCTACTTTGCAACAAGCATTAAATGACTTGAATTGCACTGACCTTACATCTATGAGATTGAATGAATGAACAAACTTGCTTTTGTATGGTTGCTTATGAGCTATAATATTAAGTTTATAACTTTTTCATTTGATCCTGCTGATGATGTCTCCACTTGAGCTTACTCTTGTAAAATTACTGAATTGCTTTTTTATTCAGGGGCTTTTGATGCACTATTTGAAAAAATTACATATATAATTTCTTATTGTTATAAATATGTTACTGACAATTACAGATGTTTAGACTGTTTTAGAGTCATTATTGTGTTGTTCTCTCTACGTGATCACATACTCTAAGGGAAAACGAAGAAAAATGTATTTAAACATTATTTTCCTTAAATCTGTACTTTTTCTATTGCTTCATCCAAATGCACCACATGCATATGATTACAAGTGCATAACCTGTGATTATCAGCAGGTAAATGCGGAAGAGAAGGAAGTCCAGGATGTATCCCACGTGGCACCACTGGTTCTGTAGATGGTCTTCCTTTCGTAGAATGGTCAAATAAGAGTTCATCTCACTAAGATCCTTACTGATCTGTCTGAGTTCAGGCACATCCAGTGTCATGGTTCCAGACGCTAGGGGACAAAAAAAGCAAACATTTAACATCTGAAAGTTAGTATGATATACATTAGCTGTTTCCACCCTCCTCTTTTTATGCAACTTTCAGGATTTCACATGTAAAAATGCTGGATGTAGACGCCAAGATGCTCAAAAACTTGTGCGCTCAAAGGGGGAGGCTAATTTTTTTATCCGATAAGAAGACGTGCATAAACTACAATGGAAACACATTTAACGAATGAATCCCTCGATGCGCTACAAACAAAGTAATGTGACTTTGCCTCAACAGTAGCCTGGTCCTACCAGACTCTCGTACATTTCATTTGTACAGGGAGTCTGGCCACTCCCCATTGACAAGCGTTAACTTCCTTGAATTCGGGTTCTCTGTTAAAGTTTAAAACTATTGGATCTGCCCAGAGCCACTCTGGATCTGCCATAGCCAATCATTTGGTCGTGACGTAACCCTACAACTCAAACTAGCGCACAACCTCAATGTCATCGTTCTCAGCCACTCCCTCTGTTCGCTGATTGGACAGGTAAAAATTGGCCGGAGAAAACCCGCGAATATACCACAAACCCAGAAGACGTACTGAAGGAAAATTAAAATTGAGAGGAAGTACGTAGGAGGGCGGAGCCAGGCTACCTTAACAGAGCATCTGATTGGATTTACTGGACTAACCAGCGGACTGACTTCATCGCACAGCATCTCAAATATTGGTTTGGTCGTTCTGAAATGATGATGATCTCATGTTGATGATGACCTCTCAGAACCGTATCACACGATTGTGTTTCCAAACACCAACATCCGCCTCCGAACGCAGACATGACAGTTTTTATTGCGATTTAGTGCTCTTAGAGTGTGTTCACACGTGATATATATGTAATAAAAGCCAAACAAATAGGCCATATTTAAATTTTGCACACAAGTTAAATTCGCAACTTTGAATGGAAACATAGCTAGTGAACTTTTGCTGGGGCGTCTTACCATTAGTGGCTGGCTGTCGACTGAGCGTTGGGTTGGTGGCTTGTTTCTCTTCTAGTTTGGCTAAAGGGTCTTCAGGGAATCTGTAGCAAATAAGCCGAGCAATGAAGTGCATCACCAGCACCTGTACCCAGTGCGGCACCTCCCTGTACCTCATTGAATTATGGTGGAGAACGCAGGTAATGAGGACCGTCTCCAGTAGACTTATGACCATGAATGCCAAACACACGGAGAAATAGATACCTAAAGAGGTGAAACCAAATTTTAGAGATTGATGAGTGTTCATATTATACCACATAAGTAAGTTCTTGATTCTAATTGGTTAACACTTATTCCAAGCGCTCTGGAATACTTGTTGGTCCATCATGGTCTGCATAATGACTGTTAAATGGTACAGTTCGCCATTGCCCATGGCAAAATACTGGTGATACATTCATGTTTCTCGTATGTGTTTTGTTTAGCTAAAGGCATTGGAGGACTTCAGAATAAAGCTGAAAGTATACAACATTTGATAGATGGTTAAAAGCTAAAGATTCTCCAACTGAAGCAAGAGAACAAACTGTTGCTCAGAATAATAACCACTAAAAGATAACTAGTCCATAATAAAGTTCATAACACAATAATGCAAATTTATCGAATGTTTAATACTAACATTACTAATGCTAATGGGTTCACTTGGTAAATGAACGTGAAGTCTGACGAATTTTCTACATTCAATGATGCTGGGATTATGTTTGCTGTTACACTCCTTGAGATTTAAATATACCTATGAAAATTGTCTTTGCAGGGATACGAAGTAATCCAGATTTATTGAATTACCAGCATGAGGGTGAGTAAATAACCAATTGTAATTTTTAGATGACCTGATCCTTTAAGTAGATTCTTAATAAAGCAGTCTACTTTACTCTCCAGGGTGTAATCGACCAATGTTCATCATTTGACATTCACACATTGCCTCATACAGGTGTGTTTTGGTTAATTGACCTATTAAAGGTGTTCCATTAGCAGTGCTGGGAAGCAGGTCATTCATAATGAGAAGAAACACCGTATATCCCAGAATGAGGGTCATTTTGAAGGAGGATCGATCCACGCTGTGCGGCGGCAAGTAGAAGGACAGGATGTCAATGATCATGAGGAAGGAGCTGGGGATGATCAGGTTCACCACATACAGAATCGGTCGTCGCTTTATCACCACCTGCAGGATAGAAACAGTTAAGGTCCGTTCACACCATAAATGATAACTATATTAGTGTCCACACCAACGCACATTTATTACAAACACGCGCTGCAGTTTTGTCATCAGCTGCTTTAAATGCTTAAGCTCTTTAAAGCAGGATGGATTCTGATTGGCAGTCAATGTTTTTATTGTTCATCATCTAGAAAAAAACATTCTGAAAGTGATTTCAACGATATTGTTCCTCTGTGTCGTTAAGGTTACAGTTGGTGTGGACTGCTACACTTTTAACTTTAGAATGATTTTTAATTTTTTTATCAATATAGCTATCATTCTTGGTGAGACTGACATTTCATATCCGTTTATTTTTTCCCTTTAAATCATGGAATGAATTAGTACAAAGTAATACAAATTAATACGCTTTGGGAACTAATTATTAATTGATGATATACAAAGTGAAAAAAAAAATTGTGGCCATTAATTAAGAATTTGGTCCCACTACTTAATAATTCAGTCCCTGATTTTAGTTAAGCCGTGGCCAAAATGTAATTAAATTAAAATGACTAAATAAATTAGTACAACAACATGGCAAGGATTTAACTAAAATGAGGAAACCAATTAATAAGACATAGAAATTATTTCTTAATTTCTTAATTCATAACATAACAAAAAAACGCTTCGGTTACTCACGTAATCTCGGTTCCCGATAACGGGAACAAGTACTGCGTCAGATAATCTTCTCTGATCACTATTGGGAAACTCTGTTTTCTCAGAATACTGAAGCCTGATTGGTTCACATCTGTGAATTTCACAGACAAAAGGCATTTCAGCCCACCAAGATGGAGCTGAAATGAAGGAGGGCTGCCAGTCTGTTCAGAAGATGGTTCAACCCGTCTTGGAGGCATCTGTCACGACTATCTTCCTTCTGGAGACTGAGCCCAGTTCCAGGCCCCTCTGATACAGATGTGGTGACTTCCAGGGGGCCAGGGCTCTAGCACAATCGTGGCTCACCCTGAGAATAACACGGCCCTCGCGGCACACTCAAGGTGGGATGTGGGCCTTCAACCAGTTTTGTAGAGGCTGTATGTTTAAGGCCCAAGGGAACTACTGAGGAGGCTGCTTCCATGTGGCCCAGTAGCTTCTGAAATGTTTTTAAAGGGATGTTGCTCCCCGGTTTGAAAGCCATCACTAGCTGCTGAATTTTCAGGGAGTGATCCGGTGAGATCCAAGCCTGCATGTTGGATGAGTCGAGTACTGTCCCCAGGAATGCAATGCGTTTGCTGGGTGACCACGAGCTTTTGCTAAGTAGTTGAGGAGCAGAGATCTGTGAGTGCACAGCTCCTCCTTTGATTGGGCTAAGAGCAGCCAATCGTCGAGGTAATTCAGGATGTGAGAGAGCCACATCCACGCATTTTGTAAAAGTGTGTGGGGTCAGCGACAGTCTGAATGGCAGGACGATATATTGATAAGGTCTGCAAGAGGATGTGTTGAGGAGAAGGACCATTGAGGACCATGACACTGGATGTGCCTGAACTCAGACAGATCAGTAAGGATCTTAGTGAGATTAACTCTTATTTGACCATTCTACGAAAGGAAGACCATCTACCCAACCAGTGGTGCCACGTGGGATACATCCTGGACTTCCTTCTCTTCCATATTTACCTGCTGATAATCACAGGTTATGCACATGTAATCATATGCATGTGTCTGAACGGCCCATCTTATTAGAACGTGGTTCAGTGATCTCAAATCGAGGATAGGCCTGAGGACACTATCCTGTTTTGGGGACCAGGAAGTAGCGGCTGTAAAAGCCTGACTCGCTGTGGCTGTGGGTACCTTTTCTATTGCGCCCTTTTCTAGCAGAAGAGAGTTGCTGAGACCTGAGAGTTAGTGTCCGAGACCAAATTGTATATTACGCCCCTGAAGCGAGGGTGGGGTCTGCGAGCGAATTGGAGCGAGTAACCCCATTTTATTGTCTCTAAAACCCAGTTTGACATGCCCGGAATGGCTTCCCAAGCCTGACTTCGGGCGGCGAGGGGTTGGAGAGTCGCAGATGGCTACTAAATAAAGTACCATGCTATTCTAAACATAGCCATTTATACACCCTGGTTTTGTCCCTTTCTTACCCAGAAAGTGATGATGTCCCATTCGTCTATTCCAAACTTCAAAATGTTTGCGTCACCCAGTATAACCACCAGCTCCCATTCTCCACTAGCTTGCAGGTATCGCTGTGAGTTTTCGGTCATCTCCGCAAAGGACAGGGCAGGACTGACACGCACATCCTTTACTGAAGGTGTTACAAGTATTACAGGTATAAGAATTACAGTTAAAGACACATTCAGGAACCTGCTTTGCCTAATGAGCTAAATTAATTGTTGAATTGTAATCATTAGTTTTCATGTCAACATGAAATCAGTTCATATTTTTTGTCATATTTATTAATTTATTACAAAATGCATTAAAACTTCCATGCTATTCCTGCATACAATGACTTGAATACACAGCTCACAATTTGCAGATATAAACTCACAACTGTGAGTAATATAGTACGAATTGGGATATAAGCTCACAATTGTGAGTTATAAAGTCCAAATCATGAGATATAAACTCACAACTGTGAGTTATAAAATCCAAATCGTAAGATATAAACTCAAAATTGTGAGTTAAAGTCTGAATTGTGAGATATAAACAAAATTGTGAGTTATTCAGTCTGAATTGCAAGACATAAACTCACAATTATGAGTTGTAGTCTGAATTGTGAGATATAAACTCACAATTGTGAGTTATAAAGTCTGAATTATGATAAAAACTCGCAATTGTGAGTTATTTCATCTGAATTGTGAGATATAAACTCACAACTTATATTTAAACTGTTCAAAACATTTTATTATTGCCATATGCAATATTACATTACTACATGTGAAAGTCCACAGAAACTAAGAAACGTGGACCTTCACAGGCCTCAGAAACACACAAAGGGAAACGCCTCTATGGCAAATATGCACTGAGACGGCAGGAAATGTGGAGAGCAGTGAAAGCGGTGATGTTACTGGTATGCATGTAGGAGCCGAAGGTGAAAGAGCAGTTCTGTATGTCGAAAGGGAAGCTGAAGATCTCAAGGTTACAGGCGCTAACAAGCCTCAACATCCTGTCATAGCGGATGTGGCCCGTGTGGTTCACATACACATAAGGACAGGCCTGAGATACATCATCATCCACACTAAGAACCACAAGAGAGAGAGGACAAATATTCATTTGAGTTGAAATTATTTCATATTTCACTTGTAGCCTATATTATTATCTTCTCCTAAGACGTCCATTACAATTTACAGAATTGGCCTAAATACAAGATAAACACTGGAAAAATATTACATAGCTGATATTCATACTACAAATCTTCTGATGTCATTGGATCAACCGAGACGCAAAATGGTGCCAGTTTCATTTGTATGAAAAAAGAGAGAGAGAGATTTTCAAAGATTATAGGTTTTACAGGAAAAATACTATTTCAGTTTTTCTACTTCAAAATTTCACGCATAATACAAAGTGTTACTTGCCATTTCTGTGTAAATTTCTGAGTGAAAATTGTTTCAAAGACAATTTGTTTTTTAAAGCCCTTTCACATCAAGAAAGGTACAGTAACTATAACAATAACAATATTAGCGTCCAGCGGACGATCATTTTCTGTTAATTAGAAATACGCTGCAGTTTTGTCATCTGCCGCTTTAAATGATTAGTTCACTTCAAAATGAAAATTCTGCCATCATTTACTCACCCTCAAGTTGTTTCAAACCCGTATGAATTTCTTTCTTCTGCTGAACAAAAAATAAGTTATTTTGAAGAATGTCGGTAACTAAACAGTTCATGGGCCCCATTGACTTCCATAGTATTTTTTTTTTCCTATGGGGTACATCAACTGTCTGGTTACCAACATTCTTTAAAATATATTCTTTTGTTTTCAGCAGAAGAAAGAAATACACTAAAGACCAAATAACTTCTATTCTATGCTATTCTGTTCTATCCTTCTATATTCAATTAATGTTAGGCTACTAGAAGAACAATTGTTCATTATTTATATATACCTTGCCAGAACGTTAGCTATAGTTCTGAGAATTTTTCCTGTTTGCTCGGTATACAAATATTAGGAATATTTTTTTGAGCACTAGATGGCACTTACAACTCAAAAACGATAATGTCAGGAGTCCAGAGATCTTTGACAGGAAGAGAGATCTTCGTAATGCCATCACAGGGTTCTGGATCCCAAATGAGGAACTCATGGAACCAGTACTAAGACCAAACATGATTAAATTACAGGATTGTGTAATATTCAGGCGATTATTCAAACATCTCTTAGTGTTTATGCACCAAACTTACCAGCCTGAGCCAGAGGAATGTGGTAAGAATTTGTGCTTTTTCATTCTGCAAAACAGAACAGGCATCAAATGTTCAGACGCAAGGATCATTTACACAACCAGGCACATATAGCCAGTCCCGTATTGACTCACAACTCCCAAGATTGCGTAGAGAGTGAAGGAGATGTTGGTGATAGTGGGGGTGCTGAGATTGACTGAAGGTCTGAAGGACTTCTTGTCAATGACTTGCTGTAGAGATTCATAAGTGGGTCCACTTTGTCCGTCTTCACACTGAAGCATATTCACCAGACACTGCAACACTTAATAACACAATAAACCAGGGAAACTAACTTAGTCTAACTTAATTTTCACATTTATTAGCACTTTTTAGATGCTGAAAAGATGCTGAGTTAGATACAAATACTGTTGTACACTGAAAAATATGGTGTAGAAACAATTTTCACTCAGAACTTAATTTCACAATGAATTGAATTAAACATTGAATTTGTCCGTCTTCACACCGAAGCATATTCACCAGACACTGCAACACTTATTAAAACAATAAACCACGGAAACTAATTTAGTCTAATCTGATGGCCATTTTCACATTTATTAGCACTTTTTATTTGGAGTCAGATGCAAATACTGTACTATTCAGTATTTTTGTAAGTTGTTCACTGAAAAATATGGTGTAGAAACAATGAATTGAATTAAACATGAAATTTTAAGAGAGAAAGACTGAAATAGTATTTTCCTGTGAAACATACTCTTATAATCTTTGTTTTATTTACAACTTGGAAAAATCTTTTTTTACAGTGTATAAAGAATTCTGACACTTTTAAGGCAATTACTTTCCAACATTTCCAAGTGTATATTTTATTTTGTTTGATCATCCCTTATGGATATTTTTCGCATATTTAACTTTCAACCGTAAATTAAAGTATTTTCATTTTAGTCTGTTATCTAATCTTATCTTGTATAGAAAGCAAAATAAATTCACAATGACAGCATAATTAAGACGCTGTATAGAAGTTGTAAGTAATTACTGTACAAAACACTTTTTGTGAAGTAATTATAATTTTATGAATAAACAGTCAAAACAACAACAAAATTTCTTCTTTTTTTTTTTTTTAAGACAACTGATTCTGAATAAAAGGTAATACTGATTCATTATCAAGATATTTCATTATTGTTTTTAAGTTTACAAAGACAAAACTGACCAAAAGTATTAAGTCCGTGCTCCACATATAAGTTCAGTTCATTACCTGTAAGTAGAATGAAACATGCCAAAAGAAAACGCAAAAGATGTCCCATAATGCTGTGTGTAGATGAGATTTCCTATTGTTTAAAACTGCTCAAGTTTAAATCACACCGCTTACTTCCACAGGTGAAGTGTGCTGACTCTTTACTGGCAACATCATGTGCGGTTACATGTTGTTTAACACCTTCGGTAACCACTGACCTAGCTTGTTTTAATAGCTTTGGATCCATTTGGTTGAACTCAATGATCTATCTTGTGTTTCCATTAGATGAAAAAAACATGTTCAGTGTCACACATTTAATTAGAAGAAAGAACACCGGATTCACACGGAGCTGTTATAGCTCTTTAAGATCCATATAAATAGATAAATCTACTTTTGCAGGGTTTTTTTTTATATGCCATGGCTAGTTTTTTATTGTCATGATCCCACCTTTAAATCCACAGACTGGCCTTGTTTGTATGGCACCTAACATATAACATTATTATTAATATATATATTTTTTAATTAACATGCTGCATTATTATTGCATTTACATAATTTACCATAATTAATAATGAAAAAAAATATTAAAATATATTTATTTCAACTCAACTCAACAAACACTTTGAAAAAACAACCAGAAGCAAAGTTTTTGATATTTTTATTATAAGTTTTTCCTCAAACTTAACTGGACAGTGACTAAAGTTGAAATTGCTATTCATCCTGTACCAAAACTAATAAAACATTTTGGTGATACAGATAAAATAGAATGTCAGATTCAGTTTGCAGATTTTAGTCATATTCAGATTTAATTTACTAAGTTTAAATATATATATATATATATATATATATATATATATATATATATATATATATATATATATATATATATATAATAAAAAATTCTAGAACAAAAAAAGTCACATAATTCTACGCAATTATAAGTATTGGGACACTTAAAGCTCCTATAAAGAGTATTTTGTTGATGATCCCTTGCATTAAATCAGGAATAAATCTGGGCTCCATTGACCTCATCAAAGGTTTGGTGTCTTCGGTTCACAGAGCAGGCAATAATATACTATGCCTTTTTGTCTAGACTGTACGAGTGCAACCACAGAACCATAATTGTGCTTAAACTCACAATGATAAAGAGAGTATACAGTATAAAGAGCACACGGTCAATGACCTGACCAAACATGATCCATTCATTGGTGCTGCTGTCATTACTGAAGTGCTCTTCAACTTGGTGGCGGATGGCCAATAAATCTTTACTCATCTTCTTCATTTCCTCTAGACATTGTTCCCAGACACTCACTGGACTTGCACTGATTTGTCCTTTCTTTGGAATATCAGTCATGGTGTTTTTGTAGAAAGTACTCTTAGATCTGTTTGCTGTAGACAAGAAACAAGAGCACTGTTGGAAAACATATTTTACACCAATGATATGAACTTTGATATAAAGTTTGCACAAATAACTCTAGTGCAGGTGTTTTCAAAGTCAAAGAAAGTGGGTATCCCTTTTGACACAACGTACACAATGGATGGTGTACGGTGCCTCCCCACCCCCCAATTTTGACTAATTTTCAATAGCGATCAGTGTGCCGAGAACACCGCACACACATGGTTTGTTTTGCGCATCAATAATAACGGACTCTCGTCTCGTGTGCCTAATGCATGACTCCTGTATGTCACTGTAATCATCTTTACCTTGGTTACAATCGTCATCCATCAAAACTTTACTAGTGCAACACTGGTGTGCTTTATCCAACCGAGAGCTGTAGTTTGAGTGTCATTATGTTCATGCAGCGGTTGGGTGTTTTGAACAACCGTTCAGTCTAAATTTTACAGCACCATGAGAAACAGCTTGGGATGCTCTGAAACAATTACAGAATAGGACAGAGCTTATGCTTTGAAGCCAAATACACTATTCTCTCCACTATCACTGATGAAATCGGGCGGGTTTTCTATGCTTTGGGGCTGTTTTGGACTGACTGTTTGAATGCATTCGGCTTACTGGATCCTTGGACTGAAAACGCTCCGGTTACGACTGTAACCTCGGTTCCCTGAAGAGGGAACGAGCGTTGCGTCGAGTTTGACGCTATGGGAACGCTTTGCGTGATGACGTCTTGAAGCACATGTAAAATCAGTCCAATGGTGTAGCGGGACTTCAGAGGCGGGTGACGTCACGTACCAGGAAGCTATAAAAGCCAGCCTGAAGCAGGAAACAACAGCTTAGTAAAGTCTGAAGTCGTGCTGACAGGCATGAAGGAGATATGGCAAGGTGACGCAACGCTCGTTCCCTCTTCAGGGAACCGAGGTTACAGTCGTAACCGGAGCGTTCCCTTTCAAGGGAACTCGCGTTGCGTCGAGTTTGACGCTATGGGAACGTCTATACCAACGCCTCCATAGCTACAAATGTCTGTCCTGTGTGAAATCATGAAGAGCAGCACTAGGATGACAAAACATGAGACCCTGGAGCAGAGTCTAGATCCAGAGAGTAGAACCTGACGAAAGTGTGCGGTGAGGACCAGCCTGCCGCATCACAGACATCCTGTAGAGAAACTCCTGAAATAAGGGCCTTAGAGGCCGCCATACTCCTTGTAGAGTGCGACCGGACAGCCAAAGGAGAAGGCTGCCCAGCCGCCTCATAAGCAAGTGAGATAGCCTCGACCACCCACTTGCTCATTCTTTGCTTAGACACCGGCCCTCCCTTGTTAGGGGAGCCAAAGCAAACAAACAACTGATCACTTCTGCGCCACAGGGCAGCTCTGTGGACGTAGGCGTCTAACGCCCGAACTGGGCAAAGCAAATTATTAGCCTCCTGGTCCGCATTCTGGAAGGGAGGAGGACAGAAGGCCTGCAGAATAATAGGTCTGGCCACATTAGTGGGGACCTTGGGGACATAACCTGGTCTGGGATGGAGAAAAGCTTTCACCATACCCGGAGCAAACTCTAAGCAGGAAGGAGCAACCGACAATGCTTGAATATCCCCAATTCTCTTAAGAGAAGAAATGGCAAGAAGGAAAATAGCTTTCAAAGTCAGAAACTTTTCCGAAACCTCCTCAATGGGCTCAAAGGGGGCCAGGGACAGGCCTTGTAGAGCAATGGACAAGTCCCATGGCGGCACCCTAGAGCGGACTGCAGGCCTCAGCCTCCAAGTGCCACGAAGGAAACGAGATACCAGAGGGTCCTTCCCCACAGACATTCCACCCAAAGGAATGTGGTAAGCACCTATGGCCGCCACATAGACCTTTAAAGTGGACGGGGTCAGACCTGCAGTGAACCGGTCCTGCAGGAACTCCAGCACTGTACCAATTGGGCAGTGGACTGGGTCCAGCCGACGGTCACTACACCAAGAAGTGAATACTCTCCACTTCAGGGCATAAAGTTTCCTCGTGGAGGGAGCTCTGGACTGTAGAATGGTCTCAACAACCTCAGTTGAGAGACCTGACTCTATGAGCTGGGCCCCCTCAGAGGCCAAGCCCACAGGTTCCACAGTTCTGGGCGGGGGTGAAGTATTGAACCCCCTGCTTGGGACAGAAGGTCCCTCCTGACAGGTAGCTCCAGAGGAGGCCCGTCGAGGAGGGACACAAGGTCGGGAAACCATACTCTGCCCGGCCAGCGCGGGGCTATAAGAAGCAGGCAAACCCGGTCCCTGCGAACCCTCTCCAGAACTCCCGGGAGCAGAGCAACTGGGGGAAAGGCGTACAGACGAAGCCTCGGCCACGCCTGTACCATAGCATCCAGTCCGAGAGGAGCTGGATGCGTGAGGGAGAACCAAAGTGGACAGTGAGACGTCTCTCGAGACGCAAACAGATCCACTTGTGCTTGGCCGAACTCCCTCCATATCAGCTCCACCACCTCGGGGTGGAGCCTCCATTCCCCGGGCCTCGGCCCCTGCCTCGACAGAGTGTCTGCTCCTATATTCTGAACCCCGGGGATGTAGGCTGCTCTGAGTGACAGCAACTTCCCCTGGGACCACAAGAGGATATGGCGTGCCAGATTTGATAATGGGCGCGAGCGCAAACCCCCTTGGTGGTTGATATAGGCGACTACCGACGTGTTGTCCGTATGCACTAACACATGGTGTCCCCTGAGGTCTGTGACAAAGCTCCTCAGAGCCCGGAAGACAGCTAACATCTCTAGGCGATTGATATGCCAGGAACGATGATGGTCTTCCCACAGACCTTGAGCTGAGCGACCCTCCAGGATCGCTCCCCAACCCGTGAGGGAAGCATCCGTCGTTAGCAGTCTGCGACGACAAGAAGCTCCCAACACTGGGCCCTGGGACAGGAACCAAGGTTTCTTCCACATAACCAAGGCACGTAGGCATCGCCGCGTGACCTTGATTGTGCGAAATGGGTTGCCCCTCGGGGAAAACCCCCTGGTCCTGAGCCACCACTGCAGGGGCCTCATGTGCAGCAGTCCAAAAGGTATCACGTTGGAAGCTGCTGCCATGAGACCCAACAGTCTCTGGAACTGTTTGACAGTGAGTAGCTGGCCTAGCTTTACACTTTTCACAGCTGCAAGGATGGACTCTATACGTGGCGGTGACAGGCGCGCCTGCATCGACACTGAGTCCCAAACCACGCCTAGGAAAGTGGTTCTCTGGAGTGGAGAAAGCACACTCTTCTTGGCGTTCAGCCGTAACCCCAGCTCTTTCATGTGGGCGAGAACAACATCTCGATGTTGAACCGCCAACTGATGCGACTGAGCTAAAATCAACCAATCGTCGATGTAGTTCAAGATGCGAATCCCCTGAAGGCGCAGAGGCGCCAGAGCTGCATCCATGCATTTCGTGAAAGTGCGGGGTGATAAAGCTAGGCCGAATGGAAGAACACGATATTGGTATGCTTTGCCCCCGAAAGCAAACCTCAGGAACTTCCAATGACATGGACGGATGGAAATATGGAAATATGCGTCCTTGAGATCTATCGTGACAAACCAGTCCTCGGACCTGATCTGTGGCACGATCTGTCTCAATGTCAACATTTTGAACTTGAGCTGCATGACTGACTCGTTCAGAACTCGAAGATCCAAAATGGGACGCAATCCCCCGTCCTTTTTTGGAACTATGAAGTACCGGCTGTAAAACCCGGTTTCCCTGTCGGAGGGAGGTACATATTCTATGGCCCCTTTCTCTAACAGAGTGTTTACTTCCTGTTCCATAACCAGAACCTGCTCGGGGCCCACCACTGTGGGTAGGACCCCCATAAACCGAGGTGGGCGTTTCTTGAATTGTATCTGATACCCTTTTTCTACGGTCTGCAGGACCCAACGAGAAACATTTGACAGTAGCTTCCACGCTGTCAAAGATTCTACTAGAGGTACCAGCCTCTCGAGACTGGTTTCTGGATTTTGTTGTTGTTGAGCAGTCAATTCGACGCCCTGTAACGGCGCACCGGCAGGGAGCGACCGAACAGACTGCTCTAACACCCTCCTCGGAGGGGGCGGGCATCCCGAGGCCACTACGTTTCCGGGTGGTCCTTGAGATATGTGCTCGCCGGAGACCGCTGCGCCCTGTAACACCGATGGCGGCAGGGTTGGCAGAACGGTCCCCTGAGGGTACCGAAGAGAGACGGGCACCGTAAAAAGAGGTGTTAACCGCTCTGCTTCGGGGGGGACTACCCTCATTAATCCTGAGCCCTCGGACGTCAGGATTTCTTCCCAGCAGCCTTCTTGGCGGTAATAACGGTCCGCAGATCCGTTCTACCCCTCGAAGACTGCTGGGTTTGAGCGCGCCCTCCGTGTCCCCGAGATTTTTGTGGGGGAGCACGAGAAGACACGCTCTGCTTTTGAGTGGCACGATGCTCAGCACCCTTTTTAGAGGAGTGAGGCTGCTCCCGCTCAGCAGCCTCATAGAAAGAACGGCGGGGGAGAAGTTTTTGGAGAGCAGCTGTCTGTTTAGCGGCTTCTTGAGATTTTGCAACCGCAATATTCACTGCATCCCCAAATAACCCGGCAGTGGAAACCAGAGCATCTAAAAGAACATTCTTTTCTTTGTCTTTTATATCGCTCAGGTTGAGCCACAGATGCCTCTCAGTGGCCACCAGGGCTGCCATAGACCGCCCGATAGATTTAGCGGTCTCCTTGGTGGCCCTGAGAGAAACATCCGTGGCTCTGCGCAGTTCAGCCACAGTGTCGGGACCGATTCCCCCGCCCTCCTCTAAATCCCCTAATAATTCTGCCTGATAGGCTTGTAAGATGGACATCGTATGCAGACACGCTGCAGCTTGACCAGCGGCTGCATACGATTTATTAATCAGGGTAGATGTCATCTTTACTGGTTTTGAGGGGAGTGTAGGAGCCTTCAGGGAAGATGCCGTTGCTGGAGAGAGATAGCCCGCGAGCGTCTCTTCCACCTTCGGCATCTCCCCATAACCATACTCTTTATATTTGGAAATGGATGAATATAGAGAGGTGTGTGGTGTGTATACTCTGTGAGAGACTGGTTTCCCCCACGATCTCGACACCTCGGTGTGGAGATCGGGGAAAAACGGCAGGCTCCTACGCTGGGGCTGAGCACGGGATGGCAGGAAGCGTTCGTCGAGCTTACTTTTCGAACGAACGTCCTGCCTATCCTCCGGCCACTCAATAGACAATCTGTCGACTGCTCTCGTGATCACATCGAGCAGTTCTTCAAAAGCATGAGACTGAGGTGGCGAATCCTCAGACTCAGCTTCAATACTTACAACATCCAACTCCTCAGAGCTGGATAGTTGCAGTACTGGTACCTCTATCGGGGGGGAAGTAACCGCAGCGCGTGCTTCCACACCCTGATGAGAGGCACTGGATCTATCAGAAGGAGGCTGAGATAAGGCAGAGCCCGTCTCAACATCCACTGATAGATCCATCTGCGAACCCCAGGTCTGAGATCGACGCCGTGCCTCGGCAGCGGCGGGACCAAAGCCCTGGGGAACGTGGTCGGGATTGAACCGAGCCAAGCGGGATCGGAGCGTACGCAGGGGAAGCGCACAGCAATGCTCACAGTCACCACCCTCGAGTGCTGACTGGGCATGCTCCTCTCCCAAACAAACAACACAAAGAGTGTGTGTGTCACCTCCCGTTAAATAACGCGGGCAGGGATGGACACACACTCTAAACTGCTGCTTGCTCGCCATACTGAATAATATATATATATATCAGACAACACCAAATAAGACAGACAGATTTCAACACAGAGCGCTACTGAAGACTCAGAAAGCTGTTGTTTCCTGCTTCAGGCTGGCTTTTATAGCTTCCTGGTACGTGACGTCACCCGCCTCTGACGTCCCGCTACACCATTGGACTGATTTTACATGTGCTTCAAGACGTCATCACGCAAAGCGTTCCCATAGCGTCAAACTCGACGCAACGCGAGTTCCCTTGAAAGGGAACTTTCCTGAACATGTCAGGGGAGTCGCACCCCACACTTCGAAAACTTCTGCTCTAGTAAGAGCATCCGGGAAGACAAAAGTATCTGCTTACCATCACAGTTTTCTTCACAAGATTTCTTCATACAAGCAAGCTGAGCCAGATATTTCAGGACCAGAATCTTGAGCCACTTAGGTAAGGGAGGAAAGTCACGGGAACCCCACAAGATATTGGTTATGATGACAGTCTCAAGTAGACTTGCTACCATCAAGGCCATGCAGAGAGAGAAAAACACATCTAGATCGAGAGAGAAAGATCAGATCAGATAAGGCTAAAGAGTTCTGGGCTGTGTTTTTTAAATGCCTCGTAAGCGTAAGTACAGTAGATCATAGAGACCACTGATGGTCTACGATGCTTTTGAGAAACGCAGCCCAGGCTGTTTTATGCCAGAACCTAGACCTGAAAAACTTAAGCCCAAAGTATACTTCACTTTTTATCTGTACGCTAGCTTCTGCACACAGTGCATCACCAGTACGCACATACATTATGCCTGCAGCCCGATTTGTCTATTCACGCATACTCTATCTGCATAGGTTGCACATTTTTTTGCTCTAATTAATTTAACAGTGCCCCTGGGATATTAATTCACAATATAGTCAAAGAATGAGGGATGAGACAGACACACCAAAGAGGTCAGAAAGTACCCATATTTGTACAACTCTAACTAAAAGTTTAGTTGTTGTTTAAAAAAAAAAGATTAACAAGTTGTTGTTAATGCACATGTGTTGACCTCCTTTGTATGCGTAAATGTTAAATTGTCAACTGTGTGTCAAAAAAAAAGTTTTAAGCTGATTAGCCAGAACAATTTTCATGATTAAACTTGTCTTTAATACCTTGAAAAAGCTATCTGTTAGCATTCCCATTCATCTCAAGGATGGTCGTCAATGGAGAAATGTACTACCAGATGGTTGTTATGACATATACCAGCACTAACTGGGCCTTGCTAACCAGCCAAACCTTGACCCCTTTGGTTTACCAAAATACTCTTATTGGGTAGGTTGCACCAGCATCCCATGCTGGAAACCATCAACATATGCTGGTCCATTTTGCCTTTTTAGCAGGGTAAAGATGAAAAGATACAAAATTAGAGAATAAGAAGGTTTGAGAACATACTAATAAGGGGTAAGGTGTTTCCTGTGACAGGCAGCAGGTCATTCATTAGCAGCAGGAAGACGGAGTAACCCAGGATGAGTGTCATTTTGAAGGAGGCACGGTCCACACTTTGAAGAGGCAGGAGGAAGCTGAAGAGATCCAAAGAAAGCAGGAGGCTGCTGGGAATCAGGAGGTTCACCACGTACAGTGTAGCTCGACGTCTCAAGACAATCTAGTCCACAACAGTGAAAAAAAAATATTAGTATCAAGTGTTCTCAAGTGTAAACTTCTTTTCATAGTAGCAAACATAACACTTAGGGGTGAATTCACTAAGAAGTTGTCTAACCTCCTTGTATTGTATATCCATTTTTGTTGTTTTCAACTTTATCTTCTGTTGTTTTTATTTTATTGATTTTATTTTATTTCTGACATTTTCCATCTTCTTCTTCAACTAGAGTGGTCCCACCAAATAGTGCATTCAGTTTCTGGCACAAGTGCAGACGACAAGCAAAACCATGTTTTTGAAAATCAACATGAACCTGCTCATTGTCACAGCACATTCTCAACACTTGCATGAGTTGTAATCATACACACCTGCAGCTAATCACATCTCATTTGGACTTGAACTGTGTGTTACACTGTTACCATACCTGCATACTCACCTCACATTTCTCACCTGTTTGATCTCCATTTGTTTCAATAAACTCCCTCTCTTGGTTTTGTCTCCCTGCGGTGTTAGTGTGTCGTTACAGAAAGACCAGACCAAAGACCATGAACCCAGTGGGAGAGGAAATTCTGTCTTCCATTTCCTTGAATGGTTGGGAAATTCAAGCAGTACGTGGAGAAGTTTTTGGAATATTGCCACCTGACATCGTGGGATGATCATATTCTGATGGACTTTTTTCTGGATGGACTGGACAACAACATCAACCTATTGTTGCCAGCAGGAGATTCCAGTGTGACCCTGGCACAATATATGGACATTTTGCTGTGGCTGTGTGGCTCATCATTTACTGTAGGTGAGGTAGAGGATGACATTGCCACTCAGCTGCAGTCCTCCCAGTCCACTCCCTCCCTCATGATGTCCTTGATCATCTACACAGAGCCATTCCCCACCGCAGAGCCAGAGCTGATGCCGATGCCCTCTACGGAGCCAGTACCTGCAGCCTTGTCCGTCCTTGAGCCAAAGCAGTCTGACCAGGTGTGTGAGCCAGTTCTTACATCTGTGCCTGTGGACTTTTGGTGGAACTGGATGAGGAAGTGAATTGTCATCATCATCATCCTCCAGCATCAGAGAGTTCCAGTGTTTCCCAGTCAGAAATAATTGATGTCCTGATTTCCTTCTGTTCCCAATCTCTTCCTCCTCCACTGGTTCAGGTCAGTTTCAAGTCTCCTATGTTGGCCAGCTCCAAGTCTTCTTCATCGTTGATGCACTCTCCCTGCTTCCCAATTCCACCTCCTCTGCCTGTATAGTGTTGACCAGGAGGCAATTCCAGAACTCTCTGCCTGTCCTGTGTTAGCCTAGGAGGCTGTTTTTGAACTCTCTGCTTGTCCTGTCACGTCCAAGGAGGCCATCTCATAACCCTTTGCCTGTGCTACCCAGTTCTTCTGCCCTGTCTCCGCTGGCTCCATTCAGGCCTTCAGCTCCTCCTACGCTGGCTCCACCTAGCAACTTGGATTCTCATTGTTCTCCAGCTCCACCTGTTGACCCTCTGGCTCTACCTCTACCCTCCAAGCCCATCACTCCACCTCGGCCCGTCGTCCTGACAGCTCCACTTTGGCTCCTTGCTCCTCCGGCTCTACCTGGGACCATCATTCTTATGGCTCAACAGGACTTACTCGTCCCTCCGGCTCCAGAGATTTGGTCCCTAATGAATGAACTGGGCAAAGCTAAGTGCTATCAAAGTGTCGCCGCACGCCAGAGCGATTGAGTGCACACACTGAGACGAGAGAGGTATGTATCAACTCGACTTAGTTAAGGGAATAACATAGTTTAATATGAAAAAAACGGTGGAGTGTTCCTTTAAGTTTCCGACAACTCTTTCATCTTTATTTTTTTTAAAAAGGATTGAGTTTGAAAGATTTTGCTGGGAAAGTGGACTATTGAGTAGATGAGTTTACCTGTTTGATGTGATGACGATTAATATCCTGACATCCTCTGTTGTCCCAATTAGACACATTCTTTTTTAATTATTATTATTATTATTATTAAATCACAAGGGGGTATTTACTGATGTATTTGATGTTGTAAAATAGAATGAAAATATCTTGAGCCTCTGTTCACCACAGACATTATTTCAGGCATTTAACCAAAAAACCCATTAAAAAAATCTTTGACTTCAGAGCGATGGAACCAAAAGTTTCCACCTAATGGTTAGTGGTTTGGATGGTTAGAATTGTACAAGAATGATGATCAAATGATGAAGAAGAGCCTTATACTGTAACTGGTCATATCCAGACACATAGGACCTATCCCAAATGGCACATTTCATATGCACTTTTGGTCTTGTGGAGTTAAAATGGCTGCCATGTGCGCATGTCCGTTAAGTCCATAATACCGTAGGGTGTCCAATTTAGTCATTTTAGGTTTCAGTAGGGTGCTCACAAGCACCCCCCATGCGGTCGCCGGTCAATGTGCGCCCTCGATGCGCACTTTTGCTTTTCGCACTTTCGCACTGGTGCAAGCTCCACAGCAGACTTCTTCTCGACAGTCAAAGCGGCATTACGTCACAAAAGTGCGGACTCAGAGGAAGACCGCGAGTGTTTAGGGTGCCATTTGGGACAGGGTCATAGTGTAGTCAAACATACTTTATGACTTTTTTTGTTGGTGTCTGGTTCACAGTGTTGAAGCTATGCTGAATAGTTAGAGTAACATACGCCAAATCATGACAGTAAATCACTGTTGTGATTCTTTCTTAGTGAATTACCCCTCTCTAAAATGCCACCAACATGAACAATGAGGTTATCCCATCCTCCTTCCGGAAAGAGCTGTACAGGTTTTTCTGTCAGCAAGTCAATCAGCTCCCACTCTCCTTTAGTTGTTATTGCTTCAAGAGACTGCTTGAATATCTGCTTCGCTGAACGAAAGAAGAACAACTGAACATCATCACCTGTAGAGAACGAGACCAACAAGAACCATGTAATCATAAGTAGACAAACAAGGAATATATAGTTTTCAGTTTTGCTTACTCACGAGAGTGTTTGTAAGAGTTGAAAGTATATGAGCAGTTTTGGAAATCAAATGGAAAGGTGTAGATGTCCAGTTTGCATGAGCTAATCACATGAATCGGCCATCCATCGATAACTTCACCAGTAGAGGTCACATAGACATAGTATGTGTCTGGAGCTCGGTTTTCATCCATGCTGCAAAATAATGGTGGTTGGCAGGTTAAAGACAGACAGGGAAATTCACCAAGAATTTTACTTTTCGCATGTGCACAATCCAACACACTCACATGGCAACTATTTTACATTTTGCTGAATTGTTGGCTAATTCATAAGAATTCGTATGATCTCATTTGTATGTTTTCGTACAATCTGCTATACTTCCCAGTGACAGTTAGGTTGGGGTTAGACCTTAATGATTACTTTTTCTAAAAATCTTATGTTTCCATACAAATCACATCATACAAATTCATACAAAATCACCAGAACATAAATTAAACTTTTTATGAGATCTGGTTGGAAATAATTTTTTTTGTTGTTGTTTCTGTTTCCTTGTCACTAGTCAAAGCTGTTATATTTGACTTGTGCAACTTACAATTCGTTAATGACAATGTCTGGAACCCACATCTTCTCTCTTGGTAGTGAGATCTTTTTTGTTCCACACTCATCAGGATCCCAGCTCAAACCTTCAATCTGCCACCTCTACAAAAAATTATAATTCTATCAGCACTGCTCTTTAAATAGTGCTCTTGAAATAGTTAAAACAGGCTTGGATGTATTAAGCACTGTAAAATGTGATTGAATCATGCAAACCGGCTGTTACTACCAGGTCTAAACAGTGTCTTTGTCATGACTCTTACCGTCCTCACCCACAGATATGTTTCCAACACCTGTGATTTTTCATTCTGAAAGGGAAAATATATGGATTCTGTAACCATTTTTAGTGGAATTAGTGTTATTCTAATGTCATAATTTTGTAAACTTTTTTAAGTAAAAGCTGTAGTCTTCCATAGATTTGCTTACCACTCCTAAAATGCCATAAAGAGTCAAATCCACACTGACGTTGGTGGGTGTTTTCAGATTTATAACCGGCCTTGCCTCGCTGTAGCTGATGACTTCCTCTTTCATGGCATTAAGGAGAGACTTTGTTGTTGGTTCTGAACAGTTTAACGGCTCTACAGATCCTAGCAAGATAGCTGAAAGAACAATACTTGAATTCAGTGACATTTTATGTATTTCAATCAGATTATAGACATTAAAGGTCTGGTTATGCAGTGGACAATGTGGTTTGTGTTTGTTAATTAATGCATCTTTTTGGATAAACTTTATTTTTGATGGTCCACTTTAGGCATTCTACTTACTATAAGTAACTTTGCAATCAGGGATGTAGTGGAGGCTAAACGCACGTAAACGCCGTTTACGCACCTCCCAAAATTCGGAAATAGCGTTTGCCCACCTCCAAAGTGCGTTTATCCACCTCTACATTGCGTTTATCCACCTCTAAATTTCACGTTATTTGAGCTAACTTTGTTTTTCCAGTGCGTTATCGCTGATCGGTACATGATTCGAGCATTTGAGCCATTAACGACAGAGCAGAACGCGCAGCGCAAACACGGAGCAGAGAGCGCAGCGCGCCGACACACACACACACACACGGAACAAAAAGAACGGCGCACACACGTAGCAGAAAACACACGCTCGTGAAGTTAACTAAACAAACTGCGTGAGAATGAAACTGGATCGCAGTCCCAACAGGAAATCATTAAAACAATGCAAAAAAGGGATTTTTTAATTTCATTACAGGCAGCTGGTTTAATGTAGGGAGCATGTCAAAACCCAACTGTAGCCTACAAGAGATTCAGAGGGAGTCAAGCCTGCACCAGGTTTAAGACTTTTCCCTCTACAGGGAAACACTGATCCATATTTTTCTGATAGACCAAAAAATTAATCAATTAATAGAGGAAATATTCAACAGATTAATCGACTATGAAAATAATCCCAAATCACTAATCATTATGCACAATTGTACTGCATAGTAAGCCCTGGATATAAGCCTCCCTCTCGATCTCTCTTAAATATTTTTGATCTCTCAGTTTTGTCATTTAGTAAACTTTATAGATTTCAACCATATTATTCCTTTTTGAGTCTCTTTAACAAGAACTTAGATTAATGTATGAATTGAATAGTGATTGTGTGACCTATGATGAGGGAACAACCAGTGATACCCTTGGTAGTACCATCAAATGATAGCCTATAGCGATGTCATCAGGATACACGTCGTGGTCCACCAGAATTTATAGTTTACCCACCTCTTTTTTTACCACTACACCACTGTTTGCAATTACATGTCAACTAACTTTGTCACTGACATTCATCAGTGGACCACTCCCAGCAAGAGGAACAAACAGGTTTTCACGGTTGCTTGGGCTTAATACATGGCTGCAAAAAACCTGCAGTATAAAAGGAGTGAACTTCATTGACGATTTCAATCTTTTCTGGAGTCTGTTTCATCGGGATGGCCATCACCCAAACAAACTTGGTTCAAGAGTGTTAAAGGACAATATCTACTTCTCTCTCAATCATCCTTCTGCAGTGTGTGCCAATCCACTCAATCTGAATGGCACACACACACCTGGACACAGAATGAATGACCACGGGACTTCACTTCAGCAGCAAAATGGACATGCGGTTGACATATCACACAAGGACAATGCTAACACCACTCCACCACAACAACCTCTGCTCACGGACTCAATCTCAGCTGAGCCCTGCCCACAGAGCTCACCACAGACAGACATATTAGAACTGCTCCAAGATTCAGCACCCAAGGACGACTTCCTGGAAAACAGCCAGGGAAGCCAGGACAGCATATCACAGCCTCTGATAACACCAGAGCAACAGCCCCTTTCACCAGACACTTTTTCCCTCTCTCCAGCATCGCCACTTCTGTGCTTCTCACAGAAAATGGAAGAGCTGGTGTATGCTGGAACCAAACTATCCCACTCTTTTGCTGCAAGCCCCCAGATACCAACCAAAAAACAGCAGGCACCTCAACCACCAAAGCCTGCGGGCCCAGCTCGCCCTCCCCCTCCTCCTGTGAGAGCTCTTCGGCCTCTGCCACAACGCCAGGGCCCACACCCTCCTCCATCTGCACGAGGTGAACCAAAAACAACTGATACCAGCTCTCAGTGATATGTGTTGGGTCCCTGCTATGATAACAGTAACTTTCTCAAATGTTTACAGAACAAGCGGGAACCCAGTGTGCCTGTATCTTTCTCTATTGCTGTTCTATTACAAGATAGAAAGTCTAAGGCCTTCAATAGCCGTACAGCAAACCCAACTAATCTGGTGCCTATTACATGTCAAACTAAGATTGATGTGGGGACAAAAAGTAAGACTGTTAAGTTAGCACAGTTAGCACAAACATTCGCTCACTTAAAAATAAATCACTTCTAGTCAACGACTTAATAACCACAAACAACCTGGATTTTATGCTTCTAAATGAAACCTGGCTAGAAGACAGCTGCAGTGCAACAGTCCTCAATGAAACAGCCCCTCCTAACTTTACTTTTATGAGTGTCTGCAGAGGTGTTAAGAGAGGTGGGGGTCTAGCTGCTCTTTTTGAAGATATCTATCAATATAAGCAAATATCATTTGGGAATTACCCTTCTTTCGAATATCTGGGTATTGTGTTAAAAGGTGCTCCACGCATTTTACTTATCATTATTTACAGGCCTCCAAAATACACTCCAGCCTTTGCTGAGGAATTTACAGAACTGTTATCAACAATTACCTCAGAGTTTGACTGTTTTGCCATTGCTGGAGATTTTAACATCCACATAGATAGTGCAGAAAACAATATGGCAAAAGAAATCAAAACTGTTTTAAAAACTTTTGATCTGACTCAGCATGTACATGGACCCACACACAATTGTGGACATACTCTAGATTTACTTATCAGTAAGGGTCTAAACATTTCATCGATTGTTATTAAGGATGTAGCGCTGTCTGATCATTTCTGTATTTTCTTTGATCTCTCCTGCCACTGAAGCTAGATCTGTGTTTGTCAAGAAGAGATGCTTAAATGAGAACACTAGTGTACTATTTGTGAAGGCTATATCCTTAACACCAAGCATATCTGCAGACTCTGTTGATTTTCTCCTTGATTCTTTTAACTCAAAAGTTAAAAGTGTAATTGATGATATTGCTCCTGTTAAAGTCAGGAAGAAGAGTGGCAGACAAAAAGCACCTTGGAGAAATTCAACAGCAGTGCAAAATATGAAAAGACAATGAAGAAAAGCAGAGCGCATGTGGCGGAAGACAAAACTTGTAGTCCATTATAACATCTACAAAGACAGCCTTCATGCTTTCAATATGGAGCTAGGCAAAGCTAGACAGACTTTCTTCTCAAATATTATAAACAGCAATTTAAACAACACACGCACTCTTTTTGCTACTGTAGAGAGACTGACAAACCCTCCAAGCCAGATTCCCAGTGAAATGCTCTCAGACAACAAGTGCAGTGAGTTTGCTTCTTTCTTCTCTGAGAAAATCAATAATATCAGAAAGGTGATCAGCACATCCTTGAGTTGCACTGAGGTCAGACAGATCAGACCACCTGAGAAAGTAGTTACTATGTCTGATTTCAAAGAAATTGATGGCAAAATTTTGGAAGAAACCGTACAGCACCTTAAAACATCAACATGCACTCTTGGCACTCTTGACACACTTCCCACATCTTTTTTCAAAAGAGTGTTAAACAGTTTAGAAGCAGATCTTATAGAAGTGGTAAATGCCTCACTTCTCTCTGAGAGTTTTCCAAACTCCCTGAAAACTGCAGTTGTCAAGCCCCTCCTGAAAAAGAGCAATCTGGATAAGACCATATTAAGCAACTATAGATCAATCTCAAATCTTCCTTTCATAGGCAAGATCATTGAAAAAGTTGTCTTCAATCAGCTGAACAAATTCTTATGCTCGAATAGATACTTTGACAATTTTCAATCTGGTTTCCGACTGCACCACAGCACAGAGACGGCGCTCATAAAGATAATAAACGATATTCGCTTAAATACTGATACAGGCAAATTATCAGTGCTGGTGCTACTCGACCTCAGTGCTGCATTTGACACTGTCGATCATAACATACTTCTTGACAGGCTGGAAAACTGGGTGGGGCTTTCTGGGATAGTCCTAAAATGGTTCAGGTCATACTTAGATGGGAGAGGTTATTATGTGAGTATAGGAGACCATAAGTCTGAGTGGACATCGATGACATGTGGAGTCCCTCAAGGCTTGATTCTTGCGCCACTCCTGTTCAACCTGTATATGCTCCCAATGAGTCAAATAATGAGAAAGAACCAAATTGCTTACCACAGCTATGCAGACGACACACAGATTTACTTAGCCCTATCGCCTAACGATTACAGCCCAATTGACTCCCTGTGCCAATGCATTGACGAAGTCAACAGTTGGATGTGTCAAAACTTTCTTCAATTAAACAAAGACAAAACTGAAGTCATTGCGTTTGGAAACAAAGATGAAGTTCTCAGGGTGAACGCATACCTTCACTCTAGGGATCAAACAACTAAACATCAAGTCAGGAATCTTGGTGTGACACTAGAGTCAAAACTTAGTTTCAGTAGTCATGTCAAAGCAATAACTAAATCAGCATACTATCATCTGAAAAATATTGCAAGTATTAGATGCTTTGTTTCCAGACAAGACTTAGAGAAACTTGTTCATGCTTTCATCACCAGCAGGGTGGATTATTGTAATGGACTCCTCACTGGCCTTCCCAAAAAGACCATAAGACAGTTGCAGCTCATACAGAACGCTGCCGCCAGGATTCTGAGCAGAACCAGAAAATATGAACATATCACACCAGTCCTCAGGTCTTTACACTGGCTCCCAGTTAAATTTAGGATTGATTTTAAAGTATTATTACTGGTATATAAATCACTCAATGGCCTAGGACCTCAATACATTGCAGATATGCTCACAGAATATAAACCCAACAGATCACTCAGATCATTAGGATCATATCAGCTAGAAATACCAAGGGTTCACTCTAAGCATGGCGAATCTGCTTTTAGCTATTATGCCAGCCGCAGCTGGAACCAGCTTCCAGAGGAGATCAGATGTGCTCCTACAGTAGTCACATTCAAATCCAGACACAAAACACAAATGTTTAGCTATGCATTTACTGAATGAGCACTGTGCCGCTGTTCGTCCGACTGTTTGTAGTGTACTGTATTTTATTTTATTTTTCTAAACTGTTTTAATTATTCTTATTTCTTTTTATTATTTTAATTTCTTCTATGTAAAGCACTTTGAATTGCCATTGTGTATGAAATGTGCTATATAAATAAACTTGCCTTGCCTTGCCTAACTTTCATTGGAGTATTAGTAGACTTCTTAGTAGACTGTTAGGTTACGGTTTGGATTTGTAGAATAAGTTGATGTAGTTTCAAAGTTACTTATAGTCAGTAGAATGTCTGTTGAGGAGCATCAAAAAAAATAATATATATATATAGCAGATATTAAGCTGACAGTCTACTAATACTCTAATTAGAGTTAATTGACATGTAGTTGCAAAGTTACTTATAGAATGTCTAAAGTGGACCATCGAAATGTGTTAAGATTTTTTTTTTTTTTATATATAAATCTACAGTCAAATTACCTCAAAACAGTCAAAAGAAAAAAAGAAAAAAAGATTTGTATGGAAATATATCTTACATTGTATAATGAAGCAGCTGGTGATCCACTGGAACCAAGTGTGAGTGGAAAGCCATGTTGAAGCCTGTTGAATCTAGTATTTGCAATATATGGCAAATATGCACAAAATAATTACAATGCCACTGAGTAATTAAAACAAAAGTACGGAGCCCCTAAAGGGCCATGGTGATGAAAAGAAAAATGAGATGGGAGAAAAAACTCTTGCAAATGTTTTGCGTTCCCCTGAGAAACCCGAGCAAACGCAATGTTTCTTGATGGAAAA
Source organism: Vimba vimba (assembly GCA_022828995.1). Taxonomy (NCBI): domain Eukaryota; kingdom Metazoa; phylum Chordata; class Actinopteri; order Cypriniformes; family Leuciscidae; genus Vimba; species Vimba vimba. Next base: position 10,381,350 of record CM040825.1, on the reverse strand, counting down.
GCATACGTTTTGTGAGCAAAGGCAAAAGTTGTCAAATATTTTTTTTTCTCCAGTCGTGTCCCTTTAGGGGCTCTGTACAAAAGCTTTACCAAGATTCTTAAACACTACCAAGATATTAAACTGTACAAAATTATAATTTCCCTTAACACTTTTTAGTGATAGTTGGGGAAATTAAAAACTCCAGGTCAAGACAAGCTAAAAAGAAACAAAGAAACAACTGTAACATTTCAGCTTACTTAAAAATAAGGAAACCCTAATTAAAAAAAAAAAATTTTCCATGGTCAATACACATAAAATTAAAATTAAATGTTATAACACAAAAATTGTCATACTTTTCTTACCTGTGTTCTTGGAAGACAGATAAAAGCCATCAGGTCCTCAGTCAATTGGACTGCAGCTAAATATTAAGCAGATTTTACTTTGCCAATTTGTATGTGTGGAGGTTTAAAGCACAATGGCTAAATAACCTAAACACTTGCTTTTTATATGACTTATTTGTTTACACAAATTAGAATAACCAGAACAGAGGACAATGGCTTTTTCACACCCATTTTTCTAAAATCAATCTCAATATTTTACAGCCATTGGACAATATTCAATATTTGCTTGCCAGCAAAATTTTTTGCAGTAGTCAAGCTGAAAGCAGACTGGGACCTGAACCAGAATACGAGCTGCTTCTCTGGTAAGAAAAGTTCTTGCAAATGTTTTACAGGCAACCTAAATGACAGTTGTCTAGAGTTGTTTCAATGTTCTTGTCTTTCTGTGGGTAAGATGGTTGAGTTGACAATGTCTTGGCAATGGTGGTTCTGGGCTGTTTCTGTTTTTAACCATTAATAGATTTTTCCTTTGTAACCACTTAGCAAAAATAATACAACTGTACCAACAAGCCAAAACGTACAGTTTACTGCACACTTTTAAATACAAAGGTTCTTTATTGCCATTGATGAAGGTTCCACGAAGAATCTTTAACATCCATTAAATATTTCCATTCCACAAATGTTCTTTATTGCGGAAAGGGGTTCTTTAGATTGTTAAACGGTTCTTCACATTATTAAAAAATGTTTTTGTTTTTTTTTGTTTTTTAAAGAACTGTTAACAGAAAGGTTCTGTGGGAAACAAAAACATGTTTGTGGAGTGTAAACATGGAAAATGGTGTAAACATATTTTCTCTCTTAATTTTTAGTAGATTATTTATTTAATCATTATTTCTAGGTAACCTTGATGGCAGAATTAATCAAATTAACAATTAAAAATCTTGAAAATTCATTTAAAAGTGGGTTCTTCTTTATTTTAGCATAGCACCAATGGGTAAAGTCCCTGGTCTCATTCATGTACAGTGATGTCCCTAACATCAGTTGTCTGTTTCATTACCATCTTGCCTAAAAGCTAAAATAAAAATGATGGGATATAAACCTGTGGCGTAAACCATGTAGAACACCACTATAAAATACAATCCATAATGCTTTCCTGTTTAAGATGGACAACAGGTATTAGCTTAGCTTGCTAAAACAAGCACAGTTGAGGTTTTATGCTGCCTTCAGGTTTTATCAGAAATTTCCTACTTCCTACTTCTAATGTCGTGATTACGAGCTTGTTGCATTCAAGTGATTTGTTGTCGGAAAGAACAGGAATCATGGAGGACACCAGGTTTATTCTTGACTATTTCTTGAGGAAATCTTTTTAAAGCCAAAATGAAAAGATATTTAATTTTGTAGTGTCCCATTCGTTGACAACCATACAAACATTCACAGCACTATCTGGATTCTGGAATTTCGGTCAAATACAGGCTATTTTCGCGATGTATAAAACACACAATATGCTTCAAATGATTATTCATATATGTAAATATGCACTACTTTAACGAAAAGACAAGGTGATGTGGCTGTTGTGGGAAAACAAAAACAAATAAAGAGTAGTTACAGCAGCAATCATTCTCCCCTCCACCATGTTTAAAGTTTTTGGCCTGCCCAACTCTGGAACTTGGGTATCAAAATGAATCTCGAGCTTCCCAGTAGTAAATCCATTTCATGTCCAATTTTCAAACTCATATTTATGATCATAGTATGTGAAGGCGGCATAAAATTTAACACCAAAAAACAATGGCAAACAAATCTCAAAATTGAGTCATGAGAGGAATAACACACGTTCTCCTACTCAGGCAGTGACCACAGGGTTTAATGGATCATACAAACTAAGCAAACCAAGGTTGAGAACAAGATGCTACGCTTACACTATGTAAATGATGGGCATTTGTAAAACCTGAACATTTGATTCAAATTAAACAACCAGATCCTGCATTGTCTTTTATCTCTTTGCTATCTTCTTCTTTTCATCATCTTTGTCTCAGTTTTGGACTTTCGTCCACAGTTAGACAGCATTTTTTTGTCCAGTAAAAATGGAGCATAAATGTAATGGTGATTGAGTGTGACCTGGATGTACCTGGATTGAGTGTTGAGATATTTTGCTAATAAAATGATTGTTGCAGAAGTATAGCATGAGAAATGTATTATGTCTGGTGTCTCAGTTTCATCTCAGCAAGCTTTTACGATGGAGATGATATATGAGTTTACAGATGTTTCAGTGTGGATTTCTCTGCGCAGTGATAGTTGTGGTGTGTACTCTGCTACTAATATTTAGAATGATTTTTAGAACTATATCTTTGTCATTATCGTTATAGTTATCGTCCTTGATCCTGTTTTTGAATTTCTTATTTTGATGTTTATTTTGTTCTGTTGTATCCATGTTCTTATTTCCTGTTTTCTGTTTCCGAGAGCTGTGTTCGAAATCACCCCCTATACCCTCAAATAGGGAACAGCCATTTGTAGTGGTGCCCGTAACCATACTGGACCGTATCAAGTGCACTCGTTCAATCCCATAATGCACTGCAATAACGAGTGTACAACAAAGCCCATCTTTCAATTTAATTGTATAACTTAATTTATACAGAATCTTGTATGAAAATGTCAATTTAAAAAGACATACATAAGAATACGTATGTTTTACAACACCCACGGGCAGAAATTAAGAAAAAAGTGTACCTATTCTAAGCTAGGCTCCCAAAAAACGCCCTTTTCCCAGAGAACGTGTCATATGATGTAACGACAGGCAAACATAGGCACTGCTGCCCTGGTTCTCAGTGTGGGTTTACGTAGTCTGAGAGGTGGTAACAGAAAAGAGAGCTTGTCATTATCGTTATAGTTGAGTAGGTTTGAGTTGTCACAATGGTGAATTCTTGTGTTTGTTTTGGATGCAACAACTCCAAAACATGCTACAGAATACCCATAATGCACTGTGAGGGTCGTGCCGAGGTAATTCTTGCATCTGATGGCGCCTGTAGCCCAATCATCCATTCATTTATTTTCCAAACCGCTCGTCCAATAAAGTGGTGCAGGTATGACGTCACTTTGTAGGCCAACCGGCAATTCGCACCATGCTGGTTCCCTTGACAAAAACCCAATAGGATTTTCCGGTTTCACTTTATTTTGATGGTCCCTTAAACACGTTCTGTTGACTATAAGTAACGCTGCACCTACATGTCTACTAACTCTCATTAGAGTGTTAGTTAAGTATTAATAGACTGGTAGGGTTAGGGTTAGATTAAATTAACATGTAGTTGCAAAATTATTTATAGTCAGTAGAGTGTCTGTTGGAGGACCATCACAATAAAGTGTTTGCAGATATTAAGCAGTCTACTTATACTCCAATGAAAGTTAGTTGACATATAGTTGCAAAGTTACTTATAGTCAACAGCACGTTCAAAAGGGACCATCAAAATAAAGTGTTACCAATTTTCCCATTGGCTTTTGGATTATTATTAGCTCTGTGATCAACAAAAGTTTATGATAGTTGCACGTTTTGTCCATCAAGATAATTATCACAGATGAACACATCTTCTATTAATTTTGAAGCCTAAATGCAGTCGCCAGAATTAAAAAGCTTTTAGTTTTTATCTAAAAATGTAGCCACTTGTTAGCAGCCTCCTTTTTCAAGACACGTAACTGCTTCAAAAAATCACGAGTTGGGTAATATTGTGTATTTTATGTCTTGTGTTCACCACAGACCTTATTTCAGCCATTTAACCAAAACCCCATTCAAAAAACCTATGACTTCGGGATGATGGAAGTATTAAAATGCAACTTGCTTCTGCGTTTTGGCCTACAAAATTATGTCATACCTGCACATAATTCCCTAAAGGGGGTCGCACACCGGATGAGAAGCACAGCGTTGCGTCGCATCTAGGACAACTCGAGTCTCAGTCTCAGTTTATTGCCAGCAATATAGTTATGTTTAAGGACATTATGAAATTAAGTTAATGCATTATGTTATGATTGTACTGTACAATTAAATACAATCGATGCTGAGTCTGCAGTTTGAACACTTTACCTCAGGGCGTCCGTTAACTGAATTAACTGAGAATCTCACCTAAACATCAGGAATATTCATCCACGCAGTTGATTTCTGTAAATTAATGTAAAATTAAATGTATATTGCAGCACAGGGTGAAGTCAAGTCACATTTATTTATATAGTGCTTTTTACTATACAGATTGTTTCAAAGCAGGTTTACAGACATAACAGGAAAATAATGCAAAAAAAGTTTCTTCCCAGAAGAAAACAGCTTCACAGTCCAGCTTAAGTAAATTCAGTGATGTTTCATTTTTGTTTTTAAAAAGTTATTAATTTAGTTCAGATTTTGAACAAGGTCCTGAGCCGTATCTGGGCTCTGGGGACAGACAACGAATGGCGTTGCCGGTGTCTGTACACTCATAGAAAATAATGTTTTTGAATTTTAAAGATGTGGTGCTGCGCTTCTCGTCCGGTCTGCGACCCCCTTAAGTGGGTACAGCATAATATCATACAGGTTTAGTGAATATAGGAAGAAGTAAAGTTGAAGTTAAGACTAAAGTAGAAGTAAAGTAACTTGCACTAAAAAAACTTGTGTATTTATATATAGAAAATAATTATATATCGTACACACACATATATTATGTAAAAACAAACTTTTATTTTGGATGCGATTAATCACGATTAATCGTTTGACAGCCCTAATAAAAACACAATATATTGACCTGCGTCCTGTTTTCTGTAATGCGCGGTGCACGTTTGTGATGAAGCAAAATAAATGCAAATGCACCAGTGTTCGATAGAGTCAAGTTGAGTGTGAAACCAGATCAACGCCGTGGAGGGCGCCGGGAACAATCACACTCGGACTCGGACCACAGAAAACATGACCAGTGTAAAAGCCTCCTAAGTATACAGATTGACAATCTCACTTGTAAGATGGAACGCTGTAGAATGTAGTCCAGTTTTATGAAAATAAAACAAACAGCACAGTCTATTGACTTCTAAAGCAGCTTTTTTATGATGTCTATTTAGTGATTTACTTGCCTGCCACAATAATTTCTTTGAATTATGTTAATCTGGATGCTTATTTCAGTAAATACTAGTATAGCACATCTTACTTATTAAACTAAAATTTCATTTCATTATGGCAAACAAATCTCAAAATTGAATAATGTGGGAAAAAAAAAATACTTTTCAGGCAGTGACCACAAGGGTTATATAAGGGTTCATACCTACAAACCAAGGTTGAGAGTTGGGTTAGAACACTTACACTATGTAAATGATGGACATTTGTAATCCTGAAGATTTGATTAAAATTAAACAAACAAATCCAACATAGCCTTTTCATAGTTTTGTTGCAGCAAAAATAGAGCTATTGATTCATGATCCAAAATGCCATGGTTTTACTTTAGCTGTTTGGACATGGTACCATGGTAATACCATGTTTTTTGGATATGGTATTCTTTGAAGTTCATTAGATTACCATGGTATCTGCACCTGCGTAAGGTTCACTAACATAGTATATGTTGTCTTGTCTTGTCTTGTTATGATGTTTTCTTAACAAAGTTCGGGAGGAGCACGTTCAAATAATCAATCAATCAATCAATCAATCAATCAACCAATCAACCAATCAATCAATCAATCAATCAATCAATCAATCAATCAATCAATCAATCAATCAATCAACTCATCGAACAATTACCATGTCTACCCTATCAGCATGAGAGGAAGCATATATATATTCACTCTGTCTACTCACCTAACTTACTTGACAGTTTCAGCATCCCTCCACCACCACGACTCCTCACTCTTGGCTTGTTCTTTCACAGCCAGGAACATGGGGGGATTATTCTGGGTTCGGGCCAAATACCGAGCCCGGAGCCCTCTCCTCGGACAGCACGCCAAACACGCATTTATTCTATCTGACTTATTTGTAAGTGTGAACTCGTGAATTGTCTTGTTTATTTATATAGCACTGCTAAAAACAACAGGTTGACCAAAGTGCTTTACATAAAAAGAAAAAAGAAAACATACATATGAACAAATCAAACATCACAGACACCACATATATCACATAGATTGAGTTTACCTGTTATAAGCTGCCAATGCTAAATGAGATTTCAGCAAGTTCCTGAATACTGGTAAGGATTTATCAGGTCTAATAGAGAATGAGAATGTGACGTCACAATGTTTTCACTCTGCGGTACATTTCAGGAAGGCGCCATATTAGCAGGATACGCTGTCCGTTGCCATGGTTACTTCGACAATGAGACCGAGAGAAAGAGCAAAAGAGAGAGAGAGAGAGAGAGAGCAGCTTGATATTTGTTTGCATTTTTGCGATAAAATAGAGGCAGCTCATTTCATAATCTTGGCCCCATAACTGCAAAGCACGATCACCTTTTTTGTCCTTGGTACTACAAGAAGTTTTTGATTTTCTGAATGCAATGCTCTGGGGCGATTATAAGGAATCAAAAGATTTGCAAGATACGTGGGGGCCTGATTACTGAGAGATAGAGGGAGTTACAAAAATCGAGACGTGATAAAACAAAGGTATGAACAACTCTTTCTAAGTCTATATTTGATAAAAAAGGTTTAGTTTTTACTAGGAGACGCAAATTATAAAAACAAGCCCGTACCACCTAATTGATTTGCTTCTCCATTTATAGGTTATCATTGATTAGGAAGCCTAAATCTCATACCGAATGTTTACAGTACGATGCCAATGGGCTCGAATTTTAAAAGGACCTTGGTAGAGTCATTTGGCTGGTCAAAAACAATGACCTCTGTTTTGTCCTCATTTAACATTACAAAAAGTTTCGCCTTCCAGTTTTTAATATCATCTAGGCAAGCTAAAAGAGAATTCAAAGATTTTGTTGGGTGCCTTAGTGGTAAATACAGTTGTGTGTCATCGGCGAAACAGTGGAATGATACTCCATGGGTTCTAAAAATGGGAGCAAATACAAAGAGAAAAGTGTGGGAGAAAGAATAGACCCTTGTGGTACACCCCAAGGTAGGCATCTTTTAGTGGTAGTCGAGTTTCCATAATTGACTGAAAAATATCTATCACTTACAAAAGATTGAAACCATTTCCAAACTGTCCCTTTTAAACCTACTGGGCCCTATCTTGCTCCCAGTGCAATTGACTTTGTACACCGACGCATGTATCATTCCTATTTTGCACCCGCGCACAGCGGACTTTTCCCTCCACAGAAGCACGTCGGTTAACTAAGAAATACACTTGCGCTCCCGGGGGCGTTTCAGCGCAAAGAGGAGGTGTGTTCCAGCGCAAACCTTCATGCTATATTACAGGTTTAGAAAACAATTCCACCACTAACCGAAAAAAACTAGTTTAAAGTCAGTGGCGCATTGCGCATGTTATTCATATGCTATTTTAAGGGCGCATGCTTAGCCATAATCAATGTAGCGTGTGCACAACGCGCATACACTTTGATTCTCTCATCTACACAGAAGCAGCAGTTTTCATTTTTGCAAATCATACATTATTACGATAGATAGATAGATAGATAGATAGATAGATAGACAGTTTATTATAAAAGCATACATCTAGCTTACACATTTACCCAAATTATCATACGCCTGTTTAACCGATGCTAATTTGGGTGTGTTTCTCCATCCCCAACGTCACTTCTCTGTGTTTTACGGCCCTGACGAGAGCGTCGGTCTCCTCGGCTGTGAACCGCTGCTGGCACGCGCCTGGCAAATCCGCCGTTGTAATAGGAATCCGCTTTAGAACAAGCGCGCCTGCTCTTAAAGGGAATGTGAGATGTCGCTCTGATTGGTTTATTTCACGTTATGCCCAAACCACACCTATGAATAATTAGGGTTGGGCATCGTTTTGATTTGAACGATTCTGATTCCGATTCCGATTCTTCCTTTCGATTTCGGTTCTTTTCGATTCTCGATTCCGATTCTTTGAGGGGTGGAGTCAAAATCTGTCACATGCTCATTTCACAGAGGAAATTTTATTTTGATTCAATAATGAGTAAATTAGGAATGCCTCTGCACCAGACCAAAAAGCATTTATATATGCAGAACTTGCACCCTGGTCTGGACTCTCTGGATATGTATAAACTAACTCAATGCATTAAAGCTTGCTTTAAAACGCCATTGAGAACTTGTATCATTTTCCGGTCGCAGCTTAAAATGATTTTAAGTTTTAAAAAAAGATGTTAAAATATGTTATATTTAGCATTTTATATGCATCTAATAGCTACCTTGCTTAGCACGCTATAAACATTCTCTATTCATATGAAAATACCCCAAATCGCGTTGGTCGACGTGAGATGATTGACAGCTGTAGGGTACCATGAATGAGAGCGCGCTGATCACACACTGACGCGAATCAGGAAGAGCAGAGACGTAGCTCGCTGTGTTCACTGTTTGAGCACTTCAGATCGCATAATGAATACAAATGTGATAAAATTATGAAATATTTTACAAACATGTGATGATAAATCATTATTTCTCCAAATATGCGCACCATTGGACTAAGAGCCCTGGCAGATGCTATTGCGTATTTGAACACAAATAAACCGGAGAAGATGTGAATGACTGCTTTATAATTATGGATTTATGAGTGATGATTTTTATTCAAAATAACGAACGTTACCAAACAGAATCAAGGAATGGAACTACCCGTTTTATAATTATTATTTTGCACTCCTGGCGTTACTAATGTTGGTCGCGCAGGGTTGCCTGAGGAGGACGAGACAGTGGACCGCGCAGCACGTCGAACTAGCGCACACCTTGTTAATTCTGTACACCATGATGCATGCGTCTGTGTTTAGTCATATTTGTAGTGCATCCATTCCTCCCGTGCAAGAAATAAGTCACATGTATTGCACTGTGCCGACCCAGGCTTTTTTAAGGTGAAATAAAGCCACGCTTTTGAGCGCCGCTTACCAGCACGTAATGGCTGCATGGCTGCAACAGAACAAGCGGGCGCGGGCGCGGCAAGCACTTCCGGAAATCCAGTGGCCACTATGGAAACCAAAACTTCCGATGGAATCGTTATTTTGGAACCGGTTCCAGTTGGAACCGGTTCTCGATGCCCAACCCTATGAATAATGAAGCTACTTCAGACCAACCCATTTTAGATTTGCGTTGGGCGCAAGAGTCATTTATCCCGCCGGGAAAATAGCAAAAGCGCCCAAGACCCGCCCACAAAGTTACTTGCGTTTCGCGCTTGATACTTGCGTTTCAGATCGTTAAAATAGGGCCCACTATGTGTTCAAGGAGAGATATGGATATTATAATCAATCATATCAAAGGCTGCACTCAGATCCAGCAGCACCAGAATAACAGCATCCCCTTTATCTAGAGCCACACATATATAATTTAAAACTTTCAACAGTTCCGACTGTGCTGTGGGCTGCTTTTAAACCAGATTGAAACGTTTCTACAACAGAGTTTACATTTAAAAATTAATAAAAAAATTATAATTTTTGGAAAACGCCTCGGTTATGACTGTAACCTTGGTTCCCTGAAGAGGGAACGAGACACTGCGTCGAGATTGATGCTATGGAAACCCTCAAGTCAAGTATCCAAAATCCAAAAAGTAAGCCAAAATCTAGGTTGTAAACCTGATTAATGTGTGTGGAAAGGACCAGCCCACCACATCACACACTTCTTGTAGGGATACCCCTATTAGAAGGTTTGCAAAGGCACCATACTCCTCCTGATCCGATGCACCAAGGAGGAAACACCAACAGTTTCTCCCCAAAGACACCACTCAAAGATGCGTGGTAAGCAGCTAGGTCGCCACGTAAACCTTAAGAGTGGAGGGGGATAATCCTGCCGAGAATCAATCCTGCAGAAATTCCAGCACTGTACCAACCAGGCGGTTAACTGGATCCAAGAGATGATTCTCGCCAGTTTCCTTGTGCAGGGAGTTATAGAGTGAGCGTGGCCTCAACAACCTCAGTCTATGAGTTGGGCCCCCTCAGAGGTCAAACCCACGTTCCATAACTCTGCTCACCAGAACTCCCGGGAGTAGAAAAATCAGGGAAACTGAGTACAGACGCAGCCCCAGCCACATTTGCACCTCATTATGAGCTCCACCACCTCGAGGTGGAGTCTCCATTCCCCGGGCCTCAGCCCCTGCCTCGACAGGATGTCTGCTCCCTGAATCTGGTGCCCAGGAATGTAGAGCCTGACCCATCATCACCAGGCAATTAAGTGCCAGGATAGATGATGACCCATCCACAGACACTGAGCGACCATCCATGGTCACTCCCTTGCCCTTGAGGGAAGCATCCATCGTAAGCGTTACGCAATGACAAGGAGCTCCCAGCACAGGACTCTGGGACAAGAACCAAGGCTTCTTCCACATAACCAAAGTACGAAGCACCTGCGCGTAACCTTGATCATGCAGAACGGCTTGCCCCTTAGTAAAACCCCTTGGTCTTGTGCCACCACTGCAAAGGTTTCATGTACAGCAGGCCAAAAGGTATCAATGCCGAACCGCCATCTGCTCCACATTGAGACAAAATACGGGGTGACAAGACTTGGCCGAAAGGAAGAACCCGATACTGGTACACTTTGCCCCTGAAAACAACCTGAGGAACTTCCTGAGTTAAGGAAGGATGGAATACGGCAGTGTGCGTACTAAAGATCTACCATGACAAACCAGTCCTCGGATCTGATTGTGTCACGATTCGCCTCAGCACACAGATCTAGAATTGGACGCAACCCTGCATCCTTCTTAGGAACGATAAAATACCGGCTGTAAATGCTGACTCTCTGTCGGGGGAAGGGACAGGTTCTATGGCCCCCTTTCCCAGCAAGGCCTTTGCCACTTGTTCCATAACCAGAGCCTGTTCTCGAGACTGGTCTCTGATGTTACAGCTGCGTCCCGAGGCACACAAGGTGGCGGAGTTGGCAGAACGGCCCCCTGAGGGGGGGACTGCCCTCAGAGACCTGAAGCCACTGGTGTCAGGACCTCTTCCCCGAAGCCTTCTTGGAGAAAATGATGGTCCTCAGATATTAATACAGACATCTAACTCCAAAGCCAGATAGATATTTCATTCCTCAAAATTAAATGCAGCCAAGAAACAAGCAGATAAGAATACATGGTCTGATTGACAAGCTAAATATTCATGTTAAAATCTCAATCGGCCATATCACCCAGCCCTAATTGAAACTTACATCTTGTTTGCTGATCATTTACATTCATTAGGAATGTTCATGAAAGTTCTCTGTGGCATGCAATTAAGTTGTATAGAAAATCATTTTGTCTTGTTCCTTAGTTTGTAAAAAATACTAGCAAAGTTTTACAGTAATATGTTTTCAATGGAAGTTTAATGAGTGAAAAACAAAGAATCAGAGCAAGAATTTAAGTGAGAGTGTCCTCTAGTGACTCTATTGATGCACAATGAAATATTCATTACACAAATCTGCTTTCTTTTGCCAAATAAAATAAAACAAAACAAAAACCTTAAAAGATTATTTTCATAATTTACATAGCAAGATGCTCAAACACCTATTTCATGACTATAGTGATTCATAAATGCTGATGCAAATTAGAAAACATAATTTTTATCATAAGGCCACAAGAACTTGATACTTGTATTATGCTTTTTTGTCAAAACTGTACCAGTACAACCAGAATATTAGTATGGTGAAGAAGCTAACAGTGAGGAAAACAACATACAAAGCAAACAGAAATCGATCAATGACCTCCCCCAACTGTATCCACTCCTTTGAGTTCTGATCACTGGAGAAATGCTTATCAACATGCTGGCGAATGGTGAGTAAATCTTCATGTAGCATCCTTAGTTCCTTCAGCTCTTGCCCATCAATATTTAATGGTGTTTTAATGTCCTTTTCATGGTATCCAATTTGGCTTATTTCTTTCTCAGGTGAGCAGAAAATTATTTAATTGGTGTTTTCTGTTGGCAGAAATAGTTTGATTTATTAATGTGATCTATAGATAAGTAAACACAAGATTTATCATTGATATGTTGTAAATAGACATGCTACATCATTTTAAAGCTTATGAATTTAATGTATTTGGTATATTCAGTATTTTATTTATTTATTTTCATGTAGATGCACACATTATATACTGCCAGTTGTCCAACTGGTTTATTATTATTATTTAATTACATTTTTTTTTTTCAGAAAATGTTTGACTGGTTGTTCAGCTGGTATGAGACTCACTTTGAGGGGCAGAATTCTGGTCAGAGATTTTCTGGCCCAAACAAACCATTCATGCCAGGTACTGCAGGAACAACACTTTAATCCAGTTTGGTAGAGGAGGATAGTCACTCGAGCCACAAAGAATATTAGTAACGACAACTGTCTCCAATAGACTGGCCTCCATAAGTGCTAAACACATAGAGAAAAACACATCTGCAGGGAGAGAGGGAGACAATAACATAAGTTCCCAACCTTCAAATTAAATTATTGATGTATATATCAGTGGGTCTTAAACTGTGGTATAGAAGGTCTGCAACATGACACTAGAAATTTACAACATTAGCCCCCCTCATGTTAAGTTTGATAACTTGAAGAACATTTTAATAGACTGAAAAGACTGCATCAGGTGGATACTTCATGACTTTTACTAATCTTGTTATACAAAGTCTTATAAAACCCCTGATATAGAAAACATTAAGAAAAATAAAATTAACACAAACTATGATTTACTATTACTGGAATGCAAACTATAGAAACTCACTCTGACAGATTTGCTTTATTGTATTTATTTAAGTGCATGATTACTTTATGGTAAAATTATAGGTTCAATAATATCCACCTACTGGATTTTGTTTAGGGCAGAGAAATGTATTAATGAAATTTAAATAGCTAACTAAGAGGTTACTTAAGGAAATGTATACGATCTCTATAACCTACATTGCTGGTGTCTCTCATAAAAAGGAAAATCTCAGTAGAGGGTTAAAAAACGTTCCTGAGATAACGGGAAAGAGCAATGTCTCTGGTGCTTATGGGGGACACTCAGTTTTCTCCAAATATGGAAGCCTGATTGGTTCACATCTGTGCACATGCACAGACAAATGGCTTTTTTAGCCCAAGCCAAGGTTACGTTAGAAACGGAACGTTCCCTTTCGATACATTTCACTTGCATTGCGTCAGTCTCTGATGATTATGGAGAACGCACAGCTTTTGCTTTCGCTTTGCTGCTAGCGAGGCCGTAGCCTGGCGGCGCTTAGTGACAAGGTCCCCAGGCAGGCTACTAGAGTCAAGGACCTAGAATGTCCAAAGATGGCAGGCTCGTGTTTGGGACTGGAGCCTGTGGGTATGATATCCCCAAGAAAAACCCCTGAGTGTGGAGACTGATTAGGCAGACAGAATCCGTGCCTGAAGGGCAAGGATGTCTTGGTTATAAAACTGTCAGCAATGGATATTCCGCTAGACTAAGCCCAAGAGGAGGCCATTTCCCTGGTGGAGTGGGTCCTCACCCCGATAGGGCACTGCAAGTCCAACGACTTGTAAGCTAGCAATATCGCATCTACTATCCAATAGGACAATCTTTGTTTCATAACTGGCAGTCCTTTAGAGTGGCCTCCAAAGCACACAAACAGCTGCTCCGACTGCCTGAATTGGCTGGAGCGCTCAATGTACACCCTAAGGGCCCGAATTGGGCAAAATGGGTGTGGCATCTTTTCACCCTCAGTGGAGGGGAGAGCAGAGAGTTAAATGACTTATGCCCTAAAGGGCATGGACAGCACCTTAGGCACATAGCCTCATCTGGGTTTAAGGACAACTTTGCTTTCATTGGGCCCAAACTCGGGGCAGGAAGTGTCCACTGAAAGAGCCTGCAGGTCACCAATTCGCTTGACCGATGTCAGAGCCAGCAGGAGAACGGACTTTAGCAAGAGAGGCCAAAGGTTGGCTGTCGTGAGCGGCTTAAACAGAGGGCCACAATGTGCCCTCAGGACAATAGGCCTCAAGAATGGACTGAGGAACGTGGTACGCTGCAATAGCTGCCAAGAATACTTTGAGCGTGGACGGAGTGCGCCCCCCCATCCAACAGCTCCTGCAGAAAAGAGAGAATGGAAGCGATCTCACAAGAAATGGGGTCTGTATGCCGGGCTGCACACCAGCTGGAGAAGATTGATCATTTCTGCTGCATGTTCATGATCTTCTGGGGGAGGCGTGAAGGTTCCCATCGAGAGGCCACAAGTGGAGGCTCCACAACTCGGGTTAGGGATACCAGATTGACTCCTCCAATTGGGAAAGGAGGTCCCTTCTTAGCAGGATTGACCATTGTGCTGCAGACAGTAGCTGAACCATTCCCGGGAACCACTGCTGGTTCTGCCAGAGAAAAGAATTTTGGGCAGTGGATGTTCTCTTTCAATGCAAGGAGATTCGCTTCCGCCTGGTCGAAAATGTTCCAAATCATGTGGACGATCTGGGGGTGGAGTCTCCATTACCCTTGAGGTGGTCCGTTCTGGGACAGAATATCTGCTCCAGTTTTCATGGAGCCTGGCACAAGTTTTGCTCTTAGTGAGCGGAGATTGTCTGAGACCCCCCTGATAATTTATATAGGCTACCACTATCACGTTGTATGAGATGGCAGGACACGGTGCCCTCTGAGTTCCGGCTGGAATTCCCTGAAGCCAGAATCATTGCCATCATATCCAGGCAGTTGTGCCAGCCCAACATTGGCTCTGTCCAAAAGCCAAAGGCCAGCCTGCTGTCACACAGGGCGTCCCAACAAGTCTTGGAGGCATCTGTCAAGACTACTTTCCTTCTGAAAACTGAGCCCAGTTCCACTCCCATCTGATACTGTGACGGTCCCCATCACAGACCGTTCTCAAGAACGGTATGTGATGGGGAACTATCTGGATATGAAAGTATGCATCCTTCAGATCCACAGATCTCAACAAACACAATACAAAAGTACTGGTAACAAACACAATGCCTCCAACACCCAGAACTGAACTGGAAGGCTGAGGAAGGCTGTCAGCGTCCTTGATCTCCGTTAAGTTGAGTCAAAGGTGGTGCTAAAGATCCACCCGTTTGGTCATGATGCGGCCGATTGCTTGGGCCGTCGATTTAGTGGCATGCAGGGCGAGGTTGGTTGCACTGTGCAGCTCTTTGAAGGCCACCGGGTCAGGGCCGTTCTCGTCTATGTCACAGAGGAGTTTAGCCTGGTAAACCTGGAGGACTGCCATTGTGTGGAGGGTGGAGCCAGCCTGGTCAATCATGGCATATGCTCTGGCCGAGAGCGCAGATGTCCCTCTGCATCGCTTGGATGGGTGGGAGGCTTTCAGCTGAGGGCCATGAGTGGGCAGAAATGCTCAGAGACGGCTTCCTCTAGTGGGGGAAGTTTAGTATAGCCCTTTTACTCTGCGCCGTCAACCAAGGTGAGGACAGATGATCTTTGCATTGAAGGATAAAAATTCTGACTCAAATTACTTTTTAGAGTGACTTAAATAGTCGGCCAGCCCGTTTTGGCAGGCTGAAAAGCCATTCATCTCAGACATGAACCAATGGGGCTTCAGTATTCTGAGAAAACACAAAGCAAGTGAATGGTATCAAAAGGGAACAAATAATAATAATGAAAAAGTTTCACTATAGTTTGAAGGTCACTTTAACACATTCTGTTGACTATAAGTAACATTGCACGTACATGTCTTCTAACTCTCTGTAGAGTATTGGTAGAGTATTAGTAGACTGGTATGGTTAGAATAAGTTGACATGTAGATGCTAGGGCTGGGACAATAAATCAATTCTGAGATTTTCAGTATGCAATTCTCTCAATCTCAATCGATTGGATTCTGATCTTAGTTTTTAACAGCAGATGGCACTGTAGGTTAGTTTTTAACCACACTCTCAAATGCTCACAAAGAAGAGAGCTAAACAGCGCTTGTGCATTCGGTTGAGTGCGAGATGAGTCCATGTAAGTGGTTAAATGTACTTGCACCTAAGAATGTTTTTATGACGCAAAATTAATGTAAACACAGCCCACTTTGAACAAACTTGTGATTTGCTTCAAATTTTATGAAAGATTATTTTATGGAAGATTCAAGCAGTGTCTGCTTGAACACTGCTTGAATCTTCCATAAAATAATCTTTCATAAAATTTGAAGCAAATCACAAGTGTGTTCAAAGGAACTGGAAGAAATCGTTCGTTTTAATGTCCCAGCCCTAATAAATGCAAAGTTACTTATTGTCAGTAGAATGTCTGTTCTGGGAGCATCACAATAAAGAGTTAGCAGATATTAATCAGATAGTCTATACTCTAATTAGAGTTAGTTGACATGTACAGGGCCGGCGCGTGCACTTCTGCCGCTCTAGGCTAAAAACATTTGTGCCGCCCCTAGGGCTGGTCCGAATATCATTTTTTGAGCTTCAAAGCTTCGGTAGTAATGAACATCGAATATTCAAAGCTTCGAGAGGGTGCTGAACATATTCTTCTCTCTAATAAAGGCAGGAATCCCTATGTGTCTGTATGTCCGTTTGCATTTTGATTATTTCGAGAACCGTTCATCCAATCGACTTCGCAAGGGAGTGCAGTGTCGCATTTGGTGGTGCAATAGACACGCGAGACGCGACACGTTCAGAGTTAATAAACTTTTAGTAAACTATAAAACAACGCGAGCGGGAAGCGGCGCACCTCACGCGGGCAGGGCTTTTATACTTAACTAACGCTGCACTAGTGATATAAAACACACACACAGGTCTGTTAAATTAAGCAATAGGCCTACTTTAAGGTAGTCTATATGTTTCTGACTAACAAATTACTGACACAGTAAAGGGTAGATTTAAATAAAGAAAAACAAAATTTAAATAAAGAAATTTTTTTTTAAATAAATTTAATTTTTTTTTTTTAAATTTAAATAAAGAAAAAACGAAATTTAAATAAAGAAAAACAAAATTTAAATAAAGAAAAAACGAAATTTAAATAAAGAAAAAATATTTAAATAAAGAAAAAACAAAATTTAAATAAAGAAAAACAAAATTTAAATAAAGAATTTTTTTTTTTTTTTTTAAATTTAAATAAAGAAAAAACGAAATTTAAATAAAGAAAAACAAAATTTAAATAAAGAAAAAACGAAATTTAAATAAAGAAAAAACATTTAAATAAAGAAAAAAATAATTAAATAAAGAAAAAACAAAATTTAAAATTTAAATAAAGAAAAAACGAAATTTTAAATTTAAATAAAGAAAAAACTTAATTTAAATAAAGAAAAAAACATTTAAATAAAGAAAAAAACAAAATTTAAAATTTAAATAAAGCAAAAACGAAATTTAAATAAAGTAAAACGAAATTTAAATAAAGAAAAACGAAATTTAAATAAAGAAAAACGCAATTAAGTTAAATTAAAAACGAGATTAATTTAGATAATAACGGGTAAAAAGGCTAATACATTTTGTTTCTATTGTTATATTTTCCACAATGTCAAAGCAACGCAGCTTAACCCAGAACACAAGCTCAGGCACTTCTGTCCATACAAACTCCGCTGTTCTGCGCTCTAGCCAGAGAACACTCCCGTTGCAGGAACACTTTAGTAGTCCAAGAGGAAATACGAAGGTGGATGTGATCGGGGAATTTGGCTGTTAAAAGTGTAACATTTAAAGCCACTTAAATTAACGAAATGACTCAAATAAAGATTCGTTCATTTTGATGAACGAGATCGAACAAGAGTCAGTAAAATGATCTGAACTTCCCATCACTCAGTCATGACCATATACAGTAAAAGAAATGGACACAGCGACCCCATTGGAACTCAATTGAGACAAGTGAAGCCTATTTTTAGCGATTTCTTAGCACTTCCTTTCCTGACGCGCAGACTCAAACCGAGCAAAGCGTTACACGGACCACGTGAGCAACCCGTCTGTCTTCTAGTAGCTGTGCCAAGCGAAATCTAAATCATTCCCTTCCGAATCTTGCAGAGACGGAGATTGTGAGTAGGAGCTGTCCATGAGCTTGGAGCAGGAGCAACTTTTGCTAGGTATTCTGATTAATTACATTGTCATTTTGCCTCCACATCCCCCCGATTGCCCGCGAGCTTCTCCTCCTGTCCATACGGTAATCTCTATACTGTGCGACAGAGAGTCGCGTGGTTATGACGCAATCGTTAGCCTGTTTTTACAAAAACTGCTTCTACGGGGCCATAACATAAGCTACAAGGTAATGGAGCATTTTATACATTGTCGTGTTTCTTCAGAAATAAATAATGGACAAATGGAGTCTTCAAAAGCCTCAGATGTAAAGTTATTCGCTGTCAAAGTGACGCCAAAATGAATGGGAGTCAATGGGATGCTAACTGCAGGTGAAGTTCTGCTACAAGATGGTGGCACGCGGCCGGCTTCAACTTCCGGTCGACTTCCTTCCCGCCTGGTCATGACTCATGACTCGTGAGAGCAGGGGGCGGGGCGGGGCGGGGCGGGGCGGGGCGGGGCAGGTCGGGGCGGCGCAGCGGCAGCTCAGCAAATCATATAGCCTATTTTGTGAATTGTTCATTCCCGATTGGCACACATTTTGCCGCCCTTACAAAAGTGCCGCTCTAGGCAATTGCCTAGTTCGCCTATATGGACGTGCCGGCCCTGGACATGTAGTTTCAAAGTTACTTATAGCCAACAGAATGTTCAAAAGGGACCATCAGAATGAAGTGATGGAACATGGTTGCAGATAGTTGGTACTTGAAGGTTGAATTTGATTAAAGGCCCCTGAATAGTTTAAGAACCACTGGAATATATAAGGTACAGTAAAAAAAAAAAAAAAAAAAAAAAAATATATATATATATATATATATATATATATATATATATATACATATATTTATATATATATATATTAGTGCTGGGAAAAAATTAATCGCGATTAATCGCATCCAAAATAAAAGTTTGTGTTTGCATAATATACTGTATGTGTGTGTACTGTATAATTATTTTGTATACACACATATGCATGTATTTATTTAAGAAATATTTGCATGTATATACTGTATATACATTTATACATAATTTATATTATATATAAATATAAATAATTTATATATAAATAAAAAAAAATCTTAAATATATACATGCATATGTGTGTATTTATATATACAAAATAATTATACACAGTACACACAAATATATTATGCAAACACAAACTTTTATTTTGGATGCGATTAATCGCGATGAATTTTTTCCCAGCACTAATATATATATTTTTTTTTACAAGTACAGAAGGGTCCAAAAGTCTGAGATTTAAAATCTAATTTAAGAAGAGTTAAGATTTTAAAAACATTTATAAAAAAGAAATGTTACATGAAGAGTAAAATGATAATAAAAATTTGTAACAAGTTTCTATTAGAATTAAATACAATACTGAAACATATCACAAGTGGACTCAAGACTGTTTATATACAGTGATAACAGACTTATTAGTGGGATGGTGTTTCCTGTAACAGGAAGCAGATCGTTCATGAGGAGAAGGAAGACTGTGTAGCCCAGAATAAGAGTCATTTTGAAGGCAGAACGATCCATATTTTGAGGAGGCAGGAGGAAGCTGAACAGATCTCGGTAATCAGGCAGTAGCTGGGGATCAGGAGGTTCAGCACATATAGAGTTGGTCTGCGCTTCAGGACAATCTAATACGAGACAACCATTAGAACAATAATAAAAAATAAAATAAAATAAATAAATAAAATAATTAGTCCATTCAAATGAAAAATTCTGAACTAAACATGAACTTAAAAACGTCTGTTAATCTTAGTAGAATTTTTTCCCACAAATATTCACAATGGCAACCAGTTGCCACTCCCCTTTAGTCTCCATGTACTTTAGGGATTTTTGAAACGTGGCCTCCACTGGTTCTAAAAGTGCTAGCTGAATATCTCTACCTGTAGAGGGAGAAATTTATATGCAGATTAATAATTATTGCCGATTTGCATTTTCATTTCCCATTTTAAGAAATCTTGAGTTCCCTTTCTTCAGCAGGGAACTCCGACGCCTCGTCGGGGGAGTTCCCCTGACGAATTGGGATCACGCTAGGGAGACCAATTGCTTTTGAGTGAATTAAAACGAGCCAATGAACATTGGCATGCAAGATTTGCATTCCGCGCCCCGCTTACCAGTGCGGGTATAAAGGCGGAAGCAAGCGCATACACAAAAGCTTTTAGCTTCGGAGCCGACCGGTTATGTCCTCTCTGAGTGAATGAGCTTTAAGATTGTATTTATCTTACGCTCTACGAGTCTGCTGTTTCGGGAAGGGACCTCTCTGTGTTGGTGAGACGGCGTTTCAGCGACCGCGCGATTTCCTGTCTGCCGGCTGCGTCTACACGCTATTAATTCAAAAGCTGTTTTTACAGCTGGTAAAAGGTTGAGTGCACACAGCGGGCTTGCAGTTTCCCCGCTGTGTCGCCGCGTTGGGTCCCTGTGTGCTTCAGCACAATAAAGAGAGTATTTTCTTCCTGAAAGAGCAACACGAGTGAAGATCGCGTCCTTTTCAGGATGACGTTTCACTCGTGTGTTTCTAGATGTGATCGCTTCCTGTCCTCATCGACGGCCACGTTCGTTGTTTCACATACCTAATCAGTGATCAAGACTCGTGTACCTCTGCGAGGTTGAGTCCCTTTGCTTATTCCCCATCTAGTTCCTATTTCAATAAAGAGGACTACTTGGCTAATAGCATTGGTGATCTGGGGGTTACAGTGCGGAATGTCTCGCCAGGTGAAAGACCCTCACGAGCTTCCCACTCCTCTAGCGCATCGCAAACATGCTGAGAGTGTGTTCGTGGGTGGTTTATGCTTTCTTATGAGAGCATGACCACGTCGGCGCGTTGTTCGCCTTGCCTGAAGGCTTGAGCTCCCAGCGTGCCGTGTGTCATCTAGACAATGGCCAAGTTCACTGTCTTGCATGCCTGGTTGACGGCCACGATCACTGTTTCACATGCCTAATCAGTGTGTTGAGACTGCGTTCGTGGGTGGTTCATGTTCTCTCATGAGTGCATGACCACGTCGGCACGTTGTTCGTCTCCCCTTTCTCGTAAAGGCTTGAGCCGCTCAGCGTGCCGTGTGCCGTCGAGGCTTTCGGATGGGATTCTGGTCTTTCTCATGAGGGACCAAGCATTTCATTCGGGGCCCCAGGGGAGGGCAGATGTCGATTGCTACATCGGAGAGAGGGCTGTTATACTCTGAAAATGATGCTGAGTTCCTACTATAATGGTGTGTTCTCATGCTGAAGATTCAGACTTGACAGCCACACTTTCCTGGGCTTTTCTAAAGTGCCTGGATGTGTGTGAATTTTTTGGCAGTATGGAAGCATTTTGGTGCCAATATGGCAAGCCAAACATGCCTAAATCTGCAGAAGTTTTTCCTCTCTCACTACCCCTGCACATTCTGTGCACGTGGGTAGTTCTGACTCGGAGTAGAGCTGCGCTTTATGACTGACCGTGATTAGTCACAGCGCTGGCCTTCGGTCAGACGATGTCCACACTGGTGGTCCAGAAGCCCCCCAGAACCAGCCCGCTCGGAGTTCGTTTCCCCCCAGCAAAAGGAAGGGAAATGACCCTGAGAGGAGCGACCCAGAGTATGTGACATCTGCTCATCGGGGGTGCGTGTCATCACCACTCCTTCCCCCGGAGGAGGGCCGGGTGGAGAATTTCGTTTCTGTTCCGCCACTGGTCATCCAGTCAGCGGTACCCAAAGTTTGAGCAGTCCACTTCCTCTGAGTCACTCACGGGCCCCAGCGCTCAGATGACAGTGAGGGCTACGGCCTTGTCGCTCTCGTCTCTCGCTGGGCGAGGAGGAAACCAGGACTCGATGCCCTCGGGCCTCGCTCCTCGTTTCCCCTTACGGTTGAGACTGGCAGTAAATTAAGGCCAGTCTCCTCCGTTCGAGAGGGTCAGAATGGCAGTGCGCGCCGCCCCCGAACGGCGCCACTCCCGCTCCCCTCTCCCCAGCTTGCAGATAGCAGTGTCGCCACCTCGGTCATGTCACTCCTGTCTTCCGCTGGGCGGGAAGGCTCGGAGACCAGCAGCCGCACTTGGGCCTCGCTAATCATCTCCTCCCCTTCCCTCGCCAGGCGACAGCCCGCAGTAGAACACTCTCAGGTCTTCTCTGCCGTCTGTCCCCCGGTGGAAGCAGGTAGGTGTTGTCCAAGTACACACCCTGACCCCGCTCTCGGCCGCTGCAATGCCACCGGAGCCGTGTCCCTGCCTTCCACTTCGCTGCCCCTCCGCGGGTACACCGGTGGTGCGAGTTGGCTCGTTGCCGCGGTTTCTCGGAGCCTGGTTTGCGCTCCTGAGGCCGTCGCGCTGGCTCATCCGCACCATCCGGCTCGGCTATGCAATTCAGTTTGCACGCCGGCCTCCCAAGTTCAGAGGCATCCACTTCACCTGTGTGCGTCCGGTGGATGCTCCTGTCTTGCGGAAAGAGATCGACGCCCTGCTGGCGAAGAACGTGATCAAGCTGGCCCCTCCAGCCGATATGAGGTCAGGGTTTTACAGCCCTTACTTCATTGTACCCAACAAAGGCGGTGGGTTACGGCCAATCCTGGATCTGCGAGTACTGAATCGGGCCCTGCACAAGCTCCCGTTCAAGATGCTCACGCAGAAACGCATTTTCGAATGCATCCGTCCCCGGGATTGGTTTGCAGCGATCGACCTGAAGGATGCGTACTTTCATGTCTCGATTCTTCCCCGACACAGACCATTTCTTCGGTTTGCTTTCGAGGGTCGAGCATATCAGTACAAGGTCCTACCCTTCGGGCTGGCCCTGTCGCCCTGTGTCTTCACGAAAGTCGCGGAGGCGGCCATTGTTCCCATGAGAGAACAAGGTGTTCGCATTCTCAACTATCTCGACGACTGGCTCATTCTGGCACACTCGCGAGATGTGTTGTGCGATCACAGGGACATGGTGCTCCGGCACCTCAGTCAGTTGGGACTTCAGGTCAACTGGGACAAGAGCAAACTCTGCCTGTGCAGAGGTTCTCTTGTCTCGGTATGGTACTGGACTCGGTCGCCCAGACTGCGCGCCTCACGGAGGAATGCGTCCAGTCAGTGCTCAACTGCCTCAAGTTTTTTCGAGGCAAGTCAGCGGTCCCACTGAAATAGTTTCAGAGGCTCCTGGGGCATATGGCAGCCGCAGTAACGCCACTCGGCCTGTTGCATATGAGACCGCTCCAGCACTGGCTTCGCGATCGAGTCCCGAGGTGGGCGTGGCAGAGCGGCAGGTTCCGGGTCAAAGTCACCCCGCACTGTCGCCAAACCTTCACCCCTTGGTCGAATCCTGGGTTTCTACGGGCCGGAGTGCCCCTAGTTCAGGTTTCCAGGCATGCTGTGGTTTTCACAGATGCTTCTGCCAAGGGCTGGGGGGCCACGTACAAAGGGCATGCAGTCTCGGGTCTGTGGACGGGGCCCCAGCTGCATTGGCACATCAACTGCCTAGAGTTGCAAGCAGTATGCTTAGCCTTGTGTCGCCTCAAGGGGCTTCTCAAACACAAGCACGTACTGGTCCGTACGGACAGCACTGCGACCGTTGCGTACATCAACCAACAGGGTGGTCTACGCTCCCGTCGTATGTCGCGACTCGCCTCCCACCTCCTCCTGTGGAGTCAGAAGCTTCGGCCTAAAAACAACAAACGGCCTACTTTCTCAGAGAAGGTGCACCCTAGTGCACCCGCGTCCAGACCTTTGGAAACTCCATGTCTGGTCCCTGGACGGGACACGGAGGTTCAAGATGGCCTGCCACAGGCAGTGGTAGATACCATCTCTTCAGCTAGAGCCCCCTCTACGAGGCGCCTCTATGCTCTGAAGTAGAACCTGTTCGTCGACTGGTGTTCTTCCTACGCGGAGAATCCACGAACTTGCCCGATCAGAGTTGTGCTCTCCTTCCTACAAGAGGGCTTGGAGCGAAGGCTGTCTCCCTCCACCCTCAAAGTGTATGTTGCTGCAATAATCACGATGTAGTTGAAGGTAAGTCTGTGGGGAAGCACGACCTGGTCATCAGATTCCTTAAGGGTGCTAGGATGCTAAATCAAAGCACCTCACGATTTGCACCCTGTACCCTCTTGGGACTTAACTTTAGTGCCTAAAGCACTCCAAAGTCCTTCCTTTGAGCCTTTTCCGACAGTTGAGCTTAATTTTCTGTCCATTAAGACAGCGCTCCTGTTAGCATTGGCATCCTTCAAGAGGGTAGGGGATCTGCAGGCTTTTTCGGTCGATGAATCGTGCCTAGAGTTCGGGCCTGGCCTTTCTCATGCTATATTTGAGACCCGGCTCGGATATGTGCCCAAGGTTCCTACCACTCCCTTCGCGGCCAGGTGGTGAACCTGCAAGCGCTGCCCCTGGAGGAGGCAGACCCAGCCCTAGCTTTTCTCTGTCCCGTCCGGGCCCTCCGGGTTTATATAGACAGAACGCAAAGCTTCAGGACCTCAGATCAGCTCTTGTTTGTTACGGAGGCCAGCAGAAGGGGAAGGCTGTCTCCAAGCAGAGGTTAGCCCACTGGCTAGTGGATGCTATCACCAGGGCTTATGAGTCCCAGGGTGAGCCCTGCCCTCCCAGGTTGCGGGCTCACTCCACTAGGAGTGTTGCCGCTTCCTGGGCTCTGGCATAAGGCGCCTCGCTAACAGACATTTTAAGAGCTGCGGGCTGGGCGACACCGAACATGTTCGCTAGGTTTTATAGCCTACGTGTGGAACCTTTTTCCTCCCGAGTACTTGCTACGGCCAGTAATTAGAGGGAATAGGTGTGTCGGCTTGCGACGCCATTCCGTTAACGGATACGTGCGTCTTCTTGCTCCGTTGGTTACCCAACAAACGGCTAACCTAGTGAGTTCCTCCATCACCCCCTCCGGTGCCAGGCGTTGCGGACCGCCCGGCACCAGGTCTGCTACCTTCAGTAAGGAGTTGCTAGTAGACTGGGTGCTTTTTTCAGTGGTCCCTGCGGCGACCTGTGATTGCCACGTGCAGTTCAGCCGTGTCTTCCCTTGACAGACTCATTCTGTCGTCCCTGTTGAGTACGCTCCTCACTCCTCCGGACTGGGACTACCTTCATGGACTGCCATATGTTTCACTACCCTACGTGGTTAGTACATGTGTGTATTTGAGGGCCTTCCTCTAGGCTGCCTCAGCTTCCGCAGCGTCCCCCCCCCCCCATTATTTCCTTGGGGTCGGGCACGCTTTCCCAGTGTTATCTAATATCCACTGATTGGGTCTTGCGGAACAGCAGTGTGATTCCCTAGCTAGCTCCTGCAAAATTTCTGAAACTGCTGCAGGGCTGTAGCTTAGCTGGGCGCTGGAAGGGGCCAGCACCATGGCGTTTTGGTAGGGATCCCAATTCGTCAGGGGAACTCCCCCGACGAGGCGTCGGAGTTCCCTGCTGACGAAAGGGAACGTCTCGGTTACGTATGGTAACCCTCGTTCCCTGAGTCCAGGGAACGGAGACGCCTCGTCCCGTCGCCATGCTGCTGTACCTTCGCGGAGGACTGGACACCGTTCGGCTCCTCAGCGAAAAGCTTTTGTGTATGCGCTTGCTTCCGCCTTCATACCCGCACTGGTAAGCAGGGCGCGGAATGCAAATCTTGCATGCCAATGTTCATTGGCTCGTTTTAATTCACTCGAAGGCAATTGGTCTCCCTAGCGTGATCCCAATTCGTCAGGGGAACTCCCCCGACGAGGCGTCTCCGTTCCCTGGACTCAGGGAACGAGGGTTACCATACGTAACTGAGACGTTTTTTTAATTTTATTTTTTTGTAAGTGAGATGACTAAATCACTGTTAATAAAAATCTACCTGCCTAGTGTCTTTTTAAAGACATTAATATTCTGCTGAATGCTATCCAAACAGATCGTCAAACCCACACAAATTAAGTATATTTGATTATATTATCTTAAACCAGAACTGAATGTTAACATTTTATTAATCATGATTAGATCATTTAATTTACATCCTAAAAAAAAGTTACGTTACTTACTTGTGTGCTTGTACGAGTTAAATGTGTAGGTGCAGTTTTGAATATCAAAAGGAAAGGTGTAGATGTCTAGTTTGCAGGAGCTGATCACATGGAATGGCAGCCGATCATCTGCTTTGCTGTTGTTGTATAGAGAAACATAATATGTTTCTGGGGCTTGGTTATCACTCATGCTGTAATTAAATAGGGCAGCATGACACAGACAGCAACAACAGTTGTATTTATTACAACTATTGACAAAATATTAGTATTATATTTGGTTAGTGTGGTTGTTGAATAGTCAACTCAACTTGTCTGTGCTGATCTTGAAAATATGTTGTTTTGTACATACTAGGGATGGGGAAAACTATGTACATTGACCAAGAAGCATCCAGTATTATCTGTAACTATCCGTTTAGTAATTCTCAGTAATTTACCCATTTTGTCTTGCCTGTAACATTCACTATTTACACTTCATTGACCAGTATGTTTAAGATATTACTAAGTTGTTATAAGTTATTATATAATTAATAAAGTTGTACAAGCTTATATAATAATTAAGGAATAATTAATGACACGCCGCTGAATTATTAGAAAAATAATGCACACCCGAGGTGGTAATGCAATCATTATTGTGAAAAGCGCTATATAAATAAACTTGACTTGACTTGACTTGACTTGACTTGACTTGACTGTGGCGGTGCTGCAAGCTTACCAGGTTGATCCATTGAAGGACCTGAACCAAGGCAAGGGGTTGTCCCTGGACCCTGTCCAGAAGCTCCGCTACACCACAGACCATCTGCTTCACTAAGCAGCAAGGCCCGTACTATCGGACATTATCGGAGCGGCACCTGTGGCTGAACTTTTGAGGTAAAAAATCGGCATGCTCGTAAGAAGGCGAAGCCAAAGCCTTAAGATCCTTGTTGGTTCCCCCCTGCTTCCCTTCAATCCCCTTCCCTCTCTCTGAGGGGTGTTGGGGTGCAAGAGGTTGTTGTGTTTGCTCTTACGGGAGTTAAGCTTGTTTTATTTGTGTTTTTTTAAATAGTAAGTGCAAAAAAAGGTTGTGTTATTCAGATAGGTGTATTTAAGTGGCTGTTTGTGCTTATCTCTGTTAGGAAGAAATACTTCCATTTCTCTCCGGGGGATGTTGGATGTGAGGAGCTCATTTGCAGTACAGGAATGGTGTTCATTTTTGTTTTTGCAATTAATATAGAGAATATTATGAGCAGCACATGGAATGAGATTTCTGGAATCGAATACATAAGGTCAGGAATCTGATATTTGTTATACAATTATAATTTCGATTCCTCTCATCGATTCCTTTGTGTGCATTCTAATATGACGTTAAACCATTCACACGCTGTTTTCTGTGCTGCACACACATCTAAAGCATGCTCACAGAAAAATAAATTTTAATGTGATTACCATTCACCTGCAAGAAGGCGGTGAGGTTCTTTCCTCCTCTTGGTGCCGCTGCAGACTGCCCGTCCAGAAGGACGGTGCTTAGCTGAGCACTGACCATGTCATGTCATTTCCAAATTTCAAAGAACGTTGCTAGGGAGTACCCCACAAGCGACGTGAACCAAAAATAGGCAAGGGCCATCAGTTCATGTGAGACATCAGCGAAAGAAGTTAGCAAAAGTGAAATATTTGCATACTGCCACATTGAACATCGGTACACTAACCAGACGGAGCAGTGAACTCGCCAAAATACTTCAACGACGTAAAGTTGACATTGCATGCATTCAAGAGACAAGGTTTTGAGACACACTTTTGGAAAACATGCTAGGATGAAGAAGATTCACTGTATATTTTATTACTATTGTTGAACAGCATTTTGGTCGGCCTGCGGCCGTTTTTAAATGTGCTCAAGAAATAAACCAACTTAAACCAACTTGAACTGTTAAAATCTCCTCTTGAACACAGTCGGTTAAAATGCATGTGTAACTGTATATTGGATCTGTGCAGCTTAAAGTGACAGCAGGTCAGATAAAAATAGGAATTGATAAAAATTGGAATCGATAAGCAGAATTGGATCCTTATTCACAGCGGCGCCATCTTTGACTTTTTAAGTAAATGAAAGCGAGGCTATTAATTATGCTTTTTTATAGATATCTGTAAGGTTGAGCTTGACAGATGGGTAGCTGTGGTCTCTCCAGTTGTAGATGTCTGTTTACTTCTCTGGAAACCAAGCTCAGTACCACATCAGGCTATTGCAGTGGTGTTGCACAGTGGTACGTTTGTTGTTGTTCTTGTTGGAGTAATGCAATTCTGCCTGATCCAAGGATGTGCTAGGAGTTATATTCATATATATTAATGTTCATGAGATGACGCACTGGTGGTGTTGCATTTAGCTTGCTCCCACTCTCTCTCTGCTGTCGCCCCTCCCTGGAGATGATGGCATGTTCTTCAGGTGCCCTTTTATAGCCTGTCGACATGCCTGTGACGTCACCCGACTGCAGTAGCCAATCAAGATTGGCGTGTATTCACACATGCTTCAGACACTGGTTCACACATAGCGTTCCCATAGCATCAACACTATGATGCAGCATCTCGTTCCCCTTCTTAGAGAACCCGGTTACATTTGTAACCCAATACATTTTCTTTCATCAGCAATCTGTTGTTCCTTTTCTTCCTCCATTTTAAAATCTCAAATTAACCCTCTGGAGTTACCGAACCACTGTAAATAATTTTAACCGCGTTTTGATGGATTTTTTTCACAAAGCAGCAAAATCGACTTAAAATCATTTATGGTCATACAGATAAAATCTATACATCATTCAAATCTGTAAAGGGTCTACTTTTATATGTGTCCACTTACAATCAAAACAAAACATTGTGTTCTGTAAAATAAAGAAAACATACAGGGTGTGCTTTCTGTTGGTCTCTGCAAACTTTTTTCTGGAGCATTCACAAAAATAAAACAAAACTCAACGAATACTTGTTAACCAGACATGAGCAATATATCTATAGAAACATTTAATTGTCTATTTTTAAAATGATCTAATTCAAAATAAAAACAAATATTCTCTGTTTATGTAATCTGTATGAAAAGAGAGATGTCAGTTGTTCTTGTGTAAGCTCATTACCTGCTAATGTGAACACTCTCAGACCCCAGAGGGTTAACTCCATATGCTTGGAGTCATTTAGATCAGTGGTTCTCTACTAGTTTGGACAAGGGACTCACATTTCCCATGGTCATTAAGCAGCAACACAAATTTTTAGGATTTTGAACCAAGCTTATTTATTTAATAATAAAACACACACAAGCACATCCCATTTAACTTAACATACATATAAATGGTAAGAATTTAATTAACAATTGATGAATAAATAATATTATAAGATAAGACAATTAAATAGCAGTCCCAAAATTAGTTATTGTTAATACAATAAAGTTAGTAAGTTTGTATGAGCCACAACAGTCATCAAAAATATAGAATTGATGGTATTTTAGGTTAAGGCTACAGAAACTACAATCCTTCATACTTTCCTGATTAAGATGGACAACAGATATTAGCTTGACATGCTTGAGTACAGTTGAGGATTTAGTGACATAGGGCATAACATTTTACACCAGAAAACAATGGCAAACAAATCTTAAAATTTAGTTATGAGAGGAATAACAACCTCACATATTCACTTACTCAGGCAGTGACCACAAGGGTTTAATGGATCATTCAAACTAAGCAAACCAAGGTTGAGAAATGGCTTAGAGCACTTACACTATGTAAATGATGGGATTTTGTAAAACCTGAACATTTGATTAAAATTAAACAACCAGTTTCAGCATTGTCTTTGAACTCCTTGCCATCTTCTTAAAAGTTTTGTTCCAACAAAAGTTGTAGATAAATCTCAGCTGACTTTTGCTGAAAAGCTGTAGAAGAGGTCTGTTGAAGAACAAAAAAATCCTTAAAAGTACCTATGATGGCGTCAGTGCTGTCACAAGCTATGTTTCCATCCAAAGTTACACATTTAAACTATATATAAAATTGGAATTGTCACAGTGTGACTGCAGCAGAAATGAAAAACAAAAGCAGGATCTATGCACAGCAATTGTGTTAATAATAATGAACTAAATATATGTAAGATATTTGTATTTGTAGTGATTCGTCAATTTAGCTCAAAGGAATTATTAATTAATTTATAGGGAATTCGAAAGAATCACTTATTACAACCAAGCAAATGACTCGTTCGCGGTTCGTTTGAACTGGCTGTAACTATCAACTCTACAATGGATATAAATATCCGAACTATAGTGAAACACTATAGTTAGCAAGGTAACTTAGATCAGAAGTTTAAGACATTAAATTCGTAAGCACATAACACAAGTAATAGTTCTCTTTAAAATACAAACAAGACTTTATTGATTATTCTAACACATAAAACTAATATCTAACACAAACACACGCACACACATTCATTCGAGTTGCAGAAAGAAAGAGAGAGTGAGGAAAGAATAAGTTTAAGAGTGAGATGATGAAATCCCAAGTTTCTATATGCACTTATGACATGACCTGGAACGAACCATCAATCATTAATTTAACCCTTCTATCGTTTCTTAGACAGGTTATTACATTTATATCAATACACCAGTTCAGCTTAAGAGTCTGGAGGCGGTACTTGCTTGTCTTTGCTTTGGGGATTCCCTTTGGTCAGTGTCAAAGGGGGTTTCCCGAGTTCGTTCATTGGCTGGTGTCCTTGTGCTTAGATAGATGTCTGTGGCGGCCACTCACATGGTGTGGATGGCGGATTGATGGCAAGTCTTTGTTGTTGGAAAGCAGGCTTTGCAGGAGAAACGTGGACCGAAATCTTGCCGCAAAACTTAACTTAGAACCGAGACTCACGACGGAAAAGAAAGGAAACTAAGAAAAGGAAGGAAATTGAGACGAGAGTAGATGATGGCTTGTTGAAGTTGTTTAACCCATGTTCTTCTGATCTTGATTTGGGTTCTTTCGCCTGCGCGTTTTCATGGTTACTAGTCTGTCTTAGATCTTCATCTCCCGCTGCATTTTTGGTTCTGCACTAAACTTTGTTCGGGTCTAAGATTTTAAACTCACATGTTTGTCCGGCCTCCTGGATCAGTTCTGACCAATTAGACACTGTCTTTATTTAGGAGGTGGCATTCTTTTCACTTCTTATCATAAATCAAGCTTATCTGTGGTCTTCTTACTCTCTAAGCTCTAGCAGAGAGGACAGCGGCCACAGTTTAGACATTATTACTATTATAAGAATATGAAACTTTTTACACAGATTTCAATCAAGCCATCTTTTTAATTAAGAACATACGATCATGCTGACAGGAAGCACGACACACTTTCATTCAAGCATCTAATAGTTATAACAATTACATGAATTATATGGGATCTAAGCATATTAGACACACACATATATTGTAGACACAAAATAGAATCATAGTAGTAGTTGCATGATGTTTGATTATAAGTCCATTGAGAATTGTTCTGGGATGATTTAATCTATTGTTAAGGTGAAATCTCAGTTCTCTGGTTTGAAGAGAAGAGAACTCTGGTTTGGTCATTCAGAGGTCCTTAAGGAGGAGGGGGTCTGGAATGTTGTGGGGTCCAGCAACTTCTGCTGTTATCTTGATCGGGCACTGAGTTGTGCCATCTCTGAGCCAATCATTCTTTTCCAAGCTATCTCACATTGACCAGTTTTTCCTTTAGTTGGGCTCATAAAAGTTCTTAGGTAGACTGGCTGGAGCCTTCTTTTATGGTTCTGGATTGGTGATTTGGGGATCTGGAATGTTAAGTTCTGTGTGGAATTATGTTTGAACAATCACCCTGAAGATTCATTTGTGTTTTGGTTCGCACTCAATCCTACATATAACAAAACACTCAAGCTTCTCATAAATAGCAAGACACGATCAGGACAATCTAACATCGACAATAATGGACCAGGGACAACTGAAATTGAGGGCTATAAATATACAGGCAAACACTAGGGACTAAATGAGATAATTAACTACAAACAGGTGTGACACATGAGGGCAAATCAAAGGGCAAGTGACATTACCCCCCATCAAAAAGGCATGTCCATGCACCTTAAAACAACACCAAAAAAATCCAACAGAGAAGGAAGGGCGGGGGCTTATGAGGAAGATGCAGAAGCTGGCACATGGGACAAGACAAGGGAGGATCCAGCGAGGAGATGACAACGGGATGAGCCAGGGAGGAGATGGCGATGGGAAAAGCTAGGGAGATGATTGCAGGAGGAGCCAGGGAGCCTAAACAGCAAGCAGGATGAAGGCCCACAGTGTAGCCGCTGGTGGGAGGAGCCATGGTGAAGCCTTGATGTAGAGGCAAGGCAGAACCAGGGGGACGACAGAAGGGGCGACACTGGAGACCTAGGCGGAGCCGTGGGGACCAGTGGCCGGGGTGAAGCCAAGATGCTTTAGGACTGACGTGGAGCCGGAGCGATCAAGGACCGAGGTGGAGCTGGAGGGAAGGAGGAACTCGATGGAGCCAGGGGACAAGTTGGAGACGAAGGCCCAGAATCCCATGGTGAAGGCAAGGTGACGACTGACAGGCTGGAAGGATGATGGTCCAAGGCAGAGCAGAGGGAGCAAGGACCCACGGTGGGGCTGACTGGGCTTGGAGGTTCGAGGTGGAGCTAGAGGGTCAACAGACCAGGGCAGAGTTGGGGAACCGGAAGTCCAAGGTGGATCCAAGGTGCTGAGAGGAGCCAGCAAAGGAGGAGCTGAAAGACTGTAGGGAGCCAGCCAAGACAGGGCAGAAGAACTGGATAACATGAGCAGAAGTTTACAAAACAGGTTTCTTGACCGTGACAGGGCAGGCAGAGAGTTAAAAAACTACCTCCTTGGCCGTGACAGGGCAGGCAGAGAGTTAAAAAACGGCCAATACAGGACAGGCAGAAAGTTTAAAGACGGCCTCCTCGGCCGATATGCAACAGGTGGAGAGTTCAAAAACGGCCTCCTTGGCTGATACGGGACTGACAGAGAGTTCAGAAACAGCCTCTTTGGCCGACATAGGACAGGCAGAGAGTTAAAATACGGCCTCCTTGGCCGACATGGTACAGACAGAGGAGGTGGGAGTGGGAGGAAGAGTGGGAACATCCACAACGACGCAGACTTGGTGCTGGGAGACGAAACGGGCACAGTGCTGGGCAACAAAACAGGCATGGTGCTAATCCCTTCACTCTCTTTTAATTCCTCACATAATTTTGTAGAAATTATTTACAGCTCACCCTCAGCTGCAGGAGCATTGGCAGGGCTCCGCTTCATGCCCTCGTATTCCACAAGGATGCTTAATAGGACGGATGGTGTTGCCAGCTCACACACCTGGTCAGACCTACTACTGGGCTCGGGTTCGGGGTGAAGATGGCTGTCTGTCCATAATGAGCATGGTCTCTGGGGCTGAAGCGAGCTCAGGGATGAGCTCAGTGTAAAACTTTGCCAAACAAATGAGGACATATTCCCTTTATGTGAACTTTTCCATCTCAGGTAATTCCACCATCATGATTAGCACCAATCCAATAGATTAATTTGAGACTGTTATCATCTTATCGTTTGTTGTGCTAACTCACAGAAGCAGATAGTTTATTCCAGTAAGGAAAGACCTCTCTGGCTGAGTTGGATGAATGCACCTGCTAGATCCATATCTTGGTCCAGTATTCTGTCATGGCGTGGTTGAGGTAAAGGATGAAAAATAATAAGCTGGATCTATGCAGAGTTGTTGTTTTAACAATAATAAACTAAAAGTAACAAAACACTCAGGCTTGCATCCAGAAGCGCTGCACTAATGCCATCTTCTGGATTTATTTTCCTGTAATGTTCGTTACATCATATTCTCCTCATTAGAACTGCCCTTGTTAAAAAGCTGAAAGTACATCTTCTGCTTTGTTCATTCACACCACTTTCCCATATAACCCTTTAAGCTCTGCAAAGGAACACCAGTAATTTTTGAGCACGACTTGACTATACTTTGGAGACGATTCTTATTCTTTAGAGAAAGTGCCGAAAACCAACAGAGCAATGATAAACTCAAAACACTCTTAATAAAGGTATTATCAAATGTATACAGTATAGGCTTTTTAACACTAAAGGAGTTCAATTTACTTTATTGAGTAACAAAATAGTTTATAGCATCAGGGATATGTAGCATACAAATTATTTACAGTTAAGAAGTGGTAAGCATTAACATTCTAAAATAGGTTGTTCTCTTGCATTAGTGCTCTAATGTAACTTTTTTTCTGTATTGTAATTAGATTAAACAAGGATATGCAAAACATAAACAAATGAAACTTCTCAAGTGTGATGTGTTAGAGGGGCTTAAAAAAAACAAATTACTTTTTTACATTACATAAAATCCATAAATAATGATTTTTTTATTTCTTTCCTGAACTGTTGACTGTAGAATAGAATAATGTAGTTGTGTGAATCATGCAAGTATCTTTTTTGTGTGCCATGTAAATTAAATACAATATACACTATACACAATTTGCAATATTTAAACAATATACTGCAATATACATACAGAACATGCTTTTTTTTTTACTTTCCTCAGTTTTTAAACATAAATAGCATATTGCCAATTAAGAGCAAAAAGTATATATATACACTCACCTAAAGGATTATTAGGAACACCTGTTCAATTTCTCATTAATGCAATTATCTAATCAACCAATCACATGGCAGTTGCTTCAATGCATTTAGGGGTGTGGTCCTGGTCAAGACAATCTCCTGAACTCCAAACTGAATGTCAGAATGGGAAAGAAAGGTGATTTGAGCAATTTTGAGTGTGGCATGGTTGTTGGTGCCAGACGGGCCGGTCTGAGTATTTCACAATCTGCTCAGTTACTGGGATTTTCACGCACAAAAAATTGAATCACGCGAATTGGAGCGAGTAACCCCATTTTATTGTCTCTAAAACCCAGTTTGACATGCCCGGAATGGCTTCCCAAGCCTAACTTCGGGCGGCGAGGGGTTGGAGAGTCGCAGATGGCTACTAAATAAAGTACCATGCTATTCTAAACATAGCCATTTATACACCCTGGTTTTGTCCCTTTCTTACCCAGAAAGTGATGATGTCCCATTCGTCTATTCCAAACTTCAAAATGTTTGCGTCACCCAGTATAACCACCAGCTCCCATTCTCCACTAGCTTGCAGGTATCGCTGTGAGTTTTCGGTCATCTCCGCAAAGGACAGGGCAGGACTGACACGCACATCCTTTACTGAAGGTGTTACAATTATTACAGGTATAAGAATTACAGTTAAAGACACATTCAGGAACCTGCTTTGCCTAATGAGCTAAATTAATTGTTGAATTGTAATCATTAGTTTTCATGTCAACATGAAATCAGTTCACATTTTATTGTCATATTTATTAATTTATTCCAAAATGCATTAAAACTTCCATGCTATTCCCGCATACAATGACTTGAATACACAGCTCACAATTTGCAGATATAAACTCACAACTGTGAGTAATATAGTACGAATTAGGATATAAGCTCACAACTGTGAGTTATAAAATCCAAATCGTAAGATATAAACTCAAAATTGTGAGTTGTAGTCTGAATTGTGAGATATAAACTCACAATTGCGAGTTATAAAGTCTGAATTATGATCAAAACTCGCAATTGTGAGTTATTTCATCTGAATTGTGAGATATAAACTCACAACTTATATTTAAACTGTTCAAAACATTTTCTTATTGCCATATGCCATATTACATTACTACATGTGAAAGTCCACAGAAACTAAGAAACGTGGACCTTCACAGGCCTCAGAAACACACAAAGGGAAACGCCTCTATGGCAAATATGCACTGAGACGGCAGGAAATGTGGAGAGCAGTGAAAGCGGTGATGTTACTGGTATGCATGTAGGAGCCGAAGGTGAAAGAGCAGTTCCCTTTCGTGGTCACTCCGAGTTACGTCGGATGACTACGATTGGGGTTTCGCTTAGAAAGCCTATCACCTTCGAGTATATAAAACGAGCCAATGGCAATGAAATGCCATGGGTCTGCGGAATTTGCATAGCGTATCTCCGCCCACCGCAGGGGGTATAAAGGAAGTACGCTGGCAACATGTAGATATGTTTTCGCTTCGGAGCCAAGAGTTTTCTTCACTCCTACAAGCCATTCTGTATCATCTTCACTCTACGAGACGAGCGGCTCTTCAGTGTGTTTGTGTGACGGCGTGTTCCAGCGAGATCGCATTGCCTGCTGCTGATCTGTGCAGTGATCTGCCGACAGTGAGTGTGTTTCTCCCTGGGCGCTTCAGCACACTGCTGAGCTTTTCCTCTCTCTAAAAGAGCTGCACGCGGCACGTCTTTTTCAAGACGGTTCGCCCGTGTATTACTGGATGTGGGCGCGTGACTCATCTGTTTAACGGTCGCGAGCGCTGTTTTGCGTGTTGGGCTTAATCACGCTCGGCCGCGCTCGTGGATGAGTTATGTTTTCATTGCGGGAACATGACCGTTGCGATGTTTATAGATCGAGACTCAATGATCTTTGGGTGAGAGTCCCCTCTGCCACACCCCAATCTATCTCTTCCTAAAAAGAAAAACGTGAGGGATACTTTGGCTGGTGGCCAGGGTGATCTGAGGGTTATGGTGTGGCATAATTCCGACAAGCTTTCCTCGGGCCACGCCCCCCTCCACATCGCAAACCGTGGAGCTTCTGTGTGTGCCTGGTTCCTCTCAGTGACCCAGTGTTTTCATTTGGGACTCCAGCAGATGGTGTCATGTCACTCACAGCATCATAAGGCGGGCTTTCCTCTGGAAATGAGGATTCGACTGCGTTGCCTCCCTCGGGAGTGTCAGCGTTAGTCGAGTCAGATCCAGAGCTGATGGCCATGCTTTCCCGGGCAGCTGAAAGCATCGGTTGGAGTGGCATCCTCCCCCCGAGCGCTGTAGGCTTCCCGGATATGCATCAGGACGCTTCCGGCCCGCGGGAGTCCACGTGACTTTTGCGGCCCGCGGGCGTCCTCCGCCTTCGCTGCCCTCGATCGTGAGACTGTATGGTCTGTATGTTCTCTGTCACTATTGTGGCACAGGCATGCAGTCCTGTGTGTCGCCTTCGCCTTCTAGGCAGTGCTGACTCTGGAGTTCTGTCAGAACCGGCCGCAGTGGAACGCTGGTCCTTCCCTGGCCAACACTGACAGAATGCGGAAGACTCGACCACGCCCCCTTGCTGGGACGCTATGCCTCCCACACCTGGCCTGGTCGTTCCGCCGCGCACACTACTGGCCTCGCTCTCCGGCGACGTCGGTACCTGCGTGATCCTGGGTCAGGTGGTGTCCACTAGAGTGGTCCAGACATGAACTTAGCCAGGTTGATGTGAGCGGCTCTGGGAATTCATTTTCTCAGCTCCCCCATGTCCCAGGCTGGGCTCTTCGGCGGGGTGGCTTCGGCCACTAGAAGCAGACTCAGGTCTGTCTGCACTGATGGTCATCCATCTGTGTGCTTCCCGCCAAGGCCACCTCCATGCGACCCCTCCCCTCCGGCCTTCACCGGCCCTGAGCAGGAGCAGGTCATAGGAGGGCGGCGCTGCCAGTCTCTGCCCCTTAGACTGCCACGCCAGTCTAAGCAGCACTCTTGAGACAGGCAGCCTGGTCGGCGGGGTGATTGAGGGCTGCGCCCAACAGTCTTCGATCTCTCCAGAATGGACTAAGGGCATCTGCACTGACGGTCATCCTTCCGTGTGGCCTCCTTAGTCTGTTTCCCGCCGACGCCACCTCCATGCGGCCCCTCCCCTCGAGCCTTCAATGGCCTGGCATAGGAGGTCGCTGGAGGCTGGCACAGCCTGTCTCTGCCCCTTAGCCGACTAACACTCGGTTAAGCAGCACTCCTGAGACGGGCGGCTTAGAGTTAGGGCTCAGTTCTTTCTGGAGCTGGTAGCAGGGACCACTCCTTCCCCTGGTGGAGGGCTGGGGGAGAATCTCATTCCAAATGAACTGTCGCTCTTTCTCTGAGCCCCAAGAGGGTGTGGATGACAGCACGCGCCGCCCACGGGCCGCGCTCCTCTCATCCCCCTCTGTCGCCAGATCCCTGCCAGAGCACGCCCCCGTGGGACGCGCGCCCTCCCCTGGCCTCCTCTGGCAGGACGCGGTTAATGACCGTGCCCCCGCACATGGGCCGCTATGCCGTCCTCGCCGGTGCCGGTCATTCCGCCTCGCTGCCCCACCGACGGTACGTCTGTGGTTCGTATACCCCGCTGGTGCACTTTCTGGAGGCCTGGCTAGAGCTTCCCAGTCTGTCCCGCTGGGTCGCGAGAACCATCAGATTCGGCTACGCGATTCAGTTCGCGAGATCTCCTCCCCGCTTCAGGGGAGTCAGCTCCATTTGGCCGGTGGCAATGCCCCGTCATGAGAGCGGAGGTCGCCACCCTACTGGCGAAGAGTGCGATCGAGATTGTCCCTCCAGCCGAGATGAAGTCCGGCTTTTACAGCCCTTACTTCATTGTACCCAAAAAGTCCGGTGGGTTACGGCCAATCCTCGACCTGCGCGTCTTGAACCGCTCCCTTCACAGGCTGCCGTTCAAGATGCTAATGGCCAAACGCATCCTCCAGTGCATGCGGCCGCAGGATTGGCTTGCAGCGATCGACCTGAAGGACGCCTACTTTAGTACGCGGTGCTCCCATTCGGGCTAGCCCTGTCTCCTCGCGTCTTCACGAAGGTCGTCGAGGCAGCCCTGTTCGCATCCTGAACTATCTCGATGACTGGCTGATCCTAGCTCACTCTCGAGACCAGGTTTGCGAACACAGGGACCTAGTGCTTCGGCACCTAGCTCGTCTGGGCCTTCGGGTCAACTGGGAAAAGAGCAAACTTTGCCCCGTGCAGAGGATCTCTTTTCTCAGTATGGAGTTCGACTCGGTCGCCATGTGCGCGCAGCTTTCGAGCGAGCGCACGCAGTCACTGCTGACTTGTCCTCGACAGTTCGAGGGCAAGAGTGCGGTTCCACTGAAATTATTTCAGAGGCTCCTGGGGCATATGGCATCCGCAGCCGCAGTAACGCCGCTTGGATTGCTTCATATGAGACCGCTTCAGCTTTGGCTTCGCGATCGAGTCCCGAGGTGGACATGGCAACACGGCACGCTCCAAGTCCCAGTGACTCCAGCCTGCCGTCAGACCTTCACCCCGTGGACGAACCTCAAGTTTCTACGGGCCGGAGTGCCCCTAGAACGAGTTTCCCGGCATGTTGTTGTATCAACAGATGCCTCCACCACGGGCTGGGGCGCCATGTGCAATGGACATGCTGCCGTGGGCTCCTGGACAGGACCCAAGCGCCTTTGGCATGTCAATTGCCTCGAGTTGCTGGCTGTGCGTCTCGCCCTGCACCGCTTCCATGCGTGGCTTAAGGGTCAGCACGTACTAGTCCGATCAGACCGGCAAGGTGGTCTACGCTCCCGCCGTATGTCGCAACTCGCCCGCCACCTCCTCATATGGAGTCAGAAGCATCTGAGGTCGCTTCGAGCCATTTATATCCCGGGAGACCTGAACCAGGCGGCCGACGAGCTGTCTCGGCTTCGGCCTCTTGCTGGAGAATGGAGACTCCATCCCCAGTCGGTCCAGCTGATTTGGGATCAGTTTGGCGACGCACAGGTAGACCTGTTTGCCTCCCGCGACTCGTCCCACTGCCACCTGTACTATTCCCTGACCGAGGGCATGCTCAGCACGGATGCACTGGCGCACAGCTGGCCGCGGGGCCTACGCAAGTATGCGTTACCCCCAGTGAGCCATCTTGCGCAGACCTTGCGCAAGATCAGGGAGGACGAGGAGCAGGTCATTTTGGTTGCCCCGTATTGGCACAACCGGACCTGGTTCTCCGAACTAGTACTCCTCGCGACAGCACCTCCCTGGCCAATTCCTCTGAGGAAGGACCTCCTTTCTCAGGGACGGGGCACCCTTTGGCACCCTCGTCCTGATCTTTGGAACCTCCACGTGTGGCTCCTGGACGGGACGAGGCAGGTTTGAGTACCCTACCACCTGCGGTGGTGGCTACCATCACTTCCGCTAGAGCATCGTCCACGAGACATCTCTATGCATTGAAGTGGAACCTCTTCGTCAACTGGTGTTCTTCTAAACATCAAGAACCCACGAAATGCCCGATCAGTGTCGTGCTTTCCTTCCTGCAAGAAGGGTTGGAGCGAAGGCTGTCTCCCTCCACCCTGAAAGTGTGTGTTGCCGCCATTGCCGCACATCACGATGCAGTTGATGGTAAGTCTCTGGGAAGGCACGACCTAATCATCAGGTTCCTGAGGGGAGCGAGGAGACTGAATCCTCCTCGTCCTCCCCTCGTACCCTCTTGGGACCTCTCAGTGGTTCTAACTGCCCTGCAGAGTGCTCCATTTGAGCCTTTGCAATCAGTAGAGCTTAAGTTCCTGTCTATGAAGACAGCGCTCCTGGTTGCATTGGCCTCCATCAAGAGGGTAGGGGACCTGCAGGCATTTTCGGTTGACGAAGCGTGCCTGGAATTCGGGCCGCGTGATCCTGAGACCCCGGCCTGGATACGTGCCCACGGTTCCTACCACACCCTTTCGAGACCAAGTAGTGAACCTGCAAGCGCTGCCCTTGGAGGAGGCAGACCCAGTCTTGGCACTGCTCTGCCCAGTACGCGCCCTTCGTGCTTACGTAGACAGAACGCAGTGTTTCAGGACCTCAGACCAGCTCTTTGTCTGTTATGGTGGGAAGCTGAAGGGAAAGGCTCTCTCAAAGCAAAGGTTATCTCACTGGATAGTGGATACCATTGCTTTGGCATACCAGCAGCAAGGTCGTCAATGCCCCCTTGGTGTGAAAGCCCACTCCACTCGTAGTGTGGCTTCCTCTTGGGCTCTAGCGCATGGCGCCTCGCTAACAGACATTTGTAGAGCTGCAGGCTGGGCGACACCCAACACATTCGCGAGATTCTATAATCTCCGAGTAGAGCCAGTTTCTTCCCATGTACCATGTACTCGCTTCAACCAGCCGGTACTAAATTCTGCTCAGGTGTCTTCGCTTGCTCGCCATTCCTCTCCACGGACGGGATATGTGCGATTATCTTCTCAGGTGAGTCTGATAAGCTCTGAGTTTCCTCCAGCACTGGTTACGTCAATGCCTCAGTTATGCCAAACTGCCATAATGCAGCTTTTGCGCTTGACTAGGTGCCTCCATGTGCATGGTCCCCCCTCTGGGCGACCCCCACATGTGTATTCCACTGTAAGTCTCTTTTGAGCGTGTGTCTTCCCTTGGCAAGCCACCTTGCCACCCCTGGGGTTTAAATATTCCACCTGCGGCTGGACACCCCAGTGATACCCCATATGCGTCCTTCTGGCTCATATGTGTCTCTCAAGTCCCCCCCTTGGTGGTTGGGTGTAATTGCATATTTCTCCTGAGATATGCTTCCCAGTGTACCTTGGTATTCCTGTGTTAGGTAGGACTCCTTCGTTCGTGCTAGTCTCACAACAGGGAGCTCAGGCTTACGCAGGGCACTGGATGACAGCCGAGGTGGCGTGATTAGACTGAAACCCCAATCGTCGTCATCCGACGTAACTCGGAGTGACCACGAAAGGGAACGTATGTGGTTCACATACACATAAGGACAGGCCTGAGATACATCATCATCCACACTAAGAACCACAAGAGAGAGAGGACAAATATTCATTTGAGTTGAAATTATTTTATATTTCACTTGTAGCCTATATTATTATCTTCTGCTAAGACGTCCATTACAATTTACAGAATTGGCCTAAATACAAGATAAACACTGGAAAAATATTACATAGCTGATATTCATACAACAAATCTTCTGAGGTCATTGGATCAACCGAGACGCAAAATGGTGCCAGTTTCATTTGTATGAAAAAAGAGAGAGAGATTTTCAAAGATTATAGGTTTTACAGGAAAAATACTATTTCAGTTTTTCTACTTCAAAATTTCACGCATAATACAAAGTGTTACTTGCCATTTCTGTGTAAATTTCTGAGTGAAAATTGTTTCAAAGACAATTTGTTTTTTAAAGCCCTTTCACATCAAGAAAGGTACAGTAACTATAACAATAACAATATTAGCGTCCAGCGGACAATCATTTTCTGTTAATTAGAAATACGCTGCAGTTTTGTCATCTGCCGCTTTAAATGATTAGTTCACTTCAAAATGAAAATTCTGCCATCATTTACTCACCCTCAAGTTGTTTCAAACCCGTATGAATTTCTTTCTTCTGCTGAACAAAAAATAAGTTATTTTGAAGAATGTCGGTAACTAAACAGTTCATGGGCCCCATTGACTTACATAGTATTTTTTTTTCCTATGGGGTACATCAACTGTCTGGTTACCAACATTCTTTAAAATATATTCTTTTGTTTTCAGCAGAAGAAAGAAATACACTAAAGACCAAATAACTTCTATTCTATGCTATTCTATTCTATCCTTCTACATTCAATTAATGTTAGGCTACTAGAAGAACATTTGTTCATTATTTATATATACCTTGCCAGAACGTTAGCTATAGTTCTGAGAATTTTTCCTGTTTGCTCAGTATATACAAATATTAGGAATATTTTTTGAGCACTAGATGGTGCCATCTATTTTTTGAGCACTAGATGGCACTTACAACTCATAAACGATAATGTCAGGAGTCCAGAGATCTTTGACAGGAAGAGAGATCTTCGTAATGCCATCACAGGGTTCTGGATCCCAAATGAGGAACTCATGGAACCAGTACTAAGACCAAACATGATTAAATTACAGGATTGTGTAATATTCAGGCGATTATTCATGATTATTCATAACATCTCTTAGTGTTTATACACCAAACTTACCAGCCTGAGCCAGAGGAATGTGGTAAGAATTTGTGCTTTTTCATTCTGCAAAACAGAACAGGCATCAAATGTTCAGACGCAAGGATAATTTACACAACCAGACACATATAGCCAGTCCCATATTGACTCACGACTCCCAAGATTGCGTAGAGAGTGAAGGAGATGTTGGTGATAGTGGGGGTGCTGAGGTTGACTGAGGGTCTGAAGGACTTCTTGTCAATGACTTGCTGTAGAGATTCATAAGTGGGTCCACTTTGTCCGTCTTCAC
Organism: Vimba vimba; assembly: GCA_022828995.1. NCBI lineage: Eukaryota > Metazoa > Chordata > Actinopteri > Cypriniformes > Leuciscidae > Vimba > Vimba vimba. The sequence goes on along the minus strand of CM040825.1, from coordinate 10,338,087 downwards.
ACTGAAGCATATTCACCAGACACTGCAACACTTAATAACACAATAAACCAGGGAAACTAACTTAGTCTAACTTCATCTGATGGCCATTTTCACATTTATTAGCGCTTTTTATTTGGAGTCAGGTGCAAATACTTCACTTGCAAGTTGTTCACTGAAAAATATGGTGTAGAAACAATGAATTGAATTTAACAAGAAATTTTAAAAGAGAAAGACTGAAACTGTATTTTCCTGTGAAACATACTCTTATAATCTTTGTTTCATTTACAACTTGGAAAAATCTTTTTTTACAGTGTATAAAGAATTCTGACACTTTTAAGGCAATTACTTTCCAACATTTCCAAGTGTATATTTTATCTTGTTTGATCATCCCTTATGGATATTTTTCGCATATTTAACTTTCAACTGTAAATTAAAGTATTTTCATTTTAGTCTGTTATCTAATCTTATCTTGTATAGAAAGCAAAATAAATTCACAATGACAGCATAATTAAGACGCTGTATAGAAGTTGTAAGTAACTACTGTACAAAACACTTTTTGTGAAGTAATTATAATTTTATGAATAAACAGTCAAAACAACAATGATTTTTTTTTTTTTTTTAAGACAACTGATTCTGAATAAAAGGTAATGCTGATTCATTATCAAGATATTTCATTATTGTTTTTAAGTTTACAAAGACAAAACTGACCAAAAGTATTAAGTCCGTACTCCACATATAAGTTCAGTTCATTACCTGTAAGTAGAATGAAACATGCCAAAAGAAAACGCAAAAGATGTCCCATAATGCTGTGTGTAGATGAGATTTCCTATTGTACTATTCCTATTGTACTATTCCTACTGCTCAAGTTTAAATCACACCGCTTACTTCCACAGGTGAAGTGTGCTGACTCTTTACTGGCAACATCATGTGCGGTTACATGTTGTTTAACACCTTCGGTAACCACTGACCTAGCTTGTTTTAATAGCTTTGGATCCATTTGGTTGAACTCATTAATGATCTATCTTGTGTTTCCATTAGATGAAAAAAACATGTTCAGTGTCACACATTTAATTAGAAGAAAGAACACCGGATTCACACAAGAGCTGTTATAGCTCTTTAAGATGTTGCCACTCTTTCTTTATTAAATCTACTTTTGCAGGTTTTTTTTTTAAATGCCATGACTAGTTTTATATTTTCACGATCCCACCTTTAAATCCACAGACTCGCCTTGTTTGTATGGCACGTAACATATAACATTATTATTAATATATTTTTTTAATTAACAAGCTGCATTATTATTGCATTTACATAATTTGCCATAATTAATAATTAATAATTAAAAAAAATATTAAAATATATTTATTTCAGCTCAACTCAACAAACACTTTGAAAAAACAACCAGAAAACCAGGAGCAAAGTTTTTGATATTTTTATTATAAGTTTTTCCTCAAACTTAACTGGACAGTGACTAAAGTTGAAATTGCTATTCATCCTGTACCAAAACTAATAAAACATTTTGGTGATACAGATAAAATAGAATGTCAGATTCAGTTTGCAGATTTCAGTCATATTCAGATTTAATTTACTAAGTTTAAATATACATACATATATATATATATATATATACATATATATATAATATATATATATACATATATATATATATATATATAAAATAACAAATTCTAGAACAAAAAAAGTCACATAATTCTACGCAATTATAAGTATTGGGACACTTAAAGCTCCTATAAAGAGTATTTTGTTGATGATCCTTTGCATTAAATCAGGAATAAATCTGGGCTCCATTGACCTCATCAAAGGTTTGGTGTCTTCGGTTCACAGAGCAGGCAATAATATACTACGCCTTTTTGTCTAGACTGTACGAGTGCAACCACAGAACCATAATTGTGCTTAAACTCACAACAATAAAGATAGTATACAGTATAAAGAGCACACGGTCAATGACCTGACCAAACATGATCCATTCATTGGTGCTGCTGTCATTACTGAAGTGCTCTTCAACTTGGTGGCGGATGGCCAATAAATCTTTACTCATCTTCTTCATTTCCTCTAGACATTGTTCCCAGACACTCACTGGACTTGCACTGACTTGTCCTTTCTTTGGAATATCAGTCATGGTGTTTTTGTAGAAAGTACTTCTAGATCTGTTTGCTGTAGACAAGAAACAAGAGCACTGTTGGAAAACATATTTTACACTAATGATATGAACTTTGATATAAAGTTTGCACAAATAACTCTAGTGCAGGTGTTTTCAAAGTCAAAGAAAGTGGGCCTCCCTTTTGACACAACGTACAGAAAGGCGGCGGTGCCTCCCCACCCCCCAATTTTGACTAATTTTCAATAGCGATCAGTGTGCCGAGAACACCGCACACACATGGTTTGTTTTGCGCATCAATAATAACGGACTCTCGTCTCGTGTGCCTAATGCATGACTCCTGTATGTCACTGTAATCATCTTTACCTTGGTTACAATCGTCATCCATCAAAACTTTACTAGTGCAACACTGGTGTGCTTTATCCAACCGAGAGCTGTAGTTTGAGTATCATTATGTTCATGCAGCGGTTGGGTGTTTTGAACAACCGTTCAGTCTAAATTTTACAGCTCCATGAGAAACAGCTTGGGATGCTCTGAAACAATTACAGAATAGGAGAGAGATCATGCTTTGAAGCCAAATACACTATTCTCTCCATTATCACTGATGAAATCAGCCGGGTTTTCTATGCTTTGGGGCTGTTTTGGACTGACTGTTTGAATGCATTCGGCTTACTGGATCCTTGGACTGAAAACTTTCCTGAACATGTCAGGGGAGTCGCACCCACACTTCGAAAACTTCTGCTCTAGTAAGAGCATCCGGGAAGACAAAAGTATCTGCTTACCATCACAGTTTTCTTCACAAGATTTCTTCATACAAGCAAGCTGAGCCAGATATTTCAGGACCAGAATCTTGAGCCACTTAGGTAAGGGAGGAAAGTCACGGGAACCCCACAAGATATTGGTTATGATGACAGTCTCAAGTAGACTTGCTACCATCAAGGCCATGCAGAGAGAGAAAAACACATCTAGATCGAGAGAGAAAGATCAGATCAGATAAGGCTGGAGGTGGAGAAGGATTTCCTGCTTCTGAAAGAGTTCTGGGCTGTGTTTTTTAAATGCCTCGTAAGCGTAAGTACAGTAGATCATAGAGACCACTGATGGTCTACGATGCTTTTGAGAAACGCAGCCCAGGCTGTTTTATGCCAGAACCTAGACCTGAAAAACTTAAGCCCAAAGTATACTTCACTTTTTATCTGTACGCTAGCTTCTGCACACAGTGCATCACCAGTACGCACATACATTATGCCTGCAGCCCGATTTGTCTATTCACGCATACTCTATCTGCATAGGTTGCACATTTTTTTGCTCTAATTAATTTAACAGTGCCCCTGGGATATTAATTCACAATACAGTCAAAGAATGAGGGATGAGACAGACACACCAAAGAGGTCAGAAAGTACCCATATTTGTACTAAAAGTTTAGTTGTTGTTTAAAAAAAAAAGATTAACAAGTTGTTGTTAATGCACATGCGTTGACCTCGTTTGTATGCGTAAATGTTAAATTGTCAACTGTGTGTCAAAAAAAAAAGTTTTAAGCTGATTAGCCAGAACAATCTTCATGATTAAACTGGTCAACTCAAGGTCTTTAATACCTTGAAAAAGCTATCTGTTAGCATTCCCATTCATCTCAAGGATGGTCGTCAATGGAGAAATGTACTCCCAGATGGTTGTTATGACATATACCAGCACTAACTGGGCCTTGCTAACCAGCCAAACCTTGACCCCTTTGGTTTACCAAAATACTCTTATTGGGTAGGTTGCACCAGCATCCCATGCTGGAAACCATCAACATATGCTGGTCCATTTTGCCTTTTTAGCAGGGTAAAGATGAAAAGATACAAAATTAGAGAATAAGAAGGTTTGAGAACATACTAATAAGGGGTAAGTTGTTTCCTGTGACAGGCAGCAGGTCATTCATTAGCAGCAGGAAGACGGTGTAACCCAGGATGAGTGTCATTTTGAAGGAGGCACGGTCCACACTTTGAAGAGGCAGGAGGAAGCTGAAGAGATCCAAAGAAAGCAGGAGGCTGCTGGGAATCAGGAGGTTCACCACGTACAGTGTAGCTCGACGTCTCAAGACAATCTAGTCCACAACAGTGAAAAAAAATATTAGTATCAAGTGTTCTCAAGTGTAAACTTCTTTTCATAGTAGCAAACATAACACTTAGGGGTGAATTCACTAAGAAGTTGTCTAACCTCTTTGTATTGTATATCCATTTTTGTTGTTTTCAACTTTATCTTCTGTTGTTTTTATTTTATTGATTTTATTTTATTTCTGACATTTTCCATCATTTTCTTCAACTAGAATGGTCCCACCAAATAGTGCATTCAGTTTCTGGCACAAGTGCTGACGACAAGCAAAACCATGTTTTTGAAAATCAACATGAACCTGCTCATTGTCACAGCACATTCTCAACACTTGCATGAGTTGTAATCATACACACCTGCAGCTAATCACATCTCATTTGGACTTGAACTGTGTGTTACACTGTTACCATACCTGCATACTCACCTCACATTTCTCACCTGTTTGATCTCCACTTGTTTCAATAAACTCCCTCTCTTGGTTTTGTCTCCCTGCGGTGTTAGTGTGTCGTTACAGAAAGGCCAGACCAAAGACCATGAACCCAGTGGGAGAGGAAATTCTGTCTTCCATTTCCTTGAATGGTTGGGAAATTCAAGCAGTACGTGGAGAAGTTTTTGGAATATTGCCACCTGACATCGTGGGATGATCATATTCTGATGGACTTTTTTCTGGACGGACTGGACAACATCAACCTATTGTTGCCAGCAGGAGATTCCAGTGTGACCCTGGCACAATATATAGACATTTTGCTGTGGCTGTGTGGCTCATCATTTACTGTAGGTGAGGTAGAGGATGACATTGCCACTCAGCTGCAGTCCTCCCAGTCCACTCCCTCCCTCATGATGTCCTTGATCATCTACACAGAGCCATTCCCCATCGCAGAGCCAGAGGTGATGCCGATGCCCTCTACGGAGCCAGTACCTGCAGCCTTGTCCGTCCTTGAGTCCGTCCAGGTGTGTGAGCCAGTTCTTACATCTGTGCCTGTGGACTTTTGGTGGAACTGGATGAGGAAGTGAATTGTCATCATCATCATCCTCCAGCATCAGAGAGTTCCAGTGTTTCCCAGTCAGAAATAATTGATGTCCTGATTTCCTTCTGTTCCCAATCTCTTCCTCCTCCACTGGTTCAGGTCAGTTTCAAGTCTCCTATGTTGGCCAGCTCCAAGTCTTCTTCATCGTTGATGCACTCTCCCTGCTTCCCAATTCCACCTCCTCTGCCTGTATAGTGTTGACCAGGAGGCAATTCCAGAACTCTCTGCCTGTCCTGTGTTAGCCTAGGAGGCTGTTTTTGAACTCTCTGCTTGTCCTGTCACGTCCAAGGAGGCCATCTCATAACCCTTTGCCTGTGCTACCCAGTTCTTCTGCCCTGTCTCCGCTGGCTCCATTCAGGCCTTCAGCTCCTCCTACGCTGGCTCCACCTAGCAACTTGGATTCTCATTGTTCTCCAGCTCCACCTGTTGACCCTCTGGCTCTACCTCTACCCTCCAAGCCCATCACTCCCACCTCGGCCCGTCGTCCTGACGGCTCCACTTTGGCTCCATGCTCCTCCGGCTCTACCTGGGACCATCATTCTTATGGCTCAACAGGACTTACTCGTCCCTCCAGCTCCAGAGATTTGGTCCCTAATGAATGAACCGGGCAAAGCTAAGTGCTATCAAAGTGTTGCCGCACGCCAGAGCGATTGAGTGCACACACTGAGACGAGAGAGGTATGTATCAACTCGACTTAGTTAAGGGAATAACATAGTTTAATATGAAAAAACGGTGGAGTGTTCCTTTAAGTTTCCGACAACTCTTTTATCTTTATTTTTTTTAAAAAGGATTGAGTTTGAAAGATTTTGCTGGGAAAGTGGACTATTGAGTAGATGAGTTTACCTGTTTGATGTGATGACGATTAATATCCTGACATCCTCTGTTGTCCCAATTAGACACATTCTTTTTTAATTATTATTATTACTATTATTAAATCACAAGGGGGTATTACTGATGTATTACTGCTCACGAGCACCCCCCATGCGGTCGCCGGTCAATGTGCGCCCTCGATGCGCACTTTTGCTTTTCGCACTTTCGCACTGGTGCAAGCTCCACAGCAGACTTCTTCTCGACAGTCAAAGCGGCATTACGTCACAAAAGTGCGGACTCAGAGGAAGACCGTGAGTGTTTAGGGTGCCATTTGGGACAGGGTCATAGTGTAGTCAAACATACTTTATGACTTTTTTTGTTGGTGTCTGGTTCACAGTGTTGAAGCTATGCTGAATAGTAGGGCTGGGGTAAACGATTATTTATTAAACGATTAGTCGGGCGATTATTTTATTGATTAGTCGACTAATCTAACGACTAATTTGAATTAATTATCCTGTCTGTTATTCGCATATCTCTCGAACCATTACTCCGATGGATTTCAAACTCGACAGCTGTCTGGGCACGAGTAAGTGCAGTGCCAAGTTTGACGTTGTTTGGATGAGAAATGCAAAAGATATTGTTAAATATATCAGTAAAAGAAGCACTTAGAAGGTTGTGGTTTAAAAAATAAACATTCTGACATAAACACACTGTCAGCTACAATGTTTACCTCTGAATAATAAACGTGATAAATCCATTTTGATTAATTTGAGTAAAAAATGTATTTTCTTTACCAAGAAAGTGGCAAGATGAAAACCACTATTTTCTGTTTCAAACTTTCACATAGCATATTTAGGTTATAATAACATAAATAATTCAAATCCAGATTTTGATTTTCAAAGATTTATTATAAAAACAGATTATTTTTTCCCAAAAATGCAATAAATTCATGACACGTTTTTTTTTTTTTTAATGCAATTAATCCATTGAATCAATATAAAAGTTATTTTTCATATTGAGACTGTTGAAAATACACAACAAAGTAAGTTGATCCACATGACAGCCTCTGAACTCGATCAATACTAATCTTAGCACGTAAGTTACTGGACTAAACATAGGCTAACGTTACATTCAATCAGCCATCGCTAAGAAATACCTTCTGAAATGTTTTGACGGCGATCAGCTGTAAAATGGCTTGGTCCTCCTCGGTTTTCGTTGACTGAGTACAAGAATTGAAAGTTTTTTAAAAGATCCCCTGGGGTTAACGTGTCAGCATTCGACAGAAGTTTGACGCTGTCGTGTGAGAACAAGCAACAGTCGGCATTTCTCTTCCTCCCGCGTGCCTCATCTTGTTAATCTCCTCACGTAAATGATTAGATTTCGATGGCTTACGTTTCTTCCCTACGGCAGAAACCACCACAGGTTCATCAATGCCGTCAAATGTATTCATTTTTTTGTTTGTTTGTTGATCAAAAAGTGCAAAGTAGATAAGGAAAACTAGGATGCCGGGTGTATTCAAAGCGCCACCGTTACTGTTTACAATGCGTGGAATGGTGCGCTGTGATTGGTTGAGCGGATTTATCACATTCTGCAGAGAAAGGAGACTGGCGTTTGTCGCGGTTTGGAAAGAAAGGGAGAAAACATGACAGAATAACACGGCGGGCGGTGTGTGTGTGGCGAGCTGTACCTCCGGGAATGGTACAAAAAATAATAATAAAAATAATAAAGAAGCGTCGACGCAAAAAATATGACGTCGACGTAATTTTGACGTCGACGCGTCGACGTCATCGACGCACCGCTACAGCACTACTGAATAGTTAGAGTAACATACTCCAAATCATGACAGTAAATCACTGTTGTGATTCTTTCTTAGTGAATTACCCCTCTCTAAAATGCCACCAACATAAACAATGAGGTTATCCCATCCTCCTTCCAGAAAGAGCTGTACAGGTTTTTCTGTCAGCAAGTCAATCAGCTCCCACTCTCCTTTAGTTGTTATTGCTTCAAGAGACTGCTTGAATATCTGCTTCGCTGAACGAAAGAAGAACAACTGAACATCATCACCTGTAGAGAACCAAACCAAAAAGAACCATGTAATCATAAGTAGCCAAACAAGGAATATATAGTTTTCAGTTTTGCTTACTCACGAGAGTGTTTGTAAGAGTTGAAAGTATATGAGCAGTTTTGGAAATCAAATGGAAAGGTGTAGATGTCCAGTTTGCATGAGCTGATCACATGAATCGGCCATCCATCGGTAACTTCACCAGTAGAGGTCACATAGACATAGTATGTGTCTGGAGCTCGGTTTTCATCCATGCTGCAAAATGATGGTGGTTGGCAGGTTAAAGACAGACAGTGAAATTCACCAAGAATTTTACTTTTCGCATGTGCACAATCCAACACACTCACATGGCAACTATTTTACATTTTGCTGAATCGTTGGCTAATTCATAAGAATTCGTATGATCTCATTCGTATGTTTTCGTACAATCTGCTATACTTCCCAGTGACAGTTAGGTTGGGGTTAGACCTTAATGATTACTTTTTCTAAAAATCTTATGCTTCCATAGCCTGGCTAACGTCAGACCAAGTCTCATTTGAGACTTGGTCTGGGAACCACGTGTTCATTTTCTCGTATTTGAGGCGTGGTTTACGAATGCCCAGAGCCGTTTATTGGGCGCTATGAATGTCTATCAAATGCGCCTGTACGTAGCTCATAGCCAATCGCTTCAATTATACCAGATGACGTATGTAGAGTGACAGAAATTCGACGAGGAAAAAGACGATGGGTCAAAGATTTATTTGTACACGATGGCGTTTAGCGAATATTACCGTTTGTGCAAGATAAACATGAGGGTAAAAGGCAACGTCGAGTCTGATGCCATGTTGGATCCATAGATATAAACAAACTGCTTCGGTGTCGTCATCGTCTTGCTGCTCCCTCCCCGTTCTGTGATTGGTTCCCTTTTTCAGGGGAAAATCTGGTCCATGGTGTCCAGACTGCCTAGCAGCGTGAATAAAATCGCGCTGCGAGCAAGGCAGTATGGGGAAACCCAGGCTAATTTTTCCATACAAATCACATCATACAAATTCATACGAAATCAACAGCACATAAATTTAACTTTTTATGAGATCTGGTTGGAATTTTTTTTTTGTTGTTGTTGTTTCTGTTTCCTTGTCACTAGTCAAAGCTGTTATATTTGACTTGTGCAACTTACAATTCATTAATGATAATGTCTGGAACCCACATCTTCTGTCTTGGTAGTGAGATCTTTTTTGTTCCACACTCATCAGGATCCCAGCTCAAACCTTCAATTTGCCACCTCTACAAAAAATTATAATTCTATCAGCACTGCTCTTTAAATAGTGCTCTTGCAATAGTTAAAACAGGCTTGGATGTATTAAGCACTGTAAAATGTGATTGGATCATGCAAACCGGCTGTTACTACCAGGTCTAAACAGTGTCTTTGTCATGACTCTTACCGTCCTCACCCACAGATATGTTTCCAACACCTGTGATTTTTCATTCTGAAAGGGAAAATATATGGATTCTGTAACCATTTTTAGTGGAATTAGTGTTATTCTAATGTCATAATTTTGTAAACTTTTTTAAGTAAAAGCTGTAGTCTTCCATAGATTTGCTTACCACTCCTAAAATGCCATAAAGAGTCAAATCCACACTGACGTTGGTGGGAGTTTTCAGATTTATAACCGGCCTTGCCTCGCTGTAGCTGATGACTTCCTCTTTCATGGCATTAAGGAGAGACTTTGTTGTTGGTTCTGAACAGTTTAACGGCTCTACAGATCCTAACAAAATAGCTGAAAGAACAATACTTGAATTCAGTGACATTTTATGTATTTCAATCAGATTATAGACATTAAAGGTCTGGTTATGCAGTGGACAATGTGGTTTGTGTTTGTTAATTAATGCATCTTTTTGGATAAACTTTATTTTTGATGGTCCACTTTAGGCATTCTACTAACTATAAGTAACTTTGCAATTACATGTCAACTAACTTTGTCACTGACATTCATCAGTGGACCACTCCCAGCAAGAGGAACAAACAGGTTTTCACGGTTGCTTGGGCTTAATACATGGCTGCAAAAAACCTGCAGTATAAAAGGAGTGAACTTCATTGACAATTTCAATCTTTTCTGGAGTCAGAGACAACTCTTTCATCGGGATGGCCATCACCCAAACAAACTTGGTTCAAGAGTGTTAAAGGACAATATCTACTTCTCCCTCAATCATCCTTCTGCAGTGTGTGCCAATCTACTCAATCTGAACGGCACACACACACCTGGACACAGTATGAATGACCACGGGACTTCACTTCAGCAGCAAAATGGACATGCGGTTGACATATCACACAAGGACAATGCTAACACCACTCCACCACAACAACCTCTGCTCACGGACTCAATCTCAGCTGAGCCCTGCCCACAGAGCTCACCACAGACAGACATATTAGAACTGCTCCAAGATTCAGCACCCAAGGACGACTTCCTGGAAAACAGCCAGGGAAGCCAGGACAGCATATCACAGCCTCCGATAACACCAGAGCAACAGCCCCTTTCACCAGACACTTTTTCCCTCTCTCCAGCATCGCCACTTCTGTGCTTCTCACAGAAAATGGAAGAGCTGGTGTATGCTGGAACCAAACTATCCCACTCTTTTGCTGCAAGCCCCCAGATACCAACCAAAAAACGGCAGGCACCTCAACCACCAAAGCCTGCGGGCCCAGCTCACCCTCCCCCTCCTCCTGTGAGAGCTCTTCGGCCTCTGCCACAACGCCAGGGCCCACACCCTCCCCCATCTGCTCGAGGTGAACCAAAAACAACTGATATCAGCTCTCAGTGATATGTGTTGGGTCCCTGCTATGATAACAGTAACTTTCTCAAATGTTTACAGAACAAGCGGGAACCCAGTATGCCTGTATCTTTCTCTATTGCTGTTCTATTGCAAGATAGAAAGTCTAAGGCCTTCAATAGCCGTACAGCAAACCCAACTAATCTGGTGCCTATTACATGTCAAACTAAGATTGATGTGGGGACAAAAAGTAAGACTGTTAAAGGAGAACTCCGGTCAATTTTAACATTGAGCTAATTTTTTTGTAAATTTGGAGTGCTGTCAGTACAGAGAAAAACGACAAAAATCGGTGTTGCCTACACCGTGTTATCCTCTTTTTAAAATTTGCACCCTGTTGACTTCAATGGGGCAGGTTTTAAACCTGCTTTTAGCCTCTTAACATCCTTGATGTGTCATTACAAGTGCACAGGTCATGTGAGTGATTCCCTCGGGGTGAACGCCGGTTAATCTGACTGCAGTAGATATGAAAGATATGAATAAAAATGATGTTTATTAAGCCAGCGCACATACCTGTATTTTCTTCCTGTTTTCGGTCGAAGTCCACAGTAGTCGATTGTCGAGCTCACGCGCGTGATCATAGGTACTAAACCTATGCGCGTGAACTCGACAATCGACTACTGTGGACTTCGACCGAAAACAGGAAGAAAATACAGGTATGTGCGCTGGCTTAATAAACATCACTAAACAATAAACAATTTTTCAAAAGTGTGTTAAACAGTTTAGAAGCAGATCTTATAGAAGTGGTAAATGCCTCACTTCTCTCTGGGAGTTTTCCAAACTCCCTGAAAACTGCAGTTGTCAAGCCCCTCCTGAAAAAGAACAATCTGGATAAGACCATATTAAGCAACTATAGACCGATCTCAAATCTTCTTTTCATAGGCAAGATCATTGAAAAAGTTGTCTTCAATCAGCTGAACAAATTCTTATGCTCGAATGGATACTTTGACAATTTTCAATCTGGTTTCCGACCGCACCACAGCACAGAGACAGCGCTCATAAAGATAATAAACGATATTCGCTTAAATACTGATACAGGCAAATTATCAGTGCTGGCACTACTCGACCTCAGTGCTGCATTTGACACTGTCGATCATAACATACTTCTTGACAGGCTGGAAAACTGGGTGGGGCTTTCTGGGATAGTCCTAAAATGGTTCAGGTCATACTTAGATGGGAGAGGTTATTATGTGAGTATAGGAGACCATAAGTCTGAGTGGACATCCATGACATGCGGAGTCCCTCAAGGCTCGATTCTTGCGCCACTCCTGTTCAACCTGTATATGCTCCCAATGAGCCAAATAATGAGAAAGAACCAAATTGCTTACCACAGCTATGCAGACGACACACAGATTTACTTAGCCCTATCACCTAACGATTACAGCCCAATTGACTCCCTGTGCCAATGCATTGACGAAGTCAACAGTTGGATGTGTCAAAACTTTCTTCAATTAAACAAAGACAAAACTGAAGTCATTGCGTTTGGAAACAAAGATGAAGTTCTCAGGGTGAACGCATACCTTCACTCTAGGGATCAAACAACTAAACATCAAGTCAGGAATCTTGGTGTGACACTAGAGTCAGACCTTAGTTTCAGTAGTCATGTCAAAACAATAACTAAATCAGCATACTATCATCTGAAAAATATTGCAAGTATTAGATGCTTTGTTTTCAGACAAGACTTGACTTGTTGAGAAACTTGTTCATGCTTTCATCACCAGCAGGGTGGATTATTGTAATGGACTCCTCACTGGCCTTCCCAAAAAGACCATAAGACAGTTGCAGCTCATACAGAACGCTGCCGCCAGGATTCTGAGCAGAACCAGAAAATATGAACATATCACACCAGTCCTCAGGTCTTTACACTGGCTCCCAGTTAGATTTAGGATTGATTTTAAAGTATTATTACTGGTATATAAATCATTCAATGGCCTAGGACCTCAATACATTGCAGATATGATCACTGAATATAAACCCAACAGATCACTCAGATCATTAGGATCATATCAGCTAGAAATACCAAGGGTTCACTCTAAGCATGGCGAATCTGCTTTTAGCTATTATGCCAGCCGCAGCTGGAACCAGCTTCCAGAGGAGATCAGATGTGCTCCTACAGTAGTCACATTCAAATCCAGACTCAAAACACAAATGTTTAGCTATGCATTTACTGAATGAGCACTGTGCCACTGTTCGTCCGACTGTTTGTAGTGTACTGTATTTTATTTTATTTTTCTTAACTGTTTTAATTATTCTTATTTCTTTTTATTATTTTAATTTCTTCTATGTAAAGCACTTTGAATTGCCATTGTGTATGAAATGTGCTATATTAATAAACTTGTCTTGCCTTGTCTAACTTTCATTGGAGTATTAGTAGACTTCTTAGTAGACTGTTAGGTTACGGTTTGGATTTGTAGAATAAGTTGATGTAGTTTCAAAGTTACTTATAATCAGTAGAATGTCTGTTGAGGAGCATCAAAAAAAAAAAAAAAAAAAAGTTTGCAGATATTAAGCTGACAGTCTACTAATACTCTAAGTAAGGAATAATTGACGACAGGCCGTTGAATTATTATAAAAATAATGCACACCCGAGGTGGTAATGCGGTCACGACGCGAAGCGGAGTGGCCGTTACACCTCGGGTGTGCATTATTTTTCTAATAATTCAACGGCCTGAAGTCAATTATTCCGCTTATACTACAGTTACCACACCTCGAAACATTGTTCAGATTATGTATTTCAAGACGTTTGTAAAGTTTTTGTCATTAAAACGCTCTTGTATGTAGGACTAATTTCTTACGCATCTAATCCCATGCCTCCGTTGCTAATTCCAAAACGTAATTTTAGAGTTAGTAACGGAGGTTTGAGCCACTGATAGCAGACTAATGCTGGGACTCACGACTAGCTGACACATTCTCTGACTGTTTAAACACCGACTTTGAACACAGACTGAACGCGCTGAACACGCGTTTGGGCATGATCAGTCATAAGTATCAAATTACATTCATAACCGGCCTTAAAGTGTGTCCCCGGCTTTATGCAGTTATTAATGCAGTTATTAGAGAGAGATGTTGCAATAATGAGACAGAAAAGCATGTGCGTCAATATTATTATTTATTCATTTAATTCGTTTTAATTAATTTGTTCATTCTTTTTTTTTCATTGACAGATGACAGTAGATTATAGCCAAATAAATGAAACACAAAGCCCTTTTAACAAGTGGGCCTATCAATAATTATTTATTTGTTATTATCTGCAATAAAAATCCGTACTGCAGGACCATCCATTTATTTAGCCTATATTCAGTTTAATTTTCTATTGATTATAATATAGATAGGACTATATACATTATATATTAATATTAAACTGCATGTTTCTATTGATTGTGAAGCTAGACATTGAAAATTGCAGATCAAGCGCATGGGGCTAAATGCTTTTTCTTGTTATGAATTGTCTCCTATTTTCCGTTATTACAATTAACTACGCGCAGTGATATGGAACTGTAATGTGGTCAAGACCTGCCTGGAACTACTTTAGCCGTGCGTTTCCCTGAAAATAATGCACACCTTAGAACATTCGTCAACCAATCAGATTCAAGCATTCAATGGCCCTGTAGTATAATTAGAGTTAATTGACGTAGTTGCAAAGTTACATGTAGTCAGTAGAATGTCTAAAGTGGACCATCGAAATGTTAAGATTTTTTTTTTTTTTTTTTTTAAATCTACAGTCAAATTACCTCAAAACAGTCAAAAAAAAAAAAGAAAAAAGAAAAAAAGATATGTATCGAAATATATCTTACATTGTATAATGAAGCAGCTGGTGATCCACTGGAACCAAGTGTAAGTGGAAAGCCATGTTGAAGCCTGTTGAATCTAGTATTTGCAATATATGGCAAATATGCACAAAATAATTACAATGCCACTGAGTAATTAAAACAAAAGTACGGAGCCCCTAAAGGGCCATGGTGATGAAAAGAAAAATGAGATGGGAGAAAAAACTCTTGCAAATGTTTTGCGTTCCCCGAGAAACCCGAGCAAACGCAATGTTTCTTGATGGAAAAGCATACGTTTTGTGAGCAAAGGCAAAAGTTGTCAAATATTTTTTTTTCCTCCAGTCGTGTCCCTTTAGGGGCTCTGTACAAAAGCTTTACCAAGATTCTTAAACACTACCAAGATTTTAAACTGTACAAAATTATAATTTCCCTTAACACTTTTTAGTGATAGTTGGGGAAATTAAAAACTCCAGTTCAAGACAAGCTAAAAAGAAACAAAGAAACAACTGTAACATTTCAGCTTACTTAAAAATAAGGAAACCCTAATTAAAAAAAAAAGAATTTTCCATGGTCAATACACATAAAATTAAAATTAAATGTTATAACACAAAAATTGTCATACTTTTCTTACCTGTGTTCTTGGAAGACAGATAAAAGCCATCAGGTCCTCAGTCAATTGGACTGCAACTAAATATTAAGCAGATTTTACTTTGCCAATTTGTATGTGTGGAGGTTTAAAGCACAATGGCTAAATAACCTAAACACTTGCTTTTTATATGACTTATTTGTTTACACAAATTAGAATAACCAGAACAGGGGACAATGGCTTTTTCACACCCATTTTTCTAAAATCAATCTCAATATTTTACAGCCATTCGACAATATTCAATATTTGCTTGCCAGCAAGAAATTTGCAGTAGTCAAGATGAAAGCAGACTGGGACCTGAACCAGAATACGAGCTGCTTCTCTGGTAAGAAAAGTTCTTGCAAATGTTTTACAGGCAACCTAAATGACAGTTGTCTAGAGTTGTTTCAATGTTCTTGTCTTTCTGTGGGTAAGATGGTTGAGTTGACAATGTCTTGGCAATGGTGGTTCTGGGCTGTTTCTGTTTTTAACCATTAATAGATTTTTCCTTTGTAACCACTTAGCAAAAATAATACAACTGTACCAACAAGCCAAAACGTACAGTTTACTGCACACTTTTAAATACAAAGGTTCTTTATTGCCATTGATGAAGGTTCCACAAAGAATCTTTAACATCCATTAAATATTTCCATTCCACAAATGTTCTTTATTGCGGAAAGGGGTTCTTTAGATTGTTAAACGGTTCTTCACATTATTAAAAAATGTTTTTTTTTTTTTTTTTTTTTTAAAGAACTGTTAACAGAAAGGTTCTGTGGGAAACAAAAACATGTTTGTGGAGTGTAAACATGGAAAATGGAGTGTAAACATATTTTCTCTCTTAATTTTTAGTAGATTATTTATTTAATCATTATTTCTAGGTAACCTTGATGGCAGAATTAATCAAATTAACAATTAAAAATCTTGAAAATTCATTTAAAAGTGGGTTCTTCTTTATTTTAGCATAGCACCAATGGGTAAAGTCCCTGGTCTCATTCATGTACAGTGATGTCCCTAACATCAGTTGTCTGTTTCATTACCATCTTGCCTAAAAGCTAAAATAAAAATGATGGGATATAAACCTGTGGCGTAAACCATGTAGAACACCACTATAAAATACAATCCATAATGCTTTCCTGTTTAAGATGGACAACAGGTATTAGCTTAGCTTGCTAAAACAAGCACAGTTGAGGTTTTATGCTGCCTTCAGGTTTTATCAGAAATTTCCTACTTCCTACTTCTAAAGTCGTGATTACGAGCTTGTTGCATTCAAGTGATTTGTTGTCGGAAAGAACAGGAATCATAGAGGACACCAGGTTTATTCTTGACTATTTCTTGAGGAAATCTTATTAAAGCCAAAATGTAAAGATATTTAATTTTGTAGTGTCCCATTCGTTGACAACCATACAAACATTCACAGCACTATCTAGATAGTCAGCTTGCTGACGATTCTGGAATTTCGGTCAAATACAGGCTATTTTCGCGATGTATAAAACACACAATATGCTTCAAATGATTATTCATATATGTAAATATGCACTACTTTAACGAAAAGACAAGGTGATGTGGCTGTTGTGGGAAAACAAAAACGAATAAAGAGTAGTTACAGCAGCAATCGTTCTCCCCTCCACCATGTTTAAAGTTTTTGGCCTGCCCAACTCTGGAACTTGGGTATCAAAATGAATCTCGAGCTTCCCAGTAGTAAATCCATTTCATGTCCAATTTTCAAACTCATATTTATGATCATAGCATGTGAAGGCGGCATAAAATTTAACACCAAAAAACAATGGCAAACAAATCTCAAAATTGAGTCATGAGAGGAATAACACATGTTCTCCTACTCAGGCAGTGACCACAGGGTTTAATGGATCATACAAACTAAGCAAACCAAGGTTGAGAACAATATGCTACGCTTACACTATGTAAATGATGGGCATTTGTAAAACCTGAACATTTGATTCAAATTAAACAACCAGATCCTGCATTGTCTTTTATCTCTTTGCTATCTTCTTCTTTTCATCATCTTTGTCTCAGTTTTGGACTTTCGTCCACACTTAGACAGCATTTTTTTGTCCAGTAAAAATGGAGCATAAATGTAATGGTGATTGAGTGTGACCTGGATGTACCTGGATTGAGTGTTGAGATATTTTGCTAATGATTGTTGCAGAAGTATAGCATGAGAAATGTATTATGTCTCGTGTCTCAGTTTCATCTCAGCAAGCTTTTACGATGGAGATGATATATGAGTTTACAGATGTTTCAGTGTGGATTTCTCTGCGCAGTGATAGTTGTGGTGTGTACTCTGCTACTAATATTTAGAATGATTTTTAGAACTATATCTTTGTCATTATCGTTATAGTTATCGTCCTTGATGTAAACGGGCCTTAAGTGTCATATCCTGTTTTTGAATTTCTGTTTTAAGACTCTTATTTTGATGTTTATTTTGTTCTGTTGTATCCATGTTCTTATTTCCTGTTTTCTGTTTCCGAGAGCTGTGTTCGAAATCACCCCCTAAAAAGGTTTTAAAAAGCTTAAAGCCAATCTTTCAATTTAATTGCATAACTTAATTTATACAGAATCTTGTATGAAAATGTCAATTTAAAAAGACATACATAAGAATACATATGTTTTACAACACCCACGGGCAGAATTTAAGAAAAAAGTGTACCTATTCTAAGCTAGGCTCCCAAAAACCGCCCTTTTCCCAGAGAACGCGTCATATGATGTAACGACAGGAAAACATAGGCGCTGCTGCCCTGGTTCTCAGTGTGGGTTTACGTAGTCTGAGAGGTGGTAACAGAAAAGAGAGCTTGTCATTATCGTTATAGTTGAGTAGGTTTGAGTTGTCACAATGGTGAATTCTTGTGTTTGTTTTGGATGCAACAACTCCAAAACATGCTACAGAATACCCATAATGCACTGTGAGGGTCGTGCCGAGGTAATTCTTGCATCTGATGGCGCCTGTAGCCCAATCATCCATTTTCCAAACCGCTGGTCCAATAAAGTGGTGCAGGTATGACGTCACTTTGTAGGCCAACAGGCAATTTGCACCATGCTGGTTCCCTTGACAAAAACCCAATAGGATTTTCCGGTTTCAATTTATTTTGATGGTCCCTTAAACATTTCTTTGAATTATGTTAATCTGGATGCTTATTTCAGTAAGTATAGCACATCTTACTTATTAAACTAAAATTTAATTTCATTATGGCAAACAAATCTCAAAATTGAATAATGTGGGGAAAAAAAATACTTTTCAGGCAGTGACCACAAGGGTTATATAAGGGTTCATACCTACAAACCAAGGTTGAGAGTTGGGTTAGAGCACTTATGATGGACATTTGTAATCCTGAAGATTTGATTAAAATCAAACAAACAAATCCAACATAGCCTTTTCATAAGTTTTGTTGCAGCAAAAATAGAGCTATTGATTCATGATCCAAAATGCCATGGTTTTACTTTAGCTGTTTGGACATGGTACCATGGTAATACCATGTTTTTTGGATATGGTATTCTTTAAAGTTCATTAGATTACCATGGTATCTGCACCTGCGTAAGGTTCACTAACATAGTATATGTTGTCTTGTCTTGTCTTGTTTATTTATATAGCACTGCTAAAAACAACAGGTTGACCAAAGTGCTTTACATAAAAAGAAAAAAGAAAACATACATATGAACAAATAAAACATCACAGACACCACATATATCACATAGATTGAGTTTACCTGTTATAAGCTGCCAATGCTAAATGAGATTTCAGCAAGTTCCTGAATACTGGTAAGGATTTATCAGGTCTAATAGAGAATGAGAATGTGACGTCACAATGTTTTCACTCCGCGGTACATTTCAGGAAGGCGCCATATTAGCAGGATACGCTGTCCGTTGCCATGGTTACTTCGACAGTGAGACCGAGAGAAAGAGCAAAAGAGAGAGAGAGAGAGAGAGCTTGATATTTGTTTGCATTTTTGCGATAAAATAGAGGCAGCTCATTTCATAATCTTGGCCCCATAACTGCAAAACGCGATCACCTTTTTTGTCCTTGGTACTACAAGAAGTTTTTGATTTTCTGAATGCAATGCTCTGGGGCGATTATAAGGAATCAAAAGATTTGCAAGATACGTGGGGGCCTGATTATTGAGAGATAGAGGGAGTTACAAAAATCGAGACGTGATAAAACAAAGGTATGAACAACCCTTTCTAAGTCTATATTTGATAAAAAAGGTTTAGTTTTTACTAGGAGACGCAAATTATAAAAACAAGCCCGTACCACCTAATTGATTTGCTTCTCCATTTATAGGTTATCATTGATTAGGAAGCCTAAATCTCATACCGAATGTTTACAGTACGATGCCAATGGGCGAACCGAATAATCAGAACCGAACTCGAGGTGGAGTCTGCATTCCCCGGGCCTCAGCCCCTGCCTCAACAGGATGTCTGCTCCCTGAATCTGGTGCCCAGGAATGTAGAGCCTGACCCATCATCACCAGGCAATTAAGTGCCAGGATAGATGATGACCCATCCACAGACACTGAGCGACCATCCATGGTCACTCCCTTGCCCTTGAGGGAAGCATCCGTCGTAAGCGTTACGCAACGACAAGGAGCTCCCAGCACAGGACTCTGGGACAAGAACCAAGGCTTCTTCCACATAACCAAAGTACGAAGCACCTGCGCGTAACCTTGATCATGCAGAACGGCTTGCCCCTTAGTGAAACCCCTTGGTCTTGTGCCACCACTGCAAAGGTTTCATATACAGCAGGCCAAAAGGTATCCCATTGGACGCAGCTGCCATCAGACCTAACAGTCTTGAAATTGTTTGACAGTGAGTGATTGGCCTAGCTTAATCTTGCTCACAGCTGTGAGGATAGAACCGATACGAGCAGGAGATAGACGTGCCTGCATTGTCGTCGAATCCCACACCACACCTGAAAAAGTGGTCCTCTGTAATGGAGAAAGCACACTTTTCTTAGCGTTCAGCCTAAACCACCATACTTTAATATAGGGAGGATGACATCTCAATGCCGAACCGCCATCTGCTCCACATTGAGCCAAAATACGGGGTGACAAGACTTGGCCGAAAGGAAGAACCCGATACTGGTACACTTTGCCCCTGAAAGCAACCTGAGGAACTTCCTGAGTTAAGGAAGGATGGAATACGGCAGTGTGCGTCCTAAAGATCTACCATGACAAACCAGTCCTCGGATCTGATTGTGTCATGATTCGCCTCAGCACACAGATCTAGAATTGGACGCAACCCTGCATCCTTCTTAGGAACGATAAAATACTGTAAATGCTGTAAATGCGGACTCTCTGTCGGGGGAAGGGACAGGTTCTATGGCCCCCTTTCCCAGCAAGGCCTTTACCACTTGTTCCATAATCAGAGCCTGTTCTCGAGACTGGTCTCTGATGTTACAGCTGCGTCCCGAGGCACACAAGGTGGCGGAGTTGGCAGAACGGCCCCCTGAGGGGGGGACTGCCCTCAGAGACCTGAAGCCACTGGTGTCAGGACCTCTTCCCCGAAGCCTTCTTGGAGAAAATGATGGTCCTCAGATATTAATACAGACATCTAACTCCAAAGCCAGATAGATATTTCATTCCTCAAAATTAAATGCAGCCAAGAAACAAGCAGATAAGAATACATGGTCTGAATGACAAGCTAAATATTCATGTTATAATCTCAATCGGCCATATCACCCAGCCCTAATTGAAACTTACATCTTGTTTGCTGATCATTTACATTCATTAGGAATGTTCATGAAAGTTCTCTGTGGCATGCAATTAAGTTGTATAGAAAATCATTTTGTCTTGTTCCTTAGTTTGTAAAAAAAAAACTAGCAAAGTTTTACAGTAATATGTTTTCAATGGAAGTTTAATGAGTGAAAAACAAAGAATCAGAGCAAGAATTTAAGTGAGAGTGTCCTCTAGTGACTCTATTGATGCACAATGAAATATTCATTACACAAATCTGCTTTCTTTTGCCAAATAAAATAAAACAAAACAAAAACCTTAAAAGATTATTTTCATAATTTACATAGCAAGATGCTCAAACACCTATTTCATGACTATAGTGATTCATAAATGCTGATGCAAATTAGAAAACATAATTTTTATCATAAGGCCACAAGAACTTGATACTGTTCTGTTCTTGAACTGATAATTGAACAAGTTTTCTCTTATAGCTTGTCTTTACTTGCACTTGTATTGCCTTAGGCCAGGTTTCAAATTAATTTTAGGTCAAAGGCTGGATATTGTGGGCTAAGTTTCTTAGTTAAACAGTGATCTACCCATTAAGAGCGTACAGTGTTATAATACATGTGCTTGCACAACTACCGAATGCTGTCTGCAATAAAAAGAAAGCTTCTACTGCTTTAAGACATAAGCTGACATTAACAAAAGACACTGTATGATGAGTCCATGTATGCAGTTGAGCAGTCTTTAAAGAGATCGACCAGTGAATTCGAACATCTGCATTTAAACGTACAGTTTTTTACAGCTACAGTTTACAGGCTGGGGTATTATGCTTTTTTGTCAAAACTGTACCAGTACAACCAGAATATTAGTATGGTGAAGAAGCTAACAGTGAGGAAAACAACATACAAAGCAAACAGAAATCGATCAATGACCTCCCCCAACTGTATCCACTCCTTTGAGTTCTGATCACTGGAGAAATGCTTATCAACATGCTGGCGAATGGTGAGTAAATCTTCATGTAGCATCCTTAGTTCCTTCAGCTCTTGCCCATCAATATTTGACAGTGTTTTAATGTCCTTTTCATGGTATCCAATTTGGCTTATTTCTTTCTCAGGTGAGCAGGAAATTATGTAATTGGTGTTTTCTGTTGGCAGAAATAGTTTGATTTATTAATGTGATCTATAGATAAGTAAACACAAGATTTATCATTGATATGTTGTAAATAGACATGCTACATCATTTTAAAGCTTATGACTTTAATGTATTTGATATATTCAGTATTTTATTTATTTATTTTCATGTAGATGCACACATTATATACTGCCAGTTGTCCAACTGGTTTATTATTATTATTTAATTACATATTTTTTTGCAGAAAATGTTTGACTGGTTGTTCAGGCGGTATGAGACTCACTTTGAGGGGCAGAATTCTGGTCAGAGATTTTCTGGCCCAAACAAACCATTCGTGCCAGGTAATGCAGGAACAACACTTTAATCCAGTTTGGTAGAGGAGGATAGTCACTCGAGCCACAAAGAATATTAGTAACGACAATTGTCTCCAATAGACTGGCCACCATCAGTGCTAAACACATAGAGAAAAACACATCTGCAGGGAGAGAGGGAGACAATAACATAAGTTCCCAACCTTCAAATTAAATTATTGATGTATATCAGTGGCTCTTAAACTGTGGTATAGAAGGTCCGCAACATGACACTAGAAATTTACAACATTAGCCCCCCTCATGTTAAGTTTGATAACTTGAAGAACATTTTAATAGACTGAAAAGACTGCATCAGGTGGATACTTCATGACTTTTACTAATCTTGTTATACAAAGTCTTATAAAACCCCTGATATAGAAAACATTAAGAAAAATGAATTAACACAAACTATGATTTACTATTACTGGAATGCAAACTGTAGAAACTCACTCTGACAGATTTGCTTTATTGTATTTATTTAAGTGCATGATTACTTTATGGTAAAAGTAGCTAAAGCTTCAATAATATCCACCTACTGGATTTTGTTTAGGGCAGAGAAATGTATTAATGAAATTTAAATAGCTAACTAAGAGGTTACTTAAGGAAATGTATACGATCTCTATAACCTACATTGCTGGTGTCTCTCATAAAAAGGAAAATCTCAGTAGAGGGTTAAAAAACGTTCCTGAGATAACGGGAACGAGCAATGTCTCTGGCGCTTATGGGGGACACTCAGTTTTCTCCAAATATGGAAGCCTGATTGGTTCACATCTGTGCACATGCACAGACAAATGGCTTTTTTAGCCCAAGCCAAGGTTACGTTAGAAACTGGAACGTTCCCTTTCGATACGTTTCACTTGCATTGCGTCAGTCTCTGATGATTATGGAGAATGCACAGCTTTTGCTTTCGCTGTGCTGCTAGCGAGGCCGTAGCCTGGCGGCACTTAGTGACAAGGTCCCCAGGCAGGCTACTAAAGTCAATGACCTAGAATGTCCAAAGATGGCAGGCTCGTGTTTGGGACTGGAGCCTGTGGGTATGATATCCCCAAGAAAAAACCCTGAGTGTGGAGACTGATTAGGCAGACAGAATCCGTGCCTGAAGGTCAGGGATGTCTTGGTTATAAAACTTGATAAAGGTGAACAGCGACCAGCCTGCCTCCATACAGATGTCAGCAATGGATATTCCACTAGACTAAGCCCAAGAGGAGGCCATTTCCCTGGTGGAGTGGATCCTCACCCCGATAGGGCACTGCAAGTCCAAGGACTTGTAAGCTAGCAATATCGCATCTACTATCCAATAGGACAATCTTTGTTTCATAACTGCCAGTCCTTTAGAGTGGCCTCCAAAGCACACAAACAGCTGCTCCGACTGCCTGAATTGGCTGGAGCGCTCAATGTACACCCTAAGGGCCCAAACTGGGCAAAGTGGGTGTGGCATCTTTTCACCCTCAGTGGAGGGGAGAGCAGAGAGTTAGATGACTTAAATGACATGGACAGCACCTTAGGCACATAGCCTCATCTGGGTTTAAGGACAACTTTGCTTTCATTGGGCCCAAACTCTGGGCAGGAAGTGTCCACTGAAAGAGCCTGCAGGTCACCAATTCGCTTGACCGATGTCAGAGCCAGCAGGAGAACGGACTTTAGCAAGAGAGGCCGAAGGTTGGCTGTCAGGACAATAGGCCTCAAGAATGGACTGAGGAACGTGGTACGCTGCAATAGCTGCCAAGAATACTTTGAGCATGGACGGAGTGCGCCCCCCCATCCAACAGCTCCTGCAGAAAAGAGAGAATGGAAGCGATCTCACAAGAAATGTGGTCTGTACGCCGGGCTGCACACCAGCCGGAGAAGATTGATCATTTCTGCTGCATGTTCATGATCTTCTGGGGGAGGCGTGAAGGTTCCCATCGAGAGGCCACAGGTGGAGGCTCCACAACTCGGGTTAGGGATACCAGATTGACTCCTCCAATTGGGAAAGGAGGTCCCTTCTTAGCAGGATTGACCATTGTGCTGCAGACAGCAGCTGAACCATTCCCGGGAACCACTGCTGGTTCTGCCAGAGTGGTGCCACAAGTAAGACTGAGCATCTGCCCTCCCCGATTCGGCTGATGACCTGAGGAAAGACATAAAGGCGCAGAGAAGGCTACCTGTGGGCTAATGCGTCCTTTTCCTTCGAAAATAATTTTGGGCAGTGGATGTTCTCTTTCAATGCAAGGAGATTCGCTTCCGCCTGGTCGAAAATGTTCCAAATCATGTGGACCATCTGGGGGTGGAGTCTCCATTACCCTTGAGGTGGTCCGTTCTGGGACAGAATATCTGCTCCAGTTTTCATGGAGCCTGGCACAAGTTTTGCTCTTAGTGAGCGGAGATTGTCTGAGACCCCCCTGATAATTTATATAGGCTACCACTATCACGTTGTATGAGATGGCAGGACACGGTGCCCTCTGAGTTCCGGCTGGAATTCCCTGAAGCCAGAATCATTGCCATCATATCCAGGCAGTTGTGCCAGCCCAACATTGGCTCTGTCCAAAAGCCAAAGGCCAGCCTGCCGTCACACAGGGCGTCCCAACAAGTCTTGGAGGCATCTGTCAAGACTACTTTCCTTCTGAAAACTGAGCCCAGTTCCACTCCCATCTGATACTGTGACGGTCCCCATCACAGACCGTTCTCAAGAACGGTATGTGATGGGGAACTATCTGGATATTAAAGTATGCATCCTTCAGATCCACAGATCTCAACAAACACAATACAAAAGTACTGGCAACAAACACAATGCCTCCAACACCCAGAACTGAACTGGAAGGCTGAGGAAGGCTGTCAGCGTCCTTGATCTCCGTTAAGTTGAGTCAAAGGTGGTGCTGAAGAACCACCCGTTTGGTCATGATGCGGCCGATTGCTTGGGCCGTCGATTTAGTGGCATGCAGGGCGAGGTCGGTTGCACTGTGCAGCTCTTTGAAGGCCACCGGGTCAGGGCCGTTCTCGTCTGTGTCACAGAGGAGTTTAGCCTGGTAAACCTGGAGGACTGCCATTGTGTGGAGGGTGGAGCCAGCCTGGTCAATCATGGCATATGCTCTGGCCGAGAGCACAGATGTCCCTCTGCATCGCTTGGATGGGTGGGAGGCTTTAGACTTTCAGCTGAGGGCCATGAGTGGGCAGAAATGCTCAGAGACGGCTTCCTCTAGTGGGGGAAGTTTAGTATAGCCCTTTTACTCTGCGCCGTCAACCATGGTGAGGACAGATGATCTTTGCGCTGAAGGATAAAAATTCTGACTCAAAGTACTTTTTAGAGTGACTTAAATAGTCAGCCAGCCCATTTTGGCAGGCTGAAAAGCCATTCATCTGTGCAGGTGCACAGACACGAACCAATGAGGCTTCAGTATTCTGAGAAAACGCAAAGCAAGTGAATGGTATCAAAAGGGAACAAATAATAATAATGAAAAAGTTTCACTTTAGTTTGAAGGTCACTTTAACACATTCTGTTGACTATAAGTAACATTGCACGTACATGTCTACTAACTCTCTGTAGAGTATTAGTAGACTGGTACGGTTAGAATAAGTTGACATGTAGATGTTAGGGCTGGGACAATAAATCGATTCTGAGATTTTCAGTATGCAATTCTCTCAATCTCAATCGATTGGATTCTGATCTTAGTTTTTAACAGCAGATGGCACTGTAGGTTAGTTTTTAACCACACTCTCAAATGCTCACAAAGAAGAGAGCTAAACAGCGCTTGTGCATTCGGTTGAGTGCGAGATGAGTCCATGTAAGTGGTTTAATGTACTTGCACCTAAGAATGTTTTTATGACGCGAAATTAATGTAAACACAGCCCACTTCGAACACACTTGTGATTTGCTTCAAATTTTATGAAAGATTATTTTATGGAAGATTCAAGCAGTGTCTGTAAGGAACTGGAAGAAATCGTTCGTTTTATTGTCCCAGCCCTAATAAATGCAAAGTTACTTATTGTCAGTAGAATGTCTGTTCTGGGAGCATCACAATAAAGAGTTAGCAGATATTAAGCAGATAGTCTATACTCTAATTAGAGTTAGTTGACATGTAGTTTCAAAGTTACTTATAGCCAACAGAATGTTCAAAAGGGACCATCAGAATGAAGTGATGGAACATGGTTGCAGATAGTTGGTACTTGAAGGTTGAATTTGATTAAAGGCCCCTGAATAGTTTAAGAACCAATGGAATATATAAGGTACAGTTTAAAAAAAATCCAAAATAAAAGTTTGTGTTTGCATATTGTGGGCCCTATCTTGCACCCAGCGCAATTGACTTTGTACACCGACGCATGTATCATTCCTATTTTGCACCCGCGCAAAGCGCGCTTTTCCATCCACAGAAGCACGTCGCTAAACTAGGGAATGAACTTGCGCTCCCTGGGCGGTTCAGCGCAAAAAAGGAGGCGTGTTCCGGCGCAAACGTTCCTTCATGCTATTTTGCAGGTTTAGAAAACAATTGCGCCACTAACCAGGAAAAAATAGTTTAAAGTCAGTGGCGCGTTGCGCATGTTATTCATATGCTATTTTAAGGGCGCATGCTTGGCCATAATCAACTTAGCGTGTGCACAACGCGCATACACTTTGATTCTCTCATCTACACAGAAGCAGCAGTTCCCTTTCGAAAGGGAACTCTACACTACGTCAGAATGACGCTATGGGGAACGCCTCAGGCGTGACAGGTGTCTGAAATAAATATCAACTCACGTCAATCATGTTGACCGGCGACAGCCCGTGAATCATCAGCTTGATGATTAACGCGCGACCTGGATGTATAAAGGGGAGCCTTGCACACATGACAACATCTTTTCGTCTTCAGGGACTGTTTGTCTGTTTTGAGAATATCGCTGAAGCGTGCGGGAGGCTCTCTCTCGAGAGAGCCTCTTGTGCAAACTGTGAGCGTTTTTCATTCAAAGATGCTCCGCTCTCGTCGGACCCTTTTCTCGAGGGAGGAGGGTTCAGCATCTGAGCCCTGTGGCGATCTGTGTAAACAATACTGTTTGGGTATGAGGCGTTCACAGTCAGTTCCTGAGGGTGCTGGCAGTGTTCATTAAGAAATATCTCGGCGCGCGTGAGAAAGAAAAAAATCTTTGCGCTGTCGGATGTTTCAACCTCGCACCTGTTGACTTTCTTCTCGAGGGATGAAAGCCAAATATATTTCACGAGTTCACACTTACAAATAAGTCAGATAGAATAAATGCGTATTTGGCGTGCTGTCCGAGGAGAGGGCTCCGGGCTCGGTATTTGGCCCGAACCCAGAGTACTCCCCCCGTATTCCTGGCTGTGAAAGAACAAGCCAAGAGTGAGGAGTCGGGGTGGTGGAGGGATGCTGAAAACTGTCAAGGAAGTTAGGTGAGTTGACAGAGTGAATATATATATATGCTTCCTCTCATGCTGATAGGGTAGACATGGTAATTGTTTGATGAGTTGATTAATTGATTGATTGATTGATTGATTGATTGATTGATTATTTGAACGTGCTCCTCCCGAACTTTGTTAATAAAACATCATTTAACGGCTCGTTTCTCGCGCTTGCCGAGGCAGTGTGTAGACTACGAGAACGTATAAATGTTAAAACAGTATTGTCTGGTGATTATGGCTGCATTTAATTCTATGAATTAAAATGATGGAATATTATCTGACTTTTATGAAGTTAGATATTTAGTAATTCAGCCTATCATCCAGATCGCGTTATCCAGTGTTTTTGGCTGCATTTTAATTAAGAAATTAAAATGATGAGCAGTGAACAAAAAGAGCAGGTGTAATTCTAATTTCTTTTCAGACCACGTTTCCTGTTTTAGAGTCTGGGGCAAAATGTTGTGGGTAAGAAAGTAAATCTAAGATTTTTTCGATGGTCAGGTAGTAGGTCTTATCAGGCCTCCTTGACCAGACCGTCCCCATTTTGCAACCGGACAGCGCTTGGGCCTCCCTGAGGTGAGCTCCCAGGAATTGACTGTCAAGGAGTAATGTGGTTATCAGGTTATAGGCCTCACTAGGCCTTCCTGAATATGAGCTCCCACATACTGTGGTTATCAAGTTATAGGCCCCTCCAGGCCTTCTTGAATATAGCTCCCATATAATGTGGTTATCAGGTCATAGGCCTCACTAGGCCTTCCTGAAAATGAGCTCCCACATACTGTGGTTGAATATGAGCTCCCACATTCTGTGGTTATCAAGTTATAGGCCTCACCAGGCCTTCCTGAGTATGAGCTCCCATACACGGTGGTCGCCAGGTTACAGGCCTCGCCAGGCCTTTCTGGTTATGAGCTCCCACATACTGTGGCGCCAGGTTACAGGCCTCACCGGCCTTCCTGGTAATGGGCTTCTACATGTCAGGTTGCAGGCCTCACCCGGCCTTCCTGAATGTGAGCTTCCACATACTGTGGTTGAATATGAGCTCCCACATTCTGTGGTTGAATATGAGCTTCCACATACTGTGGTTATCAGGTCAGAGGCCTCACTAGGCCTTCCTGGATATGAGCTCCCACATACTGTGGTTAGCAGGTCAGAGGCCTCACTAGGCCTTCCTGAATATGAGCTCCCACATACTGTGGTTATCAAGTTATAGGCCTCTCCAGGCCTTCTTGAATATAGCTCCCATATAATGTGGTTATCAGGTCATAGGCCTCACTAGGCCTTCCTGAGTATGAGCTCCCACATACTGTGGTTGAATGAGCTCCCACATACTGTGGTCATCAAGTTATAGGCCTCACCAGGCCTTCTTGAATATGAGCTCCCACATACTGTGGTTATCAGATCATAGGCCTCACTAGGCCTTCCTGAGTATGAGCTCCCACATACTGTGGTTATCAGGTCAGAGGCCTCACCAGGCCTTCCTGAGTATGAGCTCCCACATACTGAGGTCGCCAGGTTACAGGCCTCACCAGGCTTCCTGGTGATGGGCTTCTACATGTCAGGTTACAGGCCTCACCTGGCCTTCCTGAATGTGAGCTCCCACATACTGTGGCCGCCAGGTTACAGGCCTCACCCGGCCTTCCTGAGTATGAGCTCCCACACACCGTGGTCGCAGGTCTTCCTAGTTATGAGCTTCCTCATGTCAGGTTACAGGCCTCATCCGGCCTTCTTGAATGTGAGTTCCCACTTACTGTGGTCACCAGGTTTCAGGCCTCATAGGCCTTCCTGAGTATGAGCTCCCACATACTGTGGTCGCCAGGTTACAGGCCTCAGAGGCCTCACAAGCCTTCCTGAGTATGAGCTCCCACATACTGTGGTCGCCAGGTTGCAGGCTTCCTAAGGCCTTCCTGGTTATGAGTTTTTCACATGTCAGGTTACAGGCCTCATCCAGGCCTTCCTGAATGTGAACTCCCACTCTCTGTGGTCGCTAGGGTTTAGGCCGCACTGGTTGTGAGCTTCCACATGTCAGGTTGCAGGCCTCATCAGGCCTTCCTGAATGTGAGCTCCCACGCATTGTGTCCATCAGGTTATAGGCCTCATCTGGCCTTCCTGATCATGGGTTCCCACATGCTGTGGTTGCCAGGTTACAGGCCTCACCGGCCTTCCTGGATGCGAGCTCCTACAGTCTGTGGTCGTCAGGTCACAGGCCTCAGGGGCCTTCCTGAGAATGAGCTCCCACTTACTGTGGTCGTCAGGTTATAGGCCTCACTAGGCCTTCCTGAATATAGATAGAGTGATGAAGTACATGCACCTTTACTTCATCTATTTTTCTTAAACCCGTGCTTATGGTAAGTCACACGACTAACGTCCTGTGTACTTTCTAAAATCCATTTTTATGGTAAGGGTCATGCGCTGTTCGCTTCGGTCCCTTCCTATGTGGCTCAGACCTTGGTCTTTCACCTCGGGTCCCACTCTAGATGCGTCCTGTCGTCACAATTTACGACAGACGCCTTTCTCTAGCTAACTTCCACATTCTGATGAGCTCCCACACACTGTGGTCACCGTGTTACAGGCCTCACCGGCCTTCCCGAGTATGAGCTCCCACATGCTGTGGTCGCCAGGTTAGAGGCCTCATCAGGCCTTCTTGGATTCAGAATGGCTAAGTACATGCATTTTCTTTCATGTACTTTCTATAATCCATATTTATGGTAGGGGTTGTGCGCTGTTCGCTTAATCCCCTTTTTTACGTGGCCTAGACTTCGGTTCTAGGGCCTTTCTGAAAGTAAGCTCCCACAGGTTGTGGTCTCCAGGTTACAGGCCTCACCGGCCTTCCTGATATGAGCTCCCACATACTTTGGTTAGCAGGTCAGAGGCCTCACTAGGCCTTCCTGAATATGAGCTCCCACATTCTGTGGTTGAATATGAGCTCCCACATGCTGTGGTCACCAGGTCAGTGGCCTCACCGGCCTTCCTGAAGGTAAGCTCCACATATTGTGGTTGAATACAAGCTCCCCCATGTTGTGGTCGCCAGGTCAGAGGTCCTACCAGGCCTTCCTGGAGGTAAGCTCCCTTTAGGCCCTCACAGGCCTCCTCAGTGTTTTGAAACTCAAACACTGGGTAGATCCATGGATAGAGTAGAGAAACTCCCCTCGCTGGCAAGGGTTGTAAAGCACTATGGTGAGTCATACTCTCCTGGATGTCCCGTCTCTGAGATCCGGGCCGAGTGGTTTACTGCCTGCTTCGCAGTCCCTCGGGTTGGATGCCTTAAGGCAAGTGTCCAGAGGCTCTGTCTTCAGACAGACAGGAAGTGGCCAGACGGTAGTGTCTTATGTAGTCACACCAGCTCAGGCCTGCCTGGTGGCTTTTCAGTACTAGGCCCTTGCAGGCCCCCTCAGTGTTTCGAAACACAAACACTGGGTAGATCCATGGATCGAGTAGAGAAACTCCCCTCGCTGGCAAGGGGTTGTAAAGCACTATGCTGAGTCATACTCTCCAGGATATCCCGTCTCTGAGATCCGGGCTGAGTGGTTCACTGCCTGCTTCGCAGTCCCTCGGGTTGGATGCCTTCCTAAGGCAAGTTCCAGAGGCTCTGTCTTCGGACAGACAGGAAGTGGCCAGACTTTAGTGTCTTATGTAGTGACACCAGGTCAGGCCTGCCTGGTGGTATTTCAGGTGGCACGCTCCCCTGAACAGTGACTGGCTGGGGTTCCCTCGGGTCCCCTAGCCACATTCCCTAGAAGGGACCCTTTCTAGTTTTTGAATTGTGGTCCTAGGCCTTTGAGCTGGCCCAGGTAGACCTTCCTTTAAAACTGTGAGGTTTTCTGTGGTATCATTTAGCTTGGGCTATGACCGTAGGGAATGCTGTCACTGACAGCCCAGTGTGACCTGAGGGCATGCACTCCCCTTAGCATGGTGGCGTTGGTATATCGTTCCCCATAGCGTCATTCTGACGTAGTGTAGAGTTCCCTTTCGAAAGGGAACGTCTCAGGTTACGACTGTAACCTATGTTCCCTGAGAATAGGGAACGAGACACTACGTCTTCCTGCCATGCCTCGGGGCCTGCCTGCAACAGTCCCTTCAGACGATAGGATGTTGTCATGTGTGCAAGGCTCCCCTTTATACATCCAGGTCGCGCGTTAATCATCAAGCTGATGATTCACGGGCTGTCGCCGGTCAACATGATTGACGTGAGTTGATATTTATTTCAGACACCTGTCACGCCTGAGGCGTTCCCCATAGCGTCATTCTGACGTAGTGTCTCGTTCCCTGTTCTCAGGGAACATAGGTTACAGTCGTAACCTGAGACGTTTTCATTTTTGCAAATCATACATTATTACGATAGATAGATAGATAGATAGACAATTTATTATAAAACATACATCTAGCTTACACATTTACCCAAATTATCATACGCCTTTTTAACCGAAGTTAATTTGGGTGGGTTTCTCCATCCCCAATGTCCCTGACGAGAGCGTTGCTCTCCTTGGCTGTGAACCGCTCCTGGCGCGCGCCTGGCAAATCCGCCGTTATGATAGGAATCCGCTTTAGAACAAGCGCGCCTGCTCTTAAAGGGAATGTGAGATGACGCTCTGATTGGTTTATTTCACGTTACGCCCAAACCACACCTATGAATAATGAAGCTCTTCAGACCAACCCATTTTAGATTTGCGCCTGGCGCAAGAGTCATTTATCCCGCCGGGAAAATAGCAACAGCGCCAAGACCCGCCCACAAAGTTACTTGCGCTTTGTGCTTTGACACTTGCGTTTCAGATCGTTAAAATAGGGCCCTATATGTGTGTGTACTGTGTATAATTATAATTATTTTGTATATATAAATACACACATATGCATGTATTTATTTAAGAAATATTTGCATGTATATACTGTATATACATTTATACATAATTTATATTATATATAAATATAAATAATTTATATATAAATAAATAAAAATCTTAAATATATACATGCATATGTGTGTATTTATATATACAAAATAATTATACACAGTACACACACATATATTATGCAAACACAAACTTTTATTTTGGATGCGATTAATCGCGATTAATTTTTTTCCCAGCACTAATATATATATATATATATATATATATATATATATATATACATATATATATATATATTTTTTTTTTTTTTTTTTTTTTTTTTTTTACAAGTACAGAAGGGTCCAAAAGTCTGAGATTTAAAATCTAATTTAAGAAGAGTTAAGATTTTAAAAACATTTAAAAAAAAGAAATGTTACATGAAGAGTAAAATTGTAATAAAAATTTGTAACAAGTTTCTATTAGAATTAAATACAATACTGAAACATATCACAAGTGGACTCAAGACTGTTTATATACAGTGATAACAGACTTATTAGTGGGATGGTGTTTCCTGTAACAGGAAGCAGATCGTTCATGAGGAGAAGGAAGACTGTGTAGCCCAGAATAAGAGTCATTTTGAAGGCAGAACGATCCATATTTTGAGGAGGCAGGAGGAAGCTGAACAGATCTACGGTAATCAGGCAGTAGCTGGGGATCAGGAGGTTCACCACATATAGAGTTGGTCTGCGCTTCACGACAATCTAATACGAGACAACCATTAGAACAATAATAATAATAAAAAAATAAAAAAAATTAAATAGTCCATTCAAATTAAAAATTCTGAACTAAACATGAACTTAAAAACGTCTGTTAATCTTAGTAGAATTTTTTCCCCACAAATATTCACAATATTTATCAACTACAATATTTAGGAATTGAAGGTGACACAAACATGATAAACAAGTTCATCCCAGCTCTCCATCCCGCCAATGGTATTGTATAAGTTGGCAGATTTTCTGCCGGTTATGGCAACCAGTTGCCACTCCCCTTTAGTCTCCATGTACTTTAGGGATTTTTGAAACGTGGCCTCCACTGGTTCTAAAAGTGATAGCTGAATATCTCTACCTGTAGAGGAATAAATTTATATGCAGATTAATAATTATCGCCGATAATTATTGCCAATTATTGCCGATATATCAATATTAATAATATTGATTAATAAATATTAATAATAATTAATATTAATAAATATTTGCATTTTCATTTCCCATTGTAAGAAATCTTGAGGTTTTTTTATTTTATTTTTTTGTAAGTGAATCAAATCACTGTTAATAAAAATCTACCTGCCTAGTGTCTTTTTAAAGACATTAATATTCTGCTGACTGCTATCCAAACAGATCGTCAAACCCACACAAATTAAGTATATTTGATTATATTATCTCAAACCAGAACTGAATGTTAACATTTTATTAATCATGATTAGATCATTTAATTTACATCCTGAAAAAAAGTTACGTTACTTACTTGTGTGCTTGTACGAGTTAAATGTGTAGGTGCAGTTTTGAATATCAAAAGGAAAGGTGTAGATGTCTAGGTTGCAGGAGCTGATCACATGGAATGGCCGCCGATCTTCTGCTTTGCCGTTGTTGTATAGAGAAACATAATATGTTTCTGGGGCTTGGTTTTCACTCATGCTGTAATTAAATAGGGCAGCATGACACAGACAGCAACAACAGTTGTATTTATTACAACTATTGACAAAATATTAGTATTATAGTTGGTTAGTGTGGTTGTTGATTAGTCAACTCAACTTGTCTGTGCTGATCTTGAAAATATGTTGTTCTCTTACGAGAGTTCTCTCGTACTGCGTTTTATCAAAACGCTACGGGAAAAGTCTCTTTTCACGAAACACTGAAGCAAAAATTATCCTTTAATTTTTCATATATGTAAAACGCGTTGCGGCAGCAGCAGACAGCTGAAGCAAGACGGCTTGTCTGCTCATTGGCTGCTCTGCGGCAACTGCATAAGCCTATCGAGCGCAGGCTGATGCAACATCAGACCAATGAGGGCGCTTCGCGCCCTCCTCGCCACTTCCCGCCGAGACGGGCGTGGCTTACCTCTATAAAATGAGCTCGAGAAGGCTGACTCACCTGATTTTAATCTCTTCAGCGAAGCGCACGCATCGCTGGATCACGAGGAAGCACGCGTCGTCTGATGCAAGCACTTCAGCGGGACGAGCCCTTGAAGCCGCTGGCCAACGCCGCCTTCTACCGCCGTACCTGCTGCGCTTTCCGACGCCATATCCTTTACATTCTTGTTCTTGTGTTTGTGTGTGTGTGTTTGCTTTGCAACACACGCCCCTAAAAGAGCTGCGTCTTTTTCAAGATGCCTTCTCATGCAGTGCTCGCGCTTGCTGACGGCGAACGCCTTCACTCCGAGCCAATTGCCTACGGTGACTCTGAGGACTCACCGGGCATCCTTCCGAGGCTGCCCTTCCTGGAAGCGGAGGGCGGGATTAGTTTTTCTTTACGTTACAAGAAAAGCTACCCTGCCTCTGCACGCGTCATTCACCGGCGAAGGAGAAAAGAGTGTTCTTAGTCCCACCGTTGGTCGGTCTGACCTCTTTTCTCTCACATTTCTCAGTTCCCTGTTCGGCGACTGGAAATATTATTGCAGCAAGTGAGTCTGTTACACGCTTGCCTGCCAGCAAACGCCGAAGAATACATCTTGACGCCGCTTTCAAAGCCTGTATCCCCCTGTGGCTCAGTGGTGGAATTATAGGTTCTTCACGCGGGAGACCGGGGTACGAATCCCGGTCTAGCGGCATATGTATTTATGCCGCCAATGCTTTGCTCTGTAAGCCCCCTGAAGGCGACTGCAGAGATGCATTTTGCAGCCAGCGAGCGCGTAGTACCCGCTTGCCTG
The DNA here is from genome assembly GCA_022828995.1 of Vimba vimba. Taxonomy (NCBI): domain Eukaryota; kingdom Metazoa; phylum Chordata; class Actinopteri; order Cypriniformes; family Leuciscidae; genus Vimba; species Vimba vimba. The sequence goes on along the minus strand of CM040825.1, from coordinate 10,302,532 downwards.
CAACCGAACACCGTTTCTACGGTTCCCGCGCGTCACTGGCGAAAGGAGAATGGAGTGTTTTCAGCCCCGCTGAAACTGGGCGATTTCCACTCTTCTCACATTCTGGCATTTTGCAGGCGTCTGAAAATGCAAATCACTCTGTCTGTTCCCCGAGAGGCAACTGCAGACGTGTTTTTTGCTGCCGTTATCTATGTATCTTCACTGTGGTCCAGTGGTAGATTCTTAGACTTGCGCGCGGGCGATCGGAGGTTCGATCCCCAGGCCGGCCGGCAGAAAATATTTATGCCGCCGAATGCAAATCACTCTGTTTGTTCCCCGAGAGGCAACTGCAGACGTGTTTTTTGCTGTCCACAAGCACGTGGTGCATGCCTGACAAGCAAACGCCAGTGCGGATAATACTCGCGCTGACTTGGTCAATGTATCTTCACTGTGGTCCAGTGGTAGATTCTTAGACTTACGCGCGGGGGATCGGAGGTTCAAACCCCAGGCCGGCCGGCAGAAAATATTTATGCCGCCGATTCGCACGGCCAATGATGCTATATGTGTAGAGAAGATGCCCACTGCTAGTGCCCATTCCTACACACTAGCACAGCCCTTCACACAGGGCCCGCGCTCATATATTCGACTCGGGTCGATCACGCACGCAACATAGTGAACGTGCCCACTGCCTAGTGCCCACAAACACTATGTTCTGCATGCCTTGTGGTTTCTGTGAAGACGAAACCTGTGTGCATTCACTCTGCTCAGACAGACAGTGCACTCATTGCAGTAACTGTGCCCGCTCTCCCGCGCCCACACTTACTCACGGTATTTCTGGTGTCCCGGCCACGGCCGATGGTGCTATAAATGTAGTGTCGATGCCCACTTCTCAGTGCACATCCCTACACATAAGCACAGCCCTGCACTTAGGGCTCGCGCAAATAAAATCGACTCAGGTCGATTGCGCTCCCCACATAGTAAAAGTGCCCACTACTCAGTGCCCACGAACACTATGTCTATCAGATCACAGGCTCTCTGTAAAAACGAGACCTGTGAGCGCGCGCGCTGCTTACACAAGCAGCGCGCCCCAAGCAGTAAATGTGCCCGCTCACAGCCCACATCTACTCGCACACATGAGTCCCACGGGACTCGCGCAGCCCCCCCTCACTCAGCCAAATACTGTTGTAAGGTCGAGGGCGAGCGCTCCGCCCGCTGTATTAAGCGCGCCCCCGCCTCAAATGCCGCAGGCATAACGCCTATGTTTGTGAGCCCCATAGCACCTCTGTCGCACGGCGAACAGAGCGCGCTCTGTATCCGGCCCTTAGCCAACCATGCAGATGCATGGGCAGCGCTTCCAGGGGTTTCAGACTGGGTCTTTAGGCATTATAAAGAGAGGCTTCTCGCTACAGTTTTGTCGACGCCCTCCGCGCTTCACAGCGCGCGTCGAAACTTCGGTTCCGCTGAATGTAGCACACCTACTTCGCGCCGAAATATCAAAACTGATAAGCAAAGGGGCGATAGAGCTTGTTCCCCGAGTTCAAAGCGAACAGGGGATATACAGCAGATACTTTCTAGTCCCCAAAAAGGACGGCGGTATCAGACCCATTCTGGATCTAAGACGACTGAACAGAGTATTAGTGAAACGCCGTTTCAAAATGCTCACAACCAGCAAAATTCTCGCGCATGTTCGCCGAGAAGACTGGTTCATGTCGATAGATCTGAAGGACGCGTATTTTCAAATACAGATAGCGTCACATCACAGGCGATTCTTGAGATTCGCCTTCGAGGGTCAGACATACCAGTATACAGTCCTGCCTTTCGGCTTGTCCCTGGCACCTCGTACATTTACGAAATGCATGGACGCAGCGCTCGCTCCTCTCAGACTCAGAGGCATGCGAGTGCTGAACTATTTGGACGACTGGTTGATCCTAGCCCAATCACGATCTCAGCTCATAGAGCACAGAGCCATTTTACTCGATCACCTCGAGAATCTTGGTATCACGGTCAATTGGGCGAAGAGTTCACTGAACCCCAGCCAAACGATTCCGTTTCTGGGTATAGTTCTGGACTCACAGTCTATGACAGCGCGGCTGTCGCCACAGCGCGTGCTGAACATTCAGCGCGCGGCGATGTCTTTCCGCCTCAGCATAGTCAGTTCTCCGGCTGGGCTTGCTCCGCATGCGCCCGCTGCAGTTCTGGTTGAAAGCGCGGGTTCCGCGCAGAGCGTGGGTGTCCGGTCATTACGCCTCAAGGTCGATCAGGACTGTGTCACAGCCCTGGTACCTTGGATGGCGAACGACTGGTACCAATCAGGTGTAAGCCTGGGGACTTCCTCGAGGGTGAGGATGGTGTCTACGGACGCATCCACCTCGGGATGGGGAGCGCTGCTCGAGGGCAGACCGTCCTTCGGCCTATGGTCGGAACGGGAAAAGCTCCAACACATAAACTGCCTAGAAATGCTGGCAGTGCACAACGCGCTGACGCGTTTTTGTCCCCACGTCAAGGACCAACACGTCATAGTCCGTTCGGACAACATGGCAGTGGTGTCCTATATAAATCGCCAGGGCGGTCTGAATTCCAAACCCCTGTACAGGCTGGCGAAACGCCTCCTGCTATGGGCTCAGCACAACCTACGCTCGCTGAGAGCAGTACATGTGCCCGGGCTGCTGAATGTGGGCCCGGACAGACTGTCCAGGAACAACGTTCCTACGGGCGAATGGTCTCTACACCCACAAACAGTCCGGCTGTTGTGGGAGAGATTCGGCAAAGCGGAGGTGGACCTATTCGCGTCCCGCGAAAACGCTCACTGCCCCGCATTCTTTTCAAAGACCGACAGCGCGCTGTCCCAAAGGTGGCCGCGCTGCCTGCTATACGCTTTTCCCCCCGTCTCCCTCCTGCCTCAGGTGTTGGAACGGGTCAGGAAAACGAAATGCCCAGTGCTGCTTGTAGCACCGTTCTGGAAGAACCAGGCATGGTTCCCAGTTCTGATGCAGTTAGCAGACATCGCTCCATGGCCAGTGCCGTTGAGGAGAGATCTCCTCTCGCAGGCCAGGGGCTCGATCTGGCACCCACACCCGGAACTATGGTCCCTTCATGTGTGGGCGCTCAACGGATACCCGTTGGTCTCGCAGAGGGAGTCATGAATACCATCACGGAGGCTAGAGCGCCGTCGACCAGGCGACTCTACGCTTCAAAGTGGTCGGTTTTCTCCGGCTGGTGTACAGCTCGGAGCCTTTCACCCCTCGAATGTGAGGTAACGGAGGTTCTCTCCTTCCTACAAGAGCTGTTGGATAAGGGCAGATCCCCTTCCACGCTCAAAGTGTATGTGGCGGCTATTTCAGCGTTCTCCGGTTCAACGCTGGGTAAGTCACTAGGAAGGAATGATTTAGTCATCCGCTTCCTCAGGGGAGCTAGGAGACTGAATCCACCCAGACCTCCGTCAGTCCCTATGTGGGACCTTTCTACGGTCCTGGCGGCCATGAAAGGTGCCCCTTTCGAGCCTATCCAGTCAATCAGCCTCAAACATTTGTCTTTCAAAACAGTGTTTTTGATGGCTCTCGCTTCAGTGAAGCGCATAGGCGATCTGCACGCGCTCTCCGTGAGCCCGACGTGCTTGGAGTTTGGTCCTAATGACTCTAAAGTCATACACAAACCTAAGCACGGCTATGTGCCGAAATCCCTCAACACGCCTTTTCGGGCTCAGGTCATTTCCCTGGCTGCCCTGCCGGCGTCGAGTGAGGAAGGGGACTCGAGTTTTCTTTGCCCTGTTAGGGCTTTAAGAACTTGTATGTCCCGCTCTGCTGCCTTTAGACAGACAGATCAGCTCTTTGTCTCGTTCAGCGGACGTTCCAAAGGAACGGCTGTTTCGAAACAAAGTCTATCCAGATGGATAGTTGACGCCATAGCGCTGGCTTATACTGCCAAGGGCATTCAATGCCCGTTGGGAGTCAGAGCGCACTCTACGAGAGGCGTTGCCTCCTCGTGGGCTTGGTCCAGCGGGATTTCCTTACAGGATATATGTATGGCGGCAGGCTGGGCCTCTCCGTCTACATTTATCAGGTTTTATAACCTAGAGGTTCCCGCCTTACAGGCTAAGCTTTTGTCGGTGTAATACTATACCGACTATACTGGGCTGAACTGTGTAAGACCCACGTTTTCCCACATTAGTGCAGGCTCCCTACCCTGGCTATGTGATGTCATATTCGCGTCTGTGGACATGTCTATATAAGGACGGAGGAAACCCCTCCTGTCCTGTAGACTCTCCCTGTGAGGTCATGTTAAGCCTGCGGACGCTACAGTATAGGGAATTAAGGTTCCCCCCCTTATTCCCTGACTCTGTGTGAGTCTATCTGGTGATTATGCACTGTATGCCTGAAATAGCTTCCGGTGATCAGTGTTTTTATCCCAGCACGCACGGCGTTTTGCAAGGGGTTCCCGTAGCGTTTTGATAAAACGCAGTACGAGAGAACTCTCGTAAGAGAACGTACTCGGTTACTAACGTAACCTCGGTTCTCTCTAGAAGAGGGAACGAGTACTGCGTTCCCTTGCCGTGCGTTTGGTTCACTCTGGTTCGCTTCGGCGATCAAAATCAAGTGAGTCAGCCTTCTCGAGCTCATTTTATAGAGGTAAGCCACGCCCGTCTCGGTGGGAAGTGGCGAGGAGGGCGCGAAGCGCCCTCATTGGTCTGATGTTGCATCAGCCTGCGCTCGATAGGCTTATGCAGTTGCCGCAGAGCAGCCAATGAGCAGACAAGCCGTCTTGCTTCAGCTGTCTGCTGCTGCCGCAACGCGTTTTACATATATGAAAAATTAAAGGATAATTTTTGCTTCAGTGTTTCGTGAAAAGAGACTTTTCCCGTAGCGTTTTGATAAAACGCAGTACTTGTTCCCTCTTCTAGAGAGAACCGAGGTTACGTTAGTAACCGAGTACGTTTTGCACATACTAGGGATGGGGAAAACTATGTACATTGACCAAGAAGCATCCAGTATTATCTGTAACTATCCGTTTAGTAATTCTCAGTAATTTACCCATTTTGTCTTGCCTGTAACATTCACTATTTACACTTCATTGACCAGTATGTTTAAGATATTACTAAGTTGTTATAAGTTATTATATAATTAATAAAGTTGTACAAGCTTATATAATAAGTAAGGAATAATTAATGACACGCCGCTGAATTATTAGAAAAATAATGCACACCCGAGGTGGTAATGCAGTCATGGCGCGAATCATCACCCTGTTAGTTTCAGCCTATTTATTCCATGTTCACTCATTCACTCACTGCAAAGTCTTGTTTTAGTGTCACACTGCAATTCTGAGCATTCTCCCGGTTTTCATGTCTCTTGGTTTTGGATTTCTTGCCCTGTTCCCTGGATTACTCTTTTGCCTCTGACCCCTGCCTGTTTTGTGTGTTTGTTTGTACGGACTGCCTGCCTGTGTTTGACCTTGCCTGTTCTTTGGATTACCCCTTAATAAATCTGCATTTGGATTCTCCACCTTCGTGTCTTGGAGCAGTTCGTGACAGTAACGGAGGCTTGAGCCATTGATATGCAGATCAGCCATTGATAATGCGGTCAAGACCTGCCTGAAACTACTTTAGTTGTGTGTTTACTGGGAAGAAATTGCACACCTTAGAATGTTCGTCTACCAAACAGAATCAAGCATTTAACAGCCCTGTAGTAGAACCTTATTTAATGGTTTGATTTATAATGTTGTATTTTAGAACTCACAATTCATTGATGACAACATCAGACCTCCAGATTTTTTTTCTTGGCAGTGTAATTCTGTCTGTTCCACATTCAACAGGATCCCAGCTCAAACCTTCAATACTCCACTCCTTTCAAAAATGCAAATATCATAATTGATTAATTTTCTGTTTATATAATATAAACACCTTTAAAAACAATTTTATGAGTATCAAAATATCATATTTAAGATTTTAGGAATTGAAGGCAAATATGACAGTTCATAATAGATTCTTACAAATCGCAGCCAGATAAATGAATCCAAGATTTGAGCTTTTTCATCCTAAAAGGGAAAACGGCCACAATTTCTATTTAGCCATTTGCAAATTATGAATGTAATGTGACTGCACACTGTAAATGGTATTTGGAAATTTACTCACCACACCTAAAATGGCATACAAAATGAAACTCAAACTAATATTTGTAGGTGTTTTTGGATTGATAACTGGCCGCATTTGGATTTTGTTGAAGACACTCTCTCTGAGTGATTGTAGGAGGGACTCTGCGGTTGGCTGAGAGCAGTTTAAGGTGTCTGCAGATCTCATGAGTGCAGCTGCCAGAAGGGTTCGGCCCCAAAGAGAGAGAACAGTACAAAGATAGTGATGAAGGAAACAAGCTATATGCAAACTAAACCAAAAAGATGTATTACAGTCCTAGAGGCCATGAACGACAGGCTCTTTTTAGGATTTGCTCATGTTTTGGACTTGATTATTGAAATGATTATCTTACATTGAATAATGAAGCAGGTGAAGATGAAATGAGTTGTAGAAGATTGGCAGTTCATTGTCTAGCCTGCAATGACAAATGTAAGCATTTGTTTCTGTATTCATGATATAACCAAATATTTAATAAATCAATAAGAAGGTTTCTTGAGAACATTTGGACCTCTTGGCTTTGGAATTTTTTTTTTTTTAATTCAAAATAAACTAACAACAGTTTTTACCAGACCAGGTTCCGGTTGCATGAGAGCCCTTAAAGGGATAGTTCACTGATTTTTCATATTAAACTATGTTATTCCCTTAACTAAGACGAGTTGATACATATCTCTCTCGTCACAGTGCGTGCACTCAATCGTTCTGGTGCGCGGCAACACTTTTACAGCACTTAGCTTAGCCCAGTTCATTCATTAGGATCCAGACAGAGATGAAGCTAGAAGCGACCAAACACCTCCACGTTTTCACTATTTAAATACAGTTACACGAGTATTTACACAACCAAGTATGGTGACACAAAATAAAACGTGGCGCTTTTCTAAGCGGGTAAAAAGGATAACTATAATGTATAGCGGAATAGCACTTGGGACTCGGGGGCACTTCGGGAGCACTTATTTCCAGTAGCGTACCGTGGGGTTTCAGTCAGGGCCTTCAGTAACGACGATCTAACCCCCCCCCCCCAACTAGCAGGACATTCATTTTCGTTTGTTGAATAAGATGCATTCTAGCGCTGAAATGTGTTGTTCAAGCTGAGTGCTCGTTGCCGCTGTTATCAGTGGCGCGGATACAGTGTTCTCTTGTGGCTCGTGCACAGTTTTCACTCGCGCTTCAATCTATCGCCATTGCGGAGACTTTCTATTCGTTGAAATCTTACAAAACAAAATGCACACAAACGCCCTGCTTGATATACAACCACTGATATTCGGTAAAATAAAAATAAAAAACTATACGAGTGTGGATTCAAACCCAGAACCTCTGACACGCTTGGCAAAAGTTCTACCTCGAGACCATCGCAGTACGCGAAAGTGGTAAAAGTATCAATGCATCTAGTAACGTGGAACTTCTCGGTACTAACAATATTAGTAGATCTAGAATGAAAAAAGTACCCAATGTACCCAAAATGACCCAATGTACTAATGAAATTTATTTCTGGACATCGTAATGTTATTTTTCCTGAAAATTGTTATTGTACACAAACATGTATTGTATCTGCCCACCCATGTCGATGACATCAGCGCGGGCTAGCCGTTGACACATCGCTGGGCCTCTGGGGCGTTCTGTCATACGCATCACAATTTGATTGGCTGATAAAACACGTCAGTCAAAGTTATGATCAAATGAAAAACGGCAGCTTCAACGGAAGGCTAGCTATACTACTAGTGATGGTCCACGGAGCTGCGTTTAGATGACATTATGTAAAATCCAGCTCAGACTCACAACGTGAGTCGTACTGATAGACAGTAATTGAATTTAGACATGTTCAGACACACATTAATTTAATTATAGAAAAAATATATATTTTTCTATTTTGACAGGGCCAGCAGAGAAGGCCCTGCTGGCTCTGACGGCACACCACTGCTTATTTCATGTTAATTGAGGTTCAGGAAGTACTGATGCTTTTTTAGCGATCAAAATAAGCCTGTTGAAAGTATGGTGTGAAGCAGTGTGTATTGTCAAAAATAAAATTGATTGAACACCGGTTTCATATATTTTCATTACTTCCACTGTGCGCTGTGCCAGGCTTTCGTTTTGTGCAGGCTTGGGTGAGCCCCCCCCCCCCCATCTTTTAAAATAATATATTTCTTTGTCCTTGATCCAGTTTGGTTTAGATTTCTTGTTCCAGTAGCCTGTAAAGCCGGTTAGCAGACAGGACTAGGCATCGAGCTGCATTGCGTGTAGGACATCGTACATGACATTCCGCCTGAATTTCAGGACGCTGTGTGTTGTCCATCAGACCACATTTACTAATCCCCGTAACTTAAATATTGTATTACAGCTGTATGGTTTAGTACATTTCAAATTGATCAATGATTAAAGTGATCAGTTTTGTTTATTATGGGAGATTTCATAACTATATCAACCGCTTCTTGATGGTCATGTTTTGCAAGAAACTATCATGGAATATTTAGTGTAAACACTTAGGTAAGGGTGACGGTTAAGACGTTTGTTGCAATGTCCTTAAAGAAAGCCCTTGCCTCAGCGATGTTTTCCCCCCCAGGAATACCTTTAAGTCAAACCACTTATGAGGTTGCAACCAGGTCCAGATCTAGATGAATGTTTAGTTTCACTTTATTTTAAGGTGCCCTTGTTACAGTGTAATTATAAGTTCTGAGTAATATTAAATAACAACATGTACTTCCTATATAATTGGGGTTAGGCTTTAGTTTATGGTTTGTTACTTGAAACTTTGCATAATTTACGGTTATTACCATAGTAAGTACATGTAAGATGTGGAACGGTCTATTTGACCAGTGTACTTGTGATTCTAAAAATCTTGACATACATTCATTTAATACCTTTTGTGAGTGAAACAAATAACTTTTGGATAATGATACTAAGAATAAACTTATTGGAATGCTACAAAGCAAAACGTTTATTTCCAACAAACCCATTAACTCCTAATTATTTTCAGTTGAAACCCAACCTTTTTGTTAATTGCTGAATCTTACCTTGAATATTGACAGACGTTCTATATCCATAAAGTACTTGGTCAGTGTTGTGACTATCAGGGACCCACAGATTTTCATTTCAAGATAATTTCTCAGTTTGACAGGAAATGTGTTAGAATGGTGATTATAACAGAATGGTGAATAGCTGATTTGCTTAGGCAAATATGAATTCGTCATCTGGTTTGTGCTGGCTTGCAGCAATGAACACTTTTGCAAAAATCAACATTGTACTTCTGGAACATTCTTTTGCATACTTAAGCTGAGGTTAAGGCATGTGGCATTGTCTAACATTGTGGTTTAGATATGCCTGTCAGGGATTTCTGTGTAGATAAATCCAAGAAGAGAGATGTGTGATGCAGAATGAACTAATATATTACTTTTTATAAATACTAGGAACGGAAGAGCACTACACACATGAACATAACATTAACAGGAGACAATGAACTGAAGAAACTGATTAGCTGATTCAGGTGTGTTTAACTAGGGTTGGAGCTAAACTCTGCAGGACAGTGGCCCTCTAGAAACAGGTTTGAAAGAGGTTATCCAATGTGGCGGCTCTTGCTCTCAGAGCAGCATGCTCATCTTCAGTCTTTACATAAGCAGATGAAATTTTAGATACAGCAGATGCCTTTGATGATTAAGATCTGCAGGTCTCACTAGCTGCAAGTCTCACTCATCTATTTCATTACTCGAAAGTTAAGGGGTTGACTGAGCATGGGTATGTGAGGATGCCCCAGGTTGTGGAGACGCTTGTTGGCTACCTCTTTCCTGGTGCAGCATCCTCTTTGAAGACCCCCGCCCTGCCCTCGAAGCCTTGTCAAACAACATTGCGACCAGACTGGTGGAGACATGCACACTGTGGATTTCTGGTTGACGAATGCGCATGCGTCGCGTCTGAACGCGTTGTTGTCTTTGGAGCTCCATCGATTTGATTTATAATTCTTGATTTTTCTCTTTAAACTCACTTACAACAAACATTTTCTACTTTTCCTCACTGAGAAGCACTGCTGCTCAAACCTCATAGTTACAACGCGGACTGTTGAGCAGACAGTCAAGCCTATTAGTGATCCAACGCCGGATACTCTTATAGGTTACTCCTGTGGATCACGGCTGAACGCGTCTTCTCCACACTCACTTACAAACAAAAATTTTTTCGCCTATCGTGCGTCTACTCTACACCTGTACCACTAAAAAGACGGATTATATCCAAGACTTCAGTCATAAATTAGTATTAATATTGATAGCATCACTGGTAGCATCGTTGCTAACTTAATGTCCATCGGTTAAAATGGCGAATATATCAGATGTAAGTAGTCTACCTTTTGGTGCAGGTGAGGACACATTTGAGCTTCACGCTCTGCAGTCTGAGCGTTGAGAAGCTGTTGAGAAACAGATCCACGACCTTTTAGTGAGACAAGCCGAGCTGATAGACTGGCGTTTAGCTCTTGAAACATCACGCGCCGATGCACACAAATCAGTGATTAACGTTACTAACCCGGTAACTCCGACCTCGTCTACTCCGTGCGTTTCTCAACATCCCGTGCGCCGAGGTTGCGATCAGCCATGGTCTCGTTCAACACGCCACCACAAAGCCTGGATGGTTCCGCAGCGGAAGACGCGAGTCAGGTCTAGACCAAGAAGACTCTCTCCGACCCTCCCGGTTTTCAAGATATCCACCCAAATATATCCTTCTCCCCTCTTTGCGAAACAGAACGCGATGCTGTGATCATCGGCGATTCCATCGTTCGGCACGTACACGCTACGTTAGGTAAAAGTAAGGTGCACAGTCACTGCTTTCCTGCTGCTCGTGTTTCTGAAATCGCTGCTCGCGTTCCCAAGATTCTGAACGGTGACAAGCGCGTCGGTACTGTGGTCCTGCACACGGGAGTGAACGACATCAGGCTGCGCCAGACGGAGGTTCTGAAGAAAGACTTCAGGAATCTGATCGATACAGTACGCAGCACATCGCCTGAAACAACGATCATAGTGTCAGGACCGCTTCCCACGTACCGACTAGGACAAGAAACGTTTAGTAGATTATTCGCGCTAAATGAATGGTTAATGTCATGGTGCAATGAGCAGAAACTGCTCTTTGTAAATTATTGGAATCTGTTTTGGGAGCGTTCTAGGCTTTTCCGTGCTGATGGCTTACACCCAAGCAGATTCGGAGCGGATCTTCTGTCGGATAACATCTCCAAAATGTTAAATACCTTTTGACTAGTAACCAAAAGTCCAAATCATAGTCTCTGCTGCACTAATTTAACTGATATAAATACTAGTGTAGAACATTGCATAGAAACTGTGTCTATTCCTCGTTTAATGAGATCAAATAATAAATTTACTGCAGGATCTAGGAAAAATCTACTTGTTATTAAAACAGAAAATGTTGCTATTAGTAAACAAAAACAATTTCTAAAGCTAGGTCTTCTAAACATTAGATCACTCACACCTAAGGCAGTTATTGTAAATGAAATAGTCACAGATAATAGCTTTGATGTACTTTGCCTTACTGAAACCTGGCTTAAAGCAAATGATTATTTCGGTCTAAATGAGTCTACCCCAGCAGGATACTCCTATAAGCATGAGACCCGTCTGATTGGTCGTGGCGGCGGTGTTGCAACAATCTGTTGCATTGAGATATTCTCAATGTTACTCAGAAAACGGGTTATAAGTTTAGATTTTTTTCACAAAGCAGTGAAATCGACTTCAAATCATTTATGGTCATACAGATAAAATCTATACATCATTCAAAACTGTAAAGGGTCTACTTTTATATGTGTCCACTTACAATCAAAACAAAACATTGTGTTCTGTAAAATAAAGAAAACATACAGGGTGTGCTTTCTGTCGGTCTCTGCAAACTTTTTTCTGGAGCATTCACAAAAATAAAACAAAACTCAACGAATACTTGTCACACAGACATGAGCGATATATCTATAGAAACATTTAAGTGTCTATTTTTAAATGATCTAATTCAAAATAAAAACAAATATTCTCTGTTTATGTAATCTGTATGAAAAGAGAGATGTCAGTTGTTCTTGTGTAAGCTCATTACCTGCTAATGTGAACACTCTCAGACCCCAGAGGGTTAACTCCATATGCTTAGAGTCATTTAGATCAGTGGTTCTCTACTAGTTTGGCCAAGGGACTCACATTTCCCATGGTCATTAAGCAGCAACACAAATTTTTAGGATTTTGAACCAAGCTTATTTATTTAATAATAAAACACACACAAGCACATCCCATTTAACTTAACATAAATATAAATGGTAAGAATTTAATTAACAATGATGAATAAATAATATTATAAGATAAGACAATTAAATAGCAGTCCCAAATTAGTTATTGTTAATACAATAAAGTTAGTAAGTTTGTATGAGCCACAACAGTCATCAAAAATATAGAATTGATGGTATTTTAGGTTAAGGCTACAGAAACTACAATCCTTCATACTTTCCTGATTAAGATGGACAGCAGGTATTAGCTTGACATGCTTGAGTACAGTTGAGGATTTAGTGACATAGGGCATAACATTTTACACCAGAAAACAATGGCAAACAAATCTTAAAATTGAGTTATGAGAGGAATAACAACCTCACATATTCACCTACTCAGGCAGTGACCACAAGGGTTTAATGGATCATTCAAACTAAGCAAACCAAGGTTGAGAAATGGCTTGGAGCACTTACACTAATGTAAATGATGGGATTTTGTAAAATTTGATTAAAATTAAACAACCAGTTTCAGCATTGTCTTTGAACTCCTTGCCATCTTCTTAAAAATTTTGTTCCAACAAAAGTTGTAGATAAATCTCAGCTGACTTTTGCTGAAAAGCTGTAGAAGAGGTCTGTTGAAGAACAAAAAAATCCTTAAAAGTACCTATGATGGCGTCAGTGCTGTCACAAGCTATGTTTCCATCCAAAGTTACACATTTAAACTGTATATAAAATTGGAATTGTCACAGTGTGACTGCAGCAGAAATGAAAAACAAAAGCAGGATCTATGCACAGCAATTGTTTTAATAATAATAAACTAAATATAACAAAACACTCAAGCTTCTCATAAATAGCAAGACACGATCAGGACAATCTAACATCGACAATAATGGACCAGGGACAACTGAAATTGAGGGCTATAAATATACAGGCAAACACTAGGGACTAAATGAGATAATTAACTACAAACAGGTGTGACACATGAGGGCAAATCAAAGGGCAAGTGACATTACCCCCCATCAAAAAGGCATGTCCATGCACCTTAAAACACCAACAAAAAAATCGAACAGAGAAGGAAGGGCGGGGCCTTATGAGGAAGATGCAGAGGCTGGCACATGGGACAAGACAAGGGAGGAGCCAGCGAGGAGATGACAACGGGATGAGCCAGGGAGGAGATGGCGATGGAAAATGCTGGGGAGACGATTGCAGGAGGAGCCAGGGAGTGACCCCAAACAGCAAGCAGGATGAAGGCCCACAGTGTAGCCGATGGTGGGAGGAGCCATGGTGAAGCCTTGATGTAGAGGCAAGGCAGAACCAGGGGGACGACAGAGGGGGCGACACTGGAGACCTAGGCGGAGCCGTGGGGACCAGTGGCCGAGGTGAAGCCAAGATGCTGTAGGACTGACGTGGAGCCGGAGCGATCAAGGAAAGAGGTGGAGCTGGAGGGAAGGAGGAACTCAATGGAGCCAGGGGACAAGTCGGAGACGAAGGCCCAGAATCCCATGGTGAAGGCAAGGTGACGACTGACAAAGGCCAAGCTAGAGGGACAAGGAAGCCTGGAAGGATGTTGGTCCAAGGCAGAGCAGAGGGAGCAAGGACCCACGGTGGGGCTGACTGGGCTTGGAGGTTCGAGGTGGAGCTAGAGGGTCAACAGACCAGGGCAGAGTTGGGGAACCGGAAGTCCAAGGTGGATCCAAGGTGCTGAGAGGAGCCAGCAAAGGAGGAGCTGAAAGACTGTAGGGAGCCAGCCAAGACAGGGCAGAAGAACTGGATAACATGAGCAGAAGTTTACAAAACAGGTTCCTTGACCGTGACAGGGCAGGCAGAGAGTTAAAAAAACTACCTCCTTGGCCGTGACAGGGCAGGCAGAGAGTTAAAAAACGACCAATACAGGACAGGCAGAGAATTTTAAAGACGGCCTCCTTGGCTGATATGCAACAGGTGGAGAGTTCAAAAACGGCCTCCTTGGCTGATACGGGACTGACAGAGAGTTCAGAAACAGCCTCTTTGGCCGACATAGGACAGGCAGAGAGTTAAAATACGGCCTCCTTGGCCGACATGGTACAGATAGAGGAGGTGGGAGGAAGAGTGGGAACATCCACAACGACGCAGACTTGGTGCTGGGAGACGAAACGGGCACAGTGCTGGGCAACAAAACAGGCATGGTGCTAATCCCTTCACTCTCTTTCAATTCCTCAAATAATTTTGTAGAAATTATTTACAGCTCACCCTCAGCTTCAGGAGCATTGGCAGGGCTCCGCTTCATGCCCTCGTATTCCACAAGGATGCTTAATAGGACGGATGGTGTTGCCAGCTCACACACCTGGTCAGACCTACTACTGGGCTCGGGTTCGGGGTGAAGATGGCTGTCTGTCCATAATGAGCATGGTCTCTGGGGCTGAAGCGAGCGCAGGGATGAGTTCAGTGTAAAACTTTGCCAAACAAATGAGGACATATTCCCTTTATGTGAACTTTTCCATCTCAGGTAATTCCACCATCATGATTAGCACCAATCCAAAAGATTAATTTGAGACTGTTATCATCTTATCGTTTGTTGTGCTAACTCACAGAAGCAGATAGTTTATTCCAGTAAGGAAAGACCTCTCTGGCTAAGTTGGATGAATGCACCTGCTAGATCCATATCTTGGTCCAGTATTCTGTCATGGCGTGGTTGAGGTAAAGGATGAAAAATAATAAGCTGGATCTATGCAGAGTTGTTGTTTTAACAATAACAAACTAAAAGTAACAAAACACTCAGGCTTGCATCCAGAAGCGCTGCACTAATGCCATCTTCTGGATTTATTTTCCTGTAATGTTCGTTACATCATATTCTCCTCATTAGAACTGCCCTTGTTAAAAAGCTGAAAGTACATCTTCTGCCTTGTTCATTCACACCACTTTCCCGTATTCTTTATTCTTGTCCCTGTTAACCCTTTAAGCTAACCCTTAAAGGAACACCAGTAATTTTTGAGCACGACTTGACTATACTTTGGAGACGATTCTTATTCTTTAGAGAAAGTGCCGAAAACCAACAGAGCAATGATAAACTCAAAACACTCTTAATAAAGGTATTATAAAATGTATACAGTATAGGCTTTTTAACACTAAAGGAGTTCAATTTCCTCAGAAGAAACATTCTCCTTTTATTGTTTCTCAATACCTTTATTGAGTAACAAAATAGTTTATAGCATCAGGGATATGTAGCATACAAATTATTTACAGTTAAGAAGTGGTAAGCATTAACATTCTAAAATAGGTTGTTCTCTTGCATTAGTGCTCTAATGTAACTTTTTTTCTGTATTGTAATTAGATTAAACAAGGATATGCAAAACATAAACATTTACATTTACATTTAGTCATTTAGCAGACGCTTTTTATCCAAAGCGACTTACAAATTAGGACTAAATTAAGTGAGTCATCATGAAGAGGCAAAAAACAACGCAAGAAGTGCTCAAAATACGAAGTTCAGGCATTATTCAGAGTAGCATAAGCCCGATAAGCGAGGTTTTAAAGGGAAAGGGAAGGTTTATTTTATTTTATTTTTTTATGAGGTTAAGTGCTCACGGAAGAGATGGGTTTTCAGTTGTCTTTTGAATGTTGTCAGGGATTCTGCATTCCGGATGAGGGTGGGGAGAGCGTTCCACCAGCATGGAACTGTGAATGAGAATGTTCTGGAAAGAGATTTTGTGGCTTTCGGTGATGGAACCACGAGACGTCGCTCTTTGACCGATCGTAGGCTTCTGGTAGGGATGTAGACTCGTAGGAGTGAGTGAAAGTAGGAGGGAGCTGAGCCTGTGATAGATCTGTAAGCGTCAATGCCTTGAACTTGATGCGAGCAGCGAGAGGTAGCCAGTGCAGAGAGGTGAACAGAGGAGTGACGTGGGCCCTTTTGGGCTCGTTGAAGACAAGATGAGCTGAAGCATTCTGAATCATTTGTAGAGGTTTAGTTGCACATGATGGAAGTCCGGCCAGAAGAGCACTGCAGTAGTCAAGCCTAGAAATGACCAGGGCCTGGACGAGAAGCTGTGTTGCATGCTCAGTAAGGAAAGGCCTGATCTTCCTGATGTTGTGCAGTGCAAACCTGCATGATCGAGCTGTCTTTGAAATGTGATCTGTGAAGGTCAGCTGGTCATCAAACGTTACTCCAAGATTTCTGACCGACCTTGATGGGGTGATTGATGATGATTCTAGCTGGATAGTGAAGTTGTGCTGTAGAGACGGATTGGCAGGGAGGACGAGAAGCTCAGTCTTTGCCAGGTTGAGCTGCAGGTGGTGTTCCTTCATCCATGTCGAGATATGCGCCAGACAGCTTGAGATCCGTGTAGCTACTGTGGGATCATCTGGTTGAAATGAAGGGAAGAGCTGTGTGTCATCAGCATAGCAGTGGTAGGAGAAACCGTGTGCCTGTATGATGTGTCCCAGTGATGTGGTGTAGATGGAGAAGAGGAGGGGACCAAGAACTGAACCCTGGGGAACCCCTGTGGTCAGTTGATGTGCTCTGGATACCTCGCCTCTCCATGAGACCCTGAAGGACCTACCTGTGAGATTGGACTTGAACCAGTGGAGTGAAGTTCCTGTGATGCCCAGTGATGAGAGGCTGGACATAAGGGTCTGGTTATTCACAGTGTCGAAGGCAGCAGACAGATCCAGGAGAATGAGGACTGAAGATTTGGAAGCAGCTTTTGCGATCCGTAGGGCTTCTGTGACCGACAGTAGTGCAGTCTCAGTTGAATGCCCTTTCTTGAAGCCGGATTGGTTGACATCCAGCTGGTTGTTTAGAGACAAGAAGGATGTTACTTGGTTGAAAACAGCTCTTTCAAGTGTTTTCGCAATGAATGGTAGGAGAGAGATAGGTCTGTAATTCTCTACAGATGATGTGTTTAGTGTTGGTTTTTTAAGCAGTGGAGTAACCCGAGCCTGCTTGAATGCTGTAGGGAAAGTGCCAGTATGTAGGGATGAGTTGATGATGTGTGCGAGTGCTGGTAGAAGTGTGGGAGAGATGGCTTGTAGAAGGTGTGAGGGGATGGGGTCTAGAGGGCAGGTGGTAGGATGACTGGAGAGGAGAAGTGTAGATACTTCTTCCTCGGTTAGTGGAGAAAAGAAGGACAGAGGGATATTGGCTGTGGAAGGGGTCAGACTGGGTTCCTGTGTGTGTGGAGCTGAGAACTGACTGCTGATAGTTGTTGTTTTGTTGGTGAAGAAGTTCGCAAAATCGTCAGCAGTTAAAGAGGAGGTGGGTGGTGGTGGAGGTGGACAGAGGAGAGAGTTGAATGTCTTGAAGAGTGATCGTGTGTTGGAGGAGCTGTTGAAACAAACAAATGAAACTTCTCAAGTGTGATGTGTTAGAGGGGCTTAAAAAAAAACAAATTACATTTTTACATTACATAAAATCCATAAATAATGTTTTTTTTATTTCTTTCCTGAACTGTTGACTGTAGAATAGAATAATGTAGTTGTGTGAATCATGCAAGTATCTTTTTTTGTGTGCCATGTAAATTAAATACAATATACACTAAACACAATTTTGCAATATTTAAACAATATACTGCAATATACATACAGAACATGCTTTTTTTTTACTTTCCTCAGTTTTTAAACATAAATAGCATATTGCCAATTAAGAGCAAAAAGTATATATATATATATATATATACTGTATATATGCGTTGGTAGACTGATGAAGACAAAGACAAATAAAGTTGACCGGATGAATGAAACGTGACCGGACAAACTCAAAGGGAACACATAGGAACTTATACAAAAGATAATGAGGTGAAAACAGCTGAACCAAACTAATAACAGTAACTATAGAAACTAAAGAGTGAAAACAACAAATGTAAACAAACTAGAAGGACATGAAATTAACTGAACATAACAGTGACAGTACACCCTCCGCCGGGAAGGCGCGACCTCGTGCTGTGACAGATGATGAAAATAAGATGTGACGGTGCAGGCTTTGGTGATGTGTGAATGACGAAAATCCCCTGGCGGCGATGGAAATTGCCTGGTGGCGCAGACCCAGAGCTTACCAGTGCCGACAGCCCACAGCGGAGCTGAGGAAGGGAGGAGCGCAGGTTGTGTGGGGGTGACTAATGGCATCTGGGGGATGATCGATGGAGACTCAGCAGATGGATCCATAGGCGCAGACGGAGAGCCAATGGACTCAAGCGACATTGCTGGCTCTGGAGATCTCTGCAATGCCGTGGCGACGAGCGTCGAAGGCGTTGCCAGAGTACCCGAGGGCTGAGGTGGAGCCAGTGTGATGGAGGACAGAGGCAACGCTGAAGGAAAGGAGGAACTGCTGCAGCCGTAGAGGTGGAGGAACGGAGCGTAGCGGAAGATCCGCAAGTCCGTGGCAGAGGTGGTGTGACGACTGACCAAGGAGACTGGAGCCGAAGGAGGGAGGCAAGGCGGAGTCGGCAAGTCAACAGGCCGAGGTGGAGCCACTGGATCCTCTCGCACAGGCACTGCAGGTAGATGCACAACGTCACAGGGACACCCCCGTGACGGCACAGGGCTGTAGACATCCGGCAGTGGAGGGGCTGGAGGACTGGCTGAGATTCGCTGTGCCACAAAACTTGACAGACAAATGGTAAGAGAAACACAGTCATTGTTGCTATCCAAACACATCGATGATGAAGGTTCTTGGTGGGATATGGTGGGAGTTGATTTTTCTTCATTGAAGTTAATCAGCCAGTCCACATTCTCCTATATATTAATACAATATATATATATTCTCTTTTGTTTTATATTGAAGTGCTTGATATGAGCTGCTTTGTACACTGAACAAAATTATAAACGCAACACTTTTGTTTTTGCCCTCATTTTTCATGAACTGAACTCAAAGATCTAAGACTTTTTCTATATACACAAAAGACCTATTTCTCTCAAATATTGTTCACAAATCTGTCTGAATCTGTGTTAGTGAGCACTTCTCCTTTGCCGAGATAATCTATCCACCTCACAGGTGTGGCATATCAAGATGCTGATTAGATAGCATGATTATTGCACAGGTGTGCCTTAGGCTGGCCACAATAAAAGGCCACTCTAAAATGTGCAGTTTTACCACACAGCACAATGCCACAGATGTCGCAAGTTTTGAGGGAGCGTGCAATTGGCATGCTGACTGCAGGAATGTCCAACAGAGCTGTTGCCCGTGAATTGAATGTTCATTTCTCTACCATAAGCCGTCTCCAAAGACTTTTCAGAGAATTTGGCAGTACATCCAACCGGCCTCACAACCACAGACCACGTGTAACCACACCAGCCCAGGACCTCCACATCCAGCATCTTCACCTCCAAGATCGTCTGAGACCAGCCACCCAGACAACTGCTGCAACAATCGATTTGCGTAATTACAGAATTTCTGCACAAACTTTCAGAAACCTTCTCAGGGAAGCTCATCTGCATGCTCGTCGTCCTCATCGGGGTCTCAACCTGAGTGCAGTTCGTCGTCGTAACCGACTTGAGTGGGCAAATGCTCACATTCAATGGGGTCTGGCACTTTGGAGAGGTGTTCTCTTCACAAATGAATCCCGGTTTTCACTATACAGGGCAGATGGCAGACAGCATGTATGTCGTCGTGTGGGTGAGCGGTTGCTGATGTCGACGTTGTGGATCGAGTGGCCCATGGTGGCGGTGGGGATATGATATGGGCAGGCGTATGTTATGAACAATGAACACAGGTGCATTTTATTGATGGCATTTTGAATGCATAGAGATACCGTGACAAGATCCTGAGGCCCATTGTTGTACCATTCATCCACAACCATCACCTCATGTTGCAGCATGATAATGCACAGTCCCATGTTGCAAGGATCTGTACACAATTCCTAGAAGCTGAAAACATCCCAGTTCTTGCATGGCCAGCATACTCACCGGACATGTCACCCATTGAGCATGTTTGGGATGCTCTGGATCGGCATATACGACAGCGTGTTCCAGGTCCTGCCAATATCCAGCAACTTCGCACAGCCATTGAAGAGGAGTGGACCAACATTCCACAGGCCACAATCAACAACCTGATCAACTCTATGTGATGGAGATGTGTTGCACTGCGTGAGGCAAATGGTGGTCACACCAGATACTGACTGGTTTTCGGATAAAAAAAAAATAATTTTTCAATAATTTGCTACGATCACAAATAATCTTACCTTGTTTGTGTCCATCAAATAAAATGTGAATGAATTCTAAATAAAACAAAAACAGAAACTAAGAACATTAGTATATTCTTTATTTGATACAGTACAAAATAAAATAAGAAATATGATGTCAGTAAAAGTTTACATGTTTAGCTAAACTTTGAATCTATAGTGGTTTCTAGCCAGTGGTGTAGTCTACGATGGGTATATGCCGTATACCCACTAGGAAAGGGCAAGGATTTCCGTATAAAGGATTTCCACTTAAAAAAGCACGAGGATACGTAACAATTTCGTTTTGTGACAGAACTTTCACACTTTCATTCATAAATTTACACCGTCTGTGTTGCGAAGCGACGGATCGAATCACGGAATCCAGTCACAAATGGAACTTATACTGTATAAAGAAGAACGTCATGGAATCTGTACAATGAATACAATTTCGATATGGACTTCTGTCTGTGAATATTTAAGCTCAAAAAGACTGCTATTGAAATCTGAAGTCTGCATGTTCTGCGGATCTCTATTAATGAGTGCCGCAGTTTCGTCTACTACACACATCCTGAAGCACGCGTGACGCTTGTGTTTTCGGCGTCTGCCATCTCATGAGGGCATGGACACATGAACTTCACCAAAGAGCTGTCACTTCACAAGCATTTGACCATTTCATTTGTTTAAACTATTAGTCATATCACATACAGACAAACTCTAAGGTCTTTATGACAACCCGTCAAAATAAAAGGTTGTATAACTTGAAGAAATTATAACAGAAATATATTACTATTGCACAGTAGAGTATACTTCTCGTAATGATAATAATAATGATAATAATAATACAGTTTATTAAAACATGCAGCAACTCAAATGTCTTCATTACAACCCGCCAAATTAAAAGTTTGGTCTAACTTGAAGAAATTGAAGAAAGAAATTGCATAGTAAAATTTATTTCTTAAGTAATAATAATAATAATAATAATAATAATAATAATAATTTAAAGTAATAATAATAATAATAATAATAACAACATCTATTAAAACATTATTTTAAAGGAATATCACACAAGTTTTCATACGTTTTATTTTAAACAGTAAACTTGCCAAAAAATAAAAGGAGTTTAAATTTCTATTAAATATTTTTTTAAGATTAACTAAATTGTTAGTTTTATTCATTGATTTGATTACCACCATTTTTAAAGTGAATTTGTATTTGTCCTTACAATGTTTAAATATTCTCTGTACTCCTGACAGCAAAATAAACCACAATAAAGTATCAGTGGGGAAAAAACGTGATATACCTGAAACCACCAGAATCTTAAAAAAATATCATGATAGATTATTGGTCATACCGCCCTTTGGTCATAAACTCTTTCAGAATGCTCTCAATAGGTTGGTTTCACGTGACGTCACGCTGCTGCATCGTGAGAGCGCGAAATTCAGATGGAGGGCAGGAAGTGAAATAGCTGAGGATCTGCCGTCTGAAAAAATGCCAATGTTTTGTGTACGGCTGCTCCAATCGTTCTAATCGAAAAAAAGGGAAAGGGTTTTTATAGAGTACCAAAGACTGTCACTCATAAAGGCGAGAAATATAAAAAGCTCACAGAACAACGCCGTAAAAAGTGTATTTTTAACGTAAGTTAGGTCTGCGGTCGGGAGGAGCAGAGTCTGTTAATGCCTGTGTCTGCAGCGACCACTTCGTCGGAGGTATGTTAGCTGGCCAGCGTGTTTTTTGTGTCTGTTTATATACCATTAGGTTGTCGTTAGGTCTCGTTTACACTGTCAGTGAAATGTGACCCAATTGTTTGCTCATATGTGACACAGATCCGATGTGTTCTATGACAGTGTAAACAGGAAAAAAAACGCATGCATTCGGATATTTCGAGATCGGTTTCAGGCCTCATTCATATGTGGAAATAAATCAGATATGTGCCAATGCGACTGTCATGTAAACAGGCAGATCGGATTTTGAGGCATTAGGCAACGTCTCCGCGGTTAAAGCCAATATTTAAACACAATATGCTCCCACCAGTCCTGAGATCTCTCTCACACACAATAACTGAAGCATATGTGCAATGATGGCACTATTCGTCCTCCTCCGCCTCATAATCATGGTGATGTTTGGCGAACTTCGCATACATCGCAGAGCTAGGATCAAGCATATTTCGCGTCCGCCCATCTGTGCAAGATAATTTAACCCTTTAAGCATGCGCGATGTTTCAGATAGTATGGCAAGTGTAAACGCATGTATCGGATATGGGTTGAAAGAACGTGTAAACAGACGGTCAAAAAAATCGGATAAAGGTACAATACGGACACTCCGCAACGGTTTCCTCCATAGATGTATTATCTGTGTTTACTTCCTGCCCTCCATCTGAAATCGCCCCGCCTTCGCGCGTCATCATAATCACGTGACTGAAACCCAGCTATTGACCTATGGCTAAGCCACGCCCCCAAACGCGATGAGCCAATCACAGTGCGCATAGCTAACCCATACACTCGGACATTCTCTGCTTCCACGTCCATTGAAATGCATTGCAGTTAGTCAGTTTTCATTCGTTTTTATATGTTTTTTCTTGTCATTTTAAGTTTAAAATGGTCAAACAGTGTGCGTGGGGTACATTCAACTCTAACACTAGGTATCCTGAGAGGCTGGGCGACGGTGTGTATTTTTTACCCTTTCCCAAGCCACATTTCAACCAAGATAAGTGTCTGCTCTGGATTAAGTTATGCGGTAGACCACAACACCAACTAAACGCAATTAAACAAGGATGTCTAACGTTACATCTGTAAGGTAAGTCAACAACGTATTTGAACGTTATCTTTAACATCTCTAACATAACGTTAGCCTAGCTTCTAGCTGCGTTGTAGCTGCGTAGCCAGACACAATGTTGTGTTTTACACAAATATAACTTAAGTAGGCTAAACACTTTGCAGTTGAAATGATGTCCTGTATGAACAAAATGGAGTATGTTTTTATGTTTCCACTGTTCGATCGCGCCCGTGCCTCTCTCTCTCTCTGATACACACACTCATCCAGCATTGCAATCTTGACATCGCAGCCTGTTCATTATGCTGCGTTCACACCAAACGCAAATAGAGTGTCAAATTTGCGCGTATCGCATCTAGTTCGACGCTTGAACATTTTGAATCCATTCACGCGTCCAAAGCGAATAGGACGCGCATATTCACCTTATTCCGCCCCGCCCACTTTTACTTCTGTCCAGTACTTCCGTTGTAAACCAACTTCCGGTTTAGCGGACCCTCATTCAATTTCGCGGAGAACTGCAGAGAAGTCTCACTGATAAAATGTCACATAAGATAAGCTAATTTGTGCCAAATGTGCTATGTACGTGTGTACCAACAGCACAGCAATGCACTGTTTCTCGGGGTAATTTTTAAACGACCCGTCTGCCTGTCTGATCGCAGCCCGGCCGATGTGTAGTGTTTAGCCTACATTAGCCACAAACATCTAATGTTGTAATGGTCTCACTACAGGACACATACACATGCTATACCTTGTTTGAAAGCTATGGTCCTCTAGAATTCAGTCGCTGGATTTATTTTACAGCCATTACTTGTGTTAGATCAAACCATAAGAAATTGCAGCTAGCAGTTAGCTAAGCTAACGCACCTCTTGTTCATCTAGTTGAGGCTCTACTTTCTTTCTACACCAGTTCATGGCTATTTTTTTCTCATAGTGGTTATACACTGCAAATGTATCTGGTGATTAAGCAAACAAACTGTGGTGTAATAATGTTTCAAACTTTACATGTAGTAGTGTTTGTGCACATCTTCATAACTAAGTAATAGCTATTAGAAAGACAGCTATTAAATAATTTGATTGTGGCATTGTTTCAAAAGCTTCAAGTGAAATGTAGGCTACTTTAGTACGTTGCAGCAGTTGTTAATAACCATAGTCCAACGCATTTGGCTATAATATTTTAGTCTATCTACTTATATCAAGACAGATAACAGATTGGACCAGGGCAAACAAAGCGCTAAGTAGCTAAACCAGGAAGTGAGATTACGCGGATGGCGCCACCCAGTGCTACTTCCGGAATAAAGTGAATAAAGCGAGCGTTTGAAGCGAAATAGCACCAAACTATAACGTGTAAGTTACACTGTGACCTGTCAATCTTTGTCTGGAGCTGAAGCTTTTCATCGACCTTCTCAACAATGAAATTATTAATATAACCCTCCAATGTATAGTTAAGGCCCTTTTGGTGACTTTGAGATGATATATAATCTTTCTGTCTCCAAAAATCATCAATTGCCTCCTGTAAAATGTCTCCTACTGTGACAGCTTTTGTCCGAGTGAGTGGAGGGGGCGTGGCTTAGCCATAGGTCAATTACATGTAGACAAACTGTATGCATTAGTGAGTGTGGTGGTGCTTATGGGGTGTCGCTCTGGGACGGGTGAGTATGAGGCTATATTATATTACCCTCCAATGTATAGTTATATTAGAACCCTCCAATGTATAGTTAGGCCCTTTTGGTGACTTCGAGGTGATATATAATCTTTCTGTCTCCAAAAATCATCAATTGCCTCCTGTGAAATGTCTCCTACTGTGACAGCTACCACTATAGCGCCTGTTACCGAATGTTGACTGTTTGTCCGAGTGAGTGGAGGGGGCGTGGCTTAGCCATAGGTCAATTACATGTAGACAAACTGTATGCATTAGTGAGTGTGGTGGTGCTTATGGGGTGTCGCTCTGGGACGGGTGAGTATGAGGCTGGGAGGGAAAAATCACAGTATTCACTACAAAAAAACTAGACTACACTGTTTCTAGCATTCTAATTATATTAGATTAATTTTATTATGAATGTATGGATTATTTTAAATGCCTTGCATGTTTTTGTCCCATTATTCTGTTTATATCTATTTATGTTTTTGTGAGTTAATGCCATGTAGCGATGGCTTGATTGTTACTGTACAGAGCACTGCCGCTTTAAGAAACTTTTGGTCCGAACGCGCGCTTTCTCTCTCATTCCGTGGGAAGAGGAGCTGAGGTGAAGTTGTTTTGTGGCTTTGCCAAAGTTAATAATATTGTTATTTGTGACAATACTTGTTCAGTTTACGTTTTTCATGTTGTTTGGACATGCTTTTATATGTAGGACCGCATATCTCGGAAGTTAATATTTCAAAGTGTATATTGAACGGCACATTCGAGTGGCTCATTTGCTGTCCCTTTACCAACAGGTGCTATATGGGAGAAAGCAATCAAAAATGACGTTTATGCAGGTATGTTGCGATTGATTAATATCATTGTTATGTGACAAACATTAATGCTGGCCAGCACTGACAGCAATTTAGGGCGTTTCTTCAACTAGGGCCTTGTGAAGTTGAATAAAACACAGTCTCATAGGTTTAAATAATTTGTCTTGTTTTAAGGTCTGTAAGAGGACAAACTTAGATTACAAGATAAATTTTAATTTTATTCCTACCTGCAATGAACAAAATAATGTCACTGAACATTTCCATAGAAACCACCTAAACAATCTTTCACACAAACTTTTTAAAGGTACATTACAGTGTTGTGGTGGAAATGACACCAATACTGTGCAACAGACATATTTTGTATAAAAAGTAATATTGATTGTGGTCTCAAATTAAATACTATAATGTATTTTAATTATTTTACTAGTGCTTAATTCAGGTACATTAATAGTTTCCAGATAAGTCATATTTTTAAACTGTATTTTCATTGTTGAAGTTAAAAAGTCTGGGTGTGCGACAAGGAGAAAACAGTGATTTTGACACCTATAAGGAGGTTGAAAGTATGAAAAAATCATAATAGAAAGGTAGTAAAAAGTGTTTAAGGTGGTTTTATTGTTAGTTTGACAAAGAAAGAGGAATTTGTCGAAAATATGTGTTTTTAAAAATATGACCAAAGAAAGAACATAAAAGTGCCCATAGTCTAAGAATCACCCATAAATGCAATGCAAAATGTGGTCTTCTGTAGTTCGTGTTGAGCAAAGCTGAGGAAAGTAAAAGAGAAATTATCAAAATATGTTATGACCATTTATTATCTATTACATAACCATCTATTACAGCCAGCAGCATAAGTTTAATTAATTTTATTTTTTTCAGTCAGACATCACACAACAACAGAAGCAAGCAAACAAACAAACAAACAGCTTCTGTTGTAAAAATACAAACTGTTCAGTTATAATATTATATGTAGTAACATTTCGTACCGTTGCTTCTGTCTGAAAAACAGTTGTGATGTTTGAATGAATGAGTGTTTAAGTTCGAGAATGAGAAATTAAGTTCACTATATTGGTGGAAAAGGACTGTGAGAGGCCATCATTGTTCAGAGGACTATCACTGTGGTAATGTGAAATAAAGTTCCAGGACCTTGATAAATAATTATTATATATTTTTTTACTATTTTATGATAGGCTCAACTTATTGGCTCAGTGTTGCATTGACACTTACTTTACATCTTACGCCCGTTTCACACATACTCCGTGTGCAGTGCGTGTACGGTGCGTGTTGCAGTGCGTATGCAGTGCAGGAGCAGCACGCGCAATAGTGTTTTCACATATGCTGCGTTTGCAGTGCGTAACTGATCCGCTGCTGGCTATACCACAAATACATACTCTCAATTTGTATTTCAAATCAAGAAGTTATCAGCAACTTTTATTTAAAAAATGTTTTTTTGTCAGCATTGCGATTCTCTTTGTACACATATAGCCTACACTCTTTAATAGATGTATTCACGTTTAAACACAATTTAAACAACATATTATTAAATGCATTACTTCTATATAATTATATATTAAGTTGCTCAAGCAAGTGGTAAAATATTTTACCATGTAGCCTACTTAAAATTGCAAAGCCTACATTTTAAATTAAAACGTAAAATTGACAAAAACAGCAGACTCATACCCTTTCCTTGCATAATTTAAATCTTTATATAATAAATCTTGCATGTCACAAAGAACTTGTTTTTCCACCTCCACGAATGAGACGAGTGTTGTTCATTATGTCGCCTTGTTGAGGTAAATTGTATTTTCCATTGATTTACCCCGGTCTTAACGTCTCAGCATTGCGATTCTCTTTGTACATACACTCTTTATAGACGTATGCACGTTTAAACACAATTTAAACAACGGCAGCCTATTATTCAATGCATAGCCTACTTCTACTTATATTAAGTTGCTCAAGCAAGTGATAAAATTTAACCATGTAGCCTACATATTAAATCGCAAACATTTTAAATTAAAACTTAAAATTGACAAAAACAGCCCACTCGCATGCCTTTTCTTTTTCATTTAAATTTTAATACAATAAATCTTGCATGTCACAAAGAACTTGTTTTTTTATACCTCTACGAATGAGACAAGTGTTGTATGTCGCCTTGTTGAGGTAAATTGTAGCTTTCCTTGCTTTACCCCCGTCTTGTGGAAAAAGTAGTATTTAATTAAATACATTTATGGTGAGATTACTACATTTTATTTCATTAATCGCATTTATGGTGAAATTTCTACATTTTCAGGTCAATATGTGTTCATTTTGACCACGAAACATGCGCTGTCACTTTAATTCAGCGTTTGCAGCACAGCAAAAATAGACTCGGTGCGGAAACGATCGCTGCACTGCTGTATACGCACCGCAACTGGAACGGATCGACGGACTGCAACCGCGTGCAGTGTGAAAGCTCTAACCTGTTAACATGGGTACGGAAAAAAATACGCACCGCATACGCACTGCAAACGGAGTATGTGTGAAACGGGCGTTACATTCGATGATAATTTACGTGCATTAAGAAAGTTCATTCAAGTTCTCTGTGGCAGTGGTAACATAATTTGTAAAAAAACAAAAAAACATAGTTTGTAAAAAAAAAAAGTTTTACAGCAATACATTTGCAATGGAAGTTTAATGAGAGAATAACAGAAAAAGAGTCAGAACAAGAATTGAAGTGTGGGTGACCTCTAGTGACTATGTGGTGATCTAGCTTGCTACTTAAGTAACCCCCATGATATGCATTATGTGTTTACACTGCATTGCTTTATTGATGCAAAATTAAATATTTAAGACATGAAACATTTTTTTTTCTTTGCCATATAAAACTAAACAAAAACATTAAAAGATTCTTCTCATCATTTACAATTAGATTAAGATACTCTAATTCTTATTTCAGGACTAAATGCTGAGAGGACAGAATGTTTATCATAAGACCAGTATAACTTCTGATCACTGAACATTATGTTTTCTCTTATGACCAGTGTTGGGAAGGATACTTTCAAAATGTATTCCGTTACAGAATACAGAATACATGCCCAACAATGTAATTTGTAACGTATTCCGTTACTCAATCTGAGTAACGTATTCTGAATACTTGGATTACTTCCACATTGAATTGCATTTTATAAGTGTCGGACATCAAATCCTGCTTAATAAACAGGCCTATTCTTGTGGGGTGCGGTGAATGCGGTGGTGACGCGTATGCCAATAAAGCACCTAAAAGCTGTCACAAAGAACCGGCAAAAGTAATAATTATGAATATGTCAAATATAGAAAGGAGATATTTTAATTGTTTATTAATAAACAAGTGTTTTCTTTGTCAGTGTCGGCTACAAAGATGAGGTTGACGATGCTGACTCGCGATCTTCACAGTAGCCTAGTGAACGCGCCTGAGAGAAATGCACATTTCATACGGATGCGCTGCGTATTGCGGTGTGTATGTGGTACAGGAGAGCAGCACGCGCTATAGTGCTTTCACATATTGTTACAGAAGGAGACGGACAACAAGGTAAGTAGTAATGTAATGTTTATTTAAACAGCTGAGTGTCAAGAAGATTCAACGTGCAGAATTTAGGTGAGTATCAGAGTTCAGAAGTGCAGAGTTTTTGAATGTAATTCGTGAATGAATGATCGCTGTATCTTTTGCAGGAACGGCAGGATGAGACTTCAGAGTGGAGATGATCTTCGTATGAAGAAGATGACAGGTGACAGCACACACTCACGCACCACTTGATGGGACAGACAGGCTTACGGCTCGGACACCACTCGAGATGAGATCTGAACAGACTGGAACAGACTGGAATCGTCGTAGAGAACTGGTAAGTAAACACAGGTAAGTTTAGTAGTGAAACTCGCAGAGAGAAGCACTATGAGTCCGCTTCGGATAAACGAGCCCGGACAATGAGAGGTGCGTGAGGTGTGCTTATGAAGCAGTGGTGATTGATGGGGTGCAGGTGTGACTTATTAAAACTCAGGTGACTGTGATCGCTGGGTGATTGTGGTGGATGAACCTGGCCAATCCGTGACACATATGATGCGTTTGGAGTGCGTAACTGATCCACTGATACCACAAACACATACACAATATTTGTATTTCAAATCCAGAAGTTTTCAGCAACTTTTATTAAAAAAAGTTTTGTCACCGGTGCAATTTTCTTTGTAGCCTACGCATATTCACTCTTTAATAGACATATTCAAGTTTAAACAATTTAAACAACATATTAATCAATGCATTACTTCTATATAGATTAAGTTGTGCAAGCAAGTGGTAACAAATTTAACAATTAGGCTATTAAAATCGCAAACATTTTAAATTAAAACTTATAATTGACAAAAACAGCCGACTCTCATGCCTTTTCTTTTGCATTTAAATTTTAATACAATAGGCTAAATCTTGCATGCCACAAATAACTTGTTTTTCAACCTCCACGAATCAGACGAGTGTTGTTCATTATTTCGCCTTGTTAAAGTAAACTGTTTTCATTGCTTTACCCCGGTCTTAAAATAAAAAGATGACTGTGAAAAAAAAGCAGTATTTAATTAAATACATTTATGATGGTATTACTACATTTTATTTAATTAAATGCATTTATGGTGAAATTACTACATTTTCAGCTCAATCTGTGTTCATTTTGACCACGAACCATGCGCTGTCACTTTAATTCAGCGTTTGCGGCACAGCAGAAATACACTCGGTGCGGAAACGATCTATACACACCGCTCCTGGAACGGATAAACGGGCCGCAGTGTGAAAGCTCTAACCTGTTAACATGGGTAAAAAAAAAAAAAAAACGCACTGCAAACAGAGTATGTGTGAAACGGGCGTTCATTTATGAGACCAGCTCCAGTTCACACGCTGGCGCCTCCGTGTCCTGATTATTGTCTGCTATATTTACTTAAATCCAGGCAATTGGTTGATGAAACACTGATTAAAATTAAGATACAATTAATACAAAACGAAATTCACTTTAAAGAAAGGCTTTGTGCTTTCTGTTTGAGGTCTCTGTGAAAGTTTTAAAGCAGTCTTTTAGTGCCGCTTTCAGAGCGCTCACGTCCGTAACGGAGAACACGACCGTAACATTTATTTATTTATTTATTTCATAAATGCGAATACGAAAAATAAAATAAAATGAATATTTTATGTTCTGTGGAGAGCCAACCCTGCTTCATCCGATGAGTAGTATTACTTTTGGTTTGCGCAGTGTAATTCACAGATTGGCACCTAAAAGTTAAAGATTTTTTGTGTCATGCATGTTTTATTTCCCTCATATTAAAAATAAAACGCATGTAGACCGATATTTTTCTAATGTCTGGACTCCTTTATTAAGGGAGTATGGATATATACAGATGTTTCACTATTGGTATTAATGCATTTTCTGAGAATTTATATTTCAAGTTTTGACTGCACCTATTTAAAAAAAAAAAAAAAAACCCTAGGCCTACTTTAAGATGCTTCTTCAGGTTGAAGGTGGAGTTGGACGCTGAAAGGAGGTTGGTTGCTGGCAAGCAGAGGTTGCACTGCACAGTTATATTTCGTGCTCCCTTCTCTTTCTTTAATGTGAAATGCTGTTTGAATTTCCAAGATAGAAACGCATTCTTGCCCTGGCTCTGTTGTTCCGGCTCCATCTCTACCTCTAGCTCCCGCTGCTCCTCTTCCGACTCCATTGTGACTGATCACGCAAACCGCGCATTTTTTCGTTTTCATATTGGGGCTTCTGGGAAATGCATGGAGTTGCCTTAATTTATTTAGAGAGTGAATAAACTAAATTGTATTGTATTCTAAATACCAACTATTTAAATGGTAACTGTAACGGAATACAGTTACTCATAATTTGTATTCTGAATACGTAACGCCGGTACATGTATTCCGTTACTCCCCAACATTGCTTATGACTTATGACTCTTTTCCTGACTTTATTTGTAGCATACTTCTATTGCCTTTGGCCAGACGTTTCAAATCCATTTTAGGCTGGATTGGACAGAACGTCACATAATGTGGGCTAAAATTCATATTTGGTAAACCTTGGTCCACCATTACTCATTAAGAGCGTACTACATAGCAAACTACCAAATGCTGTACGTAATTAAAAATAAAAGCTACTATATAACAAAAGACACTATGAGGAGTCCATGTATGCAGTTGAGCAGTCTTTAAAGAGATCGACCAGTGAATTTGATAATCTGCAGTTTTAGCTGGGACTTTATGCTTTTTTGTCAAAACTGTACCAGTACAACCAGAATATTAGTATGGTGAAGAAGCTAACAGTGAGGAAAAAAACATACAAAGCAAACATAAATCGATCAATGACCTCCCCCAACTGTATCCACTCCTTTGAGTTCTGATCACTGGTGAAATGCTTATCAACATGCTGGCGAATGGTGAGTAAATCTTCATGTAGCATCCTTAGTTCCTTCAGCTCTTGCCCATCAATATTTAACGGTGTTTTAATGTCCTTTTCATGGTATCCAATTTGTCTTATTTCTTTCTCAGGTGAGCAGGAAATTATGCAATTGGTGTTTTCTGTTGGCAGAAATAGTTGATTTATTAATGTGATCTAGAGATAAGTAAACACAAGATTTATCATTGATATGTTGTAAATAGACATGCTACATCATTTTAAAGCTTATGACTTTAATGTATTTGATATATTCAGTATTTTATTTATTTATTTTCATGTAGATGCACACATTATATACTGCCAGTTGTCCAACTGGTTTATTAATATTATTTAATTACATATTTTTTTGCAGAAAATGTTTGACTGGTTGTTCAGCCGGTATGAGACTCACTTTGAGGGGCAGAATTCTGGTCAGAGATTTTCTGGCCCAAACAAACCATTCGTGCCAGGTAATGCAGGAACAACACTTTAATCCAGTTTGGTAGAGGAGGATAGTCACTCGAGCCACAAAGAATATTAGTAACGACAATTGTCTCCAATAGACTGGCCACCATCAGTGCAAAACACACAGAGAAAAACACATCTGCAGGGAGAGAGGGAGACAATAACATAAGTTCCCAACCTTCAAATTAAATTATTGATGTATATATCAGTGGGTCTTAAACTGTGGTATAGAAGGTCCGCAACATGACACTAGAAATTTACAACATTAGCCCCCCTCATGTTAAGTTTGA
Organism: Vimba vimba; assembly: GCA_022828995.1. Lineage (NCBI taxonomy): Eukaryota > Metazoa > Chordata > Actinopteri > Cypriniformes > Leuciscidae > Vimba > Vimba vimba. The sequence continues at coordinate 10,269,695 of CM040825.1, read as the reverse complement.
TAACTTGAAGAACATTTTAATAGACTGAAAAGACTGCATCAGGTGGATACTTCATGACTTTTACTAATCTTGTTATACAAAGTCTTATAAAACCCCTGATATAGAAAACATTAAGAAAAATGAATTAACACAAACTATGATTTACTATTACTGGAATGCAAACTGTAGAAACTCACTCTGACAGATTTGCTTTATTGTATTTATTTAAGTGCATGATTACTTCATGGTAAAATTAGCTAAAGCTTCAACAATATCCACCTACTGGATTTTGTTTAGGGCAGAGAAATGTATTAATGAAATTTAAATAGCTAACTAAGAGGTTACTTAAGGAAATGTATACGATCTCTATAACCTACATTGCTGGTGTCTCTCATTAAAAGGACAATCTCAGTAGAGGGTTAAAAAATGTTCCTGAGATAACGGGAACAAGCAATGTCTCTGGCGCTTATGGGGCTCACTCAGTTTTCTCCAAATATGGAAGCCTGATTGGTTCACATCTGTGCACATGCACAGACAAATGGCTTTTTTAGCCCAAGCCAAGGTTACGTTCCCTTTTGATCCGTTTCACTTGCATTGCGTCAGTCTCTGATGATTATGGAGAACGCACAGCAAAATGCAGCAAAAAGAAGCTGTCCTGCGAGGCCGTAGCCTGGCGGCGCTTAGTGACAAGGTCCCCAGGCAGGCTACTAGAGTCAAGGACCTAGAATGTCCAAAGATGGCAGGCTCGTGTTTGGGACTGGAGCCTGTGGGTATGATATCCCCAAGAAAAAACCCTGAGTGTGGAGACTGATTAGGCAGACAGAATCCGTGCCTGAAGGTCAGGGATGTCTTGGTTATAAAACTTGATAAAGGTGAACAGCGACCAGCCTGCCTCCATACAGATGTCAGCAATGGATATTCCGCTAGACTAAGCCCAAGAGGAGGCCATTTCCCTGGTGGAGTGGGTCCTCACCCTGATAGGGCACTGCAAGTCCAAGGACTTGTAAGCTAGCAATATCGCATCTACTATCCAATTGGACAATCTTTGTTTCGTAACTGCCAGTCCTTTAGAGTGGCCTCCAAAGCACACAAACAGCTGCTCCGACTGCCTGAATTGGCTGGAGCGCTCAATGTACACCCTAAGGGCCCGAAATGGGCAAAATGGGTGTGGCATCTTTTCACCCTCAGTGGAGGGGAGAGCAGAGAGTTAAATGACTTATGCCCTAAAGGGTGTGGACAGCACCTTAGACACATAGCCTCATCTGGGTTTAAGGACAACTTTGCTTTCATTGGGCCCAAACTCTGGGCAGGAAGTGTCCACTGAAAGAGCCTGCAGGTCACCAATTCGCTTGACCGATGTCAGAGCCAGCAGGAGAGCGGACTTTAGCAAGAGAGGCCGAAGGTTGGCTGTCGTGAGCGGCTTAAACAGAGGGCCACAATGTGCCCTCAGGACAATAGGCCTCAAGAATGGACTGAGGAACGTGGTACGCTGCAATAGCTGCCAAGAATACTTTGAACGTGGACGGAGTGCGTCCCCCCCATCCAACAGCTCCTGCAGAAAAGAGAGAATGGAAGCGATCTCACAAGAAATGGGGTCTGTACGCCGGGCTGCACACCAGCCGGAGAAGATTGATCATTTCTGCTGCATGTTCATGATCTTCTGGGGGAGGCGTGAAGGTTCCCATCGAGAGGCCACAGGTGGAGGCTCCACAACTCGGGTTAGGGATAACAGATTGACTACCCCAATTGGGAAAGGAGGTCCCTTCTTAGCAGGATTGACCATTGTGCTGCAGACAGCAGCTGAACCATTCCCGGGAACCACTGCTGGTTCTGCCAGAGTGGTGCCACAAGTAAGACTGAGCATCTGCCCTCCCTGATTCGGCTGATGACCTGAGGAAAGACATAAAGGCGCAGAGAGGGCTACCTGTGGGCTAATGCATCCTTTTCCTTCAAAAATAATTTTAGGCAGTGGATGTTCTCTTTCAATGCAAGGAGATTCGCTTCCGCCTGGTCGAAAATGCTCCAAATCATGTGGACCATCTGGGGGTGGAGTCTCCATTACCCTTGAGGTGGTCCGTTCTGGGACAGAATATATGCTCCATTTTCATGGAGCCTGGCACAAGTTTTGCTCTTAGTGAGCGGAGATTGTCTGAGACCCCCCTGATAATTTATATAGGCTACCACTATCACGTTGTATGAGATGGCAGGACACGGTGCCCTCTGAGTTCCGGCTGGAATTCCCTGAAGCCAGAATCATTGCCATCATATCCAGGCAGTTGTGCCAGCCCAACATTGGCTCTGTCCAAAAGCCAAAGGCCAGCCTGCCGTCACACAGGGCGTCCCAACAAGTCTTGGAGGCATCTGTCAAGACTACTTTCCTTCTGAAAACTGAGCTCAGTTCCACTCCCATCTGATACTGTGACGGTCCCATCAAATACCGTTCTCAAGAACGGTATGTGATGGGGAACTATCTGGATATGAAAGTATGCATCCTTCAGATCCACAGATCTCAACAAACACAATACAAAAGTACTGGCAACAAACACAATGCCTCCAACACCCAGGACTGAACTGGAAGGCTGAGGAAGGCTGTCAGCGTCCTTGATCTCTGTTAAGTTGAGTCAAAGGTGGTGCTGAAGAACCACCCGTTTGGTCATGATGCGGCCAATTGCTTGGGCCGTTGATTTAGTGGCATGCAGGGCGAGGTTGGATGCACTGTGCAGCTCTTTGAAGGCCACCGGGTCAAGGCCGTTCTCGTCTATGTCACAGAGGAGTTTAGCCTGGTAAACCTGGAGGACTGCCATTGTGTGGAGGGTGGAGCCAGCCTGGTCAATCATGGCATATGCTCTGGCCGAGAGCACAGATGTCCCTCTGCATCGCTTGGATGGGTGGGAGGCTTTAGACTTTCAGCTGAGGGCCATGGGTGGGCAGAAATGCTCAGAGACGGCTTCCTCTAGTGGGGGAAGTTTAGTATTGCCCTTTTACTCTGCGCCGTCAACCATGGTGAGGACAGATGATCTTTGCGCTGAAGGATAAAAAATTTGACTCAAATTACTTTTTAGAGTGACTTAAATAGTCGGCCAGCCCGTTTTGGCAGGCTGAAAAGCCATTCATCTGTGCAGGTGCACAGACATGAACCAATGAGGCTTCAGTATTCTGAGAAAACGCAAAGCAAGTGAATGGTATCAAAATGGAACAAATAATAATAATGAAAAAGTTTCACTTTAGTTTGAAGGTCACTTTAACACATTCTGTTGACTATAAGTAACATTGCACGTACATGTCTACTAACTCTCTGTAGAGTATTAGTAGACTGGTACGGTTAGAATAAGTTGACGTAGATGCTAGGGCTGGGACAATAAATCGATTCTAAGATTTTCAGTATGCAATTCTCTCAATCTCAATCGATTGGATTCTGATCTTAGTTTTTAACAGCAGATGGCACTGTAGGTTAGTTTTTAACCACACTCTCAAATGCTCACAAAGAAGAGAGCTAATGTTACGATCTGCTCCGAGACTCGAAGGTAAAGATCCAAACGCAGCTTTATTTAGGGGTAATCCAAAGAACAAGCAATAGGTCATACACAGGAAGGCAGTCCAAACAAACAAACAAACAAACAAACAAACAAACAAACAAACAAACAAACAAACAAACAAACAAAACAAACAAACAAAACAGGCAGGGACCAGAGGCAAGAGAGTAATCCAGGGACCAGAGGCAAGAGAGTAATCCAGGGAACAGGGCAAGATATCCAAAAACCAAGAGACACAAAACCAGGGAAAAACGCTCAGAAGTGCAGTGCAACAACATACAAAACTTCGCAGTGAGTGATGGGGTGAACCAGGCTTATATGGGGTGAACTAAACAAGAAGATGAGATACAGGTGAATGTGATAATGAGTGCTGATGAGTCCAGGCAGAGAATGATGGGAGATGTAGTCTGTGAGTGAACATGAGAGTCAGGTGTGGAGTGCCCTCTGGTGGCTCTCAAGGGCACTCCAGCTGGTTATCGTTACATAGCCCCTCCCCAAAGAGCGGCTTCCAGACGCTCCAAAACTGTCCAGGTGGGAGGTGGCCCGGAGGCGGATCTGGGGGCGGGATGGAGGGCCAGGTCCGTGGAGCGGAAGAGGACCTTGAGACTGCGGTAATACGGGAGGCCAGGACGGAGCAGGCAGTGCAGGCGACCAGGGCGGAGCAGGCGGCCAGGGCGGAGCAGGCTGTGCAGGCGGCCAGGGCGGAGCAGGCTGTGCAGGCGACCAGGGAGGAGACGACCGTGCAGGCGGCCAGGGAGGAGACGACCCTTCAGGCGGCCAGGGAGGAGACGACCCTTCAGGCGGCCAGGGAGGCGACCATGGCACAGGAACAGACACCGGCTCAGGAACAGGAACAGACACCGGCTCAGAGACAGGAACAGACACCGGCTCAGGGACAGGAACAGACACCGGCTCAGGGACAGGAACAGACACCGGCTCAGGGACAGGAACAGACACCGGCTCAGGAACAGACACCGGCTCAGGAACAGACACCGGCTCAGCGGCGGCCATCTTTTCCGAAGACACTGGCTCGGCGGAGACCATCTTGTCCTGAGACACTGGCTCGGCGGAGACCATCTTGTCCTGAGACACTGGCTCGGCGGAGACCATCTTGTCCTGAGACACTGGCTCGGCGGAGACCATCTTGTCCTGAGACACTGGCTCGGCGGAGACCATCTTGTCCGAAGACACAGGCGTGGTTTCAGCCATCTTGTCCGAAGACACAGGCGTGGAGTCGGCCATCTTGTACGAAGACACAGGCGTGGAGTCGGCCATCTTGTCCGAAGACACAGGCGTGGAGTCGGCCATCTTGTCCGAAGACACAGGCGTGGAGTCGGCCATCTTGTCCGAAGACACAGGCGTGGAGTCGGCCATCTTGTCCGAAGACACAGGCGTGGAGTCGGCCATCTTGTCCGAAGACACAGGCGAGGATTCGGCCATCTTGTCCGAAGACACAGGCGTGGAGTCGGCCATCTTGTTCGAAGACACAGGCGAGGATTCGGCCATCTTGTCCTAAGACACAGGCGTGGAGTCGGCCATCTTGTCCGAAGACACAGGCGCAGAAAGAGGAAGAGGAACAGATTCAGGCTCAGTATCAGGATCAGATTCAGGCTCAGGAACAGATTCAGTCTCGGCGGGACGAGACTCTTGACGGTCGGACGTGACGTGAAGCTCAGTCTCTGGATCGGCAGAAGTGACGTGAAGCTCAGTCTCTGGATCGGCAGAAGTGACGTGAAGCTCAGTCTCTGGATCGGCAGAAGTGACGTGAAGCTCAGTCTCTGGATCGGCAGAAGTGACGTGAAGCTCAGTCTCTGGATCGGCAGAAGTGACGTGAACAGTCTCTGGCTCAGGATCAGCGCGCTCTGAGCTTGACGGGACCAGCGGCGAGGGCTTTGAGCTGGGTAGGACCAGCGGCGAAGAGGACTCTGAGCTGGTTAGGACCAGCGATGAAGAGGGCTTTGAGCTGGAAAGGACCAGCGATGAAGAGGGCTCTGAACTGGACGGAACCAGCGGCGAAGAGGGCTCTGAGCTGGGCAGGACCAGCGGCGAAGAGGGCTCTGAGCTGGATGGAACCAGCGATGAAGAGGGCTCTGTGCTGGGCAGGACCAGCGGCGAAGAGGGCTCTGTGCTGGATGGAACCAGCGATGAAGAGGGCTCTGTGCTGGATGGGACCAGCAGTGAAGGCTCTGTGCTGGACGGGACCAGCGGTGAAGAAGGCTCTGTGCTGGACGGGACCAGCGGTGAAGAGGGCTCTGTGCTGGACGGGACCAGCAGTGAAGACTCTAGCTTGGCGGGCATGTCGCTTGCTGTCTCAGGCGCGGCGGGCATGACGCATACTGCCTTGGCTTCGGCAGATCTGGCGTGAAGTGCGGGCTCGGCTGGACTGGCGTGAAGTGCAGGCTCGGCTGGACTGGCGTGAAGTGCAGGCTCGGCAGGGCTGACGTGAAGCGCAGGCTCGGCAGGGCTGACGAGGAGAAGCTCAGGCTGACAGGATACTGCAGGCTCACGGAGCTCCTCCTCTACCCCGCCCACAGTAAACGATGATCCGCTTAACAAAAGGGCCAGATCAATATAGTGCTCCAAAGTCTCGTGAGGATCATGCAAGGGCATGAATGAACTGAGCGGTTCAGATAGCCCTCCCCGAAAAAAGATCTTAAGGCATTCTGTGTTCATTGAGGTGAGATTTGCCAGTTCAATAAACTCCTCGACATACCTCTCAATCGGCCGATTCCCCTGACGGAGACGCAGGATTTGTACTGCTGTATCTGATGGCATCACTGCTGGATCTAGGTATGGCGAAGTTTTCTGTTACGATCTGCTCCGAGACTCGAAGGTAAAGATCCAAACGCAGCTTTATTTAGGGGTAATCCAAAGAACAAGTAATAGGTCATACACAGGAAGGCAGTCCAAACAAACAAACAAACAAACAAACAAAACAAACAAACAAAACAGGCAGGGACCAGAGGCAAGAGAGTAATCCAGGGACCAGAGGCAAGAGAGTAATCCAGGGACCAGAGGCAAGAGAGTAATCCAGGGAACAGGGCAAGATATCCAAAAACCAAGAGACACAAAACCAGGGAAAAACACTCAGAAGTGCAGTGCAACAACATACAAAACTTCGCAGTGAGTGATGGGGTGAACCAGGCTTATATGGGGTGAACTAAACAAGAAGATGAGATACAGGTGAATGTGATAATGAGTGCTGATGAGTCCAGGCAGAGAATGATGGGAGATGTAGTCTGTGAGTGAACATGAGAGTCAGGTGTGGAGTGCCCTCTGGTGGCTCTCAAGGGCACTCCAGCTGGTTATCGTTACAGCTAAAGAGCGCTTGTGCATTCGGTTGAGTGCGAGATGAGTCCATGTAAGTGGTTAAATGTACTTGCACCTAAGAATGTTTTTATGACGCGAAATTAATGTAAACACAGCCCACTTCGAACACACTTGTGATTTGCTTCAAACTTTTTGAAAGATTATTTTATGGAAGATTCAAGCAGTGTCTGTAAGGAATTGGAAGAAACCTTCCAGAATTGTTTGAAGAATCGAGATGCATCGTTTTATTGTCCCAGCCCTAATAAATGCAAAGTTATTTATTGTCAGTAGAATGTCTGTTCTGGGAGCATCACAATAAAGAGTTAGCAGATATTAAGCAGATAGTCTATACTCTAATTAGAGTTAGTTGACATGTAGTTTCAAAGTTACTCAAAGTTAGCCAACAGAATGTTCAAAAGGGACCATCAGAATGAAGTGATGGAACATGGTTGCAGATAGTTGGTACTTGAAGGTTGAATTTGATTAAAGGCACCTGAATAGTTTAAGAACCACTGGAATATATATGGTACAGTTAAAAAAAAAAAAGTATATAAATTTATATAATGTTTTTTTTTTTACAAGTACAGAAGGGTCCAAAAGTCTGAGATTTAAAATCTAATTTAAGAAGAGTTAAGATTTTAAAAACATTTATAAAAAATAAATGTTACATGAAGAGTAAAATGATAATAAAAATTTGTAACAAGTTTCTATTAGAATTAAAGCTACTACTACTACATATCACTACAAGTGGACTCAAGACTGTTTATATACAGTGATAACAGACTTATTAGTGGGATGGTGTTTCCTGTAACAGGAAGCAGATCGTTCATGAGGAGAAGGAAGACTGTGTAGCCCAGAATAAGAGTCATTTTGAAGGCAGAACGATCCATATTTTGAGGAGGCAGGAGGAAGCTGAACAGATCTACGGTAATCAGGCAGTAGCTGGGGATCAGGAGGTTCACCACATATAGAGTTGGTCTGCGCTTCAGGACAATCTAATACGAGACAACCATTAGAACAATAATAATAATAATAAAAAAATAAATAAAATAAAATAATTAGTCCATTCAAATGAAAAATTCTGAACTAAACATGAACTTAAAAACGTCTGTTAATCTTAGTAGAATTTTTTCCCCACAAATATTCACAATATTTATCAACTACAATACTTAGGAATTGAAGGTGACACAAACATGATAAATAAGTAAATCCCAGCTCTCCACCCCGCCAATGGTATTGTATAAGAAGGCAGATTTTCTGCCGGTTATGGCAACCAGTTGCCACTCCCCTTTAGTCTCCATGTACTTTAGGGATTTTTGAAACGTGGCCTCCACTGGTTCTAAAAGTGATAGCTGAATATCTCTACCTGTAGAGGAAGACATTTATATGCAGATTAATAATTATTGCAGATTTGCATTTTCATTTCCTATTTTAAGAAATCTTGAGAATTTTTATTTTTATTTTTGTAAGGGAGATGACTAAATCACTGTTAATAAAAATCTACCTGGCTAGTGTCTTTTTAAAGACATTAATATTCTGCTGACTGCTATCCAAACAGATCGTCAAACCCACACAAATTACGTATATTTGATTATATTATCTTAAACCAGAACTGAATGTTAACATTTTATTAATCATGATTAGATCATTTAATTTACATCCTAAAAAAAGTTACGTTACTTACTTGTGTGCTTGTACGAGTTAAATGTGTAGGTGCAGTTTTGAATATCAAAAGGAAAGGTGTAGATGTCTAGTTTGCAGGAGCTGATCACATGGAATGGCAGCCGATCTTCTACTTTGCCGTTGTTGTATAGAGAAACATAATATGTTTCTGGGGCTTGGTTTTCACTCATGCTGTAATTAAATAGGGCAGCATGACACAGACAGCAACAACAGTTGTATTTATTACAACTATTGACAAAATATTAGTATTATAGTTGGTTAGTGTGGTTGTTGATTAGTCAACTCAACTTGTCTGTGCTGATCTTGAAAATATGTTGTTTTGCACGTACTAGGGATGGGGAAAACTATGTACATTGACCAAGAAGCATCCAGTATTATCTGTAACTATCCGTTTAGTTATTCTCAGTAATTTACCCATTTTGTCTTGCCTGTAACTTTCACTATTTACACTTCATTGACCAGTATGTTTAAGATTTACTAAGTTGTTATAAGTTATTATATAATTAATAAAGTTGTACAGTCCAAGCTTATATAATAAGTATAATTAATAATAATTAATGATATAATTAATGGAATAATTAATGACACGCCGCTGAATTATTAGAAAAATAATGTACACCCGAGGTGGTAATGCAGTCATGGCGCGAATCAGGATGGTTTTCATCATTATTTTTCTAATAAGAAAAAATTGCCCAGAGTCAATTATTCCACTTGTTTTACGGTTACCACACCTCAAGACACTGTTCAAATGTTTTATTATAATATGTTTGTCAGATTTTTGTCCCTAAAACACTCTTGTGTGTAGGACTAATTTCTTACGCATCTATTGCCAAGCCTCAGTTTCTAATTCCAAAACGTCATTCCAGAGGTAGTAACGGAGGCTTGAGCCATTGATATGCAGATCAGCCATTGATAATGCGGTCAAGACCTGCCTGAAACTACTTTAGTTGTGTGTTTACTGGGAAGAAATTGCACACCTTAGAATGTTCGTCTACCAAACAGAATCAAGCATTTAACAGCCATGTAGTAGAACCTTATTTAATGGTTTGATTTATAATGTTGTATTTTAGAACTCACAATTCATTGATGACAACATCAGACCTCCAGAGTTTTTTTCTTGGCAGTGTAATTCTGTCTGTTCCACATTCAACAGGATCCCAGCTCAAACCTTCAATACTCCACTCCTTTCAAAAATGCAAATATCATAATTGATTAATTTTCTGTTTATATAATATAAACACCTTTAAAAACAATTTTATGAGTATCAAAATATCATATTTAAGATTTTAGGAATTGAAGGCAAATATGACAGTTCATAATAGATCCTTACAAATCGCAGCCAGATAAATGAATCCAAGATTTGAGCTTTTTCATCCTAAAAGGGAAAACGGCCACAATTTCTATTTAGCCATTTGCAAATTATGAATGTAATGTGACTGCACACTGTAATTGGTATATTTGGAAATTTACTCACCACACCTAAAATGGCATACAAAATGAAACTCAAACTAATATTTGTAGGTGTTTTTGGATTGATAACTGGCCGCATTTGGGTTTTGTTGAAGACACTCTCTCTGAGTGATTGTAGGAGGGACTCTGCGGTTGGCTGAGAGCAGTTTAAGGTGTCTGCAGATCTCATGAGTGCAACTGCCAGAAAGGTTCGGCCCCAAAGAGAGAAAACAGTACAAAGATAGATGTATTACAGTCCTAGAGGCCATGAACGACAGGCTCTTTTTAGGATTTGCTCATGTTTTGGACTTGATTATTGAAATGATTATCTTACATTGAATAATGAAGCAGGTGAAGATGAAATGAGTTGTAGAAGATTGGCAGTTCATTGTCTAGCCTGCAATGACAAATGTAAGCATTTGTTTCTGTATTCATGATACAACCAAATCTTTAATAAATCAATAAGAAGGTTTTTTGAGAACATTTGGACCTCTTGGCTTTGGAAAATATTTTTAAATTCAAAATAAACTAACAACAGTTTTTACCAGACCAGGTTCCAGTTGCATGAGAGCCCTTAAGTTAAGAAAACCCTTAGTTATAAGATTAAGGGTACACTTAGTGAAACCTGGGTTGCTACTTAAGGAACTTTAAAGCTGTCATTAAGAATTTTCCCTAAATTACTTTGTTACCTTATACCTAATTAGTTCTGTTATATGTTGCAACAAAGTCCTTAGTAACCATTTAGCCCTAAAAAAATTAAGCGATCAAAACAGCTCCCTTTAGTCATCTGCTGAACTCAAACGCAATGGATTATTTAATGTTAATTGAGGTTCAGGAAGTACTGATGCTTGTTTTTAGCGATCAAAATAAGCCTGTTGAAAGTATGGTGTGAAGCAGTGTGTATTGTCAAAAATACAATTTATTGAACACCAGTTTCATATATTTTCATTACTTGCACTGTGCGCTGTGCCAGGCTTTCGTTTTGTGCGCAAGAGTGACTTATTAGAGCTGCAGGCTTGGGTGAGTCCCCAGTGGCCCGTTATGTTCTGTTTATTATGGGAGATTTCATAACTATATCAACTGCTTCTTGATGGTCATGTTTTGCAAGAAACTATCATGGAATATTTAGTGTAAACACTTAGGTAAGGGTGACGGTTAAGACGTTTGTTGCAATGTCCCTAAAGAAAGCCCTTACCTCAGCGATGTTTTCCCCCTCAGGAATACCTTTAAGTCAAACCACTTATGAGGTTTCATGCAACTGGGCCCAGATCTAGTTTAGTTTCACTTTATTTTAAGGTGCCCTTGTTACAGTGTAATTATACAAACAAGTTCTGAGTAATATTAAATAACAACATGTACTTCCTATATAATTCACGAGTTCACCCTTACATCGATTATGCGTATTTGGCGTGCTGTCTGGGGGAGGGCTCCGAGCTCATATAATTAGGGTTAGGCTTTAGTTTATGGTTCGTTACTTGAAATTTTGCATAATTTACAGTATTACCATAGTAAGTACATGTAAGATGTGGAACGGTCTATTTGACCAGTTTACTTGTGATTCTAAAAATCTTGACATACATTCATTTCATACCTTTTGTGAGTGAAACAAATAACTTTTGGATAATGATACTAAGAATAAACTTATTGGAATGCTACAAAGCAAAACGTTTATTTCCAACAAACCCATTAACTCCTAATTATTTTCAGTTGAAACCCAAACTTCTTGTTAATTGCTGAATCTTACCTTGAATATTGATAGACGTTCTATATCCATAAAGTACTTGGTCAGTGTTGTGACTATCAGGGACCCACAGATTTTCATTTCAAGATAATTTCTCAGTTTGACAGGAAATGTGTTAGAATGGTGATTATAACAGAATGGTGAATAGCTGATTTGCTTAGGCAAATATGAATTCGTCATCTGGCTTGTGCTGGCTTGCAAAAATGCACACTTTTGCAAAAGTCAACATTTTACTTCTGGAACATTCTTTTGCATACTTAAGCTGAGGTTAAGGCATGTGGCATTGTCTAAAATTGTGGTTTAGATGTGCCTGTCAGGGATTTCTGTGTAGATAAATCCAAGAAGAGAGATGTGTGATGCAGAATTAACTAATATATAACTTTTAATAAATACTAGGAACGGAAGAGCACTACACACATGAACATAACATTAACACGAGACAATGAACTGAGAAACTGATTAGCTGATTCAGGTGTGTTTAACTAGGGTTGGAGCTAAACTCTGCAGGACAGTGGCCCTCTAGAAAAGGGCCACTGCAAGCTTACCAGGCTGATCCATTGAAGGACCTGAACCAAGGCAAGGAGGTGTCCCTAGACCCTGTCCAGAAGCTCTGCCACACCACAGACCCTCTGCTTCACTAAGCAGCAAGGCCCGTACTAGCGGACGTTATCTTGCGCCCATGGTTGCCACGGAGCGGCACCTGTGGCTGAACTTTTAAGGTAAAAAATCATCATCCTCGTAAGAAGGCGAAGAAGGATCTCAGGGAAGTTATTTCGGCAGAGAGAAAGCAAAAGCCAAAGCCTTAAGATCCTTGTTGGTTCCCCCCTGCTTCCCTTCAATCCCCTTTCCTCTCTCTGAGGGGTGTTGGGGTGCAAGAGGTTGTTGTGTTTGCTCTTACGGGAGTTAAGCTTGTTTTATGTGTGTTTTTTTTTTTTTTTAAATAGTAAGTGCAAAAAAAGGTTGTGTTATTCAGATATATGCATTTAAGTGGCTGTTTGTGCTTATGTCTGTTAGGAAGAAATACTTCCATTTTTCTCTGGGGGATGTTGGATGTGAGGAGCTCATTTGCAGTACAGGAATGGTGTTCATTTTTGTTTTTGCGATTAATATAGAGTATATTATGAGCAGCACATGGAATGAGATTTCTGGAATTGAATACATAAGGTCAGGAATCTGATATTTGTTATTTAATTATAATTTTGATTCCTCTCATCGATTCCTTTGTGTGCATTCTAATATGACGTTAAACCATTCACACGCTGTTTTCTGTGCTGCACACACATCTAAAGCATGCTCACAGAAAAAGTGATTTTAATGTGATTACCATTCACCCGCAAGAAGGCAGCGAGGTTCTTTCCTCCTCTTGGTGCCGCTGCAGACTGCCCGCCCAGAAGGACGGTGCTTAGCTGAGCACTGACCATGTCATGTCATTTCCATTGTCTAAGAACGTTGCTAGGGAGTACCCCACAAGTGACGTGAACGTCAAAAATAAGCAAGGGCTATCACTTCATGTGAGATATCATCTAAAGAAGTTAGCAAAAGTGAAATATTTGCATATTGCCACAATGAACATCGGTACACTAACCAGACGGAGCAGTGAACTCGCCAAAATACTTCAACGACATAAAGTTGACATTGCATGCATTCAAGAGACAAGGTGGAAGGGCCAATAATCATGGGACATTGACAATGGCTATAAGCTCATCTACCATGGCGTGACCAACAGCAGAGGTGTAGCTATTATTGTAAACACTGATCTGCGTAGCCAAGTCGCCGAGGTCCATCGTAATTCAGATCGCATGATGTCTACCATCATTGCCACCATGGGCCACCGGGTACACATTTTCCAAAACCAAAATGGCATATTACTTAACAATTAGTTAATAGTCATGTGCCCCAACAAGTCATAACATAATGATACATTTGCAAATCATTAGTTAATGATTAATTAAAGCAGACAACTGGAAGTTGAAGTACATTGCTTTGACCAACTGTGGAAATTAACGCATTAATTTACACTTTTAGTTAAAGGTAGGGTATGGGATTTGCAAAACGGCCGGCAGATTTTGAAAATACACAACTCAAATGATCCTACCTTCCTTCCTCCAACGCTGGCCCTGACTCCACCCATTCATGTGGAGGGAGGGGGATGGGGGGAGGGGGGTATGGTACGACCGTTTGATTGATGAACTTACTGTCCAATGATTCTAGGTGGTCTTGGAAATGATTAGCTGGAGTTTTTCGAGTCCTGCCCGTTCCACAGATGATTGTTAATTTTCCACAGATAAATTGCTTAATTTTCATTTCAGTGCTTCTAACTCAGTGGCTGTGAGTGGGTTAGGAATAGGATTTCAAGTGATTTTGAAAAAATTTACAAAAAAGAGAATCACATACCCCACCTTTAATAAAATAAGTTGTTAAGAAATTAATACATTATGACACATTTAATTAATATCAATTCATATATTACTTAATCTATTAATCATTTAGAATCTTTATTAGTTACTGATGCAGTAATCATTAATTAATGGTTTAGTTCTTCATGAGTCATACATTAACACATGATTATCTGTGCATTAGTTAAAGGAACACTATTGTTACATCTTTGGTTGAAGCAGAGGAGGAAGCAGGATCCACGTGCAGTAGTCTTTTATTAACCCTCTGGGGACCAAGCTGTTTTTGGGGTCCTTGAGATGTTCTGACATGCCTTGACATTTGTGCTTTTTTCAGTTAATTATAAACATGTTAATGGCAAAGGTGTAAATTCACTCTATATAGCACAAACAGGGCTACCATAATATGCGAGCAACGTGTATGTAGATGTTTGTATTTTTAAGAGAATAATGTTTATGCGTGGTTATTGGAAAAAATTAAAATGAAAGTTGCTGAATTAAGAACACAAAACACATATTAAATATGTGTCCACAAGACTTTTGACTAATGGATGTTTTCCCTTTTAGTTCTAGCTTTAAAATGATGTAAAAATAGTCTTGCTTTATCGTTCACAAAAAAAAATACATTGATTTAAATGGTGTAAAACAGGTTTTGCTTGGAAAGGCAATATGCGAGGGGGAGGAGTAGTTTACACCTTAGATTAAGGTGTCCCACCCACTCTGAATAATGACTCTGCATAATTAGCCATTCATTCAGGTGTGACACTGACTGAGCCACAATGGAAGGACAAAAGATGTATTTAGAAGACTTATATTGACCATTTAAGATTTCGCTTACATCTCTCTTGTAAATATGTTTTACTATTTTATTAAAAATGTTACAATTACAACAATAATTACAATTTCAACAATATTTCAACTGTACTCTTTCTTTATATATATATAGCCTATATATATAAAAAAAAAGATTATAGGCCTACATTTTATCATATGTATTCATTAGTTTGAATATAGCCAACATTGGAACATCTAACATCTTAGTCTATGAATTTATTTTTGACAAAAATAGTTTTTTTTTTTGCAGTTTAATACGTTGATTATACAAATACATTTTATTTCAACATAACAATATTATTCCATTCGATTTTTACTCATCTCAGTAGGCTATAGCAAAGCAGTTTATTCTTTCACACACAGACGCGCGATTCATATTTAGGCTAAACAGTCTTTACATTTATATGTCCCCTACATTCATCTCACAGAAAGGCGAGTCATATTATAGAAATGCGATTCATCTTTTTGCGGTTTGCATAGGCCTACACTAACGTTATTCCATAACGTTATTCCACACGTGAGAAAAGAAAACAGCCTACCTCACTACTCAGCGGGATCTGCTCCTCATATCAGGAGATATTGCTCCTCATATCAGCACTGTTCTGAGGAATCTTTTCTCCATAAGGTAGGCTATATTATGCCTCACTCGATCGCGACGCGCTTTGTTTACAGCTGATGTGGGCGTTTCACACCCCTCAGAATTTGCGTTTGAATAGCACGCGCTCTGCGGGGAGTGGTCACATTACTGTGAATGATCTCGTAATGAGCTCGACTGGATTCGCTCTCTTTTTATACAGATTACAGAAGCTGAGAATATTTGTTTTTTATATAAATGACTTCATTTAACAGATGCGATCTCAAGCTTTATGCCCGTGGGTCTGTTTGCCTGTTTGACTGAATTTTCGCGGAGTTATAGATCATTTTCGAACGCGTTTCAAATGGGAGTTTACTGACAGAGAGAAGGGAGAAATCGCATCATGTTAATTTTTCTTTATTTGTCAAAAAGCAAAACACTTTATTTTTATTGTGAGTATACAGAAAAAAAATAGAAACTGAACAGGATCGATTGATGTATTACACGAAAATGAAAGATCAAAATTAACAGAGCATTTAGTGTTTATTTTCATTGCTAAAAAAAAAAAACGAGCAAAACGCGCCGGCGCGTTCTTGGTCCCCAGAGGGTTAAATAACCTCAAAATTTAACATATACAAGCACAAACTCAGGACTAAGACTCGGGGAACAGAACAACCGCACTGGTGCAACAATAAACAAGAACTGACAAAGACTGAACTAAACACAGGGCTTAAATACACAGACAGACAAGCTAAACAAGATAACAAGGGGGCGTGGCTAATCAGAAACACCTGGGGAGACTAATCAACATAACAGGGAACTGATGAACACGGGACAGGACAGAGGAACACAGATATAAATCATTACAACTATGTAGCTTTTCAACCTTTATAATATATTTCCAAGACCCTTGTGATGGTACATCGACTTACAATAGGTTGAATGACACCTATAGGAGGTCTGCCATAGCCTGACGGGGTCTGTATCGCTTTTACTGGCACTACGTAACTTCGGGGTTCGGGTAGTAACCCGAGCACAAAAAGAACTACAAAATTCGACTGCTTTACGGCATACAATTCCCCCACCACTTCGTCAAATTTGGACGTGAAAGGCCAACCAGCGTTTGTTTTCGTCATGGGGGCTGTTTACACCTGGCCGGATAGCTATCTGATCGTGAAAAGACCAGGTGTAAATGCCCTCCGAAACGCATTCGAGACGGATTTGAATCCGATCGCTCAAACCACTTCAGGAGGAGGTCTGTGCCGCATTCCAGGCGAAACTGGACAAGTGTAAATGCATCTGGTTGTTGAAACCACATATGTAAATTGTACTCCCAAAAATGAAAAAAAAAAAAAAAAAACGTGTGAGAGCGTGTTATAGGCTATATGTCATGTTATAGCCAGATATGACGACGCTACTGGAACACGCATCACCGCAGATGAGCAACTGAGCATATTCATCAAGACAATGTGCAATTCATCTCGGTCTTTGATTTTGAAATTGTAGCTGATGATCAATAATGCAGCTCATTTCTGTTGCTTTCGGTGACGTGCACTCCATTAAATCTGCATATAGTGTGGGAATTGAAGATCGGATTTAAATCCGTTTCGCAAAAACACATTTATGTGACCAGGTGTAAATGGAATCATTTTGGTAAATCAGATAGCTATCCGATCTGAGAAAACGCATGAAGTGGCCAGTAAATAAATCTCGTATTTGTAAACTTGTTTGCATTCTATGTTGTAGCCTATGTTGTTGCGCTTGCTTGTAGTATGTCATTTTTATACATGCTGTTCATTCATCGATTGCTGATAATTAGACCAGTCCAATAATTTCCACCTATGTCTAGCTAGCTTTTGATTATCAGAGCTGTTAGCAGACTTGGTAACAAACACTCGTCGTTTCTCTTACGTGTTTTTTGCAATGAAACAAAACTCAACGAATTTTTGTCACACAGACATGAGCAATATATCTATAGAAATATTTATTTGTCTATTTTTAAATGATTAATTCAAAATGAAAACAAATATTCCTTGTTTATGTAATCTGTTTGAAAAGAGAGATGTCAGTTGTTCTTGTGTAAGCTCATTACCTGCTAACGTGAACACTCTCAGACCCCAGAGGGTTAACTCCATATGCTTAGAGTCATTTAGATCAGTGGTTCTCTACTAGTTTGGCCAAGGGACTCACATTTCCCATGGTCATTAAGCAGCAACACAAATTTTTAGGATTTTGAACCAAGCTTATTTATTTAATAATAAAACACACACAAGCACATCCCATTTAACTTAACATAAATATAAATGGTAAGAATTTAATTAACACTGATGAATAAACAATATTATAAGATAAGACAATTAAATAGCAATCCCAAACTAGTTATTGTTAATACAATAAAGTTAGTAAGTTGGTATGAGCCACAACAGTCATCAAAACTATAGAATTGATAGTTTAGGTTAAGGCTACAGAAACTACAATCCTTCATACTTTCCTGATTAAGATGGACAACAGATATTAGCTTAACATGCTTGAGTACAGTTGAGGATTTAGTGACATAGGGCATAACATTTTACATCAGAAAACAATGGCAAACAAATTTTAAAATTGAGTTATGAGAGGAATAACAACCTCACATATTCACTTACTCAGGCAGTGACCACAAGGGTTTAATGGATCATTCAAACTAAGCAAACCAAGGTTGAAAAATGGCTTAGAGCACTTACACTATGTAAATGATGGGATTTGTAAAACTTGAACATTTTATTAAAATTAAACAACCAGTTTCAGCATTGTCTTTGAACTCCTTGTCATCTTCTTAAAAGTTTTGTTCCAACAAAAGTTGTAGATCAATCTCAGCTGACTTTTGCTGAAAAGCTGTAGAAGAGGTCTGTTGAAGAACAAAAAAATCCTTAAAAGTACCTATGATGGCGTCAGTGCTGTCACAAGCTATGTTTCCATAGCACAATTAACTAGAAACAGGTGTGACACATGAGGGCAAATCAAAGGGCAAGTGACCCCCCATCAAAAAGGCATGTCCATGCACCTTAAAACACCAACAAAAAAATCCAACAGAGTAGGAAGGGCGGGGGCTTATGAGGAAGATGCAGAAGCTGGCACGCAGGACAAGACAAGGGAGGAGCCAGTGAGGATATGACAACGGGATGAGCCAGGGAGGAGATGGCGATGGAAAATGCTGGGGAGACGATTGCAGGAGGAGCCAGGGAGTGACCCCAAACAGCAAGCAGGATAAAGACCCACAGTGTAGCCGATGGTGGGAGGAGCCATGGTGAAGCCTTGATGTAGAGGCAAGGCAGAACCAGGGGGACGACAGAGGGGGAAATGATTGAGATGGAGACGAAGGTGGAGCCGAAGAGACCGGGCGACACTGGAGACCTAGGCAGAGCCGTGGGGACCAGTGGCCGAGGTGAAGCCAAGATGCTGTAGGACTGAGGCGGAGCCAGAGCGATCAAGGACTGAGGTGGAGCTGGAGGGAAGGAGGAACTCAATGGAGCCAGGGGACAAGTCGCAGACGAAGGCCCAGAATCCCATGGTGAAGGCAAAGCGATGACTGACAAAGGCCAACCTAGAGTGACAAGGAAGCCCAGAAGGATGATGGTCCCAGGCAGAGCAGAGGGAGCAAGGACCCAAGGTGGAGCTGCCTGGGCTTGGAGGTTCGAGGTGGAGCTAGAGTCCAAGGTGGATCCGAGGTGCTGAGAGGAGCCAGCAAAGGAGGATCTGAAAGACTGTAGGGAGCCAGCCAAGACAGGGCAGAATAACTGGATAACATGAGCAGAAGTTTACAAAACGGGTTCCCTGGCCGTGACAGGGCAGGCAGAGAGTTAAAAAACTACCTCCTTGGTCAGTTCAGGACAGGCAGAGAGTTTAAAGACGGCCTCCTTGGCCGATACGCGACAGGCGGAGAATTAAAAAACGGCCTCCTTGGCTGATATGGGACAAGCAGAGAGTTCAGAAACAGCCTCCTTGGCCAACATAGGATAGGCAGAGAGTTCAGAAACAGCCTCCTTGGCCAACATAGGACAGGCAGAGAGTTCAAATACGGCCTCCTTGGCCGATATGGTACAGACAGAGGAGGTGGGAGTGGGAGGAAGAGTGGGAACATCCACAACGACGCAGACTTGGTGCTGGCAGATGAAACAGGTACGGTGCTGGGCAACAAAACCGGCATGGTGCTAATCCCTTCACTCTCTTTCAATTCCTCACACAATTTTGTAGAAATTATTTACAGCTCACCCTCAGAGGCAGGAGCATTGGCAGGGCTCCGCTTCATGCCCTCGTATTCCACAAGGACGCTTAATAGGACGGATGGTGTTGTCCATAATGAGCATGGTCTCTGGGGCTGAAGCGACCTCAGGGATGAGCTCAGTGTAAAACTTTGTCAAACAAATGGGGACATATTCCCTTTATGAGAACTTTTCCATCTCAGGTAATTCCACCACCATGATTAGCACCAATCCAAAAGATTAATTTGAGACTGTTGTCATCTCAGTTTGTTTGTTGTGCTAACTCACAGAGGCAGATAGTTTATTCCAGTAAGGAAAGACCCCTCTGGCGGAGTTGGATGAATGCACCTGCTAGATCCATATCTTGGTCCAGTATTCTGTCATGGCATGGTTGAGGCAAAGGATGAAAAATAATAAGCTGGATCTATGCAGAGTTGTTGTTATTTAACAATAACAAACTAAAAGTAACAAAACACTCAGGCTTGCATCCAGAAGCGCTGCACTAATGCCATCTTCTGGATTTATTTTCCTGTAATGTTCGTTACATCATATTCTCCTCATTAGAACTGTCCTTGTTAAAAAGCTGAAACTACATCTTCTGCCTTGTTCATTCACACCACTTTCCTTTATATCCCTTATTCTTGTCCCTGTTAATCCAACTTTTCCTAATTCTTCCATCATGTTTTTCCACTGTTTTTCATATTGTCTGCAGATCCAAATCAGTTCGATCTCAGTGCATTTTCCCACTATTCTTGTATATATTGTAATTATTGTATGCAGTAGATCCTGATGACTATTGGACATACCTGTCATGAGACTGTACAGAGATGACACTGAATCACTTTCAATTAAAGCTGATAGTGCTTTAATTGATAAAGCAATCAATCAATTGAACCCCCCTCCCCTCACCTAACCATCCATTCTAGTGCCATCATGGTGGCATATAATTCAGCTGCATACACACTCATCATCATTTGTGATTCGTCTGCTTACCTCACCTCATTGATTAACAATGACAATTGACAGTCCTTCTTGTTTCTGGATCCTTCAATCCATCTGTATAAATTTGAATATAATCTTTATATTTTAAAAATTCTTTATATTTAAAAAAATTCTGTTTCCAGATCCATACTGTTGTTTATTTGATATGATTTGAAGTAATTTAAAATCAACTTCAATGGTTTATATCATCTATGCTGGGGTCGCAGAGGTCCTTTCCGCACACTTCCAGTTCTCTAGCTGCCACATCTCCTATCCACCCTTAAAACTTAACTTTTGTGCTCTCTCGCTTTCCCAGTTAGCTTGCAGTATTCTTTTGGTTGGATCTCCTTGTCCCTTTATACAATATGTTACTAGCAATTGTTTGTGTCGAATGTTCAGTGGCATTTCTCCTGCTTCAAATAGTAGTGCGCACACTAATAATGTTTTTACTGCTCCTGGGCATACTCTTAGTGCTTTAGACTGTATTGCATCAAGTCTTACAGGTACAGATTTGGCTGCTGACCCAGACACCATACTGTCTTTATCATTCCTTGATCTTATTAAACTTACACATATACTTCAGTGACTTACAATCTGCTCCACATTATAATCCTGTTAAACATATCATTATATTTATTACTTTTTACATTTAAACCTTCACATTCCTGATTTGTTCTCCCCATGTGAACCTTGAGTCAAAGTGAACTCCTAAAAAGTAGAATCTTTTAACTCTTTCCAAGTTACTTCCATAGTTTTAGATTAATACCTTCCATGACATTTTTTTAAGTTTATCACCTTCCATGATAAACTTAATGTTAAGCCACTGTAGTCACTTGGACTATTTTAACGATGCCTTTACTAACTTTTCTGGGCCGGCAGATGCAGTTACCTAGCAGCCTCTGAAGGAGTGAGACAGCTCTCAGATTTAATAAAAAATATCTTAATTTGTGTTCCAAAGATGAACAAAAGTCTTACGGGGTGGGAACAACATGAGGGTGAGTAATTACTGACAGAATTTTTGGAACTGCCTCAATCAACAGCCTGATCAACTCTAAGCGAAAGAGATGTGTTGCACTGCGTGAGGCAAATGGTGGTCACACCAGATACTGTCTGGTTTTCGGACCCCCAATGCAGTAAAACTGCACATTTTAGAGTGGCCTTTTATTGTGGCCAGCCTAAGGCACACCTGTGCAATAATCATGCTGTCTAATCAGCATCTTGATATGCCACACCTGTGAGGTGGATGGATTATCTTGGCAAAGGAGAAGTGCTCACTAACACAGATTTAGATAGATTTGTGAACAATATTGTGAAATAGGCCTTTTGTGTACATGGAAAAAGTCTTAGATCTTGGAGTTCAGCTCATGAAAAATGGGGGCAAAAACTTACCAATAATTTGCTACAATCACGAATAATCTTACCTTGTTTGTGTCCATCAAATAAAATGTGAATGAATTCTAAATAAAACAAAAACAGAAAGAATGGTATATTCTTTATTTAATACAGGACAAAATAAAATAAGAAATATGATGTCAGTAAAAGTTTACATGTTTAGCTAAACTTTGAATCTATAGTGGTTTCTAGCCAGTGGTGTAGTCTACGATGGGTATATGCCGTATACCCACTAGGAAAGGGCAAGGATTTCCGTATACCCACTTAAAAAAGCACAAGGATATGTAACAACTTCGTTTTGTGACAGAACTTTCACCCTTTCATTCATAAATTTACACCGTATGTGTTGCGAAGCGACGGATCAAATCACGGAATCCAGTCACAAATGGAACTTACACTGTATAAAGAAGAACGTCATGGAATCTGTACAATGAATACAATTTCGATATGGATATGTCTGTGAATATTTAAGCTCAAAAAGACTGCTATTGAAATCTGAAGTCTGCATGTTCTGCGCATCTCTGTTAATGAGCGCCGCAGTTTCGTCTACTACACACATCCTGAAGCACGCGTGACGCTTGTGTGTTTTCCATCTCATGAGGGCATGGACACATGAACTTCACCACAGAGCTGTCACTTCATGAGCATTTGACCATTTAATTTGTTTAAACTATCGTAATTTTTTCATTAGTCATATCACATACACACAAACTCTAAGGTCTTAACGACAACCCGTCAAAATAAAAGGTCGTATAACTTGAAGAAATTATAACAGAAATATATTACTATTGCACAGTAGAGTATACTTCAAGTAATGATGATAATAATAATACAGTTTATTAAAACATGCAGCAATTCAAATGTCTTCATTACAACCCGCCAAATTAAAAGTTTGGTCTAACTTGAAGAAATTGAAGAAAGAAATTGCACAGTAAAATGTATTTCTTAAGTAATAATAATAATAATAATAATAATAATTTGAAGTAATAATAATAATAATAATAATAACATCTATTAAAACATTATTTTAAAGGAATATCACACAAGTTTTCATACTTTTTATTTTAAACAGTAAACTTGCCAAAAAATGAGTTTACATTTTTTATTAATTTTTTTAAGATTAAAGGCAGGGTAGGTAGGATTTTATAAAAACAAAAAATCCAAATTTGTTTAAACTTTCTATATATATCAATACATAATTAAAATGTAAGTACTCTGAAAAAAAGAGTATAAAAATCAAGTGACTCTAGACCGTTTAATCTGCATTAAACACAGCTCATTATTTCCATTCGGGACGAAACAAAGGATTGGCTTAGGCGACTGTCACTCTCTCGCAACCATGGCAACCACCCTTTTGCCACGGGATCTGCCCACTTGCGCGCGCACGTTTGATTTGAGGAATTCAAGAGGCATGGAACCTGGGAATAGCAAAACAATGGCAGAGAAAGAGCAATCAAAATTCACATTACCGGCATGCAGTTAGTGAAGGCAAACAAGGCAAAAAAAGAAGACAGTACAAGAAAAGGTAATGAACAAAAAGTTTTTGGATAAACAAAGAAATAAAACGCGTGTCAATATCGGCGTGGCTTTCCAGCGACCACCCCGTCCTCGGCCTCTACTTCCTCGGACCCTAGTTGCACGCCACGGCCTCTTGCACGACCTCCTCTGCTTCGCCCTAAAATTATTTTTATTTTACAAAAGGACATTTTACAAACCTACGTTTTGCGCATGTGCTCCTGCACGCACTTTTCCAGTCACAACACAGCAATCAAAGGAGGACGCGCTGAAAACTGTAATGCTGTTCTCTTTCTTCATAACTCGTACTGAGAAGGTTTGAGTTGCAGAGGAATTTGTGACTGTTTCACCTGTTCAACCACATCAAAGTTTCGTAATTAGTAAGTCCGTGCTTTTTCTCTTTTTGTTCTTATGTGCTGAAGGGCCGCTGTGCCTTGGTGAAACGGTGTTTGTACGTGAAGAGCTCTTTTCCAAAACGCCATAAACCTAAAAAGCTGCCTCAAAGATCCAGCAAAAGTAATGATTATGAATATGTAAAATATTGCAATAATAATTGTTTATTAATTTCTGTGTCGGCTGCAAAGATGAAGTTGACGATAGACTCGCGATCTTCGCAGTAGGCTAGTGAATGCACCAGAGAAATGCACATTTATTAGGCTACATAGTTTTATTTTGTTTTGGATGGTTTTGTTTAGAACCAGATTTCTGTAAATATATTTCACATTTTTTAGGCCTGTGAGGCGAGGCTACGGTTCGGTTCACGATGATATAATCTCCAGTTCAAGCACCTTGTGTTGTGATTGATAGCCTATATTTATATTTATGTATTTAATCCAGGAAATTGCTTAATGAAAAAAATATTAAAATTAAGATACAATTAATACAAAACGAAATTCGTTTTAAAGAAAGGCTTTGTGCTTTCTGTTTTGAGGTCTCTGTGAAAGTTTGAAAGTCTAAGTGCCGCTTTTCAGAGCGCTCACGTCCATAATGGAGAACTGTCATGTAATATTGTTTTTTCCTCATAAATGCAAACACGAAAAATAAAAGACAAAAGATGTTTTTAAAAAGACAAACCATACATTTTTGAAAAAAAAAAAAATTATGGATTTATAGCGTTTTGGGGAAAAAATGGATGGATTTATATACCATTTTGAAAATGTTTTTTTTTTTACTTTGAATTGATCATCAACAATATTGTTGTTTGATTTAATAATCACTGTTGCAAGAAGTGCCTAGTTAAGTTTTTTTTTTTTTTTTTTTTTGTAAGTGGAAAAAGTAGGGGCTGCCACAGATTCTGTTTAGTTAGCTCCTTTATTGTTTTTTCTATAGCCTACAATAATAGGTCAAATGCAGCAAGTCAAAAGACCAACTGGACCTTCTTTGCCAGTTTGCACACATTTCTTTGAAGGGTGGCAAAAATATCGCCTGAATATCGATATCTAGATATTGGAAAAAAATATTGAGATATTCATTTTTGTCAATATCTCCCACCCCTACATGCAGAACACCATACTGTATATGTTATGAATCTTACACGAAATTCATCTTCATCACAATGTAACTGATGGTAATGTAAAAAAGTGTATCAATGCAACCTGTTTTTAGCTTATATAACTAGCTCGTTAGCGAATCAAAAAATATATATTTTAAATTTAAACTTTACCAATATCAATATGTTAGGTTGATAGTGAGTACTAAAATACATCTTATTTGTTTATATTCATAAGCAATTAGCATTAGATTTTTTTATTACATGTGATTCTGACATGATGTCACTACATGCACTGTGCTCCTTCCTCTCTGCTTGTCTCAGGTAAATAATGGGTCTTCAGCTCAGCGGTCGGAGTCGCGCGTTCATGTGTTTTGGGGGCGTGGCTTTGGAAGGAGCCCAGAAGGGAGGGGGTGGAGTGAATGGAAATAATGAGCTGTCTTTAAAACAGTCGTGAGAGGTCTACAGACACTCGATTTTTATACTTTCTTTTTCAGAGTACTTACATTTTAATTATGTATTGATGTATAAATAAAGTTTAAACAAATTTGGAAAATAAGTTTTTTAGACAAATCCTACCTACCCTACCTTTAACTAAATTGTTAGTTTTATTCATTGATTTGATTACCACCATTTTAAAAGTAAATTTGTATTTGTCCTTACAAAATATAAATGTCCTTACTCCTGACAGCAAAATAAACCACAATCAGTGGGAGAAAAACGCAATAAACCTGAAACCACCAGAATCTTAAAAAAATATCATGATAGATTTTTTGTCATACCGCCCTTTGGTCATATACATTCTTTCAGAATGCTCTCAATTACATGTCGACAAACTGTATGCATTAGTGAGTGTGGTGGTGCTTATGGGGTGTCGCTCTGGGACGGGTGAGTATGAGGCTGGGAGGGACAAATTCACTACAAAAAACTAGACTACACTGTTTCTAGCATTCTAATTACATTAGATTAATTTTATT